>CM019178.2:62336234-62936234 GCA_009739505.2 Apolygus lucorum
CCAAATTGCTCACTATTACACCAGAGTATCAAAATTCGCTAGAGGAGGGGGCAAGTTAGGGGATTATATTCACAAAATATCCGATTTTCTAATATTTCGGTTCCTTTATAGCTTACTAATTGTATCCAAGCTTTGAAATTGAGGAAAAATTATCATTATACCTCCGGATCTTCATGAATTTTTCTCTGTACCATCATGGAACTAATAGTGGTGCCACTATGGTGCCAGAACACCATAAACCGCATATTTCATGGGTTTTTAAAATTTTAAAAATTGTGTTTCACCTTACGTACGGAAATAAACTGTGACGGACTACCTACCAAAACAAATGAATGAAATTTCAACGTACGAAGTATTGCCGCTTTGGTGCCGGACAGGTACCTTTGGGGGGGGGGGGGGGGGATCGAATTCGCATGTTGGGTATCGTAGATCATGGTTTTTAAAATGCTCTTCATATTCGAGGCTCCCATGCCGCTAGAAATGTTATGGTGGATAATGGTGAAAAGTGGGGGGATCTCTAGTTCTTGCCTAAATTAATAAATAAATTACATCAAGTGAACAGTTTTTTCGCTTACCAATTGGTATTAATTGACCTAATTCTTATTCAATGGGACGTCCTCTGGAATGCATGCATTACTGAACAACATGTTTCACCAGTTAGAAGTGACAGACAATAACCAAAGCTTCGGGGTACAACTCGACACTGAATGGAGCCCATACGAGTATACCAAATTTGATCAGAATCGGTCCACAGTAACTACGGACAGTACGGCGGACGGGCGAAAAAATTTTCATTAGATTATTGGAACGTACGTATTAGGACCTTGAAACGTAAACCATCAAATTTTGTGTGTGTGTTGGGGGGGGGGGGGATACGTTTTTTTCTTATTCGATTCCAAAGATTCGTTATTGAGAATTATAATCCAAAATCACATCGATATTGGTAACAGTGTTCTCGTTCAAAATTTGTCGTACCTGGCTACTTTTAGCTGAATAATGATCGAAAACTGGTCATTTTATGTGAAAAGCACTACAAATTATTGCACAATGGTTTATTAATTTTCTGTAGACGACTTACCTGCAAAGAAAACGGCTTTTCCAAAAGCAGTACCAATCGAACATGATATTCGCTCAAAGTTCACGATGAACTTAATTTTGATAATTACCTACCAGAGAAACATCATTAACTGGGAGTTGTGGGTGCTCACATATCCATAACGAAATTTGGTTTCTGGTCGTTAGTGAAGCACAAATGAGTGACTTGAAACTCTATTCGGAGAAAGAACACTCGCATCACCAAATACTCGCTTCATCATACTCAATTTAGAGGAAATCATTAGGAAATTCGGTTTTATAACGGTTTTAATATTCTATTTTCATGTTCTTCCGCCAAACCTCGAAAATTAATAACAATAAACATCTGGAAAAATGAGCTAGTTTTTCACTTGAAAAACTAGCAACAAACTTTGCGCCCTCGCAAAGTTCAAGAAATTTTGCGCAGAATCCCAAATGTGCAATAAAAAAAAAACCGTTACCATTTGAAAAAACAAAGTCGGTGTGCGTTGACACGATTGCGTGGTCATATATGTATTTGAGAACACTGAAATTACGGTTGCTGGTGGAATACCCTGTATATTTGTACCAAAACAATTGAATAGTACGTCACTGATGTCGTATGACGGAGGATTTGAGTGGGACAATAAGAGTGAATCTCCCTTGGAATTATTCTTACTCCAACTTTCCCTTCTTTTGATTGGATCTTTCTTCGACTACCTACCTACTATATTTATCAAGTATGTTTGTGTCCTGAATTGTACTGAAGTCGCATGTATGATTATCAAGTTCATAATGTGGTTATGTACTCGTTGTATGGGTATGAATGTTTGCGAGAAAATATTATTCAGAAGATTCTCAATTACGTTGCTGTCTACCGATGGGCGCGGCGGCGACTTCAATGAGTACATACCTTCCTACCTGAATAAGTTGTAATGATAAGTTTCTCCTATTTAGTGGTTTACTATATCAGATCTGAGGTTCGTCCGTTTTAGATTATAATTTTCAATAATAAACATTTGGAATCGACCAAGAAAAAACATTTTTCAACCCCCCTCCCCCACCAACGCCAAAATTTGTTGGTTTACATTTCAAAATACTTAGAAGAATCCGAAACTCGAATGAAAATTTTGCCGTCCGTCCGTCCGCCGTTTTTCCTTAGTTCCCATGGACCGATTTTGATGAAATTTGGTTCATGGGCTTCATTTGGGGTCTGGTTGTGCCCCGAAGCTTTTGCTTGATGTCAGTCTCTTCTAAGGATTGAAAAATTAGGGCTTCAATTTTGAAAACGCCCTAGCTCAAAAAATTTTGATGTAAAGGTATTTGGTATTTAAAATAGTATTGAATTTTTAGAATCGAATGAGACCACCCAGAGCTTGGTAGACCTAACCGTTCTGCCTCTATGAGAACTTGAAGGTTGGTCAAATATATCTGACCAAAATGCGTTCGTTGTTCGATTCTTCGAGTTGTACTTAGTTTCAAAAACTACCGAGAAGATTTTGGTTGATGTCAAGTCACTTCTAGGTGTTACAAAGTGAGGGCTGAAATGTTCATAAAACCTAACTCGAAAACTTTCGATATAGAGGTACTGTTTTTTCTTCAAGTTAAATAGTATTGAATTTTTATAATCGACTGAGACCATCCAGAGCTCTGTAGGGCCAAGCGTTCGCTTCCCGTGAGTTTCTTAGGATTTGGACTTACGATAAATCAGAAACACGAGCGTGAATGGCAAAAGAGGAATAATCTTCGTTCAAATTTTAGCTGACAAAATCGTTGTTCGTTTCTTTGTGTTGTAATCAGTTTTACGTCCTCAGCAAGGAGTTATCAAATTTCCTAATGATGGCACCCACACCCCTATTTCTTCGAACTGAGTGGGAAGCGTTTATTTCTTCCAAATACACTTGATTGTGAAGAAGATATGTAACAGGCAGATAGAGGCAATGACAATGCCATGTTCACTGCAGACAAGTGATCTATATTATAGAAATAATAAACGTTTGTGTAATAATTTGCAGCGTTGCAGTTGCAGATTATGGACTGTTCAGAGGAATATGCTGAAGATGTCTGTGAATATATACCGCTAGTTGACAAATTCATCTCGTCCGAAACTCTGGACAACGCGGTCGTCCGGCAAGAAGTGGGCGACCCGCTGATAACCGAACCCGACCCGAGCTGCAGCACCTCAGACTCAGACCACGGGCTCGACGAGCTGTCTCCATCTCGGCTGAAGAAAGTGCCAGAAAAAATCGAGTTCGAAGATGAAAATGACGACACAATCAAGTATTTCAGAAGCCTAATGCCTTACATTAAAGGGATGACCACAGTGCAGAAACTCATGCTGAGAGCGGAATTTAACGCGGCGGTCATGAAAGTTCAAGCAAAGAAACCACCAACTTTGGAAGAGTGCGATTCTAAGATTGACGCCAGAACAAGACTGCTATGACTGCACAACATGGAAAACACTTTGAACGCCCTTACAAGTAAGACATTGTCCGAGTACAGGAACAGAATACAGAGGTTCAAGAGTTTGCGGAATAATTTGGCGTCAAAGACTGGAGATTATGGATCGGAGGGAAGAAACAAGTTTGTGCAACTTGTTAAACGAAGTGATTCCTCGTTGCCGATTCTAAGCTCCAGCTCAGCGTCGAGAATTCCACCCCCTCAAGTGAATAAATTGATGTACTGGAGCGATATGTACGTTACGATGAAGATTGACGAGAAAAAAGAAGAAGACGAGAAGAAGATGTCGCAATCCATAAAGGAAGGGAGGAGGAACGCAATACCCATCATACGCAAACGGAAGAAAGGATCGGCTAAGAAGAGGACTGTAATCAAAAAGCGTTAAAAAAAGAACTCCGGGATAAAACTTGAAAACAACTCAGAATTGAGACTATTTTGGAACATGAACAATAAAATTGATAACTCGTGCGTAGTAATTACTTCCATCACTTAATTTAACCTTGAGCAGCGGTCACTATACATACAACAAAAAACGTTAATAAAGTGCTGTTGAAAAAGAGAAGAAGATTCCCGTCAGATCAAGGTCAACATATTGGGAACAGGTTGAACGATTGACATTAATAAAAATATCAAACGAATTAAAATTTGGGCTGTTGAAAATTCAAAAATGAGTCGAACAAGAGCATAGATAGTTGCATCATTAAATTGCTGTTTAGAACAACTAAGAGTGGACAAAATTGCTACGATTATAGAGGGTCAAAAATATTTATCAACTTAACAATTAAAATTAGAAAGATGAATGATAAGTTAAGTTATAAAAGTAAGATAACACAATAGTACAACAGAAGATGAATCTAGGTTTTTAAAATAAATAGCCACATAATGATAGAGATAAATATGAAACATAAGAAGATGTAAAAAGTATGATAAAGCAGAACTATACCTACCGATTAAATTATGCTTGCAGTGGAATCCGACATACGACACGTAAAAATGAAGCAATTTATATAATTTAATTTACGTATACAGGGTGTAAGCCTAACTGGTCTGCCATACGGTACCAGTCGATTCTACAACTAATTTGCAACAAAAAATGTCCCTTAGCAATTTTCGTTTAAACCCTTCGTTTTCGAGTTATTTCAACTTTAAACTTTTTTTTCGTGATTTTGACCTTATGTCATTAAATTGGTCATAACTCCTTTAATTTGCTGTGTAAATTACAATTTGAGGATACCGTTGGAAAGAGCATTAAATTTCCTATCGGATAGATGCCTTAACATCTTTTTGAGTCAAGGTTTGAAACATGAAAACGTCCTCTAAAAAAAGAACTTTACGTAATTTTGGAAACCTCGCATTTTTTCAATCCCAAATTGAACTACGAGAACCCATGCTTTTTCAAGATGCAAGAACAGCGAAAACTGTTTCGAAATCTCAGCTTTCCAATGTTATAATCAAAACATATTCTACAACAGTGTTTAAGGGAGAAATTTGTGTTTGAACGCGGAAAAACGTGCATTTTTTCAACGAAATCGGCATTCCGCCTAGTTGATCTGAGGGGTCGGACGATGGCAGTGGGTGGGCGGGCGCCGCAGTAGACCGTGAGGCCTCCGGAAACAGGAGGCCAGAGCGCCGATTTCGTTGAAAAAATGCACGTTTTTCCGCGTTCAAACACGAATTTCTCCCCTAAATAAGGTCGTAGAATATGTTTTGATTATACCATTGAAAACTGAAATTCTGGCGCAGTTTTCACTGTTCTTGCATCTTGAAAAAGTATGGGTTCGCGTAGTTCAATTTGAGATTGAAAAAATGCGAGGTTTCCAAAATTACGTAAAATTCTCTTTTTAGAGGACTTTTTCATGTTTTAATCCTTGACTCAAAAAAAAGTTAAGGCATCTATCCGATAGGAAATTTAATGCTCTTTCCAACGGCATCCTCAAATTGTAATTTACACAGCAAATTAAAGGAGTTATGACCGATTTAATGACATAAGGTCAAAATCACGAAAAAAAAAGTTTAAAGTTAAAATAACTCGAAAACGAAGGGTTTAAACGAAAATTGCTAAGGGACATTTTTTGTTGCAAATTAGTTGTAGAATCGACTGGTACCGTATGGCAGACCAGTTAGGCTTACACCCTGTATAGCGACGCCACTCCTCAGCGCAAGATTCAAACTTAAAGAGGGGTGTGTGGATTAAGAAAAATAATCTATTTTATATTATGTAAGTCAAAATTTTCTAATAAATGCAGAAAAAAAGTGACTGTAGGTACCATTAATCGGTCGAAGACGGTCTCAGTCGGTCGCCGTTTGTTCCTCGTTCCGAGTTAGTATTTCCCTAAATTACAGGCGCCAAAACTTTAAAAGTTGGATTTTAGAATTTCATTAGTACAGCAGTCTAGGGAACTGAAAAACTAAAAGATTGCCGTTGGAATCATCAAAATCTAATTACAATCGCCAGAAAAATGGGAAAACCCGTTTATTCAGTTTGGCTTTTCGAATTTAGGTATCTCTGGCAATTATTGTTCGATGTTGATAATTCCAGCGGCAATCTTTTTCAATTCCCTAGACTGCTGCACCAATGAGTTTAGAAAATCTTTGGAAATTTCAAATTTAGGTGCAACTTTTGAAGTTTGAGCGCCAGTAATTTAGCCAAATACTAACCCGGTACAAGGAACGAACGGCGACCGACTGAGACCCCCTCTTAACGGCACCAGTCAAAGTTGAAAAAACTTTCGACACGAAGCTGAGAGACCAGGTATTTGTCTTGGTTCATTATGGAACCCCACTCCACTCAAGTGGGTGAGGCAATAACTAACCAGGAGCGAAATCATCTGAACCAATTCTTAACATCCCTTTAGAAGGCAGATGATGACGTCCGCGACGCCAAGAATGACAGTTGGACGAAAAATCAACCTGACTCGGTTGTTTACTACTTTTTTACTGTTCAAATCGCGGCTTCGCAAGTATTTTTTGAGAACTCGAACTATTTTTTTTCATTTCCTGTAATTTCACTACTAATTTATAATTATCATTGTTTTTATGGTGTGAATTGATAGCGAATCATTAGTGTATTAGGCTTGCCCGTGATAAATGTAAATAAATAAACAAATAAGTTAGGGAAAATCATGTCTAAAGACTCATTGGTTCTCAATTTTGTATCCTGTCATCTTCAAAAAAAAATTGTAGGATTAGGGACGGAGTATGGATGTATTATAGTATTAAATTTTGTGATCTTCGATGAGTCCCTAGAACTGAACCCTAGATTCTAGTATTAACTATAATCGGAAACAGAAACAAGACACATCAAGACTAGAACAGAACTCTGTTTTCGAGTTCGCAAACAACTGAGGAGTGTTTTTTCAAAAATGAACAACCCACTTTTTTGAGAAACTGTTTTTTATTTATTGTTCGCATCTTTTGGATAAGCCCCATCGAACCCTGCAGGCTGTAAAATTTCAAACGGAACACAAACCTGTCTATTTAATAGGCAAAGATAGGGATTTCAACCAAAAAATAACAAATACGCTCCTCCTTCCGAAAAAAAAATCTGATCATATCCATCAAAAAAGGAACATATCCTAAGCCTCACACATTGAATCTAAACTCAGTTTTTTCAAAAGGTCACATATCCACTGCTCTAAGAGTGCAATAGTCTGATAGTACTAGTAATTGATTGATTGAAACTTCATCCTTACGATTCGGACACAAGGTTGTTATAACATTCGTCGGAGAGAGCGCTGTTTCAATCAAAAGGGCACATAATGACATTTTTCGTTCAGAAGGGCGCATATCCCAAATTAAAATGGCGATTTTCCCTCCATTTTTGAATGAAAGCCGTTAATATTTTGGGTTAAAATACTCTATGCTTGTTTGTACAATACTACACCCAGAAACCCTAAAAAAATATGAAACTGCCTGTGAAATTTTTTTTTCTCCTTCCTGCTGTTTTTTGAAAATGGATATAAATAAAATGTTTCCTTCTGATAAAACACCCCTCAACTTGAGTACCTCAAGTCACATTTCCTCAACAGCTGGTATCACAGTAACGCGATAATAATCCATGGAGTACTCAACTCCCTAACAGTATGATGAAAAGGACTGCCCCCAAGATTGAGCGGGTTTTCACCGAACTCGATAAATGAAAAATTCGTGAACTGCATTAGAAGAAAACTGATTTCTTCAATTTGTTGACAAAATTATGAGTCTGTTTTGGTACTACCACTGTTCGGCGTAAGGTTGGGTTTTTTGTTTTTAATGCTAATAATGAACCGAAGCCAAAATAAGTTCAGATTCAGAGCCCCAGACACCCGCAAGAGTCGAAGTCTCTTTGCTAGTGTAATTGGTAAAGATGTGATCAGTGTGACGAGTGTTGTAGATGAGAAAGGAGTCGAAACATCAATAACATTGAGATAGTCCTCACACGTCTTAATGATTGTATCTCTTCTATTCCTTTGTAAAAGGAAACCAATACACTTAATAGGTTTCATTCATCAAGAGTAATTTAGGTTGCCGGCTGTGTCAGAGAGCAAACAGGGATGTTATCCAATATGTTTGGATGGGGTCGTTGAAAGATCTCCATTTCAACTAGCGGAGCACGTAGAGGCTGGAAGGGTCAGTACATTATCACTTGGAGTGCCCTAAAGCAGGTTTCATAGGTTTCATTCGGATCTATAGGCAAGTTCATTACTAATGGATTTGATGTTTTGCTTCTGTTCTATTACGGTATGAACAGTTGAAGGGGCCAAACCATACATCATCATTAACTTTGAACTGAATGTACGTTCTACGCAGGAGCTTCCAGCGTGATTGAATCAACCTGTTGAAAAATCAATTGTTCTAACTCAATTTTACTAGTCAACATTTTGGCCTCGTCATCATCTGGTCAACAAACAAGCAATAGCTAAAAAAAAACCGATATTTAAAAAAAAAGATAAAAGCATAAAAAGAAAGACGAAACAACTAAACAAGGATAAATACAGAATGGAAGGTGCCCCGGAAAATGTTGGCTCATGTCTATGAAATGAAAACAATACAGCAGGTCTTTGGGAATAATTGAAGAAGAAATTAGAAAAATACAAATAAGAGCTTTTAACTACGAAACATAATCCGATGACAGGAGTTGGAACGCAAAAAGACCAGAAAAGCAAATTGTGGACAGCATGTGGTCATCAGAATGAAATGGTACAAATAATTTTAGATGGAAGTCCAGGATGTTATCAATGGTTAATACAGGTGGAAGCAAAAAACGCGACTAACAAAGCTGGAAAGAAAACAATGGAGATCAGATGACTAGAAGTTTGCTGAACCAAGGGACACATCATGGAAGTCAGAGAAATGGGTTACAAAAAACCAAAAACTTAATCGGACCCCCCCATAAAAAAAAGTTCGCAGACTAAGAGAGATTGCATGTACACATGTATAAAACCCTACACATTATTACACAACGGTTTATCATTTTTCTGCGGGACTCTGAGTGGCCTCATTCGATTCTACTTCATCGCTATCCGAGAGTTGGGGGTGCCTTCATAACGAAATTTGGTTCTTTGTTGATCAGGAAACTCAACCAGAAATCTATGAATCCCAATTCGGAAAAGATAAGAGAAAAATCATCATATCAGATGATTTTAGAATGAGAAGCCGTACCAGTTATACCGCATGCATTTCACTGGACCCAACCCAACCCAACTCATCAACGGAGCCAACCCATGAACTTCCCAATGACATCCCCAACGTGCGCCATTAGTACTCCATTAGAGATTGAAGTGGGAAGGTTGAGGGAGGATATACTGCGGCAATATCCTTATAATTTCTTTATTCATCGAGTGTACTTTCGCTATGTAAGTAGCATCTTCAGGACTTCAGATAGTCATTAATGGTAGGTAACTCCTTGTTTTGGTGTATTTTTTGAGAACTAGGTATTTAGTGCACATTGGCCTCAGCAGGTACGATGAGGAGATAGTACTGTTATGCATCTGGTCTTTGTCATCAAATTTAGTGATATTTCCAATGGGAAAATAGGTACGCCCTGGTTTCGTGTTTAGTACTACCTACCTCCAGCAGGGTGACCCTTAGTTTGTTGTAGAGAACTGAGGTATTCATAGGTTTTTTCATCAGGGTATCAGATTCAGCATTCAGTTTCACTGATGTGTGTCTAAGAATTTGATAAATGTTTTTCGAATTTACTTAAGCACATGTGCCTAGTGTAAAAGGCACACTATCGCCCTACTGGAGATAGTACCTACCACTTAATGACTATCTGAAGTCCTGTAAGATGCTACTTACATAGCGAAAGTGCACTCGGCGAATAAAGAAATTATAGGGAGATTGCCGCAGATTCCTCCCTCAACCTACCCACTTCAATTGAGGAAAGGCCCTACACAAATGAGGCCATTAGAGATTGATTTCACCACCAACCCTCATCAAGTCCTGCAGTGCTGCATACGGCGAAAACATGAGATTGTCGTAATCGATTTTAGGACTCTACCTACCGTGAAACGTAAACCATCAAATTTTGAGGGGGTTCATTTATTTCTAGCTCGAATCCAAAGGTTCATTATTGAAATAATGAGCGAAAATAGAGCAACAAAGACACAGAACAAGGATATTATAGTTGAAACAGTAAAGATGGTGGGTATAACATCAATCTCCAAGTTTGGAGCTCAGGTCAGCAAACATTTATAGGACCAGGATGTTCACTTGTAGGAATCATAGGAAGATTATTACAAGGACAGTTTACCAAGATGGGTTTGATTGAAGAATTTCCCGAAACCCACGAGCCTGATTGGAGACGGAACAGTCGGTTGAGTAGGTCTCTCAGGATAGACAGACTCAAGAGTGTGTAAAACGTAGAGCTCAGCATGTTCATCCTTTGTTTCCCTCTAGGTGGTTCACTCCGCTTCCATTGTATTTCAAGCTGACAATGCGATGAATTTCCTATCAGCGCCTCTCGACAATGGAATAATCAACTCCAAAAATCCAACTTTCAATAATGGAGGTATGAATTGTGCACAGATTCCATCCACGTTATCTTTTGTTCTTCGTACGTTTGAAAGGTTTTTTGGTTTGAACTTGTTGCAAAGTTAGAGTTTCAAAACTAAAGTTCGCCCCTGAAAACTGTTAAAACTAGTGTAAACATTTTGAACTACCGACTCGCTATTCAAATGGGGAAGGCGATGGGGCAGAGTTTACCGAGGCTTCTATAGTTGTGAATCAATAAGCACCCACAAAAACGGTGTCCACGTATTTTGATGAAAATGGTTGAGAACGACTCCTGGATCATGACGGTTGACGTGTCAGCAATATGCTTTTCACTTCATGGGGAGCCCATTGACAGAGCACCAATCTTCAAATACTTCGACTGTCGTTTGCGCCACAATGCAGAAAAATGGAAACTGAGATTTAAAAAAGTATAGCTGAGGTTGAAGCTTCATTAAAGAAATATAAGGCCGTGTTTTGTGACAAAACTCTCAGTTCACTTGCTGCTTCCAATGTTAGGTTGCTCCGATTTAGCAAATTTTAAAAAAAGTAAGCTATTAGAACTTTTTTTTTTTTTTAGAACGAAGAAAAAAAATTAACTGAAATCCGTTTTGGAACATTTTAAAACGTTCCCTGAAGTTATTCAAACTATTCGAATCACGTTACTTTGACGTCAAAAGGGCTAATTTTTACTAAAACCCTTAGGGCTAAAGGGGACGGCCCTCTTAGTTTGATTTTCTTTTAGGAGACAGCGCTCGCGTCGCACTCGAAAGTTTTCCCAAAGTTTCTCATCCTCCACGAAAGATTTTTTTTCAATTATAACACGGGGATGTATCCATAATAAGTAAATCGATCCCTACGAGAAAATAAGAGATGGTCTTATAATAAATCGTCGGCTTACAGGAGAAAGTCACTATGTCAATTTTTTCGATTTTCGGGTTATTGCGGTTCCTACAGTAATCATTCACGCTCTTTCGATTGTTGTGGTCTATTTTAGTGTCAGATCAACAGGAAACCAAGGAAACGCAGCTACAAGAAGCACTAAGTCATAATGCAGTTGAACATACACATGAGAAAGGCATTAGGAAGATTGTTTGGAGAAGTGTGCCTTTCACCTGTCAAAGCTCAAGCCAGTAGTAAACGGAGAATGGACGACAGTGCCTTTTGTCCTGTCGCGAATATTGCGATTTTCGTCAAGTGTGCCATTTATTACGGGAAAATGCTTCGATTGTCGTAGTCGAAGGAGATGGAATTCAAAGACTTCTTGGACCTAACAACACTTGTAGCAACATCCATCTCTAACAGGAAGATCGATCAAGCTGGCGACCCTGTCAACTAGTTGAAAGTGAAGAGCTTTATCTACCGAAAAGAAGACCCATCGTCCATCGGCTACCGGTATGATTTCAGTAGCGTGATTTCAGTCGGTACCCCCAAGAAAAGAAGAGGTTCAAACAAAAGGCAACAACGCAATCTCGCGAATCCCCCTCCAGCACTATACAGGGTGTCTACCATTTGGATGGACCAAACTTCGAAGATCGATTTTAAAACTAATTTGCAACAAAAAATGTCTCTTAGCAATTTTTTCTTAACCCACTCAAAATTCTTTTTGCTTCCTCACTACCGAAGGTAGGGAAGCTTTGTATTCGTGAAAGAAGTGAAAAAAAAAGTCCTCCAAAATCAAAATTTCCACTTGCTTTTTGCGTTTTAGAGCTTCCCGAACAATTTTGGTTCCGTTTCTGTCTGTCTGTCGGTCTGTCTGTGGTCAATCCTTGTCCCGGGCAAAACTATACTAACCTGTGGTCTGATTTTGATGAAATTTTCAGGGATTGTGCGGGTTAGGTCCTAGACGGTCCCCTATCAATTTCAGCACCTTCGGACCAATAGGAGCGAGTGCGCATGCGCAAACGTGAATTTCCTGGAACCTCGGTTTCTAATGAACCGATTTTACTCAAATTTGGAGATTAGTTAGGGACTAACTTCTAGGAGACACCCTATACGTTTCAATCAAATTGGTCAAGCAACAGCCGCTGCGCATGCGCGAACTTTAAATTTATTGTTACAACCAAAACTCCGCAACTATTCAACCAATTTCGATGAAATTTTCAGGGATTGTGTGGGTTAAGTCCTAGACGGTGGACCGCTAAATAAAATCCTACGTTGAAAATACAAATACAATATTTTGGTATTCAATAACTCTTAGAATCATAATTTTTTCGCCAACTGATTCTATACGTCCATGTTACAATGAGTGAGGAAGCTATACTGCCCACCCAACTTGGCAGACTTTTTTTCCACTTTGAAGTTTTTATTCGTATTTTCGACCTTGCAGCACTAAAATGGTTATAACTCCCTTATTTCTCATGCTACTTCAAATCTGAGTACACCGTTGGACAGAGCGTTAAATTTCCTACCCATTTAGTGAGAAACCCAGTTTCTTAAAGCCATTTGTAAAAGTAAAAAAATGAATCAAAGTCAACATTTATAATGTTTTTTGAAAATCCCCATTTTTCAGGCAAACAATTCCCCCCTAAAAAATACCGCTATCGTGGTGCACTCAACGGGAAAAACTACCCCAAGATCTCACCTTTCCAACGGTATGTCAGTTTCAAGGTTTAAGAGGAAAGTTTCTTTGACAAAATTGAGTTTTATGCGAAAAAACGTGCTTCTTTAGGCATATTTCGCTAGAGAGTTGACCAAGTATTCTTGCCTTCACTTTTCAATGATTGCAATAAAAAGTCCACCAAATTACATTTCTACTCGTATTTTACGTTTTGGACCTTCCTGAACAATTTTGGTACCGTGTCTGTCCATCTGACAGTCGGTCCGTCTGTCTGAAAGTCCTTGCAGATGGCAAAAGCAATACGAAGCTACTGTCCGATTTCGATGTAATTTTCGGCGATGTTCTCCATGTAAATCAAAGTCAAAGCATTAAATTTTCAAAATCAAATTCAAAAATTTTACTTTTTTTTAGAAATTTTGATGAAATTTGGTATGTAGGCTCCATTTGGGGTCTAGTTGTGCCCCGAAGCTTTTGGTTGATGTAGGTCACTTCTAAGGGTTCCAAAATCAATTTTGAAATTTTTAAAACACCCTAACTCAAAAAATTTTGATATAAAGGTATTGTTTTTCCTTCAATTTAGGATTCTATAGAATTTTTAGAATTTTTTGAGACCACGCGGAGCTCTGTAGGACAAACCGTTCGCTCCCTACGAAAATTTAAGGGTTTATATTGAAAAAAATATATATAAATCAAAACACGAGTGTGAATCGCAAAAGAGGCCTAATCTCCGTTCAAATTAGAGCTGACCGAAATGCAATCGATGGTTGGTGATTTTGATTTTTTTTTCAAATTTTTTTTTTTCATTTTTTTTATTTTTATTTTTTATTTATTTTTTTTCCTTCATATTGGATGGTTGGTGATTTTGTAGACGAGTGATCTATATAGAAAAATAATAAACCATTGTGTAATAATTTGCAGCGTGTTGCCACAAGAAATGCAACGCGGATACCAGTAAGCGAAATCATATCGGTAGCTATGAAAAGTTTCTCTAGAAATGAAACACACATTTCAGGACATTTTCATGTCAACCACTACACAACAAGTTTGTTGACAACACTACGCATCAAAGTTTTCGTGACGATTTTTCAGTTCATGTGCCAAAGCAAAATGTAAGTAAGGTTGTTGATTGTTCTCTACGCAACACAGTGAGTCTATTTTACGAGTATTTATTGGTCGCGTGAGCAAGATTTGCTTAGTT
The DNA here is from genome assembly GCA_009739505.2 of Apolygus lucorum. Lineage (NCBI taxonomy): Eukaryota > Metazoa > Arthropoda > Insecta > Hemiptera > Miridae > Apolygus > Apolygus lucorum. Next base: position 62,350,478 of record CM019178.2, read on the forward strand.
TTCGTGACGATTTTTCAGTTCATGTGCCAAAGCAAAGACATGAAAATGTCAAAACGGAGTAATTCCCCAAAACTTCCAAACTTGGTTTGAGAACCTGCCTTCGAGTTCCGCAACAAAGGACCAGGCTCCTGAACCTGACATGAGGACTGACTGAGGACAGTTACTGTATAAAGTGGTTTTATCGCAGTTTTAATGAAATTTAATTAAAAATGAACAGTGTTATTTTATAACAGTTTAAAATTTGTGTTAAATAAAAAAAATTCCTTTACAACGCCTCGTGCTCAATGTAGTATGTTTCCATGGATCGGGACCCACAGTAAAATCTGTCACGGAATTGAAAATGGTTTTGAAATTCAGTAAGGATAGTCAGGAGTAGAGCACTAAGCTGTTTTTAGTACGGGGAAAGGCACTCGGGGTCCTTTGAGTCAGAAATGATCCGAATTGGTTCTCAACGTTGATTTATGGTTTTGAAATTCTACAGCATAAACTAAAACATGTTAAAGAGTCTAAAGCGATTTTGAGCACACCCAACCTGAAATGCGTTTTTCTGAAAATGGGACTATCGGACATAGTGCCTTTCTTCGTTAAACCGACGAAATCAGAAACACAAGTGAGAATCGCAAAAAAAAATCTGCAAACGGATTCGTATTCTGATGAAGGTTCAGCAAGTGGCTATAATGACACTTTTTCAAAATGTTCAAAATTTAAACAAATTTTTTTGGAACTGTGTGCAAAAATTGTTTGCACACTTTCTAAACCAATTACCCGGAATTCTACGGTGATCTTAAAGAGAAATCCGTTTGCGGAACTAAAATATCTCGATCCGCTCTCAACTGAGGAGTAAACGACATTTTCTTCATTTTGGTGCTGCCACGTGGTGGCAGATTTCACAACTAAACTCGGGACATTTAGCCTTAAGCAATCGCTGTTCTCTCAGTTTTGTACTCGGCGAGTTGTACTCAGTTTTGCGTCCTTAGCAACCAGTATTCAAATTTCAATATAAAGGAACCCGATTCCCAGTTTCTTCTGATTAAGTGAAGCGTTTATTTCTTCCAAATATTTTCACCTAATTTGGAAGCTTCCACGTTTTCAAGCTACAAGATGTCACATAGTTACGGTCGGTCCACGGAATTGACGTCACAGCAACACAAAGTAAGAGAAAGTACTAAAATCTAGGAGATAACAGGCGGAACCCTGAAATTACAATATTTGTCAAACATTCCAGTTCAATACAACATTCCGACGGTTCTGACAAGAAGTCTGCACCAACTCTGAAAATGTCTTTGGAATCCGAAAAACAGAATTATTGAAACTTTTTCGATATGCGACTGTAGCAGCCAGAGGCCTATTGATAAGCGATTACCAACAAGTGTTAATTTGGTGGACTCAAGTCCCTACTTCTTGAATTGCACTCTCTAGACATTAGACTCTGGATGTCCAACTTGGAAGCCAGTCTCTCGTTATGCTTCTATAGCTTTCCTCCTTGTTAACCTTTCCTCCTTGTATTGTCTGCACTGCTCTTGAAAAACCTCATATTGCCTATGAAATTTACTACCGCAAACATTAATTTTATTTCTATCTTTAAAAATACGCGGTATGATAAAGATATTCATTCTTTATTCACCCACGGATTCCCAAACCCTTCATGTTCCTGGTTCCTGGCAGTTTTCTGGATCAGGATTTTGACCTCTGGCCAGAGAAGTAAGTCTACGCTCCAGCGAAAATTGGTGAGTCTTCACTACGTCACAGATTGTCCTTTGAGTCTTTAAGATACAGCTCTGCTGCGCATTCTATAATATTCATATAATTCATCCATTTCATTCTTCGTGTGGTAAGTTGAGGTTACGATCGGGCTTGAGTTCTGATTCCGCTCATTGAGAAAAATCACCACCTCGTCACACTTCAAGTTAGTGGAATATCTCTTCTCAAAACCAAACTTGGATGCCTTCTGCGAACTTCGATGAAATTCACGTCGAAGGATTTCACAACTGAACTTCGTGCTCGGGGAATACTTGGGAATCCGGGTACCTGACCTATTAATATACATTACCTCGGCTAACCCTTGGAGGAACTTGCAAATTGTTCCTACGTGAACGTGATGCTTCGGCTCAAACTATTTACATAATTATTATTGACCTCAAAACTGAGATTGTCGCCGCCAATCTAACCACGATAGTAAGCTACTCACGCACACACCACACCCAGAGCAACGCATTACTTCAAAGACAACCTACCTATTACAAATGAGAAAAATCTTAGCTTCCTCACATCCATAATCCGATTGTATCCCCAAACCTATGCATTGTAGTTAATCTGAAACTAACTTGCACTCCCCTCATCAGTGGCGCCTCCTCCAGGCAAACATAGCAAACACTGTTTGCCTTACTACAAATATGCAAATAAAATTTTTTGTTGAGATTCTCCTATATTTCCATTTTTGCAAGTAATATTTAGCCGATTTTGGAAAACTTTTATAATATTTAGGGACTATCTATTTCGTTAGTATCAAGGAAGTTAGATTAAATAGGAGAATGGAATAAGAAAGTACGTATTTTGTCTTGGATACTAGCCCGCAACACACCAGAGTGTTGAAAATGTCGGTAACTATGACGGATTGCGGATGATTAGCGAACTAGCGCGGGCGATGCAAGGCTTGTCTCCGGTACTTTGCGATGCAAGGCAAGCAGTTCGAAAAAATGAATTTTTCGGGACCGTTTAGAGTGAGAGGCGACGATCGGCGGGGTGGCGGGGGGTCAGCGCGGGGTCAAGTTTTGCTATACCCCCACTACCACGCTATCAGCTGTTGCAAACAGTCGGAAAACTGTTTCGTGACCTTGACTGCAGAGAGCCATGGATACTAATTAGCCCACGCATGGCAATACATAACATATCCATCCAACCACATTATCTCAAGGAAGGAAAGCAGTTTGTTCTTTCGCCGCCCCAAATAGCAGCTGTATGACGTTGGCTGGTGTTTCGTTACCGATTTTATTGTATTTCTCTGTACCTAATCGTTTTTCTAGTTGCTAGACACTTGGAAATAATTGCATACCTAACATTGTAGAATGAAGGTTTCACGTCTTATTAGGTCTAAATTCAGAGTCTCTTTTTTGGTTTATTATTTTCAAGAAAAAAAAATTGAGCACCCTCAAAATCCGATGGTTAACGTTTGAGGTAGGTAGGTACGTGTAGATTTTGAAAATCGAATATAAAAAAATCCGTCCGTCCGCGGAACTTTTCTTAATTATTATGGTATGGACTGATTTTGATGAAATTTGGTAAATGGGATTCCATTTGGGGTCTAGTTGTGCCACAAAGCTTTTGGTTGATGTCAGTTAGTTCTAAGCGGTGAAATGGAAGGGATGTAACTTCCAAAGGCGCCCTCCTATCTCGAAAACTCTCGATATGAAGGTATTGTTTTTTCACAAATTAAAGATAGGTACCTACCATTGAATTTTTAGAATCGAACGAGACCACCCAGAGCTTTTGAGGACGAACTGTTCGTTCCCTACGAGAACTTCAGGGTTGAACTTACGATAAATCAGAAAAACGATTATGAATCGCAAAAGAGGCCTGATTATCTTTCAAATTTTAGCTAACCAAAATGAGATCACCGATCGTTTCTTTGGGTTGTACTCGGTTTTGCTTCCTTAGCAACCAGTAATAAAATTTCTAAACGAAGGAATTCTTTAGTTCTTCGAATGGAGTGTGAAGCGAGTAGATCTTCCAAATAAACTTGATTGTGAAGATAAAACATGGTTGGTAGGTGGTGACAATGGCAAAGCTGAGTTCTTTGCTGGCGCATGATATATACAGAAAAAAAATGAACCTTTGTGTAATAATTTGCAGCCTAGCTGTTTGCCTGACGAATATTTTCACCCGACGCCCCTGCCCCTCATAAGGGAACAATCAACACGTCAAACCGCAAAATCCCTGAAATTATACAAGAATTTAATGGCAGACACAGACCGACAGACAAACAGGGAACCAAAATTGCTCAGGAAGGCCTAAAACGTGAATCACGAGTGGACGTTTTGTTTTTGGAGAACATTTCTTTTTCTTCAACCTTGAAAAGTGAGAACAAAGCTTCCGCTACCTTGGTAGGCTGGGAAGCAATGAAATAAACAATTTCTGAAGCCCCTAGGGAGATACCGTGGGGATTGCAACAATCAAACATTGCTTTTTTTCTGTTGAAGGTTTTTTAAAAAATGTTATCCTTTTATTTTCATTATTTTTAAAATTATTTAGTGGTCTTCATTTCATTTTCTCATTATTTTCAATAATGAACCTTTGGAATCGACCAAGATAATGAAATTTTAACCCCCCTCAAAATTTGTTGGTTTACTGTTTGCGTTTATTTCTTCCATATAAAGTCGTGTTCTTTGAGTGATCTATATAGAAATAATAAAACTTTTGTGTAATAATTTGCAGCATTCTTGAGATTTGCGTTTTTACCGGTTTCCCATCATGGAGTAAATTAGATAGAACGAGAAGATGTAAAACTGGAATTGCTTCCCAGTTTACCAAGGTAGCGGAAGCATTGGTTTTCACTTTTCTCGGTTGAAAAAAAAAGATGTTCCCCAAAATCGAAATTTTCACTTGCGTTAAACGTTTTTGGCCTTCCTGAACAATTTTGGTCCCGTCTCTGTCTGTCTGTCATGAAATCCTTGTAACGGGCGTAACTATACGAAGTTGTTGTCCGATTTCTACAAAATTTACAGGGATTGTGCGGGTCGACGTGTAGATGGTCCTACTTGAAAATCCCTGCCACAACTCCTACTTTTTCTATCTGAATTCTGATGAATTTTCAGAGATTGTTGGTTGGGGTGTAGCAATGGGGGTACGTATGCCTGATTTTGGTTTATTATTTTCAATAATAAGCCTTTGGAATCGAGCAAGAAAAAAAAATTTTAACCCCCCCTCAAAATTTGATGTTTTACGTTTCAAGGTACGTAGAATACGAAAATCGAATAAAAAAATTTCCGTCCGTCCGCCGTACGCCGTCCGCGGCACTTTTCTTAGCAACACTGGACCGATTTGGTTCAAATTTGGTATATGGGCTCCATTTGGGGTCTAGTTGTGCCGCGAAGCTTTTGGTTGATGTAGGTCACTTCTAAGGGGTGAAAATTAAGGGTTGAAATTTTCAAGAGTGCCCTAGCTCGAAAACTCTCGAAATAAAGGTATCGTTTTTTCACCAATTTTAAATAGTATTGAATTTTTAAAAAATTTTGAGACCACCCGGAGCTCTGTAGGACAAACCGTTCGGTCCCTACGAGTACTTGAAGGTTTTCCTTCGATAAAACAGAATCATGAGAGTGAATCTCAAAAGAGGTCTATTCTCCATTCAAATTTTATCGGACTAAAATGCGATCGCTGTTCATTTCTTCGATTTGTATACAGTTTTGCTTTCTGCGTAACCAGTAATCAAATTTCCATATGAAGCTTTCTATTTTTCCAATCGAGTGTGAAGCGTTTAGTTCTTTCTAATAAACTTGATTGTGAAGGTGTGAAGCCAGTATGGTGTGGTAGGTAGTACCTAGCTGGTAGGTAAAAAAAAGTTGGTAGGTAAAAAAAATTTTGGTGGGTGAAAAACGCTGCAAATCATTGCTCAAAGGCTTCTTCACTCTTCAGATCACTGATCAGCTGAGTGATCTCCGAAGCCATTTTCAATCCTATTGAATGGAAGTGCTCTTCCAGGCGTCTCCAGCATTCGAGGAGATCTTCTTCACTCCTCAGATCACTGATCAGCTGAGTGAGCTCCAAAGCCATTTTCAATCCTATTGAATGGAAGTGCTCTTCCAGGCGTCTCCAGCATTCGAGGAAATCTTCTCCACTCTTCAGATCACTGATCAGCTGAGTGAGCTCCAAAGCCATTTTCAATCCTATTGAATGGAAGTGCTCTTCCAGGCGTCTCCAGCATTCGAGGAGATCTTCTTCACTCTTCAGATCACTGATCAGCTGAGTGAGCTCCGAAGCCATTTTCAATCCTATTGAATGGAAGTGCTCTTCCAGGCGTCTCCAGCATTCGAGGAGATCTTCTTCACTCCTCACATCACTGATCAGCTGAGTGAGCTCCGAAGCCATTTTCAATCCTATTGAATGGAAGTGCTCTTCCAGGCGTCTCCAGCATTCGAGGAAATCTTCTCCACTCTTCAGATCACTGATCAGCTGAGTGAGCTCCAAAGCCATTTTCAATCCTATTGAATGGAAGTGCTCTTCCAGGCGTCTCCAGCATTCGAGGAGATCTTCTTCACTCTTCAGATCACTGATCAGCTGAGTGAGCTCCAAAGCCATTTTCAATCCTATTGAATGGAAGTGCTCTTCCAGGCGTCTCCAGCATTCGAGGAAATCTTCTCCACTCTTCAGATCACTGATCAGCTGAGTGAGCTCCGAAGCCATTTTCAATCCTATTGAATGGAAGTGCTCTTCCAGGCGTCTCCAGCATTCGAGGAGATCTTCTTCACTCCTCAGATCACTGATCAGCTGAGTGAGCTCCAAAGCCATTTTCAATCCTATTGAATGGAAGTGCTCTTCCAGGCGTCTCCAGCATTCGAGGAGATCTTCTTCACTCCTCAGATCACTGATCAGCTGAGTGAGCTCCGAAGCCATTTTCAATCATATTGAACGCAGGAAGCTGAAATTTGAGAGGGAAGGTCAAGGGAGAATACAGATGGTGGTAGGTGCTATTGATGGAGAACCAGTTATCTATACAGAAGGGTGATCTATACAGAAAATAATAAACCTTTGAGCAATGATTTGCAGCGTTTTTTTTTCTGAATTAAATCAAAAGTAAACCTCATCCTGAGAATATTGACAGCAGCCGTTCTCTTTTTGGACGAAGAGATCTTTTGACATTAAATTTTTATGTCTTTACTATGGCACATAAATGAAAAACGTCTGCCAAGTGGGTGTGGCACAAAGCTTCCTCTTATCCATAACCCGATTATATAGATGATCAGATGCATAGTAGTTAATCTCAAAACACCAATCTCTAAGTACCTTCCACTGCCCTCATAGGGGACCATCTACACGCTAATCTGGACAATCCTAGAAAATTTCATCAAATTCGGATGAAAAATTAAGTGAGTAGATGTATGTGATTGGATAAAAAAAATACTTAGCCTCGGCTGGGATTCGAACCCGCGACCCCTGGGGGACAGTTGAAGTTACGACTGCTACAAGTAATTCACGTTTGCGCATGCGCAGTCGCTTCTATCAGTCCGTGGATGATGATTTTCATAGGGGACTATCTACACGCTAATCTGGACAATCCTAGAAAATTTCATCGAAATCGGGTGGAAAATGTGGAAGTTATGGCCGTTACAAGGAAATTCACGTTTGCGCATGCGCAGTGGCTACTATCAGTCCGAAGGTGATGATTTTCATAGGGGACCATCTAAAACGTAATCTGTAACATCCCTGAAAATTTCATTGAGATAGGATCGAAAATGTAGAAGTTATGGCCGTTACAAGGAATTCACGTTTGCGCATGCGCAGTCGCTTCTATCAGTCCGGGGATGATGATTTTCATAGGGGACCGTCTACACACCAACCCACACAATCCCTGAAAATTTCATAGAAATTGGACAATAACTTCGTATAGTTATGCGCGTTACAAGGAATTCATGACAGACACACAGACAGACAGACAGACACGGAACCAAAATTGTTCAGAAAGGTCTAAAACGCAAAACGCGAGTGGAAATTTTGATTTTGGAGAACTTTTTTTTTTCGTCCTTGAAAAGTGAAAACAAAGCTTCCGCTACCTTGGTAGACTCGGAAGCAAACCGACACGCGGGGAGCGTTATGAGGGAAGCGTTACGCGGAAATTTCTGATGATTTTCACGTACAACCAATCGTTCCTAGGGAAAACTAACTTCCTCATTTTCCACCCCACAAAAATCGTTCACCACTCATTGGAAAGCTCTCAATTTATTAAACATAAGACATAAAGTGTCTCTCGTGGTTGCGTACTTGTACGAAAGCTGTATCCACCTTTTAACTAAGGTATCAACAGAAAGTAGGTTACTTTGAAAGGAAACTTCTTTTACAATGTGGAGCAAGTGATTTCACGTCAAAAGTTCCTCGTGATTTAGGTTCGTACGTTTTCTATGATTTTTCAAAGTTTCGAATGTTTATGACGTCACGCGCCCCTCCCACTTGTCAGGACCCCTCAGCCCACTGTGACGTCATATACATTCGAAACTCTGAAAAATCATAGAAAAACGTCTTCTCACGCTAGAAGGTCGCAGTTGGTGTCAAAATTCTCAGAATGAGGTCTAGTTTAGATAAAAATAACAATAACAGTTTCCGACCCATGCGCACACCCCATTACAGTACAGTGGATCGGACCATCCGGAAAATCGGGTTAGGGATAAGGGGAAAGCATCAATAATGGACACTGTACCAGTAGTGGACACTTTGGAAAAAAAGTTGTAGAATAAGGATTTGGGTTGAGCTGGGCACTTGATCTTTTTTGGATTCACTAAAGTAGTATCCAATTAAACGTGAAGAACAAGAAGAAGACGTTAGGGTTAAGGTGAGAAACAATGACTCAGCATCAAAACAACCAGTCAGTGAGTGTAGTGATTTCGTGCAGGACGTTGTGAAAAATGCTAAGGAAAAGAAGGTAAGTTTTAAGAAATATTCATATATAATCTTCAAATATTTGTGCCCATTGGTTTGAATAATCACTTCAGTAACTAATTAGATGATTTTCCAGCCGCTTAACTTCGTTTATGTTGGTAAACTGAGCTTTTTAAGCATGTCCGCTTCTAGTGCAGCGAAAATGTTGGATGCTCTAGTAGTGGACACCCTTGTTCACTACTGGCGCATCTTCCCTTTTCGAGAGAGGTTATTTTTTTATTTGCAACTTATTCATTTACATTAAAACTAGCTCACGATACGATTTTCAAATGAATCTAATGTTGCGGACCAGAGGCGGACAGGGGTGTCCTCTACTAGTATTAGAGATGTCCACTACTTGTACAGAGGTATCCTCTACTAGTACTTGAACTGTCCTCTACTAGTGCTCACTTTATTCTTCTATTTGAATGGCATTTTTTTGGGATTTTCTATTGATTGTTTATTTTTACTTTCTTCCATAGCAAAAATGAAGCACAGAAGAAAAGAGGAGGGATGCGAAAAAAGAAAATTCAAAATTACTCCCAAGAACAATTAGATCAGGCGATAAGGGAAAGATTACAAGAAACGGGTTCTTGTAAAACAATTTATCTCACGCATATTTTAAAATTTTCTGTGATTTCAGTGCCTTGCAACAATTTGTTCCATGTGTTTGTATGATTGAATAAATGATTATACATGCTTATGAACTAAATTTTACATTGTCTTGTTGATATAATATATGGTATATATTATACCATGTGTCCACTACTGGGTCATCAAGTGTCCACTACATCGACATTCAAAAATTTTAGATGTCCACTACTGGTGTTTTCTATTATTCCACAAATTTTGACTCTATTTCTTCAAAAATTTATAAAATTTGTGATTCCATCGATTAAAATCCATGAAAAATGTCTGAAGAAGATGCAGACACCCAAAAAACAGTTTTAAAGCTAAAATGTATGAGAACACAAAAAAACGCACACGATTTTCTTAACATGTCCACTACTGGTGCTTTCCCCGAGGAAGCTATGTGCCACTCCACTGGATATAGTTTTTGGATTGTTTTTATTATTACGTATATATTGCATTGTATTATTAATATCGTATTTATTGGATTCTAGGCTTTAAAATCAGTTTCTCTTCTATCTTTGTATCCGTTCCCCTTGGGTTCTTAGATCATACCCTACAATTTTTCTAACTGTGAATAAGTTTCTCTTCTGCTCAGCTCTTCTAATCAGTGTCAACTGGTTTTAGTTGATGGAGTGTTTTGGATCAGTTTCCCTCTGTCTTCGAATGAGTTTCCCTACGTATTTCAGATAGCTTTCAATTTCAATTTCCTTCTGCCTTTGGATCAGTTATTTTGCAGTTTATTACGAGATATGTTTCTCTTCTTTGCAGCAGTAATCATACTGTGAACCAATTTTAATGTTACTTCTGATCAGTTCCTGTACTGCCTTCAGGTCAGTTACCTTACAGGTTTTGGATCAGTTGAGCATTCACTCTTCGGATCGGGTTCCTTTCGATCACAATCACTCAAATTCTCAACGACCAAAGCCACTCAGAGTCAATCAAATGATGAAACGAGCCTTTGAAGAGTCTTTCCTCCTGAAAGAACATCTCGAAACGTTGATTTCAACTGTTGTCTCACGCCAGAAAAATTACGTATACCCTTGTTCTACGTAATGAAGCTCTACTGCAGGCCAACTTGGCCGACTTTCTTTTAAAATTTTATTACGACGTAAGTAATATACTGTTTGTTTTATTAACAGTAAACTGTGACTGTACTCCAATAACTATCCGGGTGGTTGAAAGTGGAAGTTCAGGTTGATTATGCCTTTTATAGACTAGAGGTGGGAAAAGCTCGATCTGATAACGGCTCTTGATTTATTGTAGAAATAACACGAATGGGGAGCAGTTCAATCGAATCAAGTATTAGTCACAGACCACCAGTCATAGAGATGGGCGAGAAGATAACTGCTCTACTCATTTCATTCATTCAACGACCCCCATTGATGGGAGAGAGTTAATTAACTAACTGATCAATAATTTTGTTCCCGATAACGTACAATAGGTATCTATCATCGATCAGGTCATCAAAATTTGTAGTACTGATTAAAAAACCGATCGTACACTTCAGTAATGTTGAAATGTTGATTATAATGAACTTAATGGTAGGTATACGACATGACTGAAGAGTTTACATCTTTACTGATCTCTAATTATGGTCATCCAAATGGTTTAGACCGCCCGAGATGTGAGAATTTTCGAAGAGAAATAAAAAACGTCTGCCAAGTGGGTGTGGCACATAGCTTCCTCGTATCCATAACCCGATTGTATAGATGATCCGATGCATAGTAGTTAATCTCAAAACATCAAAACGAGTTAATCTGTAACATCCTTGAAAATTTTATTGAAATCGTACGGAAAATGTAGAAGTTATGGCCGTTACAAGGAATTCACGTTTGCGCATGCGCAGTGGCTACTATCAGTCCGAAGGTGGTGATTTTCATAGGGGACCATCTAAATACTAATCTGTACCTAACATCCCTGAAAATTTCTTTGAAATCGGATAGCAAATGTAGAAATTATGGACGTTACCAGGAAATTCACGTTTGCGCATGCGCAGTGACTACTATCAGTCCGAAGGTGGTGATCTTCATTGGGGGCCATCTACTACCTAATCCGCATAATCCCTGGAAATTTCATCGAAATCGGGTAGAAAAAGTGGAAGTTATGGCCGTTAAAAGGAAATTCACGTTTGCGCATGCGCAGTGGCTACTATCAATCCGAAGGTAATGATTTTCATAGGGGACCATTTAAATACCAATCTGTAACATTCCTGAAAATTTCATTGAAATCGGATAGAAAATGTGGAAGTTATGGCCGTTACAAGGAATTCACGTTTGCGCATGCGCAGTCGCTTCTATCAGTCCGGGGATGATGATTTTCATAGGGGACCGTCTACACACCAACCCGCACAATCCCTAAAAATTTCATTGAAATCGGACAATAACTTCGTATAGTTATGCGCGTTACAAGGAATTCATGACAGACAGACAGACAGACAGACAGACAGACAGACAGACAGACAGACAGACAGACAGACACACAGACACACAGACACACAGACACTGAACCAAAATTGTTCAGAAAGGTCTAAAACGCAAAACGCGAGTGAAAATTTTGATTTTGGAGAACTTTTTTTTTTCGTCCTTGAAAAGTGAAAACAAAGCTTCCGCTACCTTGGTAGACTCGGAAGCAAAATTATGGCCATAGCAGCATTGTAGTAGTTTCTTTCCCGAAATTGAAATTAATCTTATTTCTGACAACCAAACTCAAATATGAGTACGACGTACTAGGTATATTAGCAGGGGCGTGGCGTCCATAAGGCCACTTTGGGTCTAGCCCCGGCAAAATTTCTCCCACTGTAACCTAGATTTTTTACCCCAAAGTTGGAAAAACTCCCTTCAAAAAGTGTTCTCCACAAAGTAGAAAAAAATCCCTAGCAGAAAGTTTTTTCCTCAAAACTCACTCATGATCCATGGAAGCATGGAGCTTTTACAAGTAAAAAATAATTCTACACTGACATGCAGTTATTATGTCAAATTTCCATGGTAAAACCCGAGGCCATGGAGCTAGCTTCCATGCCTACTACTAGGTCCATGCCCAAGGCTGTCTCCATGGCCTGCTACGAGAGAGAAGATGTAAGATGGAATCGATAGGTATCCAACAATCGATTTGTATCAAACAATCGATTCTCCACTCCCGAATTCCCAAGATCTGGGGCTAGACCCTACTAGACCCCGACGTCGTCATGCCAACGTGTTGTTTATTTTTAGTTTTTCCTCGTCCGCACATGCGCAGTAGTGTTATTATAGTTTATCCCCTCCCTTTCTCGGCCCCTGCCCTGGAAGACAAAATCGATTTTTTATTCTTTCTGGTGATGACTTGTTTTGATTCAACTAGATGGATGGATACTCTGTTCAGGTTGCCATGAAAGTTCCATGAATAACAATGGACTCCTCATAGTATGTAAACTTATGGAGTACTTCAGATATCAGTTATAGATGGGTTAAAAATTGAATGGATACTCCCCACTTTTATAGATTTTCACAGTATGTTGCCCAGACTGCACGATTAGGTGTTTTGTGTGTTTACCGACAAGAGATAAAGTTTATCTGATAAACAGGAGGGTGGTTACATCTTGACATAATACAATTTTGCTGATTGACAGCAAAATTATGATTTTTGGAGTGTTATCATTGTTGTGGATGGCGTTTGCTACACAGAGATTTTGTCACATAGGCATGAAAGTAAGTTAAAACTATTGTAAGTTGAAACGAAGTTTTAAAATATTGTTGAAGTTGTTATCTTTAGGGGTTTTTCTCTGAAATGACTAGTCTCTCTGGAGCTCTTTACCTACTGTATTCCCTAAAGTGTCTTGAAACAATGACAGTTTACGTTCCTGGTCCTCTTATCATTTTCGGTTTTCCATTCCATTTTCCCTGCATTTCAAGTCGTCTTGGTGTTTGTTGTAATACGATCTGATGGAGTTGACCACTGATTAGACTTACCTACCTACTTATCGTATCTTTTCGTTTCTGTTCAACATTTTGGTATGGGGAAATACAATAGGCAGCCTGGTGCTCTTCAGTTCCACAACTTTTCATATATAAATGCTACGTAGGCGTTGCAAAAGACAATTAAAAGTCATCAAAGGGAATATGACCCTCGAAAAGCCTTATCGACATTGCGACTAATATGTAGAATTTGTTGAGACACTTTTTTTTATGATCTCGTCTTTATGATTAAGAAATTATGTGCTTTTCGTTTCAAAAAAAAATTGAATAATTAATGTTTTAGTAACAAATTAACATTTTTATCTTTTCGAGTCCCAGAAATGATTTTTTTTTTTTTTTTCATCATTAACTGGAATGAAGTTGAGATGTGATGTTTCACCACTGGGTCCTCTGTTTGTCGCAAAAGTATGTAGGTATGTGCGATCCCAGGGTCAAGTTCATGTATTTTCTGGTATGGTGCCCCACCACTTTCAGAGGTCACCCAACGCCCCTGTATATTAGAATAAATATAATTATATCTCACATATCTTAACAATACGAGTATCGCCTCTGAATTGCGTTGTGATTGAAAAATTCTTTAAATGCGAGTATAACTTGGTCGGTTTTCGCTGAGATTATTATTTTTCCCCTTTTTGGTGTTCACGGACATCATTTTCGAGGTCGGTCCATTTTTTCTTATTAATTTATATTAACTCATTGCCGATAAATTTGCCTAAGTATAAAACATTTCTATTTGCCGAAGACACCACAGTGTTTGTTTTGTAGTGCATCGTGGGGTGAGGCAAACATTCTTTGTGGCTGGTTTTCGTTTAGTTTGTTGACGCTAAATGCAAAAAAGACCTGTGGTTATGAAGCTATAAAGGGAGAACCGCGAGGAACGAGTGAGAATATTTTATAGTTTACAGAACTCAAATTATAGAAATCATAATAATAAAAAAATAACTCATCTGCCATCGAGCGGGCCCGAGGATAACGCTAAGATGGCTCGAACGTTGGCGAACACGTTGAAGGAACATCGTTCGAAGGAAACTGACATGTACCTGTGATCCAGCTAACGAACGCATTTCTCGCAATAGCTGGGAAGGTCTACAATCACCTAGATCTGGCTCAGTCAGAAGTTTGGAAACCTTTTAACCCTCGGAGACCTCAAATTCGGCCTGTAAACGATCAAGGTGTAGGGAGTCGCGGTCAGCGGCTTGAGTAGGAAATCTGAAATAAGTTCAGCAACGTCGCTATCACGTGAGACAAGAATATAATTATATTTGGTTAGCTCGCTCGTGACTGGTGAATTGGAAAATTGCGCGTCTACCTGCATGCGGCTAATTTTTACATTTCTACGCCATAAGGGTGGTGTTTTAATAGTAATTCGCGCTACTTCCCTTTGGACACTGCTGTCGGTCGAGCTGGAACCACCACTGCCACCGGAGGAGGTCATCTCTGAGCTCTGGACAAAATGAACCGTAGGAAAACCGTAAAACTCGCGAACCGGACGACGGAATTGAACACGAAATTATTCTCGATTACCGGGAAATCTAGCACATTCCAAACCGATTTGTTATATTCGGGGTCACCACTGTGGTTACGAAGCTATAAAGGAGAACCGCCAGAAACGAGTGAGAATATTTTATTTAACAGAACTCAAATTACAGAATTAGAGAAAAGGAGAAAGTAAGTTTCTAGGTAAATAAAATCAATCATGTGTATAGGAACCAGCTGTTGCTGCTCCAACAGGACCTCCACAGACTAAGAATATATTAGTGGGAAATCAAGACGGTATTCAAGGAAGAATCCAAAAAAAATTAAGTACATTCTAATTGTTCGCTCTCTATGTGTCAGTGTGACAGTCTGAAAAGATTTGACCAGTAGGTACCTGGGAGTAGTTGTTGATGAAGGTCTGAGATGGAAGGCCCACATTGAAAACCTGCGCAAAAAGTATCCCGTGAGGAGTGTCTTTAGGCGAGACAAACTTAGATTACTCTAAATTTCCCTTGTGCAGAGTGTGTTGCAATATGGGAATATTTATTGGGAGGGAACGTTTTTAACACATATTGAAACATTGAATATAGCCCAGAGAGCGATCCTGAAAGTAATTTAAAGAAAGTCAGTCATATTATGACGAATTTAAAGTTTTTACCCCCAGACAGCTATACATTAAGTCACTCCTCCCAATGTTTTATAGAACACCGAGTGTTGTAGAACAATACCTATGCTCACATGATTATGAAACTCCATCGTTCTCGTTCATTACATAAGAGAAAAGTATTTTTTTGGATAGTGCGAATGGGCAGAGAGGAGGCGGACAACACAATAACAAGTATTTATGTTACCTAAATTTATTAATTTTTATCATTATTGTTTTTGTGTTGATATAAGTATGGCATATTATATTTGCCTGAATTAAGTATATATTTTCAATGTCTGGCAATTACTCTTGAGGGGCGCTACGGGCATGGCCTATTGCCTCTCAATGATGTTTCATTTGTATGGCGAAGACGAGCTTTCTTTTTGAATGTTTGTATTGTGATAAATAAATAAATACGGGCCACGGGAAATGAGGTTGCCCTTAGAATTTTAAAATCCTATTCTTCGGAGAGCCCCGTTGAGGGTTAATCGTGTCTATACATTTAATCGTAAGGAACAACCTCACCCTGATGCTACAAAAATTAGCTTCGAAGACATTCTTGTAAAACAAGAAATACTGAGCTTGCTCGGAGTACAAATTCTACGAAAAACTGTAGAAAAAACCCCAATAAGACGGAATTTGACAATATTTTGGAGCGCATGGGAATCAAGGAAAACATGCTGTCGTGAAAATCGACCTTGAAAGAAATTAATTCTCCGCAAAAAGTGAGAGAAACTTTCATCTCATGTAAACGACTATTATTTGATTCTTAAACATATTTACTTAACCTACTTTCATGCTTTTTGGTTTTTATTTATAATAATTTACCATTGGAATCGACCAAGAAAACTTCCCTACCACAAACCCTTAGAAATGAAATTTCTTCGCAGGCAGGTGATCTTGACAGAAAAATAATAAACAAGTCAGTAAAATGGACCCACAAAAAGCGAAAGGCAGAATCCGTTTTTCCCCACAGCAGTTTCTAGTGTGACACAAGAAACGTACAAAATTGAGTTAGTAAAGCACGTCATATTTGCAATCCATGGGATAATCCTTCGGAATGTCACTTATAGAACTCACTTCTTCTTGTGGGTTTGACCTCAACATCCCTCTGTGGGCTACACTCCATTTGTTAGACACATCCCTTCTCATTGTTCATTTTCATGCTTTTAGTTTCGCTCTTCAGACCAGGTTGAACTGATGTTTATTCAATGAAATGGGGAAAATTATAGCATAAGTACGAAAAGCAGCTACTTGAAATAATTATGGTCAAAACCTAGGTAAAAACGCTGTAAATTATTTCACAAAGGTTTACTATTTTCTGTATATAACACCCTTCTGTGTAAATCCCTCCCTACCAATCATAGGTACCTACTACCTACTAGGGCATTTTTGAAAATTTCAACCCCAACCACCAACCAAATGGAAATGAAGGGTTGACATTTTCAAAAATCCCCTAGTAGGTAGTAGGTACTTATGGTTGGTAGGGAGGGATCTATACAGAAGGGTGATCTATACAGAAAATAACAAACCTTAGTGAAATAATTTGCAGCGTTTTTACCTAGGTACCAACTTTTATTTTACCTACGACCTATTGGTACTACCTTCAACACCATACTGCCTTCTCACCTTCACAATCAAGTTTATTACGAAGAACAAAACGCTTCACACTCGATTCCAAGAAATAGTGAGCTTCATATGGAAATTTCATTACTGGTTGATCAGATAGCAAAACTGTATACAACTCGAAGAAACGAGTTATGCTAAAATTTCAAAAAAGATTAGATCTCTTTGGTGATTCACACTCCTGATTCTGTTTTATCGAAGGAAAACCTTCAAGTACTCCTAAGGAGCAAACGGCTTGTCCTACAGAGCTCCGGGTGGTCTCAAAAATTTTAAAAAATTCTATACTTTTTTAAATTGGTGAAAAACAATACTATTATTTCGAGAGTTTTCGAGCTAGGGCACTCTTGAAAATTTCAACCCTTAATTTTCACCCCTTAGAAGTGACTGACATCAACCAAAAGCTTCGCGGCACAACTAAACGCCAGAAAGGAGCCCATATACCAAATTCCAGTCCAGTGTTGCTAAAAACAAAGCAATATATTAATTCATAGAAAAATAATCAATTTTAGATAAGAAAGTATAGCATTCATAGTTCCGGTAACAGTGGCACTACACCTATATCAGAAAATGTTAAATGTGGGAAGCTTAGATGTTGATATCGTGGTGGTGGTGCTACTCGATGCCTGCCTGAGTTACTACAGATTGATCAGGTGGTGAGGGGTTGGAACTACGCCCTTCTTGCTTGGTAGCTACTATTCCTCATAACTTATTCAGTTTTTTTTCATGCTAATCATTGAAACCAGAAAATTATTTTCGCCAAATTGATGTGAAACTTTGGGGCACAACTAGACCCTCAAATGGAGCCTATACAGGGTGTCTACCATTTGGATGGACCAAACTTCAAGGATCGATTCTACAACTGAATTTCAACAAAAAACGCTTGCATACGAGTCTGCAACACATTGAAACATTTTCATGCTGATCTGGGAGCTCGATTTTCGACTCAGCTGATCTGGGAGCTCGATTTTCGACTCAGCTGATCTGGGAGCTCGATTTTCGACTCAGCTGATCTGGGAGCTCGATTTTCGACTCAGCTGATCTTTTAGCTCGATTTTCGACTCAGCTGATCTGGGAGCTCAATTTTCGACTCAGCTGATCTGGGAGCTCGATTTTCGACTCAGCTGATCTGGGAGCTCAATTTTCGACTCAGCTGATCTGGTAATATCAAACTGTAAAGTACCTACCTACCTAACAACTTCACTTCTGATGGTCATAATCATCATTGTGGCGACTTGGGACAAATTTCGTTAGCAAATTTCGTTAGCAAATTTCGTTAGCAAATTTCGTCGCAACAAATTTCGTTGCAACAAATTTCGTCGCATCAAATTTCGTGACGATTTTTTTTTATGTGCCATATGAAAGACATGAAAATGTCAAAAAGTTCCGCGTACGGCGGACGGACAGAAAAATTTTTATTCGATCTTCGGATTCTACGTACCTTGAAACGTAAACCAACAAAATTCGAGGGGGGGTTGAAAATTTTTTTCTTGGTCGATTCCAAAGGTTCATTAATGAAAATAATAAACCAAAATGACAGATTCTGGTCCCAGTGGCTGCTATTTTGCACCAGTTTACTTCCTGGCCCTCCAGGCTTTGAAAACTGAAATGAGATTCTTTCAAAGGCTTCCACGCTGAAAATCAATAGGAGGACAAATTCGGTGAAATCATACTTTGAAACTCTCATTCAGAGGTCGATGTTATGATATTCATCATTGCATAATCTTCTGTCTATAAAAGATGGCTCTGTGAGGATGCAGTCTCCCCACAAAAACCCGGCAGAATGATTACCATATTATCAGTGTTTGCTCGTGTCGAAATGAGAATTTTCTCGACCCGTGAAATGATGAAAAACGAGTGAAAGGACGGCACACCGAAACGAGGGGAGGGAAAAAGTATTGACACCCGGTGTGAAAGACTTAATGTTTCCCTCATCTGTTTGGGGGGTTGGAGAGGTGAGGAAGCAACACGTGGCGGTTGGAAGGAGACAGAACTCAGTCTTGGGTTGAGAAGGATAGGCGGATCGATGGCGCCAGATGGCTGAGGCCGATGGACCCTCAAACTCAAATACACATCAGGTCGTCGTGGTCCTTTGTTTCGATGGTGTCACTTCAATTGAGAGGAGGTGGCAACGTGATAATCGTGCTTCAACTATAGCACAGTAAAAATGTGTTCAAAACGGACCCTCAGGAAAGTTTTGAGCGGTTTCATATATCTTCGATTCTTTATGTTTTTTGGAGTGCTGAATCGAATCTAAGGTTTACCTTCAAATTTTCGAGACAGACATTCATTCGGAAGAAGTTCATTATAGACTTTTGAACAATTGCAGGTGAAACCAAGCCTTCTAAGTGGTCGCTTCTCTCGAGTAAACCTACAAGTTTTGATGAATTTAATCTCGACTTTATCCAAGAATCGAAGTCTCTGTTGTGTCTGTCATGAAATCTTTGTAACGGGCAAAACTATTCGAAGTTATTCTTCAATTTTGGTCAAATTTCAGGAATTGAAAGAATTGGGTACCAGATGGTCCCTTATGAAAATAATCACCCTCTGACTGACAGCCACTTCTACAGTTTCGGTCCAATTTCGGAAATTTTTTTAGGAATTGTGCGGATTTGAGTGTAGATGAAAATCAAAAGCCCTGGCCTAATTATAGGTACTTACAGATTGATGTTTTGAGATAAGCTACTATAATCTAATGCTTAATTGGTTTGTTATTTTCAATAATGAACCATTGGAATCGATCAAGAAAAAAATGTTCAAGACCCCTCTCAATATTTGGTGTTTTACGCTCAAAGGTACGTAGAATCCGAAAATCGAATAAAAAAATTTCCGGTCGTACGCCGAACGCGGCGCTTTTCTTAGCAACCCTGGACCGGTTTGGCTCAAATTTGGTATATGGGCTCCATTTGGGGTCTAGTTGTGCCGCAAAGCTTTTGGTTGATGTCAGTCACTTCTAAGGGGTGAAAAATGAGGGTTGAAATTTTCAAAAATGCCCTAGTTGGTAGGTAGAAGGTACTTAAGGATGATTAAAAAAAGGTTGATAAGGTAAAGGTTGAAAAATTGGTTGGTTGCTTAAGGTTGATTTTAAAAAAAGGTAAAAAAAAAAGAATAAATAAATAGTGACAATGGCAAAGCTGTGATCTTTGCAGAAGAGTGATCGATACAGGAAAATAATGAACCTTTGTGAAATAATTTGAAGCTTTCTCATTTCAAAATGTAGTTAAAAACCTGAATTTTGCGAAATTATGATCACATTTATTTACGTTTTGAAGTATTTAGAACCCTGGAAAAAGTCGAAAATTGACCCTGGAAAACTCGGGGAATTTTCTTCGGTGAATCGCTGGACGGGCTTCGTTTTGGGTCTAGTTCTGCGTTTGGTTGATGTAAGTCAACCAAAAGCAAGGGGTGAAAATCCAGGGTTGAAATTCAAAAACTCCGGAAAGGTTCATTTCCACCAATTTCAAACAGTATTCAATTTTCAGAGACCACCCGGAGGAAAAACCATTTGCTCTCTACGAGAACTTAAGAGTAGGGTAGGACTTCCGAAAAAATCAGAATCGCGAATGTGAATCACCAAAAAGATTTAATCTCCATTGGAATCTATACCAAATTCGATTGCTATTTGATTCTATTCGTATTCAATTTTGCTTCCTTAGCAACCAGTAACCAAATTTCCATATGAAGGAACCCCAACTCCCTATTTCTTCGAATAAACTTAATTGTGAAGGCAGTAGGTACATACGTAATCGGTACCTAAAGTACGGTAGTACCTAAAGGTAAGTGAAAAAAAAAAGTGACAACGGCTTTGATTACAGCAAAGTTGTGATCTTTGCAGACGAGTGATCTATACAGAAAATAATAACCTTTGTGAAATAATTTGCAGCCTTTTTTTCAATGTTCCGTCACGAAATTTCGATGGCAAACCTCAGATTCGGATTCAGAACCCCAAAAACATAAGGAATCGAAGAATTTAAAAACCCCCAAAAACTTGTACGAGAAAAACACATTTCGACTGAGCTAAGAGTTAATCTCGAAATAAGATTGCAATTTGTTCAGTGAACTTCAATACCGGAACTGGCAGTGCAGGTAGTCAGAAGGCTAAAGTTTTGATTTTTTGGATGCAATTCACAATCGATTTCCATTGAAATGACAAATCCTATCATAGAGAGGAAACAATAAAAGAATCTGGAAAAGGGGAAGCCAGGCTAATAAGTTGTGTTTTGGAGTAGTGTATGGAAAGTGTGTCTGGTAGCTAACCACGTGTGTGTTGCATCCATTCTCACAACTCGTAACATCCACAAAACCGTCTGCCAAGTGGGTGTGGCACATAGGTAGCTTCTCGTATACATAATCCGATTGTAGCTATAGGTCTTCCACAGAAACTTTGCATCCCTTTGGCGCATTCTTCTGGAGAATATAGAACTAAAAATTTCTGATCATCAAGCAAATTCTCGCGCGTACAGTAATTTTTCGGGAATTTCTCTCCTCAAATGTGACATGATTCCCCCCCCCCCCCACTGCATCTTGAAATTCGTGTATTTCCGAAATTGAAATCTCGTGGCACTACACGAACATCAAATTTCTCACCGCTCCAATTTCCGTGTGAAGGTTTCACCATGGAAGGCTGACTAGATCGTTATAGTACGCTATCTAGGGGGCGCCACAAGGACGCAAAGTTTCTGTGGCAGACCTATAATCTCAGAATATCAATCTCAAAGTCCTTTTCACTACCTCATAGGCTACCAACTACACCCCAACCACACAATTCCTGAAAATAATTGCCGGCGAAATGTGGGAAAAACCTAACTGAATAAAAGGTGGCCGGCAATTATTGTTCGATTTTGATGATTCAAAAGGCAATCTTTTAGTTTTTCAATTCCCTAGGCAGATGCACTAATGCATTTCAAAAACCCTTTAAAATTCCAAATTTAGGTACAATTTTTAATCTTTGACCGACGGTTCTTTAAAGAAATACTAACCCGGAACGAGGAACGAACGGCGACCGACTGAGACCCCTGAGGGGTGAATTCCGCGAAGAGGGATTTGAACTAGTTGCTGGAAAAATGCCTAACTTACAAAGAATCAGTACTTTGTCCGCCAAAATTGAGGCCGCACTAAATTCGAGGCCACTTTGTCCACTTACCAACGACCCAAATAAAAATGACTTCCTTATATGAGGACCTCTATATTAAACTCGGAGCCGACCTTACTAGAAACTCGCACGAATATGCTGTCTCGTTGTCAATTAATAAAGCTCCTTTATTATTTAATGAAATCCTAATCATATGGACTGACGGACCTGACATTTATAGGTTTAGGAATAACATTGTATTTCATGTTATTCTGTGTGAAGTCAGTACTCTCCAAGGATAGAAACGATTTCAAGAGCAACAGTGACGTAAACAACTGTTTCACTCGAGGAGGCAATGGAAACGGATAGAGAGATCTGGAGCGGTCGATCCCAGCACATAAGAGCTGCCCTGGAATCCCGCCAACTTCCGAGGACAAACATGTTAGTCACCAAAAGATTCAGTAGAGAAAAAAGAGTGTGATCTTACGCTGGAAATCCCCCTTTTCCAGTCATTCGCTCACTTATCATACAATATCTCTCTCTTTGGCTTGCGGGTTTGGGCGGACTTACGACTAGTTCTATCCTGTAGTACCATTAGGAAAAACGTCTGTGGCACATAGCTCCTCTAATCCACAACCTGGTTGTATGGATGATCCGATGATAGCAGCTTATCTCAAAATATTAATCTCCATGTACCTGGCACTCCCCTCATAGAGAGCATCTACACCCCAACCCACACAATCCCTGAAATTTTCATCAAATCGGGTGTAAAAAAGTAACACTCGTACGAACGTTATAAGGTTTTAACGATTGAGCATGCGTAGTGGACTATCGATCCGGGGATGGAGAATTTCATAGGGGACCATCTATACTCCTACTCTCACAATCCCTGAAAATGTCATTGAAATCGGACAATAACTTCGTATAGTTATGCCCGTTACAAGGATTTCATGACAGATACTGAACCAAAATTATTCAGGAAGGCCTACAACGAAAAACGAGAGTGGAAATTGTGATTTTGGAGAACATTTTTTTCCATCTTGAAAAGTGATAACAAGGTTTTTGCTACCTTGGTAGAACTCGGAAGTAAAATTCATTGATAGTGGATGATGTGGTACATAGCTTACTAATATCTTCTGTAACATGAGTGCGTTGATGATCTAATGCATACATCCCCTACTACCATGTTTGAAAGAAATCCTCCGGTACTTAGTGAGAAAATTAAGCTTAGTGGATTTTATTCATACGCAGGGATTTCAGATGATCCGGTTACGATGAAATTCTTAAGATTTTCATTCTCTAACTATCCACCAACTTGGAAGGAAATCAGGCAGTTAGGTGGATATTAAATGATGCACGAGCGATTATCCATCTGATCATCAAGTGACAGATACAAGGGTAAAGGCTAAAAATTTTACCAAAATCTGGAAAAATCCAACTCCTACTGATTCTACATGGAGTCCAAATCGAGAAAACAATCCAAATGTGGGCCATTTTTGGCTGTATGAACTCAAAACCGTTGGATAACAAAACTCTCAAGGATGGCTGGATCAATTCACACATTTCCTGAACATTCCATTCAAGTCGTACATTATTTTGCACCGGACAATGAAAAATCGACAGACTTTATACCAAAATTGTTCAGGAGGGTGTGCAATGCAAAATGCGGTGAACATTTTGGAATGCACCAATTGTTTGACCAAATGCAAGAATCCTAAACTTCCTCACCTTCAACAGCAAGGAAGCAATATAAAATTGAAATTGAATCATAAAACATCGAATTTTAAAAAGGAAATTTATATGTGTTATTTAATGAAGGTCATCAGCAATACGCCTGGGTGCCAATCAGAACATCGATACCTTAAGGGGGCATCAGTCGGTCGCCGTTTGTTTTTAGTATTTAGCCAAATCAAAGGGGCAAAAAGTAAAAAAGTTGTACTTAAATTGGAAATTTTTAAGAATTTTAGAAATTGAGTAGTGCACGGACCTAAGGAATGGAAAAACTGAAATATTGCCGCTGGAATCATCAAAATCGAACAAAAATTGCCGAAAAAAATGGGAAAACTTTTGAATAAACGGGTTTTACCATGTTTTTCCGTTATTTCTTTAGCAATTATTGTTCGATTTTGATGATTCCAGGGGCAATATTTCAGTTTCTCAATTCTCTAGGCATATGCACTAATGAATTTCTAAAATCCTTTAAAATTTCCAATTTTTAATGTTTTTGCGCCTTCGATGTGGCTAAATACTAACCCATATGCACTAATGAATTTCTAAAATCCTTTAAAATTTCCAATTTTTAATGTTTTTTGCGCCTTCGATGTGGCTAAATACTAACCCGGAACGAGGAACGAACGACCGACTGAGACCCCCCTTACAGCACAAAGGCACTCATGGACCATCTTCAACGTTTTTATTTTATTTTATTTTTTCAATTTCAAAAAATCAAATTTAACCTTCTAGAAAATTATAACTTGAAAATTTCTTGAATAAATTAAAGAGTGTAATAAACTATTATTTTAGGAATTGTACACTGCGAAAACTTCTTCTCAAAACTACGTTTTTCCACTTGATATTATATTATATCCCTTCTTTCCTTCCCACCTATAATTACTCATATACAATGATGTATAAAACAAAGTGTAATGAAATTGGTTAAAAGTTTATGAAATTTGTGAAAAACGCTTGCACATGAGTCTCTAACACATTGGAACACTTTTTGTCTTAGATAAAAGTAGCGACGACTTGGTTGTGAGTGGAAATCATTGAAAAAAACTAACGCTTTTTCGTGATCGATTTCGTGACGTTTTTTCGTTTATTAATGTACAAAATGTCCAAGTTACACCTGTTGGCTACTATCCATCCGGAAGCCATGATCTTCATAGGGGTCCATCTACACCCCACCATCAGTATCCTTGAAAACTTCATCGAAATCAAACTGCCCGTTACAAAGATTTCCTTACAGACAGACATGCAACGGAAATTTGATCAGGAAGGCCTACAACGTAAAACGTGAGTGGAAATTTTGAACCTTAAAAAGTACCATGTACTATGAGGTACTATGAGGCAAAAAATGATAGGATTTGTAAAGTAAAGGATCTATTTCAAAACTCAGTTGGCCTCTTTTTCGAGCTCTTCGGACGGACACTTCTTCGACAATATTTTCATAACTGCAGCGGAAAATTCAGCGCGGAGCAACAACTTTTGTACAGCCGTCATTCCGTTGATGTAGGGCATCAAACTCATGAGGTACAGAAAATCCGGATTCGCATCATCGTTTTCTTCGAGTTTAACGGGAATTTTTTTTAACCGGTGCACAAAGAGTTGTGAAGGAGTATTCAAAGTTTTGAACGAATTCGAGTTAACTAGCTCGGGAACTCCGTCTTCAGGAGAACTACCAGATTTGATGCTGCTGTCCCCGCAACTGGTTGGAGCCTTTTCATCGAAAAAGAATTTGTTGCTACTTTGAAAGTCCATTTCTGAAGATCTTGATGATGATTTTCCAGTTCTTCAAAAAGTGAGTGTTCGTAATGTCGCGTATTGATACTCGTACTTAATTTGAACTCGAAATGAAACAATAATGTTCTATACGTAAAGGTTAGACTTGTTTGTTTTGAAAATTGTAAAATAGGTAAGCACCAATTACTTAGTTACAACAGTAGTTGTAATATTAATGGAATCTAAAAGACTTTGCTGTCCGTCTCCTGCCCGCGGAATGAAGAATCTTCACAACTTTTCTTAGTTACCGATTTTATGAAAATTGGTATACCAGCTGTAGCGGCTACCAACATACTGGGGTATAATAATCCTAGAGTCTTCTTCTCTTATATCGTCGGGTGATTGCAAAAAGTGACCAAGTGACATTTCGTTGTTTTCAGGAGAGCCGTCTGAAGTTTACTACTTTTTCCAGTCAGAAAATTAGCATATAAAAAAGTCTGTAACTTCAAAAACTATTATACCATATTCCTAGGGACCTCTAAATGCTTATTGTATTCGAAATTAATGAATTTTTCACGTCATTTTGTCATAATAGTTCTTTTTCTAGAACATTAGGACTTGGTCATTTTTTCCAGGAAATTTTCAGGAAAACGGTTCACTTGATCATTCCTGCAAATCTGGTCGCATGGTGATTATTCAATAATAATCATCATGATTTTTTATGTTTCGTCAAATTGAAGTCTCATCGAGGCGTGGTTAGTGTTATTAACTAGAAATTACTATAGAAAGCCCTAAAATTCTCGAAATTTTACTTGGTCAGTTTTACAGGGAAACCTTGGCCTCAGAACAGCGTTTGAGAAAACTTTGTATTTTGAGGAAAAACGGTGGAAAAATCTATCAAAACGATGCTAGACTGTAGCTTCATAACTTGGGGTGCTAATCTTAGGAGAAAAAAAATCGACCACTACAAAAACAACATGAAATTGAAGTGGAATGAGTGGCTTCTCTTGAGAGTGCAACTTTCAGCCCTCTCGTTTTTTCGTAGAACACTCACCATCGCAGGCTTGAATCCTATCTTAGGTTTTTACTAAAATTTGTACGTCAACATTAAAAAACATTTTGTTTAGTAATGCATGCATTCCAGGGGACGCATTGGGTCAATTAATACCATTTGGTTAGGGGAAAAACGGTTCACTCGATGTAATTTATTAGGTATTTTAGGCAAGAAATAGTGATCCCCCCTCACCATTATCCACCATATCATTTCTAGCGGCATGGGAGCCTCGAATTTAAAGAGCATTTTAAAACCATGATCTACGACACCCAACATGCGAATTCGAATCCCCCCCCCCCCTCCGGCAATGGTGCCAGTCTGGCACCAAAGCAGTAATACTTCGTAACGTTGAACTTTCATCTATTTGTTTTGGTAGGCAGTCCGTTGAAGTTCAATTCCGTATTCAAGGTGAAACACGAAAAAAACTTTTAAAAACCCATGAAATATGCGGTTTATGGTGCCCTGGCACCATGGTGGCACCACTATTAGTTCCATGGTGGGACAGAGAATAATTCATGAAAATCCGGAGGTATAACGAGAATTTTTTCTCAATTTCAAAGCTTAGATACAAGTAGTAGGTAAGCTATAAAGGAACCGAAATATTGAAAAATCGGATATTTTGTGAATACCATCCCCCCACTCACCCCCTCCTCTTGCGAATTTTGATACTCTGGTGAAATAGTGTGCAATTTGGAAGATTTATGAGTCGAACAAAAGAAACACTCAAAACAGTTGGAAATAGAGGCTTGGGCAAATTTTACAGTATTATGCCCGCAAACGCATGTTTTTGAGTATTCCCCCTTTCCCCCTCCCATTAAAAAGAAAAATTCGAAATTCTGGCGACGTAGTGCACAACTAGATAGTTTTCCGCGTCGAACAAAATAAGAACCACGAAAATCGGTTGAAAATTGAGGCCTGGGCAGACGACACAAGATTTTGTCACACACAAACATTCACCTATGGTTTTTTTTTGCGGATTTAGATTCAGAATGGTCTAAAACGGATTACTGTGTGGTTATTTTTCTTTTCTGTTGAGTGTTGTCCTCCTCCACCCCAGATCGATCACATAAGGACGCCAAAGTCTTACTGTGGGACGTCCTAATAACTGAAAAAAACTGGGCAGTTGAATGATATCAATTCGAATATAAACTTTATTGTACAAAAACTTATTTTAAAAAAAAGTTTGAGTTCTTTGAGAATCAAGGAAAAATTATTATTTTTTGAAGTTGAATTGTAAAATTGGAGCTTTACTCTTCCATGTCTTCGTCATTTTCGGAAAAACTTGGCTCTGGGGCGCGTTCCTTGGTTTTCACTGCTGAAGGTAAACCTGCAGCCTGGAATTGTTTGATCATGTGGTATTTGATCAACTGTTCCCTGCTTGAAGCCATTGTTTTTCCTAGTTCAAATTTTAAAAATAGTGACTATCTCCCACTTGGTCAGTTTTTCCAGTGAACATATTCATGCACCAAGCATTTGTTTCAACCATAACCTTCGCCTTTCTGGTACTTGGTCACTTTTTCCAAGATCGACTTCTTAGATGGCATCACTTTTCTTCCCTGGAAAAACTGATCGGTTGGCATTTGGTCAATTTTACCGGTATGGAAAACAACTCCGTTTACGTCTTTGCTTGCCCATAAAAAATATCTTCTGGAAAATGGTCAGTTTTTGCAGCACGCATTTACTCATTCCGATGACTAAGTTTTCCCAGGTAATCGTGCTCAAGTGCCACTTGGTCACGATTTGCTACATTTTTCGGCAGTAAAAATTGAATTACCCTCATATTCTTTTAAATAATGAAAATAATCATTTTAAACTCATAGAATTACGTAGGCAACGTTATTTTCTATCACCTGACATCAAAACCTCGATTTCGAGAAAATGTCACTTGGTCACTTTTTGCAAGCACCCGACGATATAATCCTCTTTGTTTGTATGAAACGTTTAATAGAAGGATGAAATATTGTTTGTCTCCTCTAATTATGAATTCTTCAGTTAACAATATTGTTTCTGTTGGCGAATACCTTTGATGAAATTGTTTCAGAGGCCTCTGGAAAATATGTATACGAGGGCGATGTCAAAGGAAACTAATTAGGCAGGTAGTTATTAACGGTAGGTGCCGCATTACAGAAAATATAAATTGGATTTTATGAATATTCCATCCCATTTTCCTCTTGAAAATATGACTAAATAACGATTAGGATTTCATTATACTCGCACGTATAGGGTCGTATAAAGTGATGCTGAAATTTGATTATCCAGTTGCAGTACTAAACTCGCAGAAGGAAATTATTTATGGTTCTATTCAACGACAACAATATTAATTAGTCCACAGAATAAACGAACGTGTTGAACGTTGGTTTACCTACAGGTTATCGAGGGGTTGGGGATGTGAGGGTCCCATGTTTACGAATATCCCTCTAGGCGGTTGGGGTATTTCTCGTCAAAGGAACACCCCGCACGAAATTTAGTGAAAGGGTTGAAGTTGGTAATGAATTGCTTGAACCAGGGTTAGAGTGGTGTGTGGCAGGTTCGTACCCGCGGACCCCCCCCCCCCCTAGAATTATAAATGCATTAATATTCAGTTGTGAGTTTGAATAGGGTCTCGTGGTAAAGCACTTGGACCTTAGTCACGTTTCTACCATATCATTGCATTGAATACGGCAGCCTTCCCGTATCTTAGCAGTCGGTCGCTCAACTTAGAAATCAAATGACAAAATTCCCTACAAAAAACCTCAATAATGCTGAGCTGCGACAAAAAATTTATGAATAATAAAAAGTGAGTAGATGCGTGACTTTAAAGTCAGCATTCCAAGGGACGTCCCATTGGATAAAAGTACAAAGTAACAAAGATTGATGAAGTAAACGTGATGTCTATACAAAGTTATTGTCCGATTTCGATTGTGCGGGTTGGCTAGTAGACGGTCCCCTATGAAAATCATCGCGTGCGCAAACGTTAACTCCTTGTAACAGCCATAACTTCCACATGTTTCATCCGGTCTAGATGAAATTTTCAGGGATTTTCGGATTAGGCTGTAGACCGACCCCCCTATGAAGATCATCACCCCCAGACGAATAGTAATTGCTGCGCATGCGCGAACGTGAATTCCTTGTAACAGCCACAACTTCCACTTTTGGTTTATTATTTTCAATAATGAACCTTTGGAATCGACCAAGAAAAAAAAAAATTTTAACACCCCCTCAAAATTTCATGGTTCACGTTTCAAGGTACGTAGAATCCAAAAATCGAATAAAAATTTGGCCGTCCGTTCGCCGTACGCGGCACTTTTGCCACTTAGCATTGACCGATTTTGATGAAATTTGGTATGTAGGCTCCATTTGGGGTCTAGTTGTGCCCCGAAGCTTTTGGTTGATGTAGGTCACTTCTAAGGGCTCCAAAATCAATTTTGAAATTTTGAAAACGCCCTAACTCAAAAAAATTTGATATAAAGGTACTGTTTTTCCTTCAATTTAAGATTCTATAGAATTTTTAGAATTTTTTGAGACCACGCGGAGCTCTGTAGGACAAACCGTTCGCTCCCTACGAAAATTTAAGGGTTTATATTGAAATATATATATACTCCTGCTCAAAATTAGTGCACCACCATCTATTTCTTCGTTTGCCCCCTTCTTTTTTCCTTTATCAAGTTTTTATCTATTTGTACACATTGTTTGCAAACACAGAAGGAAAAAGGTAACCAAAAAAGGCACACATTCGAGAGAAAAAATATGTTTTTAATGAATTATAGAAAAATGTACTTCTTGTGGTGAAATTATAAAAATTGAAAATGTGAAAAAAAGGTTTGAATTATGCCAGTTTAGCTTTTCAATACTTGGTATTACCTCCTCCAGCTAGGATGAGGGCTTGAAGCTATCGACCGATGCCTCTAATCAAGTTTTGGATACCTTCCTGGGGATATTGTCCCATTCCTCTTTCGCTGCTGTTTCCAGCTGCTGAAGATTGTCTGATGGTGGATCTCTGGCTCGAATTCTTCTTTTCAGCATGTACCAAACATGCTCTATCGGATTCATGTTTAAGCTCCTTGGTGGCCAGTCCAGGATACAAAATTTATAAGGGGAGAAGGAAAGAGATAAACGAAAAAATGGATGGTGGTGCTCTAATTTTGAGCAGGAGTGTGTATATATAAATCAAAACACGAGTGAGAATCGCAAAAGAGGCCTAATTAGACCTGACCAAAATGCGATCGATGGTTGGTGATTTTTATTTATTTTTTATTATTATTTTTTTTTTGATTTTTTGATTTTTTTTTTTTTTTCTTTATATTGGATGGTTGGTGATTTTGTAGACGAGTGATCTATATAGAAAAATAATAAACCATTGTGTAATAATTTGCAGCGTTTTTCTATCCGATTTCGATTACATTTTCAAGGATTATTCGGATTAGGTTTTAGACGGTCCCCTTCGTAAATCATTACCCCCAGACGAATAGTAGCCGCTGCGCATGCGCGAAAGTTAATTCCTTGTAACAGCCATAACACATACATTTTTCATCCGAATTCGATGAAATTGTCCAGAATTGTTCGAATTGGCGTGTAGATGATAGAGGGTAGTGAAAGGTACTTAGAGATTGGTGTTTTGAGATAAACTACTACGCATTGGATCATCGGGTGGGCCCGAGCAGGGCCGGGGTTCCCCTGGCCACGCGCCGCTAGCTGCGGCTCACACTCCCCTCTCATAGCAGCAGCACTGTATTATTTCACTTTCCGTGCCCACACATAGAACTGTATGTACTCGTATTTGTTGGGACCAGGGGACGTCCCATTGGATAAGCATTAGGTCGATTTAAACCTGTTGGTAAGCTTCCTGCTGCAAAAAACTGTTTCACTCAATGTAATTTAGTTACCTAGTATTTTGATTAAGAGATAGTGAGACATTTCTAGTGGCTTGCGAGCCTCGAATTTGAACAACATTTCAAAATCCATGATCTAATCTACGATACCTACCCAACACGAGTTCGACCCCCCCCCCCCCCCCCACCTCCACTCAAATTCAAATACGAACTTTCATCTGTTAGTTTTGGTAGGCAGTCCGTAAAAATTCACATCAAGGTGAGACATAGAAACCCTCGAAATATGCGGTTTATGGCACCACTATTAGTTCCATGGTGGTACAAAGAATAATTCATGAAAATTCAGAGGTATATTGAGAATCCTTTCTCAATTTCAAAGATTGGGTACAATTAGTAAGCTATAAAGGAACAGAAATATTGAAAAATGGGATATTTTGTGAATATGATCCTCCTAGTCGACCCCTCACCATGCGAATTTTTATACTCTGGTGATATAATGTGCAAATCGGAAGTTATCTGAGTCGAACAAAAAAAGAAACACGGAAATTGGTTGGAAACTGAGGTCTGAGCAGAGTAAAATTATGCGGATAATTAACCACCCTTTCCCTCCCTACAAAGGCATAATTCAAAATTCCGGAGGCGCACACACGCATACACACACAAACAGAGAGAGTCTAAAAAGGATTGTGTTTTTTTTCTGTTGAGTGTTGTCTAACTTCACCTCAGATTAACCCAGATAGCCCTAACGTCCTTCTGGAAGGATGAGGGACTTAGGTCGACTTTCTGAATTTTCTCTCCTGTACTATGTATGATACCGCTGTGGTCTAGTATAGCTTTGAACTGTTGTTTACATCCTAACGGAGGGGTGGGGACCGATTATGTCTTCAGTATACGACCAACAGGTACTCAGTGCAATTTTTCCCTAGTAGCTTCAATCATGAGCGGTCACCCAGAATTCATAGTTGATGGGTAAGTACCTATTCATTTATTATTTTTATTTCGTCGTTGGTATTCTATTGCTCCTACTCTCTACTAAGGGTATGACATGTTATTGATATAATTTTGCCATTTTCGTCTCCATTATTACCACTTTTCATGTCGATCCTTCTGGTTGGACGTCAGTAGAATACACATTCAAAATCTTTCTGTCCCTATATTGCTTCTGAGTCTACCAAGGTAGCGGAAGCTTTGTTTTCACTTTTCAAGGACGAAAAAAAAAGTTCTCCAACATCAAAATTTTCACTCGCGTTTTGCGTTTTAGACCTTTCTGAACAATTTTGGTTCCGTTTCTGTCTGTCTGTCTGTCATGAATTCCTTGAAACGCGCATAACTATACAAAGTTATTTTCCGATTTCAATGAAATTTTCAGGGATTGTGCGGGTTGGTGTGTAGACGGTCCCCTATGAAAATCATCATCCCCGGACTGATAGAAGCGACTGCGCATGCGCAAACGTGAATTCCTTGTAACGGCCATAACTTCCACATTTTCTACTCGATTTCGATGAAATTTTCAGGAATGTTACAGATTAGTATTTAGATGGTCCACTATGAAAATCACCACCTTCGGACTGATAGTAGCCACTGCGCATGCGCAAACGTGAATTTCCTTGTAACGGCCATAACTTCCACTTTTTCTACCCGATTTCGATGAAATTTTCAGGGATTATGCGGATTAGTATTTAGATGGTCCCCTATGAAAATCACCACCTTCGGACTGATAGTAGCCACTGCGCATGCGCAAACGTGAATTCCTTGTAACGGCCATAACTTCTACATTTTCCATCCGATTTCAATGAAATTTTTCAAGGATGTTACAGATTAACTTGTTTTGATGTTTTGAGATTAACTACTATGCATCGGATCATCTATACAATCGGGTTATGGATACGAGGAAGCTATGTGCCACACCCACTTGGCAGACTTTTTTTCATTTGCTGATTTTTTTTGGATTTCACGCTTTTTCTGCAAGAAGTCGCTTCCTTTACATCAAATATCATATTGGATTTTTCGGAGGGGAATGATGATGCAATGGGTCAAGGGGAAGTCGATATAACTTTATTACCTCCAACAAATGCCCTTCACGACCTCACCGGACGAGAGCCCTGTTATTGATAATTTGCTCCTGCAATTTTGAATAGCATTGCTTCTCATGATAAAGATGATGAAAGCAATGATGATTCCCAACCATCAACTTCCAATGAGAATGTTTCCAACAAGAAGGGGGGGGGGGGGAATCGAGTCCGTAAACCAAAACCGCCCAAAAAATTGTACAAGTGGACAAAACCCAGTCTCTTTCAACTGCACTTAGAGAGTAGTCACCAATACATGGTCCCAAACAAAAGTTGTCATCCCTTGAGTTTTTTTTAAATATAAATAGCCGAGATTGACTGTCGGTGAGTGAAAATCAAATACTTGGACACATGCATCGTACAGTTTGCAGCCTTTCAATAATTTTCAATGATAATTTATTATTGAATTTATTTATTTATTTTTTCAGATTCGATAAGAAAGAACACTCCGTTGGAGATACGGGAGTAGACGAAAAGATAGGAAAAAGGGAAGCAGCAGCACCACACAAAATCAATTTTGTCAATTTTAAATGATACATAGTTTTATATGCAATTTTTATTGAATAAAAAAGTGTATTTTCAATCTTGAGTCTCATTTGTTATCTCATAAGAATAAGGAATATGCTAGAGAGGTTGCTTGCATATTCTACTGACGTCCTTCTGGAAGGATGCCCATTTATGACCTCATTAAAATGGGAAAAAATTGCAAGAGTGCCAAATTTGTCTTCAGACAACACCTATGACACTAAACATACGAAAAAATTCAAAAAATTAGTAAAAAAAAATTCAGGGTTATCTGGGATAATCGCATATGAACGCTTAAGTCTTACAGTGGGACGTCCTAAAAATAGCTTCGAGGTGATTGTTAGGACCTTCCCGCCCAAAATGGGAACTCCGAAGAGAACTTTGTTCCCTTTTACCAAACTGTTGGTCCCTTTTACCAACAAAGTAGTTCCCTAAGAATGAACCAAACTAGATCTTCTCGTACAATCAATGGGTTATTGCATTCAGAACTAAGCAAGAAGAACATAATTAAGAACAACATAGAACATGAATGCACGGGGCAGATCAAGACGGCTGCTGCGAAAAAAACCCTCCGCGGTCCCGATGCCTCCGCTTTTACTCCATCTTACTACTACCAATTTAGTTCTGTTTAATACAAACGTATTAGTTCTCAACCGTGTGGTTTATTTAGTTCTCATTCTCGAGGTAAACAGTGATCATATCGTGATTATTCCGTATTGTGCTTTCTTGTTTATGACTGAAGAAATTGGAACATCTAGAAATCTAAAATGAGTTGGGCGAGCAATCCCCACAAATGAGGCTATCTGAGTTCGTGTATGCGCAAGAGGCAGGACTTGACACTAGTGATCACATGGAAACTCCACCACTGGTTCCTAATCAGATCTCTCACAACCCCTCTTGCCAAAAACTAGCATACTTTCTCAATTTTCTTACATTACATCAACCTTCGACTTACCAGAGCACTCAGTGGAATGGATGCTGAA
The DNA here is from genome assembly GCA_009739505.2 of Apolygus lucorum. Lineage (NCBI taxonomy): Eukaryota > Metazoa > Arthropoda > Insecta > Hemiptera > Miridae > Apolygus > Apolygus lucorum. The sequence continues at coordinate 62,385,379 of CM019178.2, forward strand.
ATGGGCTGGTACACTAACCTGAAACAAGAGAAACAATGAATTAATACAACACCGCACGTGGATTTTTATACCAAAACTTCAAACTATCGAGCACAATATTACATTAACTGAGCAAACTAATGTAATCAATTAATTACTTTCGAATATTGTCACCATTAGTATACGAAGGCATCTTTTGTCTCTTACACAGGGTGATTCGAAGTATTTATTCGACCCTGGGTGATCTAAACATACTCACAGCCGATGCATACAACCAGCAACCAAGAGGGCAAATGCTGCTGGCCAGAGCAGGGGACTGGCTGCATCGCATTCTCTCAGTGTTGCTCATTCCATTAGGAACATAAAGTTGGCTTTCCAGAGGCGGTGTTCATGCAAGCACTTTGCACGCTCACTAGCACCATCTCGTGGATCTGGGAGCGAACTAGGCGAGGCTTCTCTAGCCAACTAGTAACATTTTACATATTATGTAAAATGTGGTAAAATTAACGAATTAACAAGAGTTTTTTAAACATTCTTTGATTTATAAGTAAGTAAGTTTTTAAAACCATATAGCATAGAGTAAACCTTATTACATATATTGTTAGTTTGTTTATTCCATGATAGGTTTTCTTGCAATACAAACCCAGGACATTTTGCCTCTTTTTGATAATTCAATGATACATTATTTACAACTATGATGGGTGCACTTTCTGAAGAAAAATTAGCTAGAAGTCTGAGAGAGAGAGAGAGAGAGAAGAGATGATGTACTTACATATAGCAATACTCGTATGTAAATATATTACCTAGATGAGAAACGCTTCCATCGGAAAAGAAAACGATATTGCATATTGTGTTGCAAATTTACCTCAATATTCCTTCTCTATTCGTGGCAGAACACCCACACCCCAGTATTGAGAACGTGAACTGAAATATTTACACTTGTAAAGAATGTTTTACAAATTCAGCTACTCGAGGAGGATGGAAATGTGATTTACATTCCAATGCTCGAACCACTCAATATTGTCAGTTTCCTCTATCGGTTAACCATAAGCTTTGGAAAACTTTTTCCCGTTATTCGACGAAGGAAGGGAAAAGGTTCTGAAAGAGCTTCTTTGAACTGAATCTACTTGTACCCGACGGGACGAAGTTACAAACACCAGCTCAAACTCTGAACTGCATTCGCATTAGTAGGTACAGCACGTGGATGAACCGTTCACTCTGTTACCGGTGATGGGACACCCTGAGAATTGCAGAATAGTTGTTACTTCTAAAACTATCCCCTCTGCAACTTTATAAGAAACAATTCAACAACCCAGTCAACTTCAAAGGGTAAATCGAAGAAGAAACATTGGAACTAGAAAATTAATGCATTGTTTAATCTTGTCATTGTTCTTGTTTCAAAATTGACAATGCACCCTAATTTGAGCCGTTCAGTTGCCAAATGGGATACGACCATTCTTTCAATTATACGGGAACGGAGTATTTGAGTTTGTTGGTGAAGTTTTGTAGAAAATGGAGACCTTAAAAAAAACCTTAAAACAACCCAAGCATAGAAATTTTGACTGTGGCTAATTTTTTCTTCTTACTCTTTCAATCAATTGGCTTGGAAGAGAAGAAAACGAAAAGAAAAAGCAAAAAATATTATTTTCTCAAAAATTACTGAGACTGTTGCTTAGAAGCAACATGGCTCAGACTTTATCCAAAACCGCAATACACGTGTTGCTTGACAGGAGCATGGGGCATCAGATCCTGGATCAATTGGTTGTAAGTCGGTCACGATGACAGCAACAGCGTTTTCCATTTAAAAAGAGTTTTGATTGATCTCTTTGGTTTCTGTCGAGTTCCTATCGAGTTTGGCTTCCGATTCTACCAAGGTAGCGGAATTGTTTCCACTCATTTTGCTTTGTTTTCTCTTTTTGATGATGAAACAACAAATGATGTTCTCTAAAACCTTGGTGAATCTAAAAACCAGAAATTCAAGTTTTTGGTAGAGTAGCCAATTACTTTAAATTAAACATGGACAGTCTCAAAATAGGTTCCCTGCGAAATTTACAGATTTCTGGGGCCACCAGACGCAAATTCAGCTCGCCCAGCTGATAGAGAGGAGCAATTGCATCATATTGAGCAGCAATAAATACATCATGAAAAAGGACCATTTAAATGTTCACACTCCCTATGTGTTGTGATAGTAAACTCATTATTTTCTTCAGTGGGTATTGGTTACCTAATTATTTTCAATAAAGAACCTTTGGAATCGACTAAGAAAAAAAACTGTTTAACCCGCCCTCAAAATTTGTTGGTTTACGTTCAAAGTACGTAGAATCCGAAAATCGAATAAAAAATTTTCCGTCCGTCCGCCGTACGCGCCACTTTCCTTTGTTACCATGGACCGATTTCGATGAAATTTGGTATATGGGCTCCATTTGGGGTCTAGTTGTGCCGAATAGCTTTTGGTTGATGTAGGTCACTTCTAAGGGGTGAAAATTAAGGGTTGAAATTTTCAAGAGTGCCCTAGCTAGAAAAATCTTTTCACCAATTTAAGATAGTATTGAATTTTTAAATTTTTTTGAGAATACGCGGTGCTTCGTAGAACAAACCGTTAGCTCCCTACGAGAGCTCAAGCGTTGGACTACGATCAGAAACACGAGTGTGAATAGCAAGAGAGGCCTAATCTCCGTTCAAATTTCAGCTGACCAAAATGCGATGATTGTTCGTTTCTTCGAGTTTATACTCAGTTTTGCGACCTTAGCAACTAGTAATCATATTTCCTAATAATTTATTAGGGCAACCTCAACTCCCTGTCTCTTGGATAGATGGTGACAATGGCAAAGCCGTGTTCTTTGCAGACGAGTGATCTATAGAAAAAAACATTTGTGTAACAATTTGCAGCGTTTTTTTTATATATAGGTATTGGTTTTCTTAAAGGATTACTATCATTTGTATCTCAATTGGCGAATTAAAAAAAAAGAGGAAGAAGCTATTGCAATGGACTCGAAAGTGTGCGTTTGTCACTCAAGACGATAACTTGAGTAATTGTTGTCTCGGAAAAGTTTCAAGTTTTTTAAATGTTAATAATAACGAATAAAAATACGAGTACGTTAGACAGAAATTTTGGACAACCCGAAAAGATCCAAATTTTAAAAATGAGGAAAAATTCATAGTAATATATTGTTCATTTGGTTTCATCACGAAGTATTGTTCAATTTCAGAATTGATAGGTATGTGAAATAGCTAATACATTACTTTACTCAATATATTACTTACTCATGCTGCATGCTTAGAATTTTTCAATCTGCTTCGTGCTGGAAACAAAGATTGGTATCTCCAAATTGACCATTTTTTCTCCAGACACATCGACTTCTTTTGATTTGCTGAAGAGGGTTCCAAAGAAAATTATTGTTCTCACGTCTTTCCCGACCCCTTTGATGGATATCATGTCTATGAACAGCGTTGGGGAAGGGCGTTTCTGCCACTGGGAAAAATATTGCATTCTGAGCAAGATGTCATAAGTAGTAGCCCGTTGCGAATCGCTGAAGGGAAGAATCGAGCGATCGATATCGAAGATACCCGCCCTCTAGCTGTGAAGAAGGTGACTCATCTCTTCGACACTTCCTTTTTCCCGAGGCTTTTCCATAATATCGTAAAAATTGAAGGGCATATCCTCCCGTCTAGAGCATCCAACGCCCCTCGTCGACAAAGAGTGTACAGAAGAAATGGGGAAGTCTGACCCTCGTCGCCTCTACACCCTACATACAGATCAGTATCTCGAGCTTTCAACCCCATCCATTGTTCTCGTCCTGTCTGGGGTAGAATCGTAAAGTACAAAGGAACACCTTATCGGGGCAACATTTTCTTCCACATTTAAATTAGTACCACGAGCCAACAACGAAAATATTTATTAATGACGATAACAAGCTTTGTGAAGAGACTCATTTCGACTGATACAGCAGTTAATGTGATCAGATATAATTTAGATAACCGCATACTATGAAGGAAATTTTCTGCAGTTTTGGTGGGTCATATCTAAATAAATATCCCATCCCTACACAGAACAATTACAGGAAAGTAGTGGATTGTGGGAGTTACCTATAAAGTTGAAATTAATCAAGTAAGATCTTTCAAGTCTGATGCTTTGAGCGAAGATAATTTAATTTTGCTTCCTTCTCTAACTAGGTACTTGTTTTCACTTTGCAAAAATGAAAAATTCATGTCCTCTAAAATCGAAAATTCTTTTTGGTTTCGTGTACCTATGTCTTATCGATAGTCCGAGTCGGAGAATCCTTGTTACGGACAAAACTATACGAAGTCACTGTCACTGAATGTGTGGGTTGGAGTGTTTGCCATAGAATTCATCGTTTCCAAATTTTTAACTTGGAACCCTTGCAATAGCCATAACATTTCCCTTCCTGGAGTTGGATAAAACTTATTGCGAGGTTCCCTATAAATGTCAACTCATGGTCATGTGTGACCATGCAATCTGGATGGTGGTAGTATAGGTGGATTGAAGTTTCGATCATCTACTATGAATCAGATTTATATAAAATCTGGTTACGGATAGGAGGAAGCTATGTGCCACACCCACTTGGCAGACTTTTTTCCGAGTTTACCAAGGCAGCGGAGGATTGTTTTCACTTTTCAAGGTTTAAGAAAAACGTTCTTCAAAATCAAAAATCCACTACTGTTTGACATTCCAGAACGATTTTGGTTCCGTGTCTTCTATCTATCTCTCTGACTCCTTGTGACGGGCATGATGGGGACCTATCAGGATATTAAAGAGTTTTTTGATTGTAAGTGGTGTAAAATATGGTATTTAACCTTGGACTTTCATTTAGGGGATCAGTATTTTGGTCTTCATTCAATTTGAATCCCACTTTGATTGTGTTTTTAAACTTTTCTCCAAGTGTTGATTGTATCATTTTAACGATTTGTGCTATGTGCCACACCCACCAGACAGACTAAGTTGACTAAGTTAACATCCATCTCAGATTGAATGGGGTATTTTGGTGGGTCGGAAATTCAGGTTTTTGACCTCAAATTTGGATTCAGCACCCTTGAAAACCTATAAACTATAACTTTAAGCCAAATGATACTACCTATAACATGTGGTAGAAAAATTAATTAACGAGATCACACGTTTGAAAAAGGCGGTCCGCTATAAATGCACACACACTAGGCAAGGACTACGCCACGCGCCTGTGTGAGTAGTATTTTGTAGTATCCAAGAGGTCCCCCAAGGGTTTTGTGCATGGATACTTTTTTCAAAGACAGTTGGCTAGCTACGTTACGATTGGCTAGCTACGTCACACCATTCAAATCTTCAACTTTCCTTAGCTTCTCTGATTTTTTAAAAACATTTTCTCGACGAACAGACCCGATTACCGTTATTCCTGAGCCTTACTCTTTTGAAAAAAAAAAATAAAAAAATTGACCGAAATACCCCATTTTCATTCAACTGTCAAAACTGGTCAAAGTCACTTTTCAAGGTCTAAAAAAATGTTCTTCAACATCAAAATTTGCACTAGCGTTTTACGTATTAGGCCTTCCTGAACAATTTTGGTTTCGTGTCTATCTGTCGGGTGTGACCGCAAATCCTTAACGGGTAAAACTTTACGAAGTTATAGTCCGATTTCGATGACCTTGTCAGATTGTGCTGGTTGGCGTGTAGATGGTTTCTAATGTAGGTTGTAGAATGTACTTGAAGATTCAAGTTTAGAGTTTATCGCGGATCAGCTGTACAGTCAGATTGTGGATACGAGGAAGATGTGCCACACCCACTTGGAAGACGTTCTTGTTGAATTAAGTTTTCATAATTTTCTCCAAGTAATGATACCAACACAAGAATTCAGGATCATAGAGAATCATATATCGACTGCTTGCATTATTATATCTTGTTTTGTTATAATCACTATTATTTTGAAACGTTAAGTACACGGTTGACGTGGCATGATTTTGGGGCCATTTCATTACCCGTCAAAAACTTTGGTCCGTAGACAAATTCAAGCAAACCGCCCATAAAAATGAGGTCAACATCCATTAATTGTTGCCAATGAGATTAAAAGGTAGGAAGTCGGCGTGGGACATGACACTCGAATTGTCACTGCGAATAACTTGCACATAAATCTCCGAAAATCCCGCAACGATCGGAGAAAAAGTACGATAAAATTTAGAAAGGACCACAGTGAGGGGAAGTCCTCAACTATTTATAATACAGGGTACTTCACAAATCAGACTAAAATTCGACAACGTGAAATTTGCAGTGAGAAACTGGAACAATATTAACGTTTATACATGTTCAGAGGCTGCAATGTATCTGAAGGCGATGAAATTAATTGGATATCTTAATATTGCTTTATTTTTCCAAAAACCACTGAAATTATTGAGGAAACTTCTTATCAAGCATGAGTAGGATTGAACCAAAATCGTATTCATAACGAATAGGTAGTATACAATAATCAGAGGTATTTGTCAGCTTAATCCATATTAAATATGGATTAAGCTGAGAAATACCTCTGATTATTAAATTAAATACTGTTAAATTAAGTAAATTATATACTGCCAAAACAGTTGTAAATTTTACAACTGTTTTGGAAGTATATAATTTACGCATAAATTGAGGGCTTTTCAACGAGTGGCGGACGATTTTCGTGGGATGAAAACTAACAGCGAAACATTTTTCTAGAAACGGGTCGGTTGTGAGTGAAAATCATTACAAAATCCCGCGCTATTTTCGTTCCACGGTTTCGTCACGTTTTTGGAAAGTTAGATGATGGCTAAAGCTAGTCCCATGCTAATAAACGTAGCATTCATTCTAAAAGTATAGCATCCAATTGAATGTTATCTAATCAGTGTCTCAGTCTACACTCGAAAAATACAAGCTACTAATTCAATGCATAAGAGGGACGGTTGGAACTTCAGTCGATCGTGAATGGTGCCCTGAACAAAACGGCATTTGACTGAATAGAATTAGAAACCTATTGAGATCTGTAGAACGATTGGTTACCACACAAATTTCGGATGTTAGGGCGGACTTTTGGGCTCAAGCGATAATGCACGTGACACCATGGAAGTGTTGACGCTATTATGCTTGCAACAAAAGAGCAACACCATTCATCCCAATAACGATGTGGCGACAGATAATGAAAATAACGTCGTATCAGGTTTCCAGCGTGATGAATTAAGAGATTTCCCCCTCGAAAACCCCTACGGGGGCGGTTTTGACGAGGTCGGAACCGAAGTTTTTGAGGGGACTCTGAGGTCTTCACCTCTTGTTATTGTGCAGAGGAGAAAGACAATGGACGAACACAATGGTCGCCCCTGCCATGTAACCGGACCCTTTTGGAAAACCGTTCGAAGGGTCGAAGAGTTTGCAGGAGAGAATGCTCGGGCGTTGTTGACGTTTTCGAAGAGACCTGAAAGTGTGACGTTCGGGAGCAATCACCGCCCGGATAGAAGAGACACAAGGCGTAACCAACGGGAGGGCACAAAAGAAAGGGCAATGAAAAGGGCGCTCTCCGGGTACGAATGCACCATAAGTTGGATCACGGAATCAAAGGTACAATACAGCTAAATTGACGATCCTATCGACTTTACTATAATAGATCAATTAATAATTGAATAGAAAACTCGTGAATAGCATGAGGTTATGAGGGGTATTTAAATCAAGGATACCCTTTTCAGGAACTATTGTCAAGTTGTCAAAACCATGACAAATGTTTGAAGGGAGAAACAGGAACACATGGATTGGAGTACCTGTCCGTGATATGATACAATAACGATATGAAGAGACTAATAAAATGACTCACGAGGATATTGTGGAAACCCTTTTAATAAACATATTGTTTAGTAATGAATGAATTCCAAGGGACGTCCATTGGATAAGCATTAGATCAACTAACACCAGTTGGTAAGCGATAAAACTGTTTGACTCGATGTAATGTATTAAGTATTTTAGGCAAAAAATAGTGATCCCCTCCCTAACCATTATCCAAAATAACATTTTTAGTGGCACGGGAGCCTCGAATTTGAGGAGCATTTTAAAATCCATGATCTACGATACCCAACATGCGAATTCGAGTTCACCCCCCTCCCCTCCCCGCCTCTAATCGTGTCAGTATAGCACCAAAGCGGTAATACTTCGTAACGTTGAACTATACATCTATTTGTTTTGGTAGGCAGTCCGTCGTTTCCGATCATTTCCGTATTCAAGGTAAAAAAAAAAACACGAAATAAGCGGGTTATGGTGTCCTGGCACCTTGGTGGCGCCTCCATTAGTTCCATGGTGGAACAGAGAATAATTCATGACATCCGGAGGTATAATGAGAAGCTTTGCTCAATTTCAAAGCTTGGATACAATTAGTAAGCTATAAAGGAACCGAAATATTGAAAAATCGGATATTTTGTCAATATTATTCCCCTCTCACCCCCTCCATATGCTAATTTTGATGCTCTGGTGAAATAGTGTGCATTTTGGAAGATTTCTGAGTCGAACAAAAAGAGAACCTTGAAAATCGGTTGGAAATTGAGGCCTGGGCAGAGTACACAAGATTATGCCCAAAAACGCACGTTTTTGTGCATTAACCCCTCCTTAACCCTTCACTGGTAGACCCCAGAGCGCGGCGTTCCTTCAGCCCATTTTTCGAATACTGTGGTTCACAGTGGCTATCCTGAGGGCTGTGATTCAGAGTTCCCTCCTAGAAACCACCTCTACGCAGGACCGTACCCTCCTCTCTGTCCCCAAAACCGCTCAGGGTTAGTGAGAATCGGTTTCTTGCACTAAAACGTGAATGTGTCAGATCGCAGATGTGTCGGAGCGCTCTTCTTATCCCCTGAAATGGCTTCAGTGGTCTGAGGAAGATTCTGACGATATGGCAGAACGTACATCTGACTGAAACGGCTTTGATTAGTTAAATTTTGATTGCTCAGTTATTTGTATTTCAGAGTTGAGTAAAACTTATTTTTACCAATACGTATTTCTGAGTTCAATAAAAAAACTTTTTTACCAATATGTTTTTCATTGAACATTTTTAGATACACCAGGAGATGAGTTGAGTATCTCACTCTGACCAAAAACAATTAAAAAATATGATAAATATTGATTATTTCGGGAGGAAGTACCGAAAGAGCGCCGCGCTCCTGGGTCTACCTTTTGCGTGATGAGATTAGGTCTACCACTGGAGGGTTAAAAGGCAAAATTCGAAATCCCGGCGACGATATGTTTCCACGAAAATAATGAGTTACAAAGTTGAATCGGTTCCAACGGTTACGTCAAAATCAATTACTGAACAATAACTGAAGGTACATCGGAGAGCACAACTTATAGTCACAGGTGAAAGGGAGGATGAATCCCGTAGGTCTAGAAAGTGAAAGGTATACCGTATCAGAATGAAGCAGATATAAGTGAAAGGAGAACTTGAATCCATGGTTCAGAGAAAATGAAGAAATCTGGGAGGATCAACAAATGCCAATCAAGGCAGACAAAGTGAAAGGGAGCTCAAACATTGGAAAGGGTAATTTGTAGTGGTGATGGGCTGATCAAGCTATAGCAGGAATGAACCTACTAACGGCGAAACATAAAAAACACTTTCTATTTTCGGAATAAGTGGTAATCGGAGAATATGATGAGCGAAAATTTCCCACTTGAATTTTGCAAGCAATTCAAGAGCTCCAAAACTTCGCAGTATCAAGCGGAATTTACGGTGGAACCTCGTTCAAGATAATAAAATACTCTCGATGTGAGTTGAAGAACTTCAGCCGCTGGCAACCCTTTTAGGGAAAAAATCGGATCTCAGAACAGATTTCAGTTTTGGACACGGCATCCTCCGGGTCCTTCATGATTACGGAGAGGTTACACTTTCCAGATCTTATCGCAGGTTACGACAAAAATTCAGTATTATCTCAACACATCTCCGAAACTTTCAAATTTCTCGATTGACAAGGAGCGAGCCAAACAATTCGAGAACCTTTCTTTTGGATGCCCCTCGTATTTATCTCACTAAATCTTCCACTGTCTCACATCAAATCGATTAAGGTTTTGCTTCCGAGTCTACCAAAGTAGCGGAAGCTTTTATTTCACTTTTCAAAGATGAGAAAAAAAGTTCTCCAAAATCAAAATTTTCACTCGCGTTTTGCGTTTTAGACCTTTCTGAACAATTTTGGTTCCGTGTCTGTCTGTCTGTGTGTCTGTCCGTCTGTCATCACCGATTTGGATGAAATTCTCAGGGATGTTACAGATTAGTATTTAGATGGTCCCCTATGAAAATCATCATCCCCGGACTGATAGTAGCTACTGCGCATGCGCAAACGTAAATTTCCTTGTAACGGCCATAACTTCTACATTTTCCATCCGATTTCAATGAAATTTCCAGGGATGTTACAGATTAGTATTTAGATGGTCCCCAATGAAAATCATCATCCCCGGACTGATAGAAGCGACTGCGCATGCGCAAACGTGAATTCCTTGTAACGGCCATAACTACGACATTTTCTACCCAATTTCAATGAAATATTCAGGGATGTTACAGAGTAGTGATTAGATGGTCCCCTATGAAAATCATAGAGAATTGTTTTTCATAGAGGGATTCATTCATAGAGGAACGGACTCCTGTCAGAGTCTCAAATCGTATACATGACGAGGCTTCAATAGCACAGAGGATAGAGTCTTGATTTGTGCTCTAAGGATCGCGGGTTCGAATCCCAGTCGAGGCTAAGAATATTTTTGATCCAATCACATACATCTACTCACTTAATTTTTCATCCGAATTTGATGAAATTTTCTAGGATTGTCCGGATTAGCGTGTAGATGGTCCCCTATGAGGGTAGTGAAAGGTACTTAGAGATTGGTGTTTTGAGATTAACTACTATGCATCGGATCATCTATACAATCGGGTTATGGATACGAGGAAGCTATGTGCCACACCCACTTGGCAGACGTTTTTTAGGTTAGTCAAAAATGATCATGATTCTTCTTCAATAACAACTTATAAGATCAAAAACCTCGATCCAACAGACAAGCCGAAAACTGTACCACATGCGGAACCGAAGAGGGAAATCGTGAAATTATGAATTCGCGAGACAATCTTCCACAAAGACTATCATGTCTGACCACTAATACTCCTGAGTAGACAGAGCTCACGTTCTGGCTCAGCTTCCTCCGAATAAAATAGCGCTGTCACCGTCAGAATAAAAGAATGCAGCTCCAAGGTCTATTCTTTGTGACTATGGAACTGAGGAATTCCAGACAGAACACTGCGAGACGATCTTACAGAAATTTCGAAACCAAATGAATATCATGGAGAAACTCAGCCCCACAGCAAAACACAGGGTGCAGTATTTTAGTAGTAGCCAGACATTGTCTTTGTGGAAGCACCAAAAGAAGAATACTGATGCCGCAATTTCATCATAAATGTAAATTATTGCAATTAAGAACTCATCATTTGGAGTAAAGCAATTTCTGATAATCAATATAAAATAGAGCTCTTGTTCAGCCTTCAGGATCTACTAAAGAAGCTAGCCTAAAGTGCTAGCCTAAAGAAGCTAGCTCGAATTTCACATTTTAAAAAAACCATCTGATTTACAATTAAATTTCCTAAAATGTTGGTCCTATGACTTTTTAGACCTACAGGCGTTAGAAGTTGAGCGTTTAGCACTTTTAGGCCAAGCTTGTAAAAATCTCTGACTATTATGTTATCATAACAAAAAAAAAAAGTCTGCCAAGTGGGTGTGGCACATTGCTTCCTCGTATCCATAACCCGATTATATAGATGATCCGATGCGTAGTAGTTAATCTCAAAACATTAATCTCGAAGTACCTTCCACCACCCTCATAGGGAACAATCTACAGCTAATATGGACAATCCTAGAAAATTTCATCAAATTCGGATGAAAAATTAAGTGAGTAGATGTATGTGATTGGATCAAAAAAATACTTAGCCTCGGCTGGGATTCGAACCCGCGACCCCTGGGGGACAGTTGAAGTTACGGCTGTTACAAGGAATTCACGTTTGCGCATGCGCAGTCGCTTCTATCAGTCCGGGGATGATGATTTTCATAGGGGACTATCTACAACCTAATCCACATAATCCCTGAAAATTTCATCGAAATCGGGTGGAAAATGTGGAAGTTATGGCCGTTACAAGGAAATTCACGTTTGCGCATGCGCAGTGGCTGCTATCAGTCCGAAGGTGATGATTTTCATAGGGGACCATTTAAATACTAATCTGTAATATCCCTGAAAATTTCATTGAAATCGGACGGAAAACTTAGAAGTTATGGCCGTTGCAAGGAATTCACGTTTGCGCATGCGCAGTCGCTTCTATCAGTCCGGGGATGATGATTTTCATAGGGGACCGTCTACACACCAACCCGCACAATTCCTGAAAATTTCATAGAAATCGGACAATAACTTCGTATAGTTATGCGCGTTACAAGGAATTCATGACAGACAGACAGACACGGAACCAAAATTGTTCAGAAAGGTCTGAAACGCAAAACGCGAGTGGAAATTTTGATTTTGGAGAACTTTTTTTTTTTCGTCCTTGAAAAGTGAAAACAAAGCTTCCGCTACCTTGGTAGACTCGGAAGCAATAAACAATAGTCTCCAACTCTTATCGACTACATGGTCACTCCACCCATCAAAAAATATATTTAATTCAGAACTCCCTTTACTAGGTTAATGCGGATTATTTGGGCCTACCCAGTGTACTCACTGACAAATTCTACTCTACCTCAACTCATAACTCTCTAAAATAACATCTAATATTCTTCGCGTATGTCGTAAGGTTTATGAGTATCTATTCGAAGTAAATTACGCATTATCGGTGTTTATTGTTTTGTGAGCATTTTTAATACGAGTGAAATCAAATACGATTACGTAATCTCGTCAGAAAAAGGAATTGAAGTGAAAAATTTTAAATTCATTTCAATTTTTCACGAACGCAAAATTACAAAATTAAAAGCAATAATTCTTCAAAATCACTTGTGTTTATGCCCACTATACAAAAATACTTAATTTGATAGTTGGAGACGTTTTTGATAATTCACACATTTTTGTTGCTTTTTGAATAAGATTTGAGTTGCGGTTGACTTTTGTGGTTTTTGAGAGTTTCGCGTATAATTATTCTTATCATGACATTATGACCATCTTGAATACATCCTCGTGAGCTCAAACAAGATTATTATTATTCACTATTAATATCGTAAAATGCATGGTTTCGTGCTCCATGAAATAATGGTTGGAGTTTGTCAGAAAACTACAATTCAAACGGTATTATTTGTGCATTAGTTGTAATTTGTATACCTTCGGTTTTACCTTGTGAGATCAATCGTGATCGATTTGGTACGGTGGCTAAAACTATTATAAAAGTTTTCTGAGGCACAACCTTCGGAATGTTAGTTTTTTGGACTCATGCTTGAAAAAGGTTTGCATAAATTATCAGGTAGAAATAACAATAAATGCAAAATGTGCCAGAATAGGAATTTGAAAAATTCGAAAATTTTGGTGCTTCTCAGTTGATAGATAGATAGAGAGATAGATATTTCATTTTCATATTGTAGGTACATACTACTCGTATAAATATATTTTTAAAAAAAATCGGGTGGAAAATGTGGAAGTTATGGCCGTTACAAGGAATTCACGTTTGCGCATGCGCAGTCGCTTCTATCAGTCCGGGGATGATGATTTTCATAGGGGACCATCTACACACCAACCCGCACAATCCCTGAAAATTTCATAGAAATCGGACAATAACTTCGTATAGTTATGCGCGTTACAAGGAATTCACGACAGACAGACAGACAGACACGGAACCAAAATTGTTCAGAAAGGTCTAAAACGCAAAACGCGAGTGGAAATTTTGATTTTGGAGAACTTTTTTTTTCGTCCTTGAAAAGTGAAAACAAAGCTTCCGCTACCTTGGTAGACTCGGAAGCAAAACTATAATATAACTAGATTATACGAATGCTCAATTCAGGTTTGCGAATGAGTCCATACCTACTCTTGGAAGTTACGAGTAACAACTCGACGTAGAAGTATTCCATGGTGCTCCAACATTTAGAAACAAACAGTACAATACTGCTCTCCCATTAATTAATTCTGCAACTTCCCGCTGCGTATTCCAACTTTCTCGTTGTCCACGAGGGCTGTGTGGAGCCATTTTACTATTTTAATTGTGCCTATGTTGGCTCCAACTTTGAGTAGAGCCACTAATGATTATCTTTTACCGACAGGAAAAAAAGCGAGCCACGGGGATGTATTATCAATATTTTTATCTCAACCTTTTTATACAGCCCACAACTTTATTTTTCAGAGGTGGAGTTTTTGACTTTTTCCATTCGAAACAAATTTTCCGTCATCATTATTGCAACCGATAGTTTACAAAGATAAAATTGATATTCTTTCTGCTTTGAAAATGTTGAGAAAGTAAAGGGTGGAAATAACGATGGAAGTTGAATTGGTTTTTCTACAAGAGCAGCCAATAATGACGCTCCCAAAGCAAAGGATAACGTAGGAGGTGAGGACTTCTTGTCACAACCGCGATGTGTTTTATATGAGACTAGCTGAAAAACAAATTGTAGATATTATGTGAAAAAAATGTTTGATGTTGCGGCATGGAATCGAACCCGGGACTCCTACGTTCGGGCGATGTACATACGTACGGTTGGGGTTTTATGTATATAGATCATTAGGATTACCTAATTGAATCGTGTAGTGTTGGACGGTGTAACTGGTACCTACTTTTATTGGTGTACCACATTAGTTTACATGTGGTTACCAACTCCTTTCCTATATAATGTATTATATTATAAAGCAATAATATATTATATTCTTGGTTTAACCACCCTAAAAACCACTACGTGTATTTTATACTCTCTAACATGTAGACAAAAGACGGCAGAAATCCACGATTTTCAACTTCCGTAAGAATTTATTCTGATTAGCACGTAAATCGGTGAACAAATAACCAGGTAGGTCCATAATCCCCACAACTGAAAAAACAGTTTTACTCCAATTTGGTCATGAATGAAGTAACAACTGACGTGTTGATGGAACCCAGTGGATTATGATACTTGCAATAGGAACATGGATAGGAGTATGTAGGGATGCATATTAGCTACGGATTGGTTGTTCTAGAATACTAGGAAGCAGAGAGAACCATCGCAACATTCCGTATGAGACCATTTTTTGGCGTCAAATACAAATAGTAAACAACGTCTACGACAGGTACCAAAATTGTACCTTGTAATAAAATAAAAACTGTTATAGTGACATTGTTGATATAGCATAATTATCTGCTACTCGTTAAAGACAAAATCATCCTGACATTACGATTGTACTGGACACGTTTTTGGTACGACCCCCAGTCAAAAGACGAATCCACTCCGATATGAAAAATTCCTTGTGCTTTCCAGAGTGGAAAGAAATTTTCACACATGAAAAAAAGTGTAGTTTTTTAGATGAATATTAGTATTATAAAATCCTATAATAATTACGATTATGTGAAGCAATGGGGTATTTCAGTCAATTTTTTTTTTTTTTTTTTTCAAAAGAGTATGGCTCAGGAATAACGATAATCGGGTCTGTTCGTCGAGAAAATGTTTTTAAAAAATCAGAGAAGCTAAGGAAAGTTGAAGATTTGAATGGTGTGACGTAGCTAGCCAACTGTCTATGAAAAAAGTATCCATGCACAGAAACCCTTGGGGGACCACTTGGATACTACAAAATACTACTCACGCACGCGCGCGGCATAGTCCTTGCCTAGTGTGTGTGCATTTATAGCGGCCCGCCTTTTTCAAACGTGTGATCTCTTTAATTAATTTTTCTACCACATGTTATAGTATCATTGGGCTTGAAGTTGTAGTATATAGGTTTTCAAGGGTGATGAATCCAAATTTGAGGTCAAAAACCTGAATTTCCGACCCCCCGAAATACCCCATTCTCTATCAAAGAAAAGCAACGTGGAGCAAACAACATTACAACAGTTGTACAGTTGAGATCGAAAAAGCATTTTGAATAATATAAAAAGCGTTTGAAATAATCATGAAATTGTTTGAATAACAATTATTCAACAACGTAACAGCATAATAGACGTAACGGGCGTAACAACGTAATAGAAATGATTGTATAACAATCTTGAATTTTCGTGACATTCCCGTTAAAGTACAAAACATCGAGATATTCTGGTTACAGCCATGAATTGGCTGTCTCGTCATGAACAAGTACGGTCAAAAAACATATTTATAGGGGGTTGTCAACGTTTTTAGAGGAAATAACCGTCATAATCAAAGTGGATTTAAGGCACATTAAGGATCGGTGTATCGTTTCAATAGAGGGTACAACACTAGACATCCAACACCAGCCAAAAATGGAGAAACTTGATATTTTGAGGACTAGTGACTAACTTGGTATTCGTCGTAACTAAGAGCGTATTAAATGATCGTCATGCTCATCTACCTCACCAAAACACACTGTGGTGTATAACCATACAGTATGGTTTAGAAAATCGAGACAGAAAATCAATTATAATACAAGTGTGTACTCAATGAATCCAGGAAGACAAATAAAAAATTATTCGAAGTAAAAAAAAGGAAACAGAAAATTCGCTCGTTAACTCATGCTGCACGAATGGAATTATTTAGAATAGAATGAGATCCACCAAAGCTCTATACAACCAATCATTCACTCCCTATAAAGACCAATAATAAATCAAGAACAAAAGTGTGAATCGCTTCTTTTTTCTCTTTCTTTATTTAGGCACGTTCAGCGCCAAACATGGATTTATTTATCGAATTATTTTTCATACACTTTGAAATGAAGGCTCCTACAACATTCGGGTAACAATGTTTGCTGGTTGGTACTAAGTATCTATCAAAATAAACTTGATTGTTAACCTACCGAGGTACACAGGAACTATTACCTAAATGGAAAAGCCATATTCTTTACAGACAGTTGATCTTTACAGAAAATAAAAACCGTGGTGTAATAATTGGCACGGTATAACTAACCCTTGGTCACAAGAAATATACCTAAATGACCGAATTTAATGAGTTAATTTTGAAGTATCAAGCTCGATACAAAAACTAGGTATTAGGTAATAAATCACAATTTTTGTACTTAGTCATTGTTTTTAGTGGGTGCATCAGCCAACTAAATGCGAAGAGTTGGAAACAAAGATAATAATTGGAAACTGTAGAGGACTACTTTCATTACTCAGTAACCCAACTACTAACTAAATAACTAGTAACTAACTACCATTACTTAACACAATTTTAACACCTTGGCATAAAATTGGAGCATCCATCCATCCATCCATCCACCATTACTTTGTAACGACACAACACAGTTTGGATATCATGAATAAAAGTGAGTTTAATAATTGTCAAGTTATTTAATTAGATAATTATCTAATTATAATTAGCGCCTTTATAGGAACTTCAATGGTTTTATGAGTTGTATAGATAGGTACGTTTTATAGTACCTTCCATGCTTTTCCACGTTACCGACATAAATATTGTGGCCAACGTATTTTTTCGGAGTCAAAGGTGTCAGCAGAGCGCGCTGGAGGTCGGAGGGTTTTCTTCGCTGAGTGCAGCCAAGAATGAAATGGGGTCATGAATCTCTTTACTGCATTTGTGAGACAGCCAGGCAAAAAAACAGGGGGAACGAAGAGAGCGGAGATGACCCGCACATCCCGTTTATTCCTGGGAAAACTTTTTTCAACTGCATGTCAGCTTTTTTTGCATTTTACGTCGTATACAGAAATGTATCGTGAACTTTCCATCTCGTTAACTCCGAAAAAGAAAATCTAGAAAATTCTATAAGACATAGCAAAAAAATATGACTACGAAGAGTCGCAAGGGAAGATAACACGAGTAACGAGGAAACATGTTCCTTTCAAGTAAATTAGCAGCAAAATAATAAGAAATCAATCGAGGTCGGGTGGATAAAAACGATAATCCAATTCGCCAAAATTCGAGCAGTGTTCCTCCGGATACGAGGTAAATCAACAAGTTTCGACGATTTCAACGTTCAAACTCGACTTTTTCAAACAATCGGAGGTGAAAACAGGCTTTTGAAGTGGTCGAAGTGGTCGGCTTTTGAAGTCTCGACTTTTTCCAACAATCGAAGGTGAAAGCAAGCCTCTGAAGTGGTTATTTCTCTCGAGTAAACCAAACAGTTTCGACGATTTCAACGTTCAAACTCGACTTTTTCAAACAATCGAAGGTGAAAACAAGCTTTTGAAGTGGTCATTTCTCCCGAGTAAACCTACAAGTTTCGACGATTTCAACGTTCAATCTCGACTTTATCAAACAATCGGAGGTGAAAACAAGATTTTGAAGTGGTCATTTCTCCCGAGTAAACCCACAAGTTTCGACGATTTCAACGTTCAAATTCGACTTTTTCAAACAATCGAAGGTGAAAAAAAGCTTTTGAAGTGGTCATTTCTCCCGAGTAAACCTACAAGTTTCGACGATTTCAACGTTCAATCTCGACTTTATCAAACAATCGGAGGTGAAAACAAGATTTTGAAGTGGTCATTTCTCTCGAGTAAACCAACGAGTTGAAAATGTGGAAGATGGGTGGAAATAGCACCTTTGTATTTACAAGGGATATAGAGAAATATATTATCTAATATTTGTTTGCCGGCTAAATGCAGGCTTTTCAGCCAGTTGAAAATAATAAACCAAATTTTTTCCGAAATTTGGTTTCCCTGCTGTGATAGGTAGGCACTTCAAAATAATTCTGTCTGCATGAAGGTGGATTTTTCAAAGAAGACCTTCATTTATCGCACATAAATTACCCATTATTCCTAAATATGGTAGTGAGCATGAAGTATCACTTTTCTATTCAATAAAAACATCACGTAATGTGTGTTATGTTAAAGTTCAATCATATGAGACTCAAACAAATTATGGTTAAGTAACAAAACATTCCAGTGTTCATTTCTTGAATTCGGATGTTCTTCTCATTGAGCGTCTTCCGTTATTTCTCAGAAAAGCCCACTTTCTAGGGTAAGAATTATTCGGAAGTATCACCGTTGGATTAAGCGTGGAAAATTACATAGGAAATTACACCAAACTCGTCAAGACATCTTGAGATCGAGTTGACCATACTCCGCGTAAAACACTCAATTTTCTTGTAAAATAAGATTTGTAACTTGATTCACTCTTCCAATTTGAATTTTAAGAAGTAAAATTGACAAACCGTTGCAAAAATCTTCAAATTGAAAAAAACTTGGAAAAAACAAGGGGTAAAAACTAAATTGCTATGAGACATTTTCTGTTGGAAATACCTTGTGGAATCGAACCCTGAAGTTACGCCCAACTCAAGAGTGACACCCTATCATAGTGCAGTAGTATAACATTAGTGCATCGACTCTTACATGTCCTCGATGGTCCTCTTTCGTGGTCACCAATTTGGTATTGCACTGTCGAGAGTAATACTATCATATTTCAAGTACCGTAAAACCGTCAAATTTTACCCCACCAGGGGTAACTTTACCCCAAAAAGTGAGAATCTTCAATTGTGACGTAAGCGTGGTAGAACTTAGATAAAAGTTAGCTGATGTGTTTTCGTTATTCTCCACATCCCAAAGAATCGATGCGACTTGCAATGGCGACTTTATCCATGTTATCAGCTGTTTTCAGTCATAGTTTCCTGTTCAGCTGTTTTTGTCCTGTTTCTCGTGCTCCAAAATTTCTTCCATATCAGGTGTTTGGAGTGGATTTACCAGGCAAGCCCCCATCATATCACTTTCAATATCTTATTTTGAACGAAATACACTAATCAAATTCTCAAAAAAGTGTTTTCTTAGTTATGCTTTTGTTTACCAAAAATTTGATGGTAACTTTACTCCAAAAACCGGGTATCTTTACTCCACTATAAAGGTTGGGATAAAGGTAGCCTCACTCATATTTTTCTTATTTAATCTCGAAAAATATTTGAGTTTTATAATTTTCGCAGTGTTGAATGAAAGGTTTCTAGTGTATCTCATGTCAGAAGTTAGAGATGGAGAGAAGAAATGAGAAAAAGCTTGGTACGCGCCCCTACCGAAACTTTATAACACTGATATGAACATAAACGTGCTTTGGTCTCATAAGTTGTGATTTACAATATTATTTACTCGTGGGTTAACTTTGAAATTTACCATTGCAATTCATTTGAAAGTTATCAAATGTGAAACAGACTTTTTCTGTGATTTTGTTAAGTCATTCGTTTATCGTTTATTGTCCTTCAATATTTCTTTAGTTGTAGAAAGTTTTGCTCGATTACCTACATAAGTCTGTCTATGCTGGAAGACTGAAATTGTGATCTCTTAACCAGAAATATTGCATTTCAAGCAAATTCGTTGAAATAAATGATCATTGGAATTTATATTTTTCTTAGGTATAACTTGTATTTTTCAAGCTAAAAAGTTCAATTTTTCAAAATATATTTTATAATAATATTATAAATACTTGATATTATCAAGTATTTCTGAGGTAATGATTTCAATCCCGACTAGTAACATTGCACCACTGCCCGTTTCTGTAGCGATAACCGTGAGTTTTCCAGAGTGGAGTAAAGATAGACGCACTCGTGGGTAACTTCACTCCAACATTTAAACAATTAAATAGGGGGGTTACAATTATCTGATCAATGAGCTCGACCACTCAAAATGTTCAGGAAGCCCTGAAGATCAATTCACTTATTTAAAAAAATCAATTTAACCCATTTCGAGTGGGAGAAATTGTATTTGGAAATGTTTTGGAGTGAATCTTGGGGTAAAGTTTGACGGTTTTAAGGTACCATGAGAAACCACCTCCATGTAGTACCTACAGTCCAAAAGGTTCAGATGATATTCTGCTCTGCCTGGTCTCCCTCATCATGTTTCTTACACCCTCCCTGAATAGTGAAAAAAAAGGTGAATCGATTTAACAAATGACATAAGGGTTTCTTTACAACGAAAACGTATTAGGGTCGCAATATAACAAACAGAATCCAACTCTTGATTAACTGTAGTAGATGGAAGGGTGAGTGAAGGAGGAAGATTGAGGGAAATCTCAGACGTGAAAGGAAAGGGGAGCCCCCCTTGGCAAAGGTAATTTGCATTCAAACCGTACCCGCCTGCTGCCGTAACAAACCAATAGGTGCGCTACGATCCAAAGGATGAGTTTTCATCAAGACAAAGGTACGTGGGAATATCCGGGAATAGAATGAAGATTGGACACGGTCGATCAGCTGAGGCGTGAAAGGCAACGCAAAACTTGCTTTGAATCGTCGCAACTCCATCGACCGATTCAGCATCAACGAATAAAATTCTTTCCAGGGCAACAGAAAAGTTAAAATGAGGGTTTCCACAAATAATACTATTAAAACGATTTGAGACCCCACATCTTCAATACCTATCTTGGTTAAATCATGGTTTATGAAAATTGATGAGTGGTAGAGACAAGAAGTATGGAGGTTGATAATAGGGTGTGCGCCTGGGTAGGAAAAATTGTTTATTGATATTTTTAATCTAAACTAGACCTCATTCTGAGAATTTTGGTACCAACCGCGACCTTCTAGCGTGTGTAAATCTTTTCCTATGAATTTTTAAAGTTTCGACCGTTTATGACGTCACGGTGGGCGGGGTTTATGACGTCATAAACGGTCGAAACTTTGAAAAATCATAGAAACAGATCTACTCACGCTAGAAGGTCGCGGTTGGTGCCAAAATTCTCAGGATGTAGTCTACTTTCGATTAATTGGGGAGCACTATTATGCAGAAGGACGACACAAAATAAGTGAAGACTTCGTGAGTGAAGGTAAAATAAGTATAGAGGGGACGAACAGGACTGTACGAAGTCAAAGTTCTAATAGCCCCAGAAAGTTCTACTAATATGCTGGATGTCCGAATTGTCAATGGCTGCTTTGAACTAGTGGGCCAAGATAATTAAGTGTGATAGAAATTATACATACATATGCATTATACAGCAGTCGTGATTATAAGCAGCCACTATTTTACAAATCACTAAAGTTCTGGCTTGTTATTGATGATGGTCAAACAGTCGAAATCGATTTAACTTTGTAACTCATTACTTTTGTGGACTACTTTCTACTTGACTCCGTTTTTATTTTCACTCTCTTACCTTTTCCATTTTACTGTTCCCCTGAATTTATGTATTTTGCTATCGTTTTGATTTATTATTTTCAACCATAAAAGACACTTTTCTCTGTGGAATTGAGAAAAAAAAGTCATCTATAAGGGGGTTGACATTTTCTGAGCATAAAAACGTTAGATACAAAGATATTGTTTTTTCATGAATTTGAAATAGTATTGAATTTTTCGGATCGAATGAGACCACCCATAGCTCTGTAGGCGCAACAATCCACTCCCT
The DNA here is from genome assembly GCA_009739505.2 of Apolygus lucorum. Classification (NCBI taxonomy): domain Eukaryota; kingdom Metazoa; phylum Arthropoda; class Insecta; order Hemiptera; family Miridae; genus Apolygus; species Apolygus lucorum. Next base: position 62,407,714 of record CM019178.2, read on the forward strand.
TTGAAGTGAACGGATGCAAAAAAAAAACGTGCCAAGTAGGTAAATAGGAGTTAGCATGAGTAAGGTACAGAACCCATGTTTTAAAAGCGTTCCAAATAAAGAAGCAATCATAAGGCAGAGTTCACGATTTTTCGATCGGCATTCCATTCCTCCGGTTTCGTGAACTACTTTGACTTTGCAGTGATGATTACCCTCCAGGCAGACTGTCCCGACTCAGTGCGCTTTCTCATTAGACGTATCTCTCTGACATCAACCCTTCGACAACTCTGGACTCTAATTCATTTAGAGAGACTGAATCATCCTCACGACAGTTGTTTCGGACGGATTGCCCCTTTATTAAATTAGGGAGGGGAGTGCTTTGTTTTCTGAATTAGCGAAATAAGACTAGAGCTTATTCCTGTCGAATGAAGAAGGGGAGGGTGCATCAGGAACAATTCGAATGATCTCAATCTTGTTGGGAAACTCCTTCGAGCCTGGCCAGCTCGCCTCAAGATACGTAAATGAACAACCCATGTTAGTAATTTGGAAAAATGGCAATCCTTCACCATAAAACAAGAATTAAAGGTATGATATGGTAAAAACTGAGTTCAATCTAAAAACAGACAGCACAACTGTGCTTTGATTTAAAATCGCCTCATAAAGATGGGGAAAAAAATCGCAAAAACCAAAAGAATTTCCAGACGGCATTTGGGAAAATACCTGTCGAATTACAAAATGGATACCACCATGTGATTCAACGTCGGAAAATGATATAACAAAATGAAAGTTACGAATCCGGAATTTTTCGGATTCGAAAAATCTCATTTAATCAGCTGATCCTTAAATGGAGACGTTGCCTAATATCATGAGTAAAACTTTTCCAGTTTCTTTCCCAGCCACTGTACGATCATTTACTTCCTCTTGTCATACTGCAATCTCTTATGCCGGTTACATCACCTCAAAGGAAACAGCCCTATTATCACCCTCTATCCAACATTTCCATTTTTTTCACAGGACATGGACTGTTTTATGCCTATCTACATAAAATGGGAAAGGTAACTGTCCCAACATGTCCGCACTGTCAGAAGAGAGAAGATGATGATGCGCTGCACACCTTTTTCAAATGCACCAAATGGGCGGCAGAAAGAAGCCAGATGCTTGCAGAGCTGGGATTAACTCCCCAAATTCCAACACCAGAAGCTGTCGTCAGCAAGATGCTGGAAGGTGAGAGGAGCTGGAGTCTTGTGGCAGCGTACGCAGAGAGTATCCTGACAAGGAAGACATTGTTAGAACGAGAGAGACAGAGAAGGGAACACCTGGTCCGTCCCGCCATCCAGAACTGATGAAGTGCCCCAGGACTCAGCCTGAAGTAATGTGTTAAACAGTTCCAGGCTGATCATCCAACGTGGGAGAAAAGGAGGTGTTTTTTTAGTGTGTTTGAATCCCACATAACCTTGAAGTCGCGGATCCTTCAAGGTATCTTACGAGATCCAACTCCACCTGTGGATCTTAAAGATTTTCTCACCTGCCTGCCGAAAAAAAAAAATCCAACATTTCCATAGCCATCTACTAACTCACCAGCAAGGGTGCTTACTACGGTCAACTGTGGAAGATTACTGGTAATGAATAAGCAGATAGAAGGGCCCTGGAGGCAATGTGGAATGAAAGGAAAAGTAGCTTCATTATCCTTGAAACTTCGCTAAAAAGTGGAACGGCAAACGTGAAGCTTTCGACGATCAAGAAGAACGTGAAATCAAGGGCTTCCTCCACCCGAACATGAAACTTGCTGACGGGAAAGTCGCCTCTTCTCGTCACGAAGAAGTGGTTCTTAAGAGGTTACTCTTCGGCACTGAAAACATCTCATCCAAACCACGAATGGAGAAAAAGAAACTCCATCCAAATGCTCGACCAACAACAATTTACTTCGACCATACCTAACCTCAACATTTCCTCAACAATACGTGAGACGAAGAGATTGGGGGAAATAACTCAACGCAATTTGAACGACTTCTCTGATTTGAGATCTCTAAACATCCAATCCCTGGTCGCGAATGTAAATAAAAATATACATCTTTGTAAACCTAGGTAGATATGGCGCCAATAACCTCAGTGGTTGAAAACTCCCAACAAATTTTAAAAAGTGAGAATAAATTGGTTTGCGAATCGTGTTTATGGTTTGTCCAGCCCTAAAGTCCTATTACAGGAAGCGCAATGTTGGTTTAATTCATTTCCAAAAATGTAAAATTTTCAATTGATGAAAAAAAAATAGTAGCGAGTTATATTTTCTATTGCTCGATTCCAAAAGTGCATTACTGAAAAATATAAATAAAAATTGTCCTGCATGCGTTCTATTCTAGAATTCGGGTGAAGGGAGATGGCACGGCGTATCAGTTATGCTAAACCTGCATGACCGCCCGGTCTTTCAGGTTTGAGTCTATCCCCTCTGGTCTGACCAGGGAGTCTCAGCGGGGTTAGGTTCCTTCAAAAACAAGAAAAAGTTGGAAATAAGGTAAATGCTTTTGAAGGACTCCCCACTGACTAACCTAGGATGATTATTATTCAAGTAAACTTTATATTATTATTTTCTATAAAACAACTAGAGTTAAAGTAGAATTTTTAAGTAGTTAAATTAAATTTTGGAATTTTAAATTCTGGGTCCTCTTGTTAGATAGGGAATGTCCTAACGGGGCTTTAGGTGTATTATGTTTCTTTTAATTGAATTAATCAAACCCTTCCACCACGGGAAATTGTATGTTGGATTGGCAACGTGAGTTAGAATAAAATGTTGGATAAATCAATAGCTTTTCAATGAGTGGTAAACGATTTTAGTGAGTTGGATAATAGAAAAGTTATATTATCCCTAGCAGCATACCTAAAATGCATTAGATATTTTTGTAAAAACAATTTTGTGACCTTTTTGGCCAGTTAGGTCACGGTCTTCCAAAATTGGTGAGGAGTAACTGGCACAACCAGGTCAAGGGGCAGACATGAAAATGTTATCAATTTAATTAAGCATTTGATGGAGACATTTAGATAATTGGAATAATGAAGTAGTCTAACACAATACTCGTCACCATAAGATCAAGATAAGAAAATTTGAATTAAATTCAAAATTACATACGAATCCTGGAATTGCTTGGTATCTTATTGAATTGCCTAATCATCGTCAACTATCTATCGACTTAAAAATGTTTAGGGTAAATTATGTGGAAGGTCTTAGGTCATTACGGACATAGTGAAGGAGCAGGTGGCCTCTATGACCCCTAAATAACTCGTGGAAACCTGCAGAGGGAGCCAGGTCCAATTAGTGAACCATCACCCCTCTCTCAGCCACCTTCAACGAGAATTATCCGGGTCCTACTCTCATCAAGGGTCTGTACAGCCCAAGAGAGGGTGGTCAGAAAACCTCTCCTACACCGGCCTGGTGTTGTTTTAACGCTCTTATTTCACTCATCCTGGAATTCCTCCCGAGAGGACAGAGCGTATAACTTTATTTGGTTTGTTGAGTATTTGTTTAACAATTTATCTACATACTTAAATGAGTGATTCCTTATGGGTAGAAGGAATTTTTTTTTATATCGAAAAACGCCTAGAAATTGGCCAGGTTCAAGTACCTTTTTCTCCGAATATACTGAACATACCAATTTTACATTTTTAGGAGTTGTCATAGGTATTATTATGTAACTTTTAGCCGTAGAACTTTTGGAAACATTGCATATACAAAACGTCTGCCAAGTGGGTGTGGCACATACCTTCCTCGTATCCATAACCCGATTACATAGATGATCCGATGCATAGTAGTTAATCTGAAAACACCAATCTCTAAGTACCTTTCACTACCCTCATAGGGGACCATCTAAACGCTAATCTAGACAATCCTAGAAAATTTCATAAAATTCGGACGAAAAATGTGCGGTAGCGATTGGATCAAAAAATTTCTTTGCATGACTGAGAATCGAACCTGGGACTTCTTAGTGTGAGTCCAGTGCATTGCTAACTGACCTATAAAGGGGCTGGTTAAAAGCGTTTTGAGATCCTCACCTCACACGCGACTGTTACGGCTGTTACAAGGATTTTACGATTGCGCATGCGCAGAGGCTACTCTAAATTTTAAGGCCTAGATTTTCATTGGGGACCATCTACAACTTAATCCGCGTAATCCCTGAAAATGTCATCGAAATCGGGTAGAAATTGTGGAAGTTACGGCTGTTACAAGCAATTCACGTTCGCGCATGCGCATCGGCTACTATCAGTCCGGGGGTGATGATTTTCATAGGGGACCATCTAAACACTGATCTGTAACATCCCTGAAAATTTCATTGAAATCAGATGGAAAATGTGGAAGTTACGGCCGTTACAAGGAAATTCACGTTTGCGCATGCGCAGTGACTACTATCAGTCCGAAGGTGATGATTTTCATAGGGGACCATCTAATCATTAATCTGTAACATCCCTGAAAATTTCATTGAAATCGGATGGTAAATGTAGAAGTTATGGCCGTTACAAGGAATTCACGTTTGCGCATGCGCAGTCGCTTCTATCAGTCCGAGGACGATGATTTTCATAGGGGACCGTCTACACACCAACCCGCACAATCCCTGAAAATTTCATCGAAATCGGACAATAACTTCGTATAGTTATGCGCGTTACAAGGAATTCATGACAGACACACAGACAGACAGACACACAGACCCACAGACAGACAGACACACAGACAGACAGACACGGAACCAAAATTGTTCAGAAAGGTCTAAAACGCAAAACGCGAGTGAAAATTTTGATTTTGGATAACTTTTTTTTTTCGTCCTTGAAAAGTGAAAACAAAGCTTCCGCTACCTTGGTAGACTCGGAAGCAAAAATAGTGCCATATTAAACAAACAACAAAAAACGCTAGTGAAATGTTGACTTTGAAAAAATTATTTTTGGAGACAAATTTTGAAATTCAAGCTTTCCCGTCCGTTCATGTTGTTGTTTCTGTTTAAAATCTGTGGTTTTCGAGTATCTATGTATTATCTAAACCTTCCATGATTCAAAGAAACCTTCTGAGTGGCTTTGTTATCATAACCTTGCCTTTAAAACCTTCCCGTGTGATTTGTTGTCGTGTAGTGACCTCGTTTTCAGTTATTTTTGCTGACAAAATGCCGAGATCAAAACATAATTTCAAAAAAAAAATTGTTAGGAAATCACCTGGTAGGCTTTTTTTAAATATAAAACTCGGTTGTCCAAGAATCTCTCAGGAGAGCCTAGATAACTCTGTAGTGGAGCAAGTCCCTGATTTGAACCTAGGAGAAGTGAATATGGTTAGTATTCCTGCCTCGGCTTCCACACCATCATCTTCCTAGAGAAAATTATCATCAACTATTGCTGATTATGATAATTATGAGACTAAAAACACTCTTTACATTGATATTGAATACTTCGGAGACGCCCTTTCTAAACTAGTGAGCTACAAAGTATGTGGCATTTGCTGTGGAGGAGGCAGACGGCCCTGCCAATGGCACTGTTATAAATTAAGATACTCGACTGTGAACGTATTTTTAGCCTACTTTCCAATGTCATTTTTGAATAATTCTTGAAACAATCGATTCAGTACATTGTGTAAATTAATTTAAAAATACTCTTAAAAATCGATTTTTTGTTTTTAAAAAAAATTGCCTTCTACCCTTAAATAAAATCACCAAGTTAACTTTAGGGTAAATAACTGGATCAAAACGGTTTCTTCAGATCTTATAGTTATAGACAACAGATGGACAGGTTTCCACCCGGACAGCTTATTACCCGTGCTGCATCATGATTTAGACACGTTCACAAAGAACACTGGTGGGAACCTACAAACGAGAGGCGCGGAATTTGGCTAAAAGAACCTGATAGGACGAAAAATTCGCATTTTGACATTTTATGCCTTTACTATGGCACATAATCGAAAAAAAACGTTAAGAAATGGTTTCCTTTGCAGACAAGTGATCTGTACAGAAAACATGAAGGCTTGTAGCATAATTTTATATGTACCTAAGGTTTAAACAAAATAAACGCTTGTATACGAGTCTGCAACATATTGGGACATTTTATGTCTTTACTTCCCAAGTGACAACAAAACAAGTGGCATTAATAACATTAATAAATACAAAATGTCGACATAAATACCAACAAATACGAAAGAAATGCGTGATGAATCGAGAGCTTTCCAACGAATGGTGAACAATTTCTGTCCGTTTAAAACTAAAAGTTTCATTTCCTTAGCAAAGACTCGGTAGCAAGCGGAAATCGTCAGAAAACCAATCGTAACGCTTTTTTCGTTCATGTGCCAAAGTAAAGACATAAAATATCAAAAAGACAATCTACGAAAGTTGAGAAAGTCTCCTAGAACTCGTTCAACGCCGAGACCATCAATATTAGGCCTAACATTCTCTTCGCTCAACAAACAACATTACCTAATGAAGTTTTTACTTCTCAAGTTTGTTCGAAGCCCTCGGTCTTACTGTGAAATAAAATAAATTGAATCATGAAGGGCAAATTAGGCAGTTTCCCAGAAGGCGAGCGATTACTTGGCTGGAAAGTTAGTCCCGTTTTATGGCTCTTCCCCCTCCTTTGGTCTGTCGGGCTAATTGAGAACAACGCTCATTCACTCCCAAGTTTCCCTTGGTGCGTTCACTTTATGAAATTGTTTCAGACAAGAGAGGGTGTCGTTCTGGAAGCAGACGATTCCAAAACTTCAGAAGCACCGCTGAAACGAAACGCGGTTTTCCTCTCTTTGTCTTCCTACGACGCGTGAAACCAGACTTGAGATACCCAGTGATGAAGTCGCTAATAAACCAAAAACCTGAAGGATCAACCAACGAACGCTGTAGCTTACGTTTGGTCTCAAACAATAAGTAACTTACGTCGTTGATCCCTCTTGTTAATTCGGAAAGTTTGGTGGAATGAGCAACAACTCATTAACGTTACGCATACACACCTTCAACTTTCACGAACTCCACGACGCTTTGTGAGCCTTTTAATCTATTCCACAACAATTGAGAGGTATACACAGTTAGTAAGTTAGCTAGAAGTGAATTTGCTTGGAGATGAGCATTTGGTTATAGTTTCCAATATAACTATACACTGGTATACCTCGACAACTGACCCAAAAAGGTCTTGAGTCAAGTAGAGTAAGAGATAGGGAGGGAGGGGTTAGTGGAGTCAAGGGGAGTTTTTCTAGATTGCATAATATTTTACTGATTGTTCTTCAATCATCAATTTCCTGACAAATATGAATATTTGCGGAAGACGACTCAGAATGGGAAAGATACATCAGGGCTTTTGTACAAGAGAAACATATTGTTTAGTAATGCGTGCCTTCCTGGGGACGTCCGTATCGATAAGCATTAGATCAATTTAAAAACAGTTGGTAAGCGATAATATACGCGGTTTTATTTACCTTCCTCCTGCAAAAAACTGTTTTACTTGTAACAATACAGGATGAATTCCAGAATGAAATTCACCTTATTGCTCTTAATTAGTCAGAGGAGGGTGTGACGACCCTACCCCTTCAGACCAGTGATTAGATTAATCAGCCGGCCCGAAGAGGATATCGATTCATATGTCTATGAATCGGATATCTCTACAGGCGTAGCTTCAACAAATCGGGAACAAACCATTTGGTTTGTCCCGTATAAAATGGAAGAGTCGTCACACTCCTCTCCCTAAAACATACTTCTGGGTTTCAAACAGAAGTATGTTTGAAAAAAGTCAAAGGGACTGAAAATAGCATGAAGCCCAGGAAAGGACGTCTGGAAGCTTCAAGGGAATTCCTCCATCGTGATGGTACTATTCAAAAAGAAGAAGAAGAAGAAGAAGAATGCCACGAATGGGTCATTTATGCCACGAATGGGCCATTTATACATAAAAGAATAAATCAATGGAACTGAGGAGAAAGCTAACTAAATAAAGAATACGAACGGCGAAACATTCAAGTGTAATTATTGAAAAGGCAAACTTAGAAAAGGCTTATATAAAAGAAAAACAAAATTGAAATTAATAAAATGCTGATTGGCAAAGCCTAACAAGGGAATGAGTTTAATTGCCGGATTGGCGAAAAGAATGAATTTAATTACCGGATTGGCGAAGTTTGCTAAGGGAATGAATTTAATGTAATTTAATAATATAGAGATTCCTTCTGGAATTCTCTTTGGGTAATTCCTTCTGGAGTACCCAAGAAAAAAGTGGAGGGGAAATGATGAAATAAATTCAGTACATTTCCACCAAACCTCGCTCTGCTACCATGTAACAATACAGGATGAATTCCAGAATGAAATTCACCTTATTGCTCATAATTAGTCAGAGGAGGGTATATCTCTATGAATCGCATATCCCCAAAGGCGTAGCTCCAACAAATCGGGAACAAACCAATTGGTTTGTCCCGTATAAAATGGAAGAGTCGTCACACACTCAATGTGATAATTACATTATTAAATTATTTAGTTAGCATTTTAGCATTTTGAGCAAGAAATCGTGGACTCCCCCCCCCCAACCCACCCACCCCATTACTTTTAGCCGCCATGACATTCCTAGCGGTTTGTGAACCTCGAATTTGAATAGCATGGTAAATTTCATGATCTACGATAACCAACAGGCGAATTCAAATTCACAATCCCCACAAATCGAGCCAGTCTGGCACCAAAGCGGTCAACGTTGTAACTTTGAACTTTCATCTGTTAGTTTTAGTAGGCAGTCCGTAGAAGTTCACATCTGTATTCAATGTGTAACACACAAAAATCCACGAAATTTGCGGTTTCCATGGTGTCATTACTAATTAGTTCCATGGTGTTTCAAAGAATGATTCATGAAAATCTAGAGAATTGAGAATTTCTGTTGAGAATTCAGAATTTTCCCTCAATTTCAAAGCTTGGGTACATTATTAAACAATAAAGGAACCGAGATATTAAAAATCATATATTTTGTGAATATCATCCCCCCCCCCCCTCGCCATGCTAATTATTATACTCAGGTGAAATAGTGTGCAAATCGGAAGATTTTTTAGTCAAACAAAAAAGAAACCCGCAAATCAGTTGGAAATAGGGTGTTCGCCTGGATAGGAAAAACTGTTTATTGTTGTTTTTAATATAAGGTAGACCTCATTCTGAGAATTTTGGTACCAACCGCGACCTTCTAGCGTGTGTAAATCTTTTCCTACGAATTTTCAAAGTCTCGACCGTTTATGACGTCACAGTGGGGGGGGGGGTCCCGCCCAGGCGAGAGAGGCGCGTGACGTCATAGACGGTCGAAACTTTGAAAAATCATAGAAACAGATCTACTCACGCTAGAAGGTCGCGGTTGGTGCAAAAATTCTCAGGATGTAGTCTACTTTCGATTAAAAATCTAAAAAAAATCAAGGCGCACCCCCCATTGAGGCCTGGGCAGTGTACACAAGATTTTGAAACACACAGACATACACCAGGAATAACCAAACTGAATAAACGGGTTTTCCAATTTTTATCAGGCAATTAATGTTCGATTCTGATGATTCCAGCGGCAATCGTTTAGTTTTGCAATTCCTGCTGCGCTAATCAATTTTGAAAATCATAGAAAATTTCGAATTTAGGTACAACTTTCAAAGTTGAGCGCCTGTAATTTATGGAAATACTAATCCGGAACAGGAATGAACGGCGAAAAATTGAGAACCAATACAGCGATTAAAAGAAAGTAAGTAAACAACAATGTCAGGTTGAGTGGTTTTCGTCCAACTGCCATTCCTGGCGACGCGGACGTCATCAGCTGCCTTCCAAAGGAAAGATCAGAATTTGTTCTGATGGATTCACTCATAGTTACTTATTGTGTCACCTGCTTAAGTGGAGTGGGGTTCACCAGCGGCCCAACCCGAAAAATTATCCTGCGACACCTCCCTCAAGCGGGTCACCAATCCAGACAACCTCGTTATTTTATTAGGGTTAAAGTTGGGAAACATCAAATAGGATTACTATGCCTGTGATTTCAAAATTAATTTTAAAAAACCTAAGATTTCCAAATTTTGACAAATTCTACTTTTCAAGTTAGTTTTTTCTCCTCCAAATGAGCTTTCCAACGGTATAATAAATTGTAATGGTCCATCAACCTGACGTTTTAGAGACAGAGTCGAAAACACGAAAAAAAAAATCTAAAATTGAAATAACTAGGAGAAGAAACGCGTAAATTCAAAAAACTAGGAGACGCTTTTCTGTTTGGGTTGAGTTGTAGAATCTAACCTTTGAGTCAGTTAGGTATATAAGGTTAACACACTGTATACTCAGACCACATACCAAGTGTCGATGTGCATGTGAGACAATCTAGCATTTCAATCACCCTCAGCTGAAAAATAGTTTAAAATCAACCTTTGGGTTCAAAAAAAGGCTCATAATTTCAGGGGACGTCCCATTGGATAAGCATTAGGTCAATTTAAAATAGTTGGTAAGCGATAAAACTGTTTCTCTCGATGTAATTTATTTAGTATTTTAGGCAAGAAATAGTGAACCCCCCCCCCCCCCACCATAATCCACCATAACATTTCTAGCGGCATGGGAACCTTGAATTTGAAGACCATTTTAAAATCCATGATTTACGATACCCAAAGTGCTAATTCGAGTTCACCCCCCCCCCCTCCTCCTCCACAACCAATGGTGCCAGTCCAGACTAGCACCAGCACCAAAGCGGAAAAACGTCGCACAGAGGGGCCAAAAATCGGGAAAAAATCATTGTCTTTTGAACGAGTAAGTGCATTGTATTGGGAATGGTTGTATTCGATTTTGAATACGAAAATACAATAGAAAAATAAGTTTTATGAAGTTTAAAGTTATTATTTCAGTACTAAATCTTGAATTAAAAAAAAAGTTATTCAAAGTGGGAAAGGGTGTGAAAAAATAGAAAAGTGGTTTTACAGGCGATGGGTGTGGGCTATTTCGTTCTTTTCTTCGTTTCAGAGGTTATAGGATACGATAATGATTGAATTGAGATTTCTTTATATAAGTATGTAAATATTTATAATATGTAAGTATACATTTACATATTTAATTTTGTCAAAATTTTGTGACAAACACCTCTGAAAATTGGATAGTAGGCGATCACATAATGGAACGAATCCAAAATAAATGTTTGCTAAATTCGAATAAGAGATTTTCAACAATGACATGTTCTCGGTATGTCACGACAGTACGAAGGACCACATTACTGCGAATGACAATCCTAAGAACCAGGTTTTGTTCAAACAGTACCTTGTTGACTCTTAGCTGAAATATTTTACGAAAACATCGCTACTTTCATCGGTTTGTTTTCCAATAACAAGAAAACAAAAAATATCTGGTAAATGGGTATGGCACATAGGTTCCCAGTATACACAGTATACACATAACCCGACTGTATTATACAGTCTTATACATCTATAATAGATGGTCCGATCATTGTAGCTAACAGCCCACATAGGGGACCTTCTACATGCCAACATTCACAATCCCTGGAAATGTTATCAAATGGAGGAAAATGTAGAAATTACAGCCCTTAGAAGAGTTCAACTCTGAAGCAAAACTGAGTGGGGTGACGGCAGAGACGGCGGTCTCGCTCTATTTTTAATCTCACATTAATACATTACGCCTGAATTCGGTGGAATATGGCGATGAAATTTTTACAGCTTCTTGATAATGATCAAAACTTCAAGAAAAAATTGGTCAAACCAGTTATTACCAATATTATAACAAACCAATTATTGCAGATTCGGATTCCACGTAAAATTTCATGAACATTTCACCCCTCAATCGATATTTTTTATTGCGCGAAACCCGCTCTCAACGATGCGCGTTAAAGTGTTTTTTTTAACGCTGAATCACGTGGTGATGTTAGTTTCTTGATTTGACTGTATTTTGGTTTATTATTTTCAATAATAAGCCTTTGGAATCGAGCAAGAAAAAAAAAATTTAACCCCCCCTCAAAATTTGATGTTTTACGTTTCAAGGTACGTAGAATCTGAAAATCGAATAAAAAAATGTCCGTCCGTCCGCCGTCCGCGGCACTTTTCTTAGCAACACTGGACCGATTTGGTTCAAATTTGGTATATGGGCTCCATTTGGGGTCTAGTTGTGCCGCGAAGCTTTTGGTTGATGTAGGTCACTTCTAAGGGGTGAAAATTAAGGGTAGAAAATTTCAAGAGTGCCCTAGCTCGAAAACTCTCGAAATAAAGGTATCGTTTTTCACCAATTTTAAATAGTACAGAATTTTTAAAAATTTTTGAGACCACCCGGAGCTCTGTAGGACAAACCGTTCGGTCCCTACGAGTATTTGAAGGTTTTCCTTCGATAAAACAGAATCATGAGTGTGAATCGCAAAAGAGGTCTAATCGCCGTTCAAATTTTATCTGACTAAAATGCGATCGCTGTTCATTTCTTCGATTTGTATACAGTTTTGCCTTCTGCGTAACCAGTAATCAAATTTCCATATCAAGCTTTCTATTTTTCGAATCGAGTGTGAAGCGTTTAGTTCTTTCTAATAAACTTGATTGTGAAGGTGTGAAGCCATTATAGTGTGGTAGGTAGTACCTACCAATAGGTAGGTGTGGTAGGTAAAAAAAAATTGGTAGGTAAAACAATGTTTGTAGGTAAAAAACGCTGCAAATCATTGCTCACTGATCAGCTGAGTGAGCTCCGAAGCCATTTTCAATGCTATTGAATGGAAGTGCTCTTCCAGGCGTCTCCAGCATTCGAGGATATCTTCTTCACTCCTCACATCACTGATCAGCTGAGTGAGCTCGAAAGCCATTTTCAATCCTATTGAATGGAAGTGCTCTTCCAGGCGTCTCCAGCATTCGAGAAGATCTTCTTCACTCTTCTGATCACTGATCAGCTGAGTGAGCTCCGAAGCCATTTTCAATCCTATTGAACGCAGGAGCTGAAATTTGAGAGGGAAGGTCAAGGGAGAATACAGATAGTGGTAGGTGCTATTGATGGAGAACCAGTGATCTATACAGAAGGATGATCTATACAGAAAATAATAAACCTTTGAGCAATGATTTGCAGCGTTTTTATCAAATTATCAACGAAAAATAAACTTTTTTGAAACGAAAATGGCCTACGTGAAAACTTGAAGGTTTACTTGAGATTTCAGCAAATCTGGATTGGTGGTTACTAAGTTAATCTTGCCAACGTCTTCATCCTGCTAATACCAATGTATTGCGAGCTGAAGATTTATTGGTTATTGATATTGATGTAATCGTGAGAAGTGTGAAGAGCCCAAGAAGATCAACTCCCACAGGCGCCCAGTCAATCAACTTTTTTTCAACAATTTTGTAGATCAACCAAGGTGATCGGCAAAAGCTTTTTATACCTGGGGGTTCGCAACGCATATATATTTTTTATGGCAGACTGCACTTTATTCACCGGTCGCCAGCAGTCCCAACCATTTTGATGACTCCCGGACGTCAAGGAAAATGCAATTTCACTTTTTTCCGCCCCCCTTTCAGACCTTCATCCATCCAATCTCGTTTTCAGTGGGGATCGGCTGGGAGCACTCAATTAATTGGAAGGTGGGTATAGCGAAAAGCTCGGGGTGGAGATCCGAAGGATGACGTGCGTCGTCCTGGCAACGGCTTGCAAGTCGCCCGCCTGGCCGGCGCCCCATCTCGCCAGGCTTTTCGCGCAATAAACTGGGTCTTTCTTTCCCCTCCAGCCCTCCTTTCCCAAGTCCCACGAAAGATACTACAATTTGTTTTTACTCGACAGAAAACGCTTCTTTTTTTTCTGGAGGAAGCAACGAAGCCCGTGATGAGAGGCTAAGTACCATCTTGGAGGCATTATCTCTCTTTCCTTCAGACATCCCTCATTTCCTTTGCCTCTCTTTATGGTGAGCGAATCAAAAACAAGCTCGAAACTCACCCGTCGTTCCTTCCATGGATGAAATGTTTATTCTTGAGATTATCTCTCTTGTTTCAGATGTGCGATGTACAATTTATTTATGGAATCATATTTGTTCATGGATTTATTTATTTTCATGGAATCATATTTATTTATTTATGGATTTCTTTCATATCGTTTTATCTGTTCAATAATCTCTCTCATTCCGATTCAATAAACAAAAATATATGATATTACGATGTCAGTATTAATTCTCCCCCAGCTCTTTCATCAAGTTCCTTTCGTACCAAAATATTATCACTAGTGAGTGAATCCACTGGCCAAAAGCCACATTCATCTCGTCTAATAGGGCCTTAGATTGGAAAATTCGTGAATGCCCAATAAACCTCATTAACCCTAATTCGACCAAGGTGTCCCTCGTGTCACAGAACTCATTAAGGTGTCACTGGAGTAACCACAATTAAATTGAAATTTTTAATTTAATGAACAACGGAATTTTTCGGGGGCTATAGGATGTCTTAAAATAGAATAACAAAAAATTCCGAAGAAATCGATGAAAAAATATTCAATTTTTTTTGTAAAAACATCCTTTTTTTATTTTTAATAGCTTACAAAAATGGTTCAAAAATTTAGCTCTGTTCATTAACTTTCGATTTACAATTTAAATCTAGTTAATCTGGTGACACCTAGGGACAGCTCTGGAATTTCCAAGACGTTTTCGGTGACAATAGTGACTCCATGGTCCAATTAAGGTTATATTAATAATTAGGATTAATTAGAATTTCATTAGATTCAATCATGAGTATTATAGTAATTAGATAGGCGGTATCCGTAGAGGAGGTATCAACTCCCGCAAGGCGCGCTGGTGGTAAAAGTGGTTTCTCGTACATCCAATAGAGTGATCGATTATTATTAAAATTACCTTCGCGTGATCGCATCAACATTTTTTGATTATAATATTGAAAGTTCTCTATCACACAGTAAATATCTGTCTGATATGAGATAATGTCGAAAAGACCCCTTTTTGGTTTATTATTTTTCCACTACAAAAAGGACCCAAAAACCCCAGAGTCGCTTCGCCCACCAACAGGAAAATTTAAAAAGTTGATGAGTCTCTCCAAGGTAATTTTAAGCAGAGCGCTCTATATGACGAACGAGAAACTACTTTTGCCTAGCGGGAGTGGCTTCCTCCTCTTGGATACCACCTTGATAATTATATTATTATTATTCAGATCACAGTGAAGATATACAGAATGCCAAAATAATATGAGGGCGACTTGAACAAGCTAACTGACTCAAAACTGAGAATAGGTGTGCTAATACGACCCGCTCAATCCACATTATGCAGGAATCACAAACTGAGGCTCATTTCACCGCAACCAAAATTATGAATCATGCGTGCCTACACAATGTGACACATGAATTAGAACTAAATTCTATTAAAATATAATATTGTGATAAAATCATAATATGATTTTATTATACTATATATATAATATAATATAATATTATATTATATATTATATTATATGTTAACAAAATAATACAACGATTTAATTTTCATTTTATCACCTTTCCAACAGTAAGAGGTTCTACGCCTTTTTTGTTGACTTTAGGGCTGTCTTCGACAGTGTGTAGCATGGTTTGCTCTTCGAGAGGTTGAATGGACTGGGAGTGAGCGAGAAATTTATTCGACTGTTGAGTGGGCTATATGCAGGGGGTCGTGCTTTTGTTTGGAGCAAAAGAGGCATTACGAGTTCATTTCCTGTGGAGAAAGGAGTGAGGCAGGGATGCTTGCTTAGCCCATTGATCTTTGCCCTATACATCGATAGTTTGCACAGCCTTCTCCCACACGGGGTCTCAGTTGAGGAGGTGGTGATAAGACTCCTAATGTATGCAGATGACATTGTTATCATGGCAGAATCAGCAAGTGATCTTCAGAGCAACATTGACGCCCTTGAGGTGTTCTGTGAAAGATGGGCATTGCAAGTAAACCTTGAAAAATCCAAGATAATGGTCTTCAGACGGGGTGGAAAGCATAGATCGAATGAGACGTGGACCTACCAGGCAGCGCCAATTGAAGTGGTAAACTCTTACAAATACTTGGGAGTCACTATGTCGACGGGCCTTTCCTTTGAACAGCATCTGCGAGATCGAGCAGCAGTAGCCAAGATGAGTATAGCATGCGGATACTCCTCTGTGTTCAGGCTTGTGAGGGTACCGGTTCGTGTAAAATACGAAGTTTTCAGGGCAGCTGCTCGGTCAGTCCTGTGTTATGGTGCCCAGGTCTGGGGCTTCAAGCAGTATCAGGTGGTCGAGCGGGTCTTCAAGTACTTCGTTAAAAGAATATTCCATCTGCCTCGAAATACCCCGGACTATGTGCTCTATTTGGAAACAGGCGTACCTCCTCTCTTCGTTTTCACACTCAGTTTGCACTGCAAATATCTCTCGCGAGTGATGAAGATGTCTGTATGTCGATTCCCTCGGGTGGTGGCCTCTGAGATTGTACGGGCCTGCTTTGGTTTCGTGAGCTGAAAGGATTGAGCGAACAGCATGATGTCCCATTTTGCAGAGGCTTCGAAGATTGCAATGAGTGGAGGATGCAATTAGGAAGGTTACAGGAGAAAGTGATGTCCTCATGCATGGAAACCGCAAAAACAAGGGCACTTGCTTCATCGAACCGATTTTATAGGTTTTTGGACCTTAACGTGCGGTGTATCGACCTGACGGTGGATGATCAGAGGGCCTCAATGTTTGTCCTACGTTGGGTTTGCAGGGTTCGTGCAGACGTGCTCGATCTCAATTGCCGGCCTCACGCTCCTGGTGACAGTCAAAATGTAGTTTGCTCTCTCTGTAATACGGGTGATCCCGAGGATCTTGAGCATTTTGCTTCCTCACTACCGAAGGTAGGGAAGCTTTGTATTCGTGAAAGAAGTGAAAAAAAAAATGTCCTCCAAAATCAAAATTTCCACTTGCTTTTTGCGTTTTAGAGCTTCCCGAACAATTTTGGTTCCGTGTCTGTCTGTCTGTCTGTCTGTCGGTCTGTCGGTCTGTCTGTCTGTCGGTCTGTCTGTGGTCAATCCTTGTCCCGGGCAAAACTATACCAACCTGTGGTCCGATTTTGATGAAATTTTCAGGGATTGTGCGGGTTAGGTCCTAGACGGTCCCCTATAAATTTCAGCACCTTCGGACCAATAGGAGCGAGTGCGCATGCGCAAACGTGAATTTCCTGGAACCTCGGTTTCTAATGAACCGATTTTGCTCAAATTTGGAGGTTAGTTAGGTACTAACTTCTAAGAGACACCCTATAAGTTTCAATCAAATTGGTCAAGCAATAGCCGCTGCGCATGCGCGAACTTTAAATTTATTGTTACAACCAAAACTCCGCAACTATTCAACCAATTTCGATGAAATTTTCAGGGATTGTGTGGGTTAGGTCCTAGACGGTGGACCGCTAATATTTTGGTATTCAATAACTCTTTGAATCATAATTTTTTCGCCAACTGATTCTGTACGTCCATGTTACAATGAGTGAGGAAGCTATACTGCCCACCCAACTTGGCAGACGTTTTTTTGGCTACGTGCCCGGTTCTTGCGGGATTTCGAATGAATGCCTTTGGAGTAGCAAGTCTGTCTCGCGAATCGCTATTGCGCATTCTGAATGGAGCAAATTGGATCCAACTTGCGAAGTATTGCCAGTCAGCATGGGCCTTTAGAGCTGAATTGATTCGAGAATTTAATTGGGACAACGTGTTTTAAATTATATGTAAAGTTGTGTTTATAGTAAATAAATTAATTATTAATTAATTAATTAATTAATTAATAATAAAACTCATGTACCTAAGTCGTTATTTTGTCTGTAAATATTCTTGTAATAAATACATGTTTTCTCTCTCTCTCTCTCTCTCTCTCTTTCCAACAGTAATTTTTTAGGTTACTTAACTTTGAGATTGTAAAATCCGAAAAAACATGTGATTTCCGCGAAAATAGAGGGTTTTTTCATCTATCAATTGTTAATGCCGTTAATGGTGAACTGCTATTTTAAAGGTTGTCTCGCAACCATCAAAGTTGTTTAGGAATCGATTCTACAACTAATTTGCTACAACTTTTCCCTCCAAGCACTTTTTCAACATCCCTCCTAAAATCCAACTTCTTTCTGTTTGAAATGGTTAGAAAACATTAAATCAACAAGTTTTTAAAATTTAAACACCGTTTTCTCGCTTTAATTTCATAAAAACCTACAAAATGTGTTGCAACATCAATACATTATTACATAATCATACATCACTACATCCTCTCCAGTCCGCAGCTCCTGAAATTAGAGTGAAATTCGCCGAGTTTTTTTAGATTTAATTCACTGGTTTCCTTCCAATGCTCGTTGGAGGCGCGAATTATACTCACTTGTTCTGAAGGAAGTTGAATCAAAATGTCTTTGCTGATCATGACAGACTTCATTAAACCACACTCAACCGACTGAATCACCACAAAATAATTAACACCGCCCAAACGGGTAGCTCGTAGAAGTAGGTACCGCACATTATGTTGGTTTACATATTCAAATGATACGTGTTTTGACCCTCTTTGTTTTGGGTCATTTCGAAGTAAATATGAATACACATGAACACACAGCAAGCAAATCGAGAGCAGTACAGTACTGCCAGTACTTCGCTATACTGTTCAATCCAATCGACTTTTCACAACTTCATAGCGTGTGATTTCGTTGTTAGGATTTCATCAACACAGTTCAGTATTCAGTAAGTGAATGAAGGTAAACAAGCGTCCCCCAGCAGCCCCCCCCCCCACAATGGACTTAATAGAGCTCCTGGATTCGCAGAGATATCACTAGGTTCTATCTCACAAGAAAAGCTAAAAGCTTAACCATTAGTTTCCTCTGGAACGAGAGAGTTACTTGTTTACCGCAAAAAGCTCTCGGAAAATCATTTAGATTTTCATCTCGACGGGCATTCTAGCGATTCTCATTCCAGATAAAAACAAAGTCTAAAAGCTACAACCGTTTATGCTGGAAAAATCAGAGTTATAGCAACAGCCCAACTATAAACAGCGGAACCAGGTCATGAAAATTGGTTACTTCGGTTCATCAATATTCAACAAGGTAGTTTTTTTCGATCAGATCAATCTGACCTTGAGAAATTTCAAGTATTCCCATCTAATTGATGTTTTCATATTCTTATCGTTACAATTGACTCCTTGAAAGTTCTCATAACACTAATCTCGAATTTTTGTAATTTCAAATCTCTGTGTGAATCGAACATTTTGCTTCGGAATAAGACATTATTTTGATTGAAATTATTGTGATGAATAGATTTATATTATTTAACAACAACGCGCATTAGGTTGGGATACATGCATTTTAGCCCCAAAATAAATTGTGGGAAAGAAAAAGTAGTCGTACTAGTAGTGAGTAGTAGACTTGACTCAACTGTATTGCCAACACACTATAATAAAAATAGCACCAGAAAATTTATATTATTGTTGGTAGTAGCACTGGTTCTCGTTCAAAATTGGTTCACAAAGCGAATAGAATTTATCCAGCTACCTCTCTCTCTCTCTCTTATGACTTTCGGTTCTCTCTCTCGGATTCTCTCTTTCTTACGACTTCTCTTACGACTTATGATTATTTTAATTTAAAACCAAATTAATCATTTGGGAAAGAATAAAAATCGTCCATGAAAAAAAAGTGACATCTCTGAAATAAAGAAATATTGTCCATGAAAAAAGGAAACAACACCAAAAATCGAAGAAATTTGACAAAAATATTCCCCCCCACTCCTTCCTCACTAGCGAAAATAATAATTTCGGTCCATGAGCTGTAGGAGCATTAGTACGGGAACATTTCCCCCAAATATCATTAATATTAAACGTGTTGTCATGGAGATATAGCTATTTGTTTGAGTGTAAAATAGAGATGGGTTGTTCTGTATCAATCTGATACTTTGTCCCAGTGACTGGAAAGTAGCAGGTACTCTCAAATGTGACAAGCCGAAAGTATCAGAGACTGCAGTCACATCGTGTAGGTGTTACCGTTTGCTCTGTTCCCTCGTACCTTTCATTTTCGGTCCAGTCCCAGGTATTTTCCTGGTGGCTCTTCAGTTTCCTCTTCCTGTCACAACCACTTTTCAAGTCACAATCGCATCGAGCAGTCACATCTTGGGCCAATGCGCCTGCACCCTCGCACCGTCCTTGCGTTCGCGTCCTGCTCCCATTCCCCCCTTCCCCCTTCCACTGCCGTCCTTCTTCTCCTTCCTTTCTTTCGGATTCTTTTCTTTGGGACCACCCTCCAATTCATAGGGGGCCATCCCACCATCCATTTCGTTGGGGACCATCCTCCAAATCATAGGGGACCACCCTCAAATTCATAGGGGACCACCCTCCAATTCATAGGGGGCCATCCCTCCATCCATTTCGTTGGGGACCATCCTCCAATTCATAGGGGCCCAACCTCAAATTCATAGGGGGCCATCCCTCCATCCATTTCGTTGGGGACCATCCTCAAATTTATAGGGGACCACGCTCAATTCATAGGGGACCACCCTCCAATTCATAGGGGGCCATCCCTCCATCCATTTCGTTGGGGACTATCCTCCAATTCATAGGGGACCACCCTCAAATTCATAGGGGACCACCCTCCAATTCATAGGGGACCATCCCTCCATCCATTTCGTTGGGGACCATCCTCCAATTCATAGGGGACCACCCTCCAATTCATAGGGGGCCACCCTCCATCCATTTCGTTGGGGACCATCCTCCAATTCATAGGGGACCATCCTCCAATTCATAGGGGACCACCCTCCAATTCATAGGGGGCCATACCTCCATCCATTTCGTAGGGGACCATCCTCCAATTCATAGGGGACCACCCTCCAATTCATAGGGGGCCATCCCTCCATCCATTTCGTTGGGGATCATCCTCCAATTCAAGGGGGACCATTCCCGAGTTCCTTGGGGACCACCCTCCCAATTCATAGGTGGCCATCCCACCATCCATTTCGTTGGGGACCATCCTCCAATTCAAGGGGGACCATTTCAAAATTCCTTGGTGAGTACCCTTCCAATTTATAGGGGACCATCCAAATCGTTGGGACCATCCTTCAATTCATAGGGGACCACCCTCCCGAATCATAGGGAACCGTCCCACCATCCAATGATCCCCAACTATTAGGATGGTAGGATGGTCCCTTATGAATTGGGAGGTTAGTCCCCAAGCAATTTGGGAACGATCCCCTATGAATTGGAGGGTGGTCCCCTATGAATTTGAGGGTGGTCCCCTATGAATTGGAGGATGGTCCCCAACGAAATGGATGGTGGGATGGCCCCCTATGAATTGGAGGGTGGTCCCCTATGAATTTGAGGGTGGTCCCCTATGAATTTGAGGGTGGTCCCCCATGAATTAGAGGATGGTCTCAACGAAATGGATGGTGGGATGGCCCCCTATGAATTGGAGGGTGGTCCCCTATGAATTGGAGGGTGGTCCCCTATGAATTTGAGAGTGGCCCCCTATGAATTGGAGGATGGTCCCCCGGCTGAAATTCGCGAACGACGATCAGAAAAAATTGACCCAGTCTTTGAAAAAACTTGGCTCATAGGAACATTTGTGACAAGTATCAGGTAAAAGTATCAGGTACCAAAAAGTAACAGGAACAAGTTGCTCCTGTGACTCGAAAAACCTGTCACAACCCATCTCTAGTGTAAAACTTTGAAAGCGATTTCCCGAAAATCACATTTTTGGACTTCTACCCCTCTTCTAGGACACGTGCGAATATACCTGTTTTTTTGCGGATTTGGATTCAGAATGGTCCAAAACGGTCAAGCACGATTTTTTTCTCCTTTAAGTGATGTTCTATGCCCCAGATTAATCACATAAGAACGCCCAAGTCTTACTGTGGGACGTTCTAAAATATCGAAGCAAGCATTTCTATTTCAGTACCAAACAATTTCACGTGAAGTCCGTAAAGTCCTCCGTATTTTGAGCGGGTTCGGTAAGTGGGCCTAATGAAGACGATCCGTTTTCGTAAAAAGCAACTCAAGAGGAAAAATTGCGCTTCTCGTCACCAAAATAGCAAATTTCCTCTCAGCCGTCCCACTGCCTTGGAAATGTAAGGACCTACCCATATTTTACCACCTGCAAGCTATAACAATATAAAATGTGAAAGGAGCCCGCTGGAATACAAATTCGTTAGATGAACGCTGTAATGTCCGCATTCAGGATCTCCCATCCTGAGTATTCCTCGAGCCTCCGTTCGCTCGGTTATTTCTCAACTGAAGGACTGTAAAAACCTCGTGTTCCACACTTATGGGAAGGAATCCATAAATCGTGGGATGTCGCGTTGTGAATTTTTTCCCACGAAAGTTGATGATGGAGGCATTTTCCTTGTAACGCTTAACCCAACGGGACCTGTCGTGAGGGAGAATACAAATTTAACTCTCTAGAATGAAACATGTTGTTAAGTAAAAGTAAAAGGTAAAACTGATTCACTCGATGTAATTTAATTAGTATTTCAGGCAGAAATAGTGGTTCATGATCTACGATATCCAACACGGGAATTCGAGTTCACCCCCCGCCACCATACGTCGTAACATTGAACTTTCATCTATTAGTTTTGGTAGTACCTAGGCAGTCCGTCGAAAAAAAAAAAAATCACGAAATAGGTATACGGTTCATGGTGTTCTGGCACCGCTATTAGTTCATTAACGGAGAATAATTCATGAAAATCCGGAGGTATTATGAGAATTTCTCCTAAATTTCAGAGCTTGGGTACAATTAGTAAGCTATAAAGGAACCGTAATATTGAAAACTCGGATATTTTGTGAATATTATCCCCCACTCGCTGGCTACTGTCAAGTTTGAGGCCTTCATTTTCATAGGGGACCATCTACAATCTAATCCGCATAATCCCTGAAAATTTCATCGAAATCGGACAATAACTTCGTACAGTAAAAGGCCCCCCTTGGTATCCCTGTAGGCCCTTTACAAGGATTTCATGACACGACAT
Organism: Apolygus lucorum; assembly: GCA_009739505.2. Classification (NCBI taxonomy): domain Eukaryota; kingdom Metazoa; phylum Arthropoda; class Insecta; order Hemiptera; family Miridae; genus Apolygus; species Apolygus lucorum. The sequence continues at coordinate 62,430,551 of CM019178.2, forward strand.
ACACGGAACCAAAATCGTTCAGGAAGGTCTAAAACGTAAAACCCGAATGGAAATTTCGATTTTGGAGAATTTTTTTCTTTAACCTTGAAAAGTGAAAACAAAGCTTCCGCCACCTTGGTAGACTCGGAAGCAAAATAGGAATATGTGTCGGTCAGAAAACTTTCAGAGCGCAAATGAAGGAGGTCCTTGGCCGCCAGTAATGAACGATCCTCTCCAATGAGTCTTCTCTATTAAACTTGTTTCCTCTTGATCGGCGATGGGACAAAAAAGCTAACAGCAATGGTACACATTCAATCGACTTCAGTCGCCTACCCCAAAAGAGCCCTTTTGTGCTCGTCTGAAAAGCGGGGCAGTGGACCTCATAATGGACTCGAGACAGGATCAAAAGACCGCTTTTGTTTTCACCTTGGGAAACGCCATTTTGATCTCTGGAGAGCGCTTTTCCACCGAATCGAATTCAATTATTTCCACGGCAGTTGTCGCCCCTCAGCTGACGCTTGTTCGGGTCTTATCGACAGGTTTACAATGGCCTCCCGGTGTCACATTATATTTCATAGACGAGCCATTTGTGTTCGTGGGAAGGTGATACCAACGATGGGGTGATAACTGGGATCAGTTTGGAGTGGGGGTGAAGCAGGGCCACTATAGCGACGGGGAAGGATAAATGAATTGATCAGTATCTTTATGAACTTCAGCCATGCTCAGCCAATGGTGTAGCTTAACTGGATGGAAAATTACATTTCATTTCATGAGTTTTCTAACGATATTCCTACTGTTATAAAGCGTTATAATACTCCTATACAGCCAGAGATATTCAATGCAGGGTTACGTGATCGTGAAAATCATGTTAGGTACCTACCTAGTAGAGCTCATCAACGCTTTCATTTTCGAAATAGCTACTAGTGTCCATATTATTATCCATCATGGGGAAACTTTATTGCCGACCTTGGCGGACGTTTTTCGTTAATTTTCAATAATAAACTATTTTTAGACCCCCTCAAAATATGTTGGTTTACGTTTCAAGGTATGTATAGTCCAAAAATCGAATAAAAAATGCAGCAAATTATTTCACAAAGGCTCATTATTTTCCTGAATAGATCACTCGTCTTTGCCGTAGTCACTATTTATTTATTTACCTACTAATCATAGGTACTTACTAACTATGAGAGTTTAAGAGCTAGGGCATTATTGAAGATGTCAACCCTCAATTTCCATTTGTGCCACGAAGCTTTTGGTTGAAATTTTCAATAATGCCCTTGCTCCAAAACTCTCTTAGTTAGTACGTAGGTACCTATGGTTGGTTGGTAAAATAAAAAGGGATAAAAAATAATAAGCTACGATCTTTGCAGACGAGTGATCTATACAGGAAAATAATAAACCTTTGTGAAATAATTTGCAGCGTTTTTTAACCTACCATTCATAGGTACCTACTACTTACCACACTGTACTGCCTTCATAATCACGTTTATTAGGAAGAACTAAACGCCTCACACTCGATTCGAAGAAATAGAGAGCTTCATATGGAAATTTGATTACTGGTTGCCAAGGAAGCATAACTGAATACAACTAGAAGAAACGAACAGCATTTTGGTTAGCTAACATTTCAACTAGGGATGAGTATCGTTATAAAAGTATCGATATTTTGTATCGCATCCAAGTATCGATATTTTAAAATATCGAGTATCGATACTTTAGTGTCACAAACTATCAATATCATACAATTTTCTCAAGAAAAATATTTTTTTCAACAACTTTTATTCCTTTTTCACTATTAAGAGTCCAAGCAGAGTGATTTTTTCCATGATATAAACGTTATTTGTGCAACCAAACAGTGATGACCCAAAAGCCTCTCTATCTTCTTCATTTTTTAGCCATTATGTTGAATTTTCCGCGAGAACAGTATCGATATTCGATATTTAGAAATATCGGATCCAAAGTATCGATATCCAAAAATATCGGATAGTGCAGTATCGATACTAAAATATCGAGTATCGGTACTAAAGTATCGATATTTTGAAATATCGAGTATCGATACCCATCCCTAATTTCAACGGAGATTAGACCACACTCGTGATTCTGTTTTATCGAAGGAAACTCCTACTACTCGTTGGGAGCGAACAATTTGTCCTTCAGAGCTCCGGGTGGTACCAAAAATGTTTAAAAATTCAATACTATTTTAAATTGGTAAAAAACAATACCTTCATTTCGAGCTAGGGCACTATAGACAATTTGAACCCTAAATTTTCACCCCTTAGAAGTGACTGACATCAACCAAAAGCTTCGCGCCACAACTAGACGGCATTAATTTTCTTACCCAAGTATCCTGGCTTCTACAGTTAAAATGAGCTGGCTCTAAGATAGATAGAATTCGATAAGATAAGGCTTGGCTCTAAGATAAGTCTGATTGAATTTGGAAGAATTTAATTTCTCTGGATTAGGTTAAACTTTTAATAATTATTATTAGTCTTAATTAATCGAATCCGTCGAAATTCAATGATTAACACAAGATAATCTTAATGTAGATAACTCTGGTTTTAATCAATCAATTTCGACCAAATCAATCAACTGAGACCTCAAATTTTGCAGGTAATGCCGTAGAAAGTAAAAACAGCTCGAGAGAAAATTATGAAAAAAATTTCAGATGGAAAAATCAAAAGGCTGGAAAAAAAGGAAGAAGTTTTTCCTTCACACGACAGCGTTTATTTATGCTGAGGTTTGGGAATCCTAATTTCTGACTAAGTTGACATTAATTTACTATATTTCTCAGCCTCTACTCTAATGGGACTACATTTTAAAAAAGTAGGGTAAAAAACGTCTGCCAAGTGGGTGTGGCACATAGCTTCCTCGTATCCATAACCCGATTATATAGATGATCAGATGCATAGTTGTTAATCTCAAAACCTTCCACTACCCTCAAAGGGAACCATCTACACGCTAATCTGGACAATTCTAGAAGATTTCATCAAATTTGTATAAAAAATTAAGTGAGTAGATGTATGTGATTGGATCAAAAAAATACTTGACCTCGGCTGGGATTCGAACCCGCGACCCCTGGGAGACAGTTGAAGTTACGGGCTGTTACAAGTAATTCACGTTTGCGCATGCGCAGTCGCTTCTATCAGTCCGGGGATGATGATTTGCATAGGGACTACTACTAATAATATCTAATACTATCTACAACCTAATCCACATAATCCCTGAAAATTTCATCGAAATCGGGTGAAAAATGTGGAAGTTATGGCCGTTACAAGGAATTCACGTTTGCGCATGCGCAGTCGCTTCTATCACATCAACTTCTACACACCAACCCGCACAATCCCTGAAAATTTCATAGAAATCGGACAATAACTTCGTATAGTTATGCGCGTTACAAGGAATTCATGACAGACAGACACGGAACCAAAATTGTTCGGAAAGGTCTAAAACGCTAAACGCGAGTGGAAATTTTGATTTTGGAGAACTTTTTTTTTTCGTCCTTGAAAAGTGAAAACAAAGCTTCCGCTACCTTGGTAGACTCGGAAGCAAAATGAAAAACAGGGGTTCAACTCAAAGTAATCACCGCTGAACTTTCATGAATCGCCTTGATGATTCCCACCCTAAGATTCTATCTAGTGCAAAATAAACGTTTGTATGGCAAAGAACAAAGCCTCATTGATTGAACAGTTGATTTTATCGTTTTAGTTGAATGAAGGGTGAGTCTGAACGCGTTCACCCTCGGACCGAAGGTAATTTCAAGAACTAGAGAATTGGTCAACTCCCATAGTCGAGAGTCCGCTGACCAATGCAAGTTTGAAACTCCTAAACCGTCGGTTCGGAATAGTTCTAATAAAGCCACATAACTGAATACCGTGACCCGGATAGCCAACAATGTGGGCTCAAGTCGAGAGACTGAAGTCCAACTTTGTCGTACACTCGACCATTTAGATAGAAAACTTGAAATTAGAAACGGAAGGAATGATTTACGTATATTCACGTTCCACGATGAAACGTAGATTTATCACGAACTTATTTTCAATACAATAATATATTTACGAGTTTTAGTCGAGATGATTACCTATCCATAATTTCTGGGGGCTAAAAGGATTTCGATGAATTTTCGATCTATCAGAATTTAGTGGTGGTGGTTTCGGATTCAGACGATGCTCATCTGCGACACAGCCTGTGTGAGGTAGATTGCTCACCCGTTATTCAGATATACTCGTCCGAATGGACAAAAAACGAAGTTGGTGTGCAATGCTCATCAAGGTTACACTTGAAATCCTAGGGACAAAGTCTGACACGTGGGTGTGGCACATACCTCCCTCGTATCCATAACTCGAGTGTATAGGGAACCATCTACCATCTACACATTCTATTGTAAGGGACCATCCTCGATTTCCATAGGAGACCATCTACATGCCAATCTACAAAATCCCTGAAAATTTCATCGAAATCGGGTGAGAAATGTAGAAGTTATGGTTTGGGCAAGGATTTCACATTTGCGCATGAGCAGCGGCTACTATCAGTCCGGGGGTGATGATTTTCATAGGGGACCATCTGCACGCCAACACGCACAATCCATGAAAATTTCATTAGAATCGGATGAGAAATATAAAAGTTATGGCTGTGGTAAGGATTTTGATGACAGACAGACACCGAACCAAAATTGTTCAGAAAGGTCTGAAACGTAAAACGCGAGTTGAAATTTTGATGTTGGAGAACAATTTTTTTCAACATTGAAAAGTGAAAACAATGCTTCCGCTACCTTAGTAGACTCGGAAGAAAAAAAAAGTAATAATTTACCACAGAAAATACAGTTTTAGAGGGTGGATCTTTGTCTGTCTGAATTTTAGTTTTGTGGAGGTGCCTAAATATTCAGTTGAGTATCTTGAGGTGATTCATAATTTTTGAAGGCATTTTTGAACAAGACTCTGGAGTGGCCATTTATGATATTCAAGAGGCGGTGGGTTCAGACCATTCTCGTCGGTGACACCACGCGTATGAGGTAGACCAGTTATTAGGGATGGCATATCGAATGAAATATATCGATATACAGGTCAAATGATACATCGTCAATGAGATATCGATACCTACGATATATCGGAGAAAACATATCGATATTTCGATATATCGGAAGATCTAACATGGAAAAACTTGTTGAAGTAGATACGTGAGTTAAAACGTTGTAAAGCAATACAAATATCATTTTGGAAGAAATATATCGATATGTCGGAAGATCTACTAGGAAAAACGGCCGAAATAAGAGTTTAACCTGCTTTAAAAAGTTACTGGGTATGAATTATTGAAATTATCATATCTAGTTGAGAAAGTGCGAAAATGTCATGGTTGTCAGAGCACTACGTCAGTAGCAAAGGGTTGTTGGGGTTGCAAATTTGGGGAAAACAGGGGTCCTAAAACATACGATAAAAATCATAGATTCCCTCGCCATAGCAATGTTTCATTCATTTATAAATTGCTTCAATTCGTATATCAAGTATTAGGCAGCCTCCATTACTTTTGACTCAACTCGAATAATTGAGACTTGAGCGCCACTGTAGGTGTAAACCATCATATTTGAGCTGAAGTCAACGTAGGTACTTATAAAATTTAGAATAAAATTACTTGATGTTTTTACAGGTATAGGCGTCCCTTCTCATCTATCATTTTAATATTTAATTTTTACTTGTTGAAAACAAGTCGCGATATATCGGTAAATATATCGATATTGAACGATAATATCTGTTCTCTGTATCGATATAAATACATCGATATATCAAACGTAATATATCTGTCATGGACGTCGGCTCATTCACAAGAACTGATCTCGGGAAAAAACTATCAACGTCAGGTCACTCCTTCAACAGCACGAACACGGTGTGCATTGAGAACACACATTTATATTCGAGCGATGAACAAGAAACCCTTTCCTCGTTCTGTCAAAAAGGACACAACAACAAAGATAAAGCGCAAGCAGAATTTCCCGGCCGTTATTTTCATCTCGGCCAAAGGTATTTTGACAAGGCAGAGTGGCACGATTATGTCGCTCACGGTGCCGTGGAAGTCTCCCTCGCTTCCTCCGTCATTAATGCAAGTTGTTGACCAAGTCCCTGGAGCCCGTCTTAATGACCGCAAGTTGGTCGGTGTTCCTTCACCACCAGCGTCTACCTTCCGCGATTCTCGATTACGACCCAGTTTGAGAATTACCCCTGGGAATCGCCCACTTATTCCTCTTCCTTTTGTGCTTCAAACTTTGATTGTTAGAGGAGAAGCAGGTGTCCGTTACCTCGAAACTCTTTCCTTGTAATTTCTAGTCTTGTTTCTACTGACGTTCGAAGCCTCGATAGGAAAGCTAAAGTGACACTTCGAAGAACTGTGTCAATCACATTCCAAAACTGCACTATCTAGTACCTAATGGGGTATTTCGGTGGGTCAGAAATTCAGGTTTTTGACCTCAAATTTGGATTTAGCACCGTTGAAAACCTTTATACTCCAACTTTTTGCCCAATGTTACAATAGCATGTGGTAGAAAAATTATATAGAGATGACACTAAACGATAGGTGTCATACCGGCAATAGTTTTCCATGGCCCCAGGGGGAGCCCAGAACAATTGGGATGACTGATGTTACCAATAAATTGATGTAAATGAAATATTCACTCGAAAGCCCCGAGAAAGCAGCAGAGGCAAATTATTGAAAATTTTTCTTATCTTGATCTCAAGTTCTTGATCATCAAAGTTAGCAGTTTTGCTGATATTGTTGGGCTGTCTTGTTTGATTCATCTACAATCAAATGGACCGCATTATGCAAAGAGTCAAAATTTCCAAAATCGAGCTTGGATTCATCTCACCGAGTAGAATCGATTCCTCTAGGTACTACAGCCATCTTTATGTTAGAAAATGGAACTATTTCCTAATACTAAACAACATTCACTAAAAAAAAAGGAATTTCGAATTTCGCAATTCCCTTCGACACACCATGAGAAAATTATGCAATGGGGAATTTGAATCAATTTTAGATTCTGGAATTTCAAGTCAAATTCTATAATAGGGCCCTAGAATAACGTTCAACACCAGGAGTACACGCCTAACAAGCGAAGCCTCTGTCAAAAAATACCGCGAAAATCGAGGAATATCGTTCACGTCACACGGAAAAAAAGACGCGAAAAGTGACCAGATTCTCATACTGAGCGCTCTGGTGTAGAACTCCAGATAGTACCGCAAATCGACAACAGGTAGAGTTCTAAGGGCCCTTCCAAGTTCTAAGCGCGACTACACGGAACGATCCAGTCAAATGACCACTCAAATAATGTGATTCAAATAACGAAACTAACTTAATATAGAAACTAAATAATAGAGGATGAATACTAATAATGCTTGATAAACTAATAAGTAGAATCGGATTGTAAAAAGAGTGAGTGAACTTCTTTTCGTCACTAGCACGTCTGGATTTTTTTCTCTTCCCCAGTTGCATTACAGTTTCATTCTCATTTCCAGAAGTAGCGCTACCTCAGAGGGGCATATCCTCCTATGAAGTCAGATTGGTTAGAAAATCCGCTACGTTTGCAACCCCATTCCCCATGATCAGATTGCCGCTTCTTTTAAAATTTTCATCATCCTAAAATTCTCTAAATTTTTTGGATACTTTTTCGAGCAGCACACTATGGTTTTCTTCTATATCAGTGAACCCTCTTTCGAAAAAAAATTGTAATTATAACAAATAAAAAATGTGAGGCGAATTTCCTATTACCCAACAAACGACACATGAATATTCGTGGTTAGTTTGGATTTACGTATCTATTTCTCTGGAACAACTGCGAGGGCCTTATTTTACTGTTTCTGTATTTCCGTTTCTCTTTAGTTGAAACAGCTGTATGAATTCGCAGTGTAGCGGCAAGCCAGGCTCATTTTTCTTTTCTTTACTTATTAAGTAAGTACTGATCTCTCTCATGTGTCAATGTTTTTCAGTTTTCTTTTCAGCTAAAGTATTTATTCAAAAATCTTTTGATTCTGAAAGTCTGTTCTCTTGATTATTATGATTTCTAGGGTTAAGAAGATCCTTGATCTTTGCAAGAAAGGGGTTTCAAACATATTGTTAAGTAATGCATTCAGAGGACGTCCCATTGGATAAGCGGTAGATCAATTTAAACCAGTTGGTAAGCGATGAAACTGTTTCACTCGATGCAATTTATTTGGTATTTCAGGCAAGAAATAGTGGTCCCTCCCCCCCCCCCCCCCCCCTCATCAACAATATTCACCATAACGTTTCTAGCGGCATGGGAGCCTCGAATTTGAAGAGATTTTGAAAATCCATGATCTACGATACCCAACATGCAAATTAGAGTTCACCCCCCCCCCCCTCCGCAACCAGCCGTTGAATTTTCAACTATTACTTTTGGTAGGCAGTCCGTCGAAGTTCAAATCCGTATTAAAGGTGAAAAAAAATGAAATATGCAGTTTATGGTGCCCTGGCACTACTGCTTCCATGGTGGTAAAGAGAATAATTCATGAAAATCCGAAGGTATAATGAGAATTTGTCCTTAATTTCAAAGCTTGGATACATTAGTAAGCTGTAAAGGAGCCGAAATATTTAAAAATAGGATGTTTTGTGAATATTAACCCCCCCCCCTTGCTAATTTTGATACTCTGGTGTAATAGTGTGCAACTTGGGAGAATTTTGAGTCTAACAAAAAAAGAAACACGCAAATCGGTTGGAAATTGTGGCCTGGGCAGAGTACACAAGATTATGCCCGAAAACGCACGTTTTTTGAGCATCAATTCCTCCTTAAAAGGCAAAATTCGAAATTCCGGCGACGCAGCGCACAACTACTAAGGCCTGGGCAGACGACAAGATTTTGTCACACACACACGAACAGACATACAACTATGGGTTTTTTTTCGTGGATTTGGATTCAGAATGGTCTAAAATGGATTACTGTGTGGTTAATTTTGCTTCCTCACTACCGAAGGTAGGGAAGCTTTGTATTCGTGAAAGAAGTTGAAAAAAAATGTCCTCCAAAATCAAAATTTCCACTTGCTTTTTGCGTTTTAGAGCTTCCCGAACAATTTTGGTTCCGTGTCTGTCTGTCTGTCTGTGGTCAATCCTTGTCCCGGGCAAAACTATACTAACCTGTGGTCCGATTTTGATGAAATTTTCAGGGATTTTGCGGGTTAGGTCCTAGACGGTCCCCTATCAATTTCAGCACCTTCGGACCAATAGGAGCGAGTGCGCATGTGCAAACGTGAATTTCCTGGAACCTCGGTTTCTCGGTTTCTAATGAACCGATTTTGCTCAAATTTGGAGGTTAGTTAGGGACTAACTTCTAAGAGACACCCTATAAGTTTCAATCAAATTGGTCAAGCAATAGCCGCTGCGCATGCGCGAACTTTAAATTTATTGTTACAACCAAAACTCCTCAACTATTCAACCAATTTCGATGAAATTTTCAGGGATTGTGTGGGTTAGGTCCTAGACGGTGGACCGCTAATATTTTGTTATTCAATAACTCTTTGAATCATAATTTTTTCGCCAACTGATTCTATATGTCCATGTTACAATGAGTGAGGAAGCTATACTGCCCACCCAACTTGGCAGACGTTTTTTTCTGTTGAGTGTTGTCCAACTTTACCCCAGATCAATCACATAAGGACGCCCAAATCTTACTGTGGGAGGTCCTAAAACCCGCGGCTCAAACATAAATGTATTTTGTTTGTCTCTCCACTAGAAATGCGTGTCACAACCCAAGTTGAATGACTTGCAAAGCATGCTGCATCTCATTTCCAAAGTAGACCAGCCATTTTATAGGTCTTCGATTTTCGAAGATGTAGAGGACGACTATATGGGTGATTCTCAAACTAATGGCCAATTTCGGCTGGTAAAACTTTCCATTTCGAACTTCATTCTAAAATTCTGGAAAAAATTGGGTACTTTCCTAGGGTAGCCTCAATTAAGAAAATACATCTTGCACAGATCAAACTCAATTTTTAACTTCAGAAATTTAAAATTCCATATATTGGGACCACGGTAATTACAGAATCGGGCATGGTAATTACATTTTAGCTCCCTAAGTGATTGTATCGATTGCTATGTTATCATGAAGCCACGTGAGAGGTGTAAAATAAAAGAAAAAGACCCTTACGAAAAATTTTGTGAGTAATACAATTTATTCAACATAAAATTTCCTTATTTGAACAACGAAATATACGAATAACGAAAATCTAATCTATATCACAAACAGAAAAAAATTCAAAAGACGCTTTAGTTTTATTGAGCCCTAGTTTTTCCTCAGGTACGAATAAAATCTGCTTGCCAGCAGTTCTCACTGGTTACTAATGAAATAATTATTGTCAGCGTTCAGGGCATTCAAACTATATTTTTGACTAAATCAGTCTCCTAATTTACAAATCACAGCTTTTAATAAGTCTCATTGACGGTTGCACCGGAATCTCTTAAAGTTAAAAGTTAGTAAACGTTGCACGGATTCCATGCACAGATATGAAAAAATTGCATGAACTGCACCAAAATTCGAAAAAAATAATAATAAAATCAACTAGGAACAAAATTATAACCTACAACAGAGATCACTATCACGGATCAGCACTAATGATATAGGTAAGTAGGTAAAACAAAACGTATCTTTGTACTTCGAAAAATTTAGAGCTTGTAAAGTGGAACTCATATCAATATTATGAAAGAGAAAAAGAAACTTAAAGAGGTTGAACACCTACTCGCAAAATTACGAGCGAGCCTGCCATTTTTCAAGAAGGAAAACAATTTCTACTTAGAAAGTCGATGTATTTCCACTTTAAGAACATACAGCACCCCATTTTTTTCAACAATCTGCCTGTCTGGAATATGTGGCCAGAAGAAACTTTTATTTCCAGTTGATCGTGCCATGAAGCTCACCATCAAGTTTTCACCTTGCACCTTCTCCACAATACCTGGGTACCAGTTTTGCTCGTATTGTACTGCCACCCAGGTACCCTCAGCTATAGAGGGGTTTTGGAACATTCGTGACATTCCAACTGTTGGGCGAACAGAGTTTGGCAAAGTTGAGGGCTCCACATCTTCAGCTGGCCGTAGTTCGTCAGGAACAGTATTATTTGTTTGAGACGTATACAGGGGTACATTCAGTGCAGCTCAGTGAGTTGAAGTGGAGAGTGCTGGAATGTTTATTCCAAGTACACCGATGTACTTTCATGGTGCTTCTCACAGCTTTAATCAGAGTTGATACGGTAACTTTATCATCTATTTCTTCCATGTCACTGTCGGTAATGACCATCAATTTAATGGCCGAGTCTTCTTTTCCAAGGGCATTCACAAAACTTTCCAGGTTACTGATGTCGTTTCCCAGAGCAACAATGCGGTCCGCTGTTTGTTTGAGAGAGCCACCTATGCCATCTGCTGGACTCTTCCCATGTCCAGCCTCACTGTAATTCCATGTGATCTCGGTAATGCAGGGAAAAATCTCCGGTATGTACTTCCCTATTATGGTGAACATGGTTCTGTTGCGATGGTTCCTCTTAGCTCTTCTTTCCCTCTCAGCTTCCCTCTTCTTTGCTAAGTTTCATCCCTCGATAGGTTTGATTTTGGTCTTCCCCGTGCCATGTTTCCAAACTCCACCACATCTGCACACAAAATAGTGGTGTGAAATGATGATAACACCTCAATGGTAATCACCATGGTCAGAATGTAATTACCATGTTTTTTACTGAATCCATGGTAATTACACATTTTTTCACATGGTATTTACAATTTCAAGTTCAAGACAACATAATCTAGACAACGGAAAAATATATTGAGATGCCGTTTTTACAGTTAAGATCAGCTGTTCAAGCTCTTCAAGATGGAAGAAGAGAGGAAAAATGAAGTAAAACAATAACAAACTTAAAAGAAACCATGGTAATTTCAAGGCAAAATCTACGAACCTGATTCACAACAGTTGCGGTTGACTGCTCACTTCCAACTGACCGGATTCAGCCGAAATCTTCTAGATTTCAAGCAAGCAGGGTTGCCACCTACCACTAGTACAAAAAAAGTACCACAATCCCCACTTGTCTCGGCAAAACATCCCCTTTCCTTTTTTGCCATGGTAGTTACAAAAATTATTGGGACAAAATGTATTACCCTATCTACAATCACTGATCGTCGGAAATGAAAGTTTTCTTCTCATTTCTGATCAATTGAATCTTCCACTTGAGAGTTCTATAACTTTTGGGTGGAGCGTCTAGTGTTTCGATGCAATAGGACACATATGAAAAGGAAAATCATGTTTTGGGACAGCCACGGTAATTACAAATTGTGATTTTATTTGCATAAAAAATGCCTTTTTGCAGAATTTACAATCAATTGTTCAATAAGTTCTTGTAGATTAGCTCCCCCCAATACGAAGAGAGAAAAAATAGGAGTATGGGGTGATTAGTTAGCCAGGAATCTCATTCGGACTTGATATTGACCCGTAGTTTGAGAATCACCCATATATTGGTGAAAAAACGATACCTTTATTTCCAGTTTTCGAGCTGGGACACTCTTGAAAATTTCAACCCTTAATTTTCACCCCTTAGAAGTGACCTACATCAACCAAAAGCTTCGCGACACAACCAGACCCCAAAGGGGGACCATATACCGAATTTCAGCCAAATCGGTCCATGGTAACTGGGGAAAGTGCCGCGTACGGCGGACGGACGGAAAATGTTTTATTCGATTTTCGGATTCCAAGTACCTGCCTACTTTGGAACGTAAACCAACAAATTATGAGGGGGGTTAACTTTTTTTTTCTTGGTCGATCCCAAAGGTTCATTATGGAAAACAATAAAGCAAAATGCTTCCCGGTATATCAGAGCGTCCTCTTGTAATGTCATTTAAGTATGGCTTTGTTAGAAAATGTTAGAGCTTTTCCCTGCAATGACAGAGCTTTTGCCCAATTGATTTGATCAATATCAAAATGTTCGAAATGACTTTCGAACTACCCAAGAGAAGTTCTGGAATTTTAAGACTCTCACCAATTAATAATTATAACCAGAAATGTACGAATTGTTCCATGAGTCTAAACGTAAATTCATCCCACGAAAATTAGCTCATTTCGACATTATCAAGGGAACGGGTTCGCTTCCAACATCGGAAACTTGGGAAACACACACATAAGATAACTCAGTCATCACTCCCGTCCATTAACTGAGAACAAATAATTTATTATGTCAGTTGAATACAGAATGTTCGCGGTTAGTAGGGAGTTCCATTACGAACCGTTTTCTTTCTGTAAATATTTTTCTTCTTTTCATTTTCGTCAGATAATATTTAGATTTATATTATAAATATTTTCTGTATTTACGAGAACGATTTTTTATTTTTGTTTTCTTTAGATATAGGGTGAAGGAACCAATTGCTAATACCACCCCAATTACTAACACATGCTCATTCTTCCTTGAAAAATAAGCGTTCCTGGTCACCTAGGGATTCAAATTTGGCACCAAATCAATGTCACAGTTATTTTCTACCGATTCTCGCCAAAATCTAGTCGGCATTTGTAATAAGTACAAGTCCGCCCTTCAGGCAACCTCATCAGCTGAAAAATACCAACAACTCCATACCAACTTCCACCGAGCAACACTACTTCCATGAATCGATGTCCGCCAATAGCCGCTGGGGACAGCAACCACCGATGTCCGCCATCAGAAGCCGAGACAACCGAGCGCCACCATCGCGACCTCCCCCATCGTCAAACCAAGATGGCCGGAGGTTATAAATAGGGGTGCCCCCACCACCTGCACCTCATTCAGTCAGTGACGCGTCTCGCAGCAAGTCGAACCTAGCTACTCGAATCATCCCCCCTAAGTGTACCGGGACAGTGAACGAACTGAGAACCGAACTTGTGCTCCCTCGTGACATTAAGTTAAAAGTCGAACTGTCCATCCGCCAGTCTTTGTCTCCTCGAGCCTTTCGCAAGCCAAGGCCCGAACTCGTGGAACATTGCCGCCTTCTCCAATTTCGCCGATACGATCGATACCCAGTACGATCCCCGAACCGGGACAAGTTTGCACCGCGTTCCAGGCTCCCCCTATACAAGCCTTCAAGGAAGAGGCCCTGGTCTACACCGCTACGGAGATCTCCACTATAGATCCAAGCTCGGCAAGGGTGAGCCCATTCCCTCACAACATTTCTTGTAAGCGCTTACAACTCAATTTCAAATCTGGCACAATCCCCCCGTAATCATAACGTCCTGTAAAGAGAAGTTAAAGTATAAGAAAGCAAAACGTAATATTGTGTAAAAGTAAAAACCCTCTTGTATAAACATATAAGTAAATTCGTAATATTTGTAAAAACGTAAAACGCCTTGTATCAAAGCTTGACAGATAATTAGCTTATTGTTTCATCAGCAATTTACGAAGTCAACATATTTTCTTTAAGTATTGAACGTTGTCGTATTCATACATAAAACGTATTCTATTCAGCATAAATGTTCCTAGTAAAATAAGGAAGTCGCAATTACATATTACTACAAATTGAAGTATACATATTATTTCTTCAGCTCCATCAGAGCAATATTTCTAAGTCCGCTTCACGGCGACAATTGGAAGTTTCTTGAATAAAAACCCTTCGTGTTTTTAAACTTGTGTACTTATTTCAAAGGTTTACCTTTTCAACTATTCAGGTTACTTGCAGGTAAAAAGGTTAATAATCCCTGAGATATTTTGACCAGGGTGGTGGCAGCGACCACTTAGGAAATCCCCACAGGTAGAGTCATCGACCCTCGAACCTTCAGTACGAGGTACGACCCAACCCTTAGGATACCTAAGTACAAACACAGCAAGAATTCACTACGTCTGAAAGGATCAGGATTGTAAGTAACAAAACACATAAATATATTATAGCAGCAATTTTTATTACGAACATTATCACAAATATAAATATAACATATATTCCAGTGATCTAACACTCGCACTACCATAATTCTTTTTTTTCATGAAATTTGGAAGCAAAGTCTTCAAGTAATAATCATAACTCAATATAATATTTCGAAGTATCGTTTGATAATAGGAGTCAGTTCTACTCGCACACCTATTCAAGAAAATCTAATCTACAATTGCAACTAATTCGTATAAATTAACGACGACGAAAATCACGTTCCCACGTCGGTGAATAGTCGTCAGGATCTTGCAATCTGGAAACTCATAAATTCAACAATCCTACCTTTTGTTAACCCAATTGGTGGCAAAGGTGTACTTTTGGTAAAGTTCCCTCAAACCCATCAATTTGGTCGGACATAACACACAATAGCGAAATAGAAATAACATATCCTTTTTACCATACCCCATTATCTCAATAGGGTAACAATCACAATTGGTGACCAGCTGTGGGATCAAAGAAAATTAAGGTTTTCGGGACCCTAAAAACGAAGCAAGGATAACCGTTTGAAGTTGAAGAGCGTAAAACTGTTGAAATCTGTACGTTGATAATAGTAGTAATTATTGCGTCAATTTTACGACTTAACTCAAAATTTGCGACACATTGCAGTACACACATTTGTACAACAAAAAATTCAGCCGGAAAGAGAGAGGAGCGCAGAGAGTTCATTTCAGTACGCAATTCGTACTTCATTGTTCTTGTGCATGTAACAACTATTCACTCCACACTCCGCCGAATTCCGTTCGTACCGATATTCCGTGCATACCATAACCCCAGTTCGACCCAATCTCGAACCATACCAGTTCATTGTTCGTACCAATTCACAGTACGAAACCGATTCGAGACATACAGTACTCTGTTCGAACCCATTTTCAGTTCGAACCGGAACGGAGCTCGACCCGATCCGAACATCAGATCAGGGCGTGGTCCGTACCGATTCACCGATCGAACCAATAGAGTACTCGAACCAGTCCACTGTTCGTACCGAGCGACGATTCGCACCGATTCGCCACTCGTACTGACCCTCTAATAGAACCTGAGTATAGAACGAACCGCTTCTCGGTTCGGACCGATTCGATTCAAAGAACGGACCGGTACAAATAAATTCATATTTCATAGATTTGAACGAATTTTAAATTTCGATTACAATATATTGACACCGTCAGGAAAAGTTCCTTGGGTAGAAACTTGGATCCGATCTTACGTAACCCTTCGACTACTGGGTTCAGTGTTGCGGGAGACGTGAAGTGTTTGCAATTCCGATTTTTTTTTGCCCGGGCCTTTTCTCGTTCTTTCATTTTTTTTAACTGTGACAAAATATCGAACGACATCATGAACGACCCTACGGAGTTGGCAAGTGCCATGACGGAGGCGATGAATCAGTTGGGAGAGTTCTTCCGAAAAGCTCAGCCCCCGATCCAAGGAGGATCAACGTCACAACAGAGAGACCTTCCTCGTTCCCTGTTCTTAGAAATTGAACCGTGGAACCCCGATGAACCCGATTCCATCTCGGCCGCATCATTTTTCGCTGAGGTAGAACAGGCGACACAAGATTTGGACCAAGAGCAGCGACTGCGATTTTTGCGCACACGTCTCAGGGGAGGAGCCAAGAGGTTCCTACAGGAAGACCTTGGAGCCCAACCATACAACACGCTACGCCAAGCCATACTCCAGTGGTACGAGAGCGAGGATCCCGAGAAAGCGATGATACGCTTATGGACCACAAAACGACAGCCAGAAGAAAGTATTCGGCGATTCGCGGAAAAACTGATATCTACCGCGAAAACCGCAGTGCGAAACGAGATCGAACTCACAGCCGCGCAACGAAAGGAGTGGGTGAGAACAAAAACCCTCCGTGCGTTCATAAGAGGTGTAAATAAAGAAATAAGCCCCTTTTTACAAAGCAACCCTCCCGACACCCTCGAAGAAGCTGTGAAACGAGCGGAAGATCTCGAGGACGCAACGCAGAGCGAACCAGTCGCCGACTTCAAGTGGGACGTCGCGGGAGTCTTAAATAAAGATAACCTCAAATGCTACACTTGCGGGGAGGCGGGACATTTTTCCGGAAAATGCCCTCAGAAAGCGAACCCTCAAGGACCACCAAAAACTCCGACAACAACATCACCATACGCAGGACAAGCGAAAGCACCTTGGAAACAGCCTTCGCCGACCCCTCGATACCCCTGTTTGTATTGCGGAGAGTACAACCACTTTCCAGTAAATTGTCCTCACGGCATACAAAGCACAATCTTCTGTGATTTCTGCGGCGCGCGAGAGCATTTAGAAAACGAATGCTTGCGGAAAAAGAAGATGCTGCCGGTATCGCACCCGCGCGGAAGTATCGCCGGACCTGCAGCAGCCGTAGCGACTCAGTCACCTGAAGATATCCCCGAAGAGGAGGTGCGTGGCGATGAAATCGTAGCTTTCCAAGCAACGGTCAACTGCACGACTAGACCCATGATAAGGATGAAAATTGGATTGGGAAAATATAATAGAGATGTGATACTGGACACTGGAGCCGCGGTCTCTGCTCTATCGCACCCGGTACCCGGAGTGCCCGTGAAACCTACGACCACCGAGCTCTGGGGAGCGGATGGCCAACGGTTACCGTTGCGCGGAACGCAAGAATTGCTGGTGCGAATAGGAGACAAGAGGACTTCGCATCGATTTTACATCTTCCAGAGGCCCGACTCACATCTAGATCTAATGGGGTTAGACCTATTAGGAAAATTTCCCATTGAAATAAAAACAGACACCGGACTCATCACCATGATGAACACCGAAACCGGAGGACAAATGATACTCGGAGCGGTGTTGGAGAGTTGCAAAATGTTGAACCACCTGCGCCAGCTGAAAATAAAGTCAAAAGAAGAAGTATCTCCCCGCGCAACACTCTCGACGAGTCCGACGACGAAACGAAGACCATCCTCGAACCCCAACCCCCAACTTTACGATCCCCGTGAACCAACGGCTAAGAAGAGCCGACCAAACCGCGAAGGTGAAACGGCGGCTAAGAAGAGTCTATCAAACCCTGAAAAACAACCAGCCATGGGAGCCGTGATTCCCGAGAATTTGCAGATCCTGGAAGAACTCCCGATAGAGGTCTGGGACGATCAACCCTCGCGTGAGGAAAATTCGCTGTACATCAAGCAGCAGCTGAACCACTTAGTCAAGAATGACCGGGAGAGGGTAGAAGATTGCCTTCTACGGAACATACAATTGTTCGACCAACCCGGACGAGATGGTTGCAGCATGGATATCTCTCACGAAATCGAGACGGGCGACGCAGAACCCACATGTAGAAAACCCTATCCGGTACCGCATGCTTTGAGAGGATTTGTAGAGGATCAGGTGCACGACATGTTGGCAGAAGGAGTGATTCGACCATCGAAGAGCCCGTGGAACGCGCCGATCGTGGTTGCAAAAAAGAAAACTCCACCAGGAGAACCCCAAAAATGGCGGTTTTGTACCGATTACCGCGAATTAAATTCAATCACGAAGGGAAACAAGTATCCGATCCCCAGATTGCTAGAAACGTTATCGCTTATGGGAAACAGCAAATGGTTTACCACCCTCGATTTAACCATGGGATACCATCAGATACCTGTTGCTGCCGAGTCCCAAGAAAAGACTGCTTTCACTGCGCTTAACCGACACTTTGAATACACCAGAATGCCATTCGGTTTAAAGAATGCACCAGCGACATTTCAGGCGGCGATGAATGACGTCCTTGACGGAGTCATAGGTAACGGATGTCTCATCTATTTGGATGATGTCATCCTTTTTACCGAAGACGTCGATACCCACTTGGAATTACTACAGACTGTGCTGAAGCGTTTCGAAGAAACAGGTTTCAAACTCAATCTAAAAAAGTGCGAATTCTTAAAGGACAGAGTGAACTACCTGGGACACGTCGTCACAGCAAACGGAGTTGAAATGGACCCAGAGAAGATCAGTATCATCAGAAATCACCCGGTTCCAACTACTACAAGGGATGTGCGGGCATTTCTCGGATTAGCGGGATTCTATAGAAGATTTATAGAAAACTACTCCGAGATCGCTGTTCCACTCAACAAGTTGCTGCGGAAAAATGAACCATTCCTGTGGACCGAGGCGCAACAGACGGCGTTCGACACATTGAAGGAAGCCCTAATGACGAGGCCGGTACTAGCGTACCCCGACTTCGGGTCTCCATTCGTATTGTCTACCGACGCGTCTGGAAAAGCCCTTGGCGCCATACTGTCGCAGGAGCGAGACGGCGAGAGTCACCCCGTCGCGTACGCCAGCCGAGTGTTGAACGATGCAGAAACCCGTTATTCCACTACTGAACGAGAATTACTGGCCGTGGTCTGGGCAGTACGGCACTTTCAGGAGTTCCTGTTAGGACGCCGCTTTATACTCCAGACGGACCACGCAGCCCTCACTGCAGCGATGAACATCAGGGACCCCACATCTCGGATCGGAAGATGGATACTCCGGTTGACCGAATACGAATACGAGGCAAGGTACCGACCCGGCTCGAAGATGAACCATGTCGACGGATTAAGTAGGATACCCATTGGCGCGATAACCAATCTGAGTATGCCACGAGAATTGCTACTGGCAGCCCAAGCACTGGATCCCTGGATCAGGACCCTAGACCGAGACAACGCAAACCCGAGAATCCGCAAGGAAGGAGACTATTGGAAATTCGCAGCGGACATAGACGGACGCGAAGTGCTGGTACCACTGATACCGCAGACCCTGCGTCGATGGTTCTTAACGAACTGTCACGAGCAGTTGTGGGCAGGACACCCCGGAGTGGACGTCACTGAAAGTATCGCCCGACGCTATGGATATTGGAAACGAATGGCCAAGGATGTGAAGAGTTTTGTGCAAAGTTGTCCGCAGTGTCAGCAACGAAACACTCCAAACAACCTCAACCCCCCAATCCAGCGACCGGAGTTGCCTACCCGCGTCGGACAGATCGTAGGGATTGATTATGTCGGTCCCCTGAAAGGAACCACGACCACACGATATTTGTTGACAGTGGTCGACCATTTCTCGAAATACGCGGAAGTATACGTGGCACCTAACTGCACCGCCGAAACGACCGCCCGACTGTTGACATCAAGGTACCTTCCCACACACGGAGCGCCGGAGGTGCTCGTGTCGGACCGAGGGGCAGCATTTGTCTCCAGCGTCATAAAAGAGTTATGCTCGAAGTGGAATATTCGACAGATTCACACCTCCGCTTACCATCCGCAAAGCAACGGTGTTTGCGAACGGTTCCACCGTACCCTCGCAAATATCGTTGCCAAGCTTCAGGAGAATATGAAGGGCTGGGAGGCAGCATTGCCATTCGCGCTAGCAGCGTATCGAAACCTACCTCACCACAGTACGGGATACTCACCGTTCCAGCTGACGTATGGACGTGAGGTAAGGCTCCCGAACACCAGCGAGCTTACGAGCGCGACCGGAACCACCCGAGACTCTCCTGAGCCGTGCTTTGAGAGGATACGAAAAATCGCGGAAGGACAGATCAAGCGAGCGTGGCACGCCCGCGAGAAAGCCATAAATAACCGACGACATATGCGAGAACTGGAGGTAGGACAACCAGTCTACGCCCGACAAATGGTTGCTCCGACGGAGGCTACGCGAAAGTTCTGGAGCCCATGGATAGGACCCCTTACCATCGTGAAGCGACTGACGGATGTCAACTACGAAGTCGCCGACGTCACCGGCAAGACAACGAGATACCACCTCAGCAGGCTGAAGCCCGCATTCGTGGAACGTATCCCAGATGAGGCCATCACACGGGAGGAGCCGCACAGGCGCGAGGTCCCCGTACCGAAACCAACGCCTGAGGTTCCACGGACGAGCCAAGACGCCTGGTCCGACCTTGAGGACGAAATGGAGCCGGAGCTCGTCGAACGACCCTGCGTAACCCCAGATCTCGAGCGTCTACAGCAAGCCCAGACGCAACCCCAACAAGATCCGGTCACTCCAAGAACGGCACTCACCACCGACACCCCCACCGGAGCAACTCCGTACGGTCTGCGACCCAGAAAGGTCATTGATTATAAAAAGCTGCACACTGGGAAAGTCGCGGTGATAGATATTGGACCAGACGAAGAAGCCGGATAACCTGCAAAAAGAAAATTGATTTAACTAAAAAAAAAAAAAAAAAAAAAAAAAAAAAAAAAAAAAAAAAAAAAAAAAAAAAAAAAAAAAAAAAAAAAAAAAAAAAAAAAATTTTTAAAACACCAAGGGTATAAAATGTATATTAATTGTAAACTATGGAACACTATAACCTGTAAACCTGAAAAAGAACTGATTTGTTAGAAACTTACCTTGCATTCATTCCCTCACCCAAAGCCCTGGACCCGTGGTCGAGTAGGAGGTTGAGAGGATCGATCCATCCTGTAGGTACCGGGAACGAGACGGATGTCCAAACAGAATTAAGGATAGGAAAGCACACCCCGGTATCGCGATCGCGCTCGGATAAGGCGGAGAGGTGGAGTGGAGTGAGAGAGAGCCAAGGGTAGTCAGTAAGATGGCTGGGTTTTTTGTTACAGGACTATGGCGTTTCCCCGGCCCCGTATAGAGCCAGTACCCGACGTCGAAGTAGGAAGCCATGAGTGGGTGGAGCTCACTGTAAGATGCATAGCGCAGTTGCAAAACTGGATACTCGACTTCGGAAACATGCCTGAACAACAGAAGGAAATCGTGTCCTGCATAGCGAATCTTTCGCAAAATATGAGCAAGGCAATTCGCTCTGGCGCAGCAAACACCGCCTCCGCTGGGACGCCGACCCCATTAGAGGAATTGCGTTGCGAATTGCGAGGATTGGAACAACGAGTATTGGCAATCCAAAGTAGTAACGAGTTGAACCAAACCAGCAACTCTCTCGAACAAGCCTGGGAGTCAGCTAACGAGACAAAAACATCCACGCCCAGGAGACGCGCGCGCAAGCCCTCCTCCTCATCATCATCCTCTTCCTCAGACTCAGAGGAAGAAGACAAGTCCAAGGAGAAGCAGAAACCACCTGCGGCCAAGCGAGTGGAAACGGAGGAACCGTCGCCAGTATTCTCCCCCATCACGCCAGCTCATACAGATGAGTCAGGGAACCTCAGCACCGCGCCATGCCCAGTCTGCGACA
This sequence comes from Apolygus lucorum, assembly GCA_009739505.2. NCBI lineage: Eukaryota > Metazoa > Arthropoda > Insecta > Hemiptera > Miridae > Apolygus > Apolygus lucorum. Next base: position 62,452,572 of record CM019178.2, read on the forward strand.
AGATACCCAAGGAATTTATAAAGTTCCGCTGCGCGAGCTGCAAGAGCTTTTGGAACAGACTGGTAGCATCATGTCAAAAGTACGCGCCGGAGCATCCGTCATTTCCCCAACCCTGCTTGAGGACCGAGCATGTGGAGACGCGCCCACCTAAGTGCCAGGGATGCAGACGCTGGCGATATGAGACGGCCCTGCGGAAGGTCTCACCAGAGACGAAATTGACCATTCCATCTGTAGTCGAGGAGAAGTAGCCGATGAGGGCATCGGCCTGCGGAGAAGAGGGGGATGTAATAAGTACAAGTCCGCCCTTCAGGCAACCTCATCAGCTGAAAAATACCAACAACTCCATACCAACTTCCACCGAGCAACACTACTTCCATGAATCGATGTCCGCCAATAGCCGCTGGGGACAGCAACCACCGATGTCCGCCATCAGAAGCCGAGACAACCGAGCGCCACCATCGCGACCTCCCCCATCGTCAAACCAAGATGGCCGGAGGTTATAAATAGGGGTGCCCCCACCACCTGCACCTCATTCAGTCAGTGACGCGTCTCGCAGCAAGTCGAACCTAGCTACTCGAATCATCCCCCCTAAGTGTACCGGGACAGTGAACGAACTGAGAACCGAACTTGTGCTCCCTCGTGACATTAAGTTAAAAGTCGAACTGTCCATCCGCCAGTCTTTGTCTCCTCGAGCCTTTCGCAAGCCAAGGCCCGAACTCGTGGAACATTGCCGCCTTCTCCAATTTCGCCGATACGATCGATACCCAGTACGATCCCCGAACCGGGACAAGTTTGCACCGCGTTCCAGGCTCCCCCTATACAAGCCTTCAAGGAAGAGGCCCTGGTCTACACCGCTACGGAGATCTCCACTATAGATCCAAGCTCGGCAAGGGTGAGCCCATTCCCTCACAACATTTCTTGTAAGCGCTTACAACTCAATTTCAAATCTGGCACAATCCCCCCGTAATCATAACGTCCTGTAAAGAGAAGTTAAAGTATAAGAAAGCAAAACGTAATATTGTGTAAAAGTAAAAACCCTCTTGTATAAACATATAAGTAAATTCGTAATATTTGTAAAAACGTAAAACGCCTTGTATCAAAGCTTGACAGATAATTAGCTTATTGTTTCATCAGCAATTTACGAAGTCAACATATTTTCTTTAAGTATTGAACGTTGTCGTATTCATACATAAAACGTATTCTATTCAGCATAAATGTTCCTAGTAAAATAAGGAAGTCGCAATTACATATTACTACAAATTGAAGTATACATATTATTTCTTCAGCTCCATCAGAGCAATATTTCTAAGTCCGCTTCACGGCGACAATTGGAAGTTTCTTGAATAAAAACCCTTCGTGTTTTTAAACTTGTGTACTTATTTCAAAGGTTTACCTTTTCAACTATTCAGGTTACTTGCAGGTAAAAAGGTTAATAATCCCTGAGATATTTTGACCAGGGTGGTGGCAGCGACCACTTAGGAAATCCCCACAGGTAGAGTCATCGACCCTCGAACCTTCAGTACGAGGTACGACCCAACCCTTAGGATACCTAAGTACAAACACAGCAAGAATTCACTACGTCTGAAAGGATCAGGATTGTAAGTAACAAAACACATAAATATATTATAGCAGCAATTTTTATTACGAACATTATCACAAATATAAATATAACATATATTCCAGTGATCTAACACTCGCACTACCATAATTCTTTTTTTTCATGAAATTTGGAAGCAAAGTCTTCAAGTAATAATCATAACTCAATATAATATTTCGAAGTATCGTTTGATAATAGGAGTCAGTTCTACTCGCACACCTATTCAAGAAAATCTAATCTACAATTGCAACTAATTCGTATAAATTAACGACGACGAAAATCACGTTCCCACGTCGGTGAATAGTCGTCAGGATCTTGCAATCTGGAAACTCATAAATTCAACAATCCTACCTTTTGTTAACCCAATTGGTGGCAAAGGTGTACTTTTGGTAAAGTTCCCTCAAACCCATCAATTTGGTCGGACATAACACACAATAGCGAAATAGAAATAACATATCCTTTTTACCATACCCCATTATCTCAATAGGGTAACAATCACACATTGACGATAAGGGGTTCGGGAATGAAGTTTTATCATCAGTCTAACACCTGCTGTCCGATCGTTAGCGGTTTTGCTAAGGAGGTGAGTCGCAATTTCATCTATTATAACCGTTTCATCTTTGTTTCTACATTCAATTTACTTTTTACCGCTCCAGTATTGATGTTAGCTAATAAGAATACACAATTCCAGTGCAAATAACTGATAAAATAACATTTTTTCCTCAGTGTTAGGATTTGGGTACCCAGAAACGTGCCTTTACCCAATTACTGACACTTGTGTTAGTAATTGGGTTTTTCCGAAATCTTTAGTTCCAAAGCCTAATTAACTAGGGTTTTCACGTAGAATACGATGTTGCTACCCGCCTTTTGAAAAAAGCAAGGGATCCATATCCTAACAGGGGTGTTAGTAACTAGTTATGGGAGTGTCAGTATTTGGGATGTACGCACACCAGATACTAACATTGAGCATATCCAGTCACTGACACCCCTCTCCCTGGTAGGAACCTACTCGTATCTTTCCTCCTATTCTTATTCTGTCATTAAAAAACAGCCTCGAATTTCTGCATCTTCGAAAGCTTGATTTCGCCTCCAATTTGTCGAAAAATTCGAGAAAGAAGGTTGAAAACACGAAAACTTGTTGGTTTACTCGAGAGACAAGACATCTTCGAAGCTTGATTTCGCCTTCAATTAGTCGAAAAATTCGAGAAAGAAGGTTGAAAACACGAAAACTTTGTGATTTCAAAATATAGGTACTAAGTAAATTACTTTTTCTATTTTAAAGTTGGAAATAAAAATAATTTGAACCTGATACAGGGTGTCAGTAATTGGTTCCTCACACTGTCAGTAACTGGTGAATGCATGTCGGTAATAGGAGAAAAAAGATGCATCCAAATTTTAAGCAAATAAATTAATTGATTTGTCGTTTTGATAATTCTAATGAGCAAAATTGAAGAAACTGATGTTGGCCTAAGGGGAAAAGTTTCAATTGTGAGGAAAGATTAATAAATACGAGAGAAATTGTTGAAAAACCACAAAATTTTTCTTAAAGTGTCAGTAATTGTGCTTTTACCTTAAATATTTTAAAAAATTATACGAGAATGATTCAGAAGAGTTGGAGGGACAAATGTACTCGTGGAAAACTTGATCCGCTGTACACATCCAAATAGTACCTAATGAATACAGGGATCTGGGAGTCTGAAAGTCATTTTTACGATACAACCCCATTTGTTTTGAAATCTGCTGTTTCTTCGAAAATGGAAGCCATGGCGCACGCTGAAATATTCATCTTCGCTGGAGAGATTTCCAAGTTGCTTTGTCAGCTTCCCTGAAATTCGGACTTTAGTTCCTATACATACGAGAAAACGGATCCATGTCATTTATTTACGTCGGGTCTTTGACGCTCGAACGGGTGCCTTTATAGGCGAGCGAAGTGTCCTCTTTCTATTTAAAGCGAAGGAAATTGCATTTTCCGCGAGCGAGAGGATGATTTTCGTTGACATGAATTAACTTACGCCGTTAGAGCTGAAGAAAAGCGGGGGAGGACGCCACTCGACGTGGATACGCGCAAGGTGGTAAGAGGTTCCAAGGAGAACGGAATGGGTCGATGAAACAAAACTTGATTATGACAACGTAAGCATGTTAACGTCTACAGTATAAAACGAACAGGTAACGGCTGAGAAAATTTGAACATAAGATGACTCAATTTCCTACGACTGTCAACCCCTTTTCAAGCACCCTGCGTACTACTAGACAACCACTGCCAATCCTTGTGAACGTTGAGCAACCCTGGAAAAATCTCAATGATCCCCCAGTCACCTTTTTACTGAAACTGAACAACCTCAGAACTTTATTCATGTGTACATTAAATTTAAATGTATTAGCAATAGTGAATTTTACTAACATTGAATATTTCATAATTGTGAACAATTTTTTGAACGTAGAATATCTCCACTCTCTAAAAACTTACTAAAAAGAAACTTATAAAAATCTCCACTTTTAGAGAGGTCCAAAGTTGGTCCGCACAATTTTTTCCTCTTTAATTTGTTACATAGTGCATTTTGGTTTATTATTTTCAATAATGAACCTTTGGAATCGACCAAGAAAAAAAAAATTTTAACACCCCCTCAAAATTTGATGGTTTACGTTTCAAGGTACGTAGAATGCAAAAATCGAATAAAAATTTGGCCGTCCGTCCGCCGTACGCCGTCCGCCGTACGCGGCACTTTTGCCACTTAGCATTGACCGATTTTGATGAAATTTGGTTTGTAGGCTCCATTTGGGGTCTAGTTGTGCCCCGAAGCTTTTGGTTGATGTAGGTCACTTCTAAGGGTTCCAAAATCAATTTTGAAATTTTGAAAACGCCCTAACTCAAAAAATTTTGATATAAAGGTATTGTTTTTCCTTCAATTTAAGATTCTATAGAATTTTTAGAATTTTTTGAGACCACGCGGAGCTCTGTAGGGCTAACCGTTCGCTCCCTACGAAAATTTAAGGGTTTATATTGAAATATATATATATATAAATCAAAACACGAGTGTGAATCGCAAAAGAGGCCTAATCTCCGTTCAAATTAGAGCTGACCGAAATGCGATCGATGGTTGGTGATTATTATTATTATTTTTTTTTTTTGATTTTTTTTTGGATTTTTTTTTATTTTATTTTGATTTTTCTCTTCATATTGGATGGTTGGTGATTTTGAGGACGAGTCTATCTATATAGAAAAATAATAAACCATTGTGTAATAATTTGCAGCGTTTTTTAGTCGGATGTACCGTTTCAATGTTATAAGCCAAAAACATGGAAAAGTGCAAAAATTTCGAGGTTTTTCGAGTATTTGTACATGACGCGGGATGCTTTCGAGAAAAAAAAAAAACCTTCTGCCCTCGACGCTGCACGATGACCCCCCTTTTGGATGACAATTTGACTGGCCTAAGAGTAAAAAGGTCATTTTCTTTATAAAGTTTATTTTTCGTCGAATATTTCATCTAAAATGCTGTCAAATCAAAAACGACTGCCAAGTGGGTGTGGCACATAGCTTCCTCGTATTCATAACCCGATTATATAGACGATCCGATGCATAGTAGTTAATCTCAAAACACCAATCTCTAAGTACCTTTCACTACCCTCATAGAGGACCATCTACACGCTAATCTGGACAATCCTGAAATCATCAAATTCGGATGAAAAATGTAAGTGAGTCGATGTATGTGATTGGATAAAAAAAATGCTTAGCCTCGCCTGGGATTCGAACCCGAAACCGAAACCATTCTCTATGATTTTCATAGGGGACCACCTAAACACTACTCAATAACATCCCTGGAAATTTCATTGAAATCGGATGGAAAATGTAGAAGTTATGGCCGTTACAAGGAAAATCACGTTTGCGCATGCGCAGCGGCTACTATCAGTCCGGGGGTGATGATCTTCATTGCAGACCATCTACAACCTAATCCGCACAATCCCTGAAAATTTCATCGAAATCGGGTAGAAAATGTGGAAGTTATGGCTGTTACAAGGAATTTACGTTTGCGCATGCGCAGTCGCTTCTATCAGTCTGAGGATGATGATTTTCATAGGGGACCGTCTACACACCAACCCGCACAACCCCTGAAAATTTCATAGAAATCGGACAATAACGTCGTATAGTTATGCGCGTTACAAGGAATTCATGACAGACACACAGAAACGGAACCAAAATTGTTCAGAAAGGTCTAATACGCAAAACGCGAGTGAAAATTTTGATTTTGGAGAACTTTTTTTTTCGTCCTTGAAAAGTGAAAACAAAGCTTCCGCTACCTTGGTAGACTCGGAAGCAAAATAAATAAATAAATGTTTACCACTATCTGGACGATTTCGGCAGGGGGGGTTCGGGGACACCCTGTACAGGGTCTCAATGGGGGACTCAAATGGGAACCCCTATTTTTCATAGCAGATTTGAATTCTACGTGAAATTTCATGAATTTCGGACCCCTCAACTTTTTTTTGGTTGCGCACAACCCGTCAAGTGAGCGCGCAAACCTGCGCAACCCCTGGATTTTGCCAAAATTGAGATGAAGGTAGACCCCAAGTGTTATACATGTTTTTTAATCAATTTTCGACTCTGAATAACGAAATGGTATCCATTTTCGGATTTTACTGGAATTTTCGAAACGGCGGCCGAAAATTAGGCGATTTTTAATAGAAAATCGCTATTTTCCCATCCTTTTGAGTTACGACGCAATTTTAATTAGTTCAGATGGCTAACTCTACCCCTAAATCTTGTCTTTCCCTCCTCCCCAATTTAGGGGTAGAGTTAACCACCTGAACTTATTAATATTGCGTCGTAACACAAAAGGATGGAAAAATAGCGATTTTCTATTAAAAAACGCCTAATTTTCGGCCGCCGTTTCGAAAATTCCAGTAAAATCCGAAAATGGATACCACTACGTGATTCAGCGTCGAAAATTGATTAAAAAACATGTATAACACTTGGGGTCTACCTTCATCTCAATTTTGGCAAAATGCAGGGGTTGCGCAAGTTTGCGCGCTCACTGGACCGGTTGTGCGCAACCAAAAAAATCGATTGAGGGGTCTGAAATTCATGAAACCGCGAAAATTCATGAAAACAACTCGCAAGCCACCCTGTATATATACATATGATTTTTGGAAAAACTTCAGGGATCGTTTCAGAAGGGTCCAAAACGGATTTCAGTGAAAAATCTTTTCAAAAAAGTACATTCTAAAAATTTTGAGGCCACTGCAATAGCTTTATTTTTCTTGAAAATTCGCTAGTTGGACGTTAAGGAACTACTCTGTAAAGAGGAACCTGGGATACATCTTTTTCGTTAGACCCTGGAAGATTCAGCTCCAAAATAGATGAATACGTTGAAATAATATTTCAGGGTTTATCGACGTACGTTAATTCACGTCAGCTAGAATAATCTCTTCTCTCATAGAAAATGCAATATCGTTAGTTTTCTGTTAGGTATGTGATTCCACTTTCCTCCAACTTATAAAAGTGATTCAAGAAGCAATATTATTATTTTATTATAAGATATTTATAATATATATTATAATATATATTTATAATATATATATTAAATAATATATATTTATAATATATTTAATTTTAAGAAGCAATATTATTATTTTATTATAAGATATTTATAATAAATATTATAATATATATTTATAATATATATATTTAATAATATATATTTATAATATATTTAATTTTAAGAAGCAATATTATTATTTTATTATAAGATATTTATAATAAATATTATAATATATATTTATAATATATATATTTAATAATATATATTTATAATATATTTAATTTTAAGAAGCAATAATATTGCTTCTTGAATCACTTTTATAAGTTGGAGGAAAGTGGAATCACATACCTAACAGAAAACTAACGATATTGCATTTTCTATGAGAGAAGAGATTATTCTAGCTGACGTGAATTAACGTACGTCGATAAACCCAGAGCAGAGGGGAAGACGCTACTGGTTGCTAGGCGACTTGTCCCGCAGAGCAGTGCCCAAGTTTGAGACCTACAATAATAACTAGGGATCCTCCAAATCTCCCCCAACCATGGTTCAATTACGCCAACTTTTTCATGGCGAACTGTCATATTCTGTTTCACACTCCGAGGCGCTTGAGGATATTATTGATTGAGAGGGACGACAAGGTCGACTGCCCTCATCTTCTGCTGTCACACGGGATCCCTGTCCCCTTCTTAAACTTGAATTAAGAATGTAATTACATCTGATGACGTCCGAGACGTCTATTTTTACCATTAAAACCGAGTATTTTCCAACTAAATGACCTCCTTGTTATGTAAACCAGATACTTAGGCAGCTAACACCGAATGAGGAATTTCACCATGTCGGAATTTCCTATTTTTGACCCCAAAATCGGATTCAGCACCTCGAAAAACCTCCGAAGGCAAACTTTCAGCCCGAACTTCCTAATTTACGAATAAACAAAACAGTGTAGAAAATAAGAATGTTTAAAAAAAAACGGGAAAATGACGTCATCCTGGAATAGTTCATTTATGGCCGCTTGAAGCGCTGAGATCGAGAAATCCATAGTCCCCAGATGCAAAATTTCACGAAACAGTAAAGTTCGAAATCGAAAAACTGAAGAAAAAAATAGAAAAAGCAAGATGGGGAAAATTAGGTTTCCCCTGTTTTTGTTTGATAACTTTTCTCTTAGAAAACACGATTTCGTCGTCCCAATGGGCAACACTGGGAGGAGACAGCGATCCGAACAGCCCAATCAGCGAGCGTTCCCGCTTCACTTCTGTTTTCCCAGTTAGTTTTGAAATCAAAAATTTTAATTGTTTCCCAAAAATAACAGGAGACTTATTTTCCGAAATCAGCCCGATTTTCATCTATCCCACACCATTAACTGTTCAGGAAAAATGCAAACAGAATTCGGTGAAATTCCTCATTATAGCATTTCCGAATTGAGATAACTTTTTCCATTTAGGTTTAGTTCTTTTCCATTTAGGTTTAAACCTTTTCTACTTAGGTTTAGACCTTTTCCATTTAGATTTAAACCTTTTCCATTTAGATATAAACCTTTTCCATTTAGATATAAACCTTTTCCATTTAGATATAAACCTTTTCCATTTGGATTTAAACTCCATCAAAACGTTAGTAGTTAGCCCCATCATAGTAAGTAAGTGCCTATCTACTAAAATTTCATTAGACTAGAAGTAAAAAAAAGGAAACGGTAAGAGAAAATACGCATTTTTGAAAGCTTGTTATGATTCGGAAATCTCGGTAATGGATAAAGAGCCGAAGGCGTTTGGTTGAGAAGGTATTCGTCAATTCCTTCTCAATGCAAACTTCTTTCCTCATCAATACTATGTTGTGTTCCTTAATCATGAATCACGCGACAGTGGAGCCAGCCAGTAGCTCTTAGTTTTAATGACTGAAAATCAGTTCCGACCTTTCAATTTGTTGGGGTTAATTCCATCTCAGCAAACATGAGCGATTCCAGTTTTAGTGAAGACGCTGTTCCGAAGAAAAGAAAAGAAAGGTACCAAAAAGGTAAATTCATATTGTGCGAAAATCAAATTAAAATTTCAAAAGTTAGTTTGGTAAATATGATAATAAATTATTTTCTTAGGTTGGATACATAGTTTGATGATATTGATCACCAATAATAACAACAGTTAAATAATCATAATATTCTGCATTTGATTTTCCCACGTGTTGAATTTGTGACTTGGGTAGTTTTACCTCTAACTCCACGATAATTTCCTGAGTTTAAATCCAAATGGAAAAGATTTAAATCCAAATGGAAAAGGTTTAAATCCGAATAGAAAAAGTCTAAATCTAAGTGAAAAAGGTCTAAATCTAAATGGAAAAGGTCTAAACCTAAATGGAAATGGTTTAAACCAAAATGAAAACGGACTAAACCTAAATGGAAAAAGTTTAACTCAATTCGGAAACGCTATATAATGCAGTTAATAATTACACAACGATTTACAGCTCTCAGTGGTATCGAAATTCCAATTCAAAATGAAAAATCATTGGATCAGGTGATTCTTGAATGGAGAGTCGGCTCAACATGGACACTACGGGATACCTGATGATGCCCAGCTATGAATGCTGCACTCTAGCGAGAGGACTGCGAACTACGAGTAAAACTCAAACCAAGCCAACCCAACGGTGACTGGTAGGTTCTCCACTAGTGCTTCTCATCAATTTCACAATCACCCTTCATAAGTTCTATAGAGCTCTGGATGGTCTCGTTCGATTCTATTTTTAATTCATGAAAACAATACCTAAATATTAATAGTTTTCGAACTAGGGCGTTTTGAAAATGCCAACCACCACTTTTCACCCCTTAGAAGACTGATAATAACCAAAATCTTTGGGATCAACTGGACCATACTATTAATAAACCAATAGCAATGTGAGACCAAATTTACAATCAAATAAACAAAATTTACTTCTTATACGCGCTACTCTACTACATTCCTGTTGTAACTATTGCTTCTGAGTCCAGCAAGGTAGTGGAAGCATTGTTTTCACTTTTCAAGGTTGTAAAAAATGTTTTCCAAAATCAAAATGTCTACTTCCGTTTTAAGTTTTGGACCTTACTGAACAATTTTGGCTTCTTGTCTGTCTATCAAACATGAAATCCTAGGAACGGGGAACATGAGAGAACATGAAATCCTATTTGAAGTTATTGTCCGATTTCGATGACATTTTCAAGGATTGTGTTGGCTGGCGTGTATATAGTCCCAAAATAGCCTACTGAAATGTTGGATTAGCTGAATAGTCACGTGTTTTATATATTTAAATCATTCAGTCATGATAAGCCTTAACCGTCAACAGGTTTGTTCGAATAAGCCAAAGGCCTCGAACTTTTTGGCACACATTTTTGGTTGATGGAGAGAACGTGCCCTCGTCCATATGATGCTAGGGTGAAGATAGAAGAAGCCCACATTCAACGACCAGCTCAGTTACAACGCAGATGCCAACCAGAAGTTTCAACTCGATGAATCGGCCAGCTTCCCACCTTCAATCTCAACGCTCCATTTGTCAACTTGATAAAAGAAAAAGCGAAAGTGCACCGGTGACACTTAGATGGAAATAAATAATAAATGACCAGCCACCCGAGTCAACCGTGAACACAAGGGAGAGGGAAGTTTTTTTCGGAACTGTGCATAACGAGAAAGATAACTTATGAATATGCTCGGAGCTCTCACAAGAGATTTCTCTCCTTCTTCTCAGCGACTGCGGCCATCATTCCACCATCATCAATCCTTTGGTGAGGAAGAAAACCGAAAGCACAATGCAGTCTCCGACGAGGAGGTTTTCGCGATGAAAGAGCGAGAAAAAAAGGGGGCCTTGACAAATAATACCGAATGACAGATCAGGAAAAGCAAAAGGCTCCCTCATGGAATAAGGGGATCTGAGCCGCTTGCGACAGTAGTGCTACCTGTGGAAGCATAAACGGAATTATTAGCTTACTCAAATCGAGAAAGTTGTGAAATTATTTCACAATGGTTTATTATTGATTCCTGTATAGATCATTCGTCCACAAAGATCACAGCTTATTTGCATTGTAACTGTTCATTTATTTATTTTTTATTACCTACCAATATAGGTAGGTTACTACCTGCCTACCACACCATTCTGCCTTCGCCTTCACAATCAAGTTTATTTGGAAGAAATAAATGCTTCACACTCGATTCGAAGAAATAGGGAGCTTCATAAGGACATTTGATTACTGGTTGCTAAGGAAGCAATAGTGAATACAACTCGAAGAAACGAATAGCGATCGGATTTTAGTTAGCTAACATTTCAACGGAGATTAGACCTCTTTGGTGATTCACACTCGTGATTCTGTTTTACCGAAGGAAACCCCTGAAGTTCACGTCGGGAGCGAACGGTTTGTCCTACAGAGAGACTATTTTAAATGGGTGAAGAAACAATACCTTTACCTTCATTTCGAGAGTTTTCGAACTAGGGCACTCTTGAAAATTTCAACCCTTATTTTTCACCCTTTAGAAGTGACTGACATCAACCAAAAGCTTCGCGGCACAACTAGACCCCAAATGGACCCCATATACCGAATTTCCACCAAATCAGTCCATGGTTGCTAAGAAAAGTGCAGCTTACGGCGGACGGACGGAACATTTTTAGCATGGAGCATGCCTTAGCCTTGACCTACCTGGCAAAAAGTGTAGAGTTTTTCGGGAACGGTATCGAGTCACGAAATTTTGCTTAGTCGTTGACACAGAACTAAGGATCGTGTAACGTGGTGTAACCTATGCGTTACTATCAACTATGAGATAATTTTGTTACCTCAATACAACTATAAGATACGAAATAGGAGAATAGGTTTGATCGCATCCTTTCAAATGAGAAAATAAAATTAAACAGAATAAGAAAGCGCGGCTAAAGCATATTCAATGTTTGTAGAATTTTAGCCGTAGGCTCTAAGTGAAGAGCATCCGGGGCGAGGCCTGAAGGGCCGAGTTTTTTAAAAATGATTTCCACTTACAACCAAGTCGTTGCTACAGAACTTTATCTTCGTCATTCGTGTTCATAGACAAATCGTTCACAATTCGTTGGGAAGCCCTAAATTTATGCATAAATAATGTACTTCCAAAACCGCTGTAATTATGGAAGAAACTGAGATATACCTACCACTGAGTAAAACGCTGCAAATCATTGCTCAAAGGTTTATTATTTAATGTATAGATCACCCTTCTGTATAGATCACTGGTTCTCCATCAATAGCACCTACCACCATCTGTATTCTCCCTTGACCTTCCCTCTCAAATTTCAGCTTCCTGCGTTCAATAGGATTGAAAATGGCTTCGGAGCTCACTCAGCTGATCTGTGATCTGAAGAGTGAAGAAGATCTCCTCGAATGCTGGAGACGCATGGAAGAGCACTTCCATTCAATAGGATTAAAAATGGCTTCGGAGCTCACTCAGCTGATCTGTGATCTGAAGAGTGAAGAAGATCTCCTCGAATGCTGGAGACGCATGGAAGAGCACTTCCATTTAATAGGATTAAAAATGGCTTCGGAGCTCACTCAGCTGATCAGTGATCTGAAGAGTGAAGAAGATCTCCTCGAATGCTGGAGACGCATGGAAGAGCGCTTCCATTCAATAGGATTGAAAATGGCTTCGGAGCTCACTCAGCTGATCAGTGATCTGAAGAGTGAAGATCTTCTCGAATGCTGGAGACTAGGGGTGTGTCGGTCCAGGTATTTCCCTGGAACGGTTCCAACGGTTACGGTGACAAAGATGTAACCGTTCCAAATTACCAGTACAGTTCCATTACCGGTACAGGCGATCAAATCCCAATCACACGGCATGGATGAAGCAGACAGTCAAATCCCTATCGTCCTTCTTCCATGCAATACAATAGCATCATTTTCCTTGACAATTCGCTAAAAGGAAGGAATTTGAACAAGTGTTACAAAAGAGGCAATTTATTATAAATAATAGTTACCAAACAATTCAAGGAAAGAATAATGACGTTGCAGTTTAATAACTCAACATGACAATAATAAATTAATAGTACTGGAGACAACTTCCATGCTAACCAGTCCAGAGGATAACTTCCCGCTCAAGAGCCATTCCATGAACCATTCTCAGTCCATGGAAGTAGTAAGGGCGCTTCCAGGTACAACATGGAACGGAACTGAGAACAAGATCCATGCTTACCGGTCCAGAGCCATTGAACCATTCTCTATGATATCTTATCGGTCCGGTTCCATCCTTACTGGTCCAGTTCCATCCTCACCAATCAGAATGATCAGATTGATGAGATGATTGATCAGATCATTGTGATTGGTGAGGATGGAACTGGACCGATGGAAAAGATTCTCTTCCCGGTCCAGAGCTATTTCAAGATATCTTATCATTCCGTGGAACTGGACTGGTAAGGGTCGAGTTTTTGTCACTGTGTGGAACCGTTCCAACCTGATACTCGGTTCCACAGTCCCGGTACAGCTGTAACGACACACCTCTACTGGAGACGCCTGGAAGAGCACTGATCAGCTGAGTGAGCTCCGAAGCCATTTTCAATCCTATTGAACGCAGGAAGCTGAAATTTGAGAGGGAAGGTCAAGGGAGAATACAGATGGTGGTAGGTGCTATTGATGGAGAACCAGTGATCTATACAGAAGGGTGATCAATACAGAAAATAATAAACCTTTGAGCAATGATTTGCAGCGTTTTTTACCCACCAACATTTTTTTTACCTACAAACTTTTTTTCACATACCACACCATACTGCTTCACACCTTCACAATCAAGTTCATTAGAAAGAACTAAACGCTTCACACTCGAATGGAAAAAAACCTTTTTAACAAAAAAATGGACCGACCTCAAAAATTATGTCCGTAAACACCAAAAAAAAATAATCATCTCAGTGAAAACGTACTTGATGTAGTAGGTTGTTGGACATAAATATCTAGTCAACAGATGGTATGTTGGAATAGATACTCATCTGTAGATTCTATCATCTAGATGCTATCTAGATAAATAGGTAGGTAGGTACGCATTGAAGTCGCCACCGTGCCCATCTGCAGACACAATCTAACCACCTTCCTTACTCGATGATCTGGTTAGTATTACAAGAGTGAGTACCATTGAGTTACAATGTGCTCCCCCAACTATGAGGTACCTAGTATGTATCTGCTGCTATGTAAGTATGATAGTAAGTGTGAACCTCCCTAGGAATGGTTGTGACGAGTACTTGAGACTTTATTATTATAGGAGACCATTTATTATATTGGTGGACATATTTTAATGTAGCTACGTACGTCGGAAGCGTTGTTACCTAATTAACATTTAACACCTCCCACAATTTTACAAATATTTACGTTCATACTCGGTGTGGAAGCATGTTTGTAGTATGGGAGGTATGTATATTTGCGAAAAAGAATGATATGTTGGTGAGTAGAAGATCTTGAAGACGTTTGTGTCTACAGATGGGCACGGCGGCGACTTCAATGCGTACCTACCTACCTATTTATCTAGATAGCATCTAGATGATAGAAATTACAGATGAGTATCTATTCCAACATACCATCTGTTGACTAGATATTTATGTCCAACAACCTACTACATCAAGTACGTTTTCACTGAGATTATTATTTTTCCCTTTTTGGTGTTTACGGACATAATTTTTGAGGTCGGTCCATTTTTTTGTTAAAAAGGTTTTTATTTTATTATTTTTCCATTTTATATTATTTTTTATTTTTCACTTTTTAGTGGTCTTCAATTTAAATCTGAAATTAATTTACCCGCAGTTTATCGATCTGTTAATGTGGATCTGTTTCCATACTGTGAATCATTTCAGTAAGGTGAACCAGACGCCGTAGGGTGGACCACATTCTGTAATATGGATCAGTTTCAGGGGGTATTTGGTTCACTTTTCTACTTAGCCATCTACTCTCATATCCCCTAACTGTTCGACGTCCCTCATATTTGATAGGTACTTGGTAGTTCTGACAACACAATTCAACAACTCAACCATGACATGATTGACGGGGACTTATCACCTAACTGTACTATATACCTCATATTTGGTACGGCACAATTCAGTTCTGACGATCACCTGTACCATTACCTACCCAACTATTTATGAATGACGAGGAAGCTATGTGCTACACCCACTTGGTAGAATACCCTCTCATCACCTAGTTGTCCTATAATCCCTCATATTTGGTAGGGCACTATTCAATTCCAACAATCTTCTATACCATTACCTGCCCAACTATATTATGGATGATGAGGAAGCTATGTGCTACACCCACTTGGTAGAATACCTTCTCATCACCCAGTTGTCCTAAAATCCCTCATATTTGGTACTGCACTATTCAGTTCCGACAATCTCCTATACGATTACCTACCCAACTGTATTATGGATGACGAGAAAGCTATGTGCTACACCCACTTGGTAGAATACCCTCTCATCACCTAGTTGGGGTGTAGTTCGTTATCCGCCCCCATTTTGTTCTCTCTTTTGCAAGCACACCCGACCTCCTTTTTCAATTTTTGAGGAGTGTTCCGTAAACTAGATTTCATCTTCTTGAGCACAATCGTGACGAATTATAATTTTTGATTGGTTAAGATTGGGAAATTAGGTGTTGAAAAAAATGGGGGCGAATACCGAACTATTTCTCTAGTGAAAAAGTTCGGTATGCGCCCCCACATAGTTAATAATGGAAAACACAACATTTTTGGTTTAAATAATTCATTTATTAATATGATTATTACTTCTGACACATATTGTGGTGTTGTATTATTCTATGGTTGGGTCATAAAAATTCTTGATGCAGTCCAAAAAATGCTCAAATGGCTCTATGCCCATTGACTTCAAGACCTTATGACGACTCACCCTATCGCTTCTCGAACGTTGACCTACGGTCGGAAGTGATTTCACCGCTACAGTCAACATCGTTTTTATTTCATTTATGAGCATCGCATCTCAACCTCTTAACTTTCGATCAAAGTTATTCTCTGCCTCACCAGTTATCTCTCCCAAGAAAACGTCCCAGGCCGAATCAATGCAATTCGGTCGTGGGGGCGGTTATCGAACTTTTTCTCTAGGGAAATAGTTCGGTATACGCCCCCACTTTTTTCAATGTTAGTTTCATTGCTTGGAGTATTTGAAAACATAAGTGCGGTATATTATTCATACAGTACATGAAATCTAGTTTACGGAACACTCCTCAAAAATTGAAAAAGGAGGTCGGGTGTGCTTGCAAAAGAGAGAACAAAATGGGGGCGGATAACGAACTACACCCCCTAGTTTTCCTATTATCCCTCATATTTGGTACAGCACTATTCAGTTCCGACAATCTCCTATACCTTTACCTACCCAACTATATTATGGATGACGAGGAAGCTATGTGCTACACCCACTTGGTAGAATACCCTCTCATCACCCAACTGGACTATATCTCTCTGTAGCTTACTATACTATGGTAGGGCACTATGCAGTTCTGACGATCTCTTTTACTATTACCTACCAAATCATGTTATTAGTGATGAGGAACCTATGTGCTACACCCACTTGGTAGAATACCCTCTCATCACCTAGTTGTCCTAAAATCCCTCATATTTGGTAAGGCACTATTCAGTTCCGACGATCTTCTATACCATTACCTACCGAACCATGTTAAGGATGACGAGGGAGCTATGTGCTATACCCACTTGGTAGAATACCTAACTAACAGCACTATAATTATCCCTCATACGTATATGGTAGGAAAACTCACATATTCGAGCATTGATAAACACGTTTGATACGGCTCATGCAGGTTCTGAGCGAATAGCCCACTATAATTTCCCCCTTTCTCATCCCCCGCAGCACCTTTTAGTTATCGGAACCCCCCTCATATAGCATACCATTTTGAAGCTTACAATCAGACCTTCAATTTGACTATACACAAATAGTCCGTCATCGGCACAGTCGGAAGTCACAGGGGAAGAAGAGTGAATGCGGACCGATATTCCCGAAAACGGGAACCACGTTTTTCAACTTCTTTCACAAATTTTCGATACTTCTAAAATGAAAATCTGTTTGAAATGAAATCTGTTTGAAATGGGACCACCACGGATACTGGTAGAAAAAATTTCAAAAAGAACCAGACAGATTGGTACCAGAATAAAGAAATGCAAGGTGTTCAGACATACAAAAAAAAAAATCGTCCCACGACAACCCGAATTGAGTACCTCCTCTTTCGCGCGCCTTCGGCGAGTTGAAGTCGGTCAAATAGAAAGCTTCATATGGAGATTTGATTACTGGTTACGCAGAAGGCAAAACTGTATACAAATCGAAGAAAAGAACAGCGATCGCATTTTAGTCAGATAAAATTTGAACGGCGATTAGACCTCTTTTGCGATTCACACTCATGATTCTGTTTGATCGAAGGAAAACCTTCAAGTACTCGTAGGGACCGAACGGTTTGTTTTACAGAGCTCTGGGTGGTCTCAAACATTTTTAAAAATTCAATACTATTTAAAATTGGTGAAAAAACGATACCTTTATTTCGAGAGTTTTCGAGCTACGGCACTCTTGAAAATTTCAACCCTTAATTTTCACCCCTTAGAAGTGACTGACATCAACCAAAAGCTTCGCGGCACAACTAGACCCCAAATGGAGCCCACAAACCAAATTTGAACCAAATCGGTCCAGTGTTGCTAACAAAAGTGCCGCGTACGGCGGACGGACGGAAATTTTTTATTGGATTTTCGTATTCTACGTTTCTTGAAACGTAAAACATCAAATTTTGAGGGGGGGGGGTTAAATTTTTTTTTTCTTGCTCGATTCCAAAGGCTTATTATTGAAAATGATAAATCAAAAGAACTGTACCTAAACAACATTCGAGGTAAGAGTTTGTTACAAGTCAACATACAATAATTGTTATTGAGAAAGCATATATTATTATGTAGTAAACAATGCCGCTTTCTAACATGGAACATGTAATAGCCCTAGAGTAATTACCCGAAAAACATTACGCTGGAGGGTGACGCGGGCTTTTCAAGGAGTTTTTAAAATGCATTTAAGATATGTTGCCAAGGATAATATAACTAAATGGTATGTTCCATCTTATTATAATTTATGCCGTAAGTTTCTAGTAAATGGCATCTGGAGGGTCCAAGGGGTCTTGCCCCCTTGACGAGACGCGAAGCGCCGAGTTTTTGTGGTCACTTGGGCACAATGAAGGACAACTAATTTGGTGGGCGGTGGGAACCAAAGACATAATGTGTTGAAGACTCGTATGCACGGGTTTAACATGGAACATGTTGTATTCCTAGAGTAACTACCTGGAAAACGTAATGCTGGGAGGGTGACCGGGGCTTTTTGAGGCGCAAAATGTCCTCAGGATCAGGAAGTTCTTGAAACCCAGATTTTTATAAAGTTAGAAGTCTCTTAGTGAATCATTATGAATAGTTCAATCACAAATTTGCCGTAATAAAGGATACCATCAGTTTTGAATAGAGCAGCAGCAGAAGGATGAAGATAATGCAAATTCACAAAGCGGTGCAACAGCGCACTATAGGTCTGCCACAGAAACTTTGCATCCGTGGCGCTCTGTAGGTAGCGGATCCGCGAACTATCACAATCTAGTCAACCTTCCATGGTGAAACCTTCACACAGAAATTAGAGCCGTGAAAAATTTGATGTTCGTGTAGTGCCACGACGTTTCAATTTCGGAAATGCACGAATTTCAAGCTGCAATAGGAAGAAAATAATGTGACTTTTGAGAGGAAAAATTTCCGAAAAATTATCGTATGCGCGGGAATCTGCTTGTTGATAAGACATGATTAGTGCTATGTTCTCCAGAAGAATGCGCCAAAGGGATGCTAAGTTTCTTCCTGAAGGGCCTGGGCTCATAAAGAGGTCCTTCCTAGGCTTTGGGTAATCAGCAGGTCATGAACCTCTAGCCTTATGGTTAGTTACTTCATTTGTTGTTTTTTGTCATATATGGTAAGGTTTTATTATTTTGACGTGACAACGTCTTATAAATTGGTTTGCCGGATGACACTTCAAGAAACTCCGCTCACGTTATGCGCTCACAATGAGAGCGAGTGAGAGGGTGAATGAGTTCCAAAGCCATTTTCTCTCCTATTCATCGCAGGAAGCTGAAATTTGAGAGGCAGGGTCAATGGAGAATGCTGAAGGCGCCTCAGTGGTCACTGATCAGCTGAGTGAGCTCCAAGGCCATTTTCTCTCCTGTTGAACGCAGGAAGCTAAAATTTTAGAGGGCGGGTCAATGGAGAATGCTGAAGGCGCCTGAGTGAGCTCCAAGGCCATTTTCTCTCCTGTTGAACGCAGGAAGCTAAAATTTGAGAAGCAGGGTCAATGGAGAATGCTGAAGGCGCCTGAAGGGTGACTGATCAGCTGAGTGAGCTCCAAGGCCATTTTCTCTCCTGTTGAACGCAGGAAGCTAAAATTTGAGAAGCAGGGTCAATGGAGAATGCTGAAGGCGCCTGAAGGGTGACTGATCAGCTGAGTGAGCTCCAAGGCCATTTTCTCTCCTGTTGAACGCAGGAAGCTGAAATTTGAGAAGCAGGGTCAATGGAGAATGCTGAAGGCGCCTGAGTGGTCACTGATCAGCTGAGTGAGCTCCAAGGCCATTTTCTCTCCTGTTGAACGCAGGAAGCTAAAATTTGAGAAGCAGGGTCAATGGAGAATGCTGAAGGCGCCTGAGTGGTCACTGATCAGCTGAGTGACCTCCGAGGCCATTTTCTCTCCTGTTATTATTATTATAAAACGTCTGCCAAGTTGAGTGGGCAGTATAGCTTCCTCACTCATTGTAACATGGACGTATAGAATCAGTTGGTGAAAAACAAGAGAGGAAATGGCCTTGGAGCTCACTCAGCTGATCAGTGACCACTCAGGCACCTTCAGCATTCTCCATTGACCCTGCCTCTCAAATTTCAGCTTCCTGCGTTCAACAGGAAAGAAAATGGCCTTGGAGCTCACTCAGCTGATCCGAAGGTGCTGAAATTTATAGGGGACCGTCTAGGACCTAACCCGCACAATCCCTGAAAATTTCATCAAAATCGGACCACAGGTTAGTATAGTTTTGCCCGGGACAAGGATTGACCACAGACAGACAGACAGACAGACAGACACGGAACCAAAATTGTTCGGGAAGCTCTAAAACGCAAAAAGCAAGTGGAA
The DNA here is from genome assembly GCA_009739505.2 of Apolygus lucorum. Lineage (NCBI taxonomy): Eukaryota > Metazoa > Arthropoda > Insecta > Hemiptera > Miridae > Apolygus > Apolygus lucorum. Next base: position 62,472,843 of record CM019178.2, read on the forward strand.
ATTTTGATTTTGGAGGACATTTTTTTTTTTCACTTCTTTCACGAATACAAAGCTTCCCTACCTTCGGTAGTGAGGAAGCAATAAAAAAACGTCTGCCAAGTTGGGTGGGCAGTATAGCTTCCTCACTCATTGTAACATGGACGTATAGAATCAGTTGGCGAAAACTCGGCGCTGCGCGCCTCGGCGGGGGGGCTTCGCCCCCTGCACCCCCGGATGATTTCCGCTTAGAGCCTAATGGCTAAAATGTGACATACCTTGAAAAGGTTTTCTTTATCTTTCTTCCACTGTAATATTTAAGCTCACTCAGCTGATCAGTGACCACTCAGGCACCTTCAGCATTCTCCATTGACCCGCCCTCTCAAATTTCAGGTTCCTGCGTTCAACAGGAGAGGAAATGGCCTTGGAGCTCACTCAGCTGATCAGTGACCACTCAGGCACCTTCAGCATTCTCCATTGACCCTGCCTCTCAAATTCCAGCTTCTTGCGTTCAACAGGAGAGACAATGGCCTTGGAGCTCACTCAGCTGATCAGTGATAACTCAGGCGCCTTCAGCATTCTCCATTGACCCGCCCTCTCAAATTTCAGGTTCCTGCGTTCAACAGGAGAGGAAATGGCCTTGGAGCTCACTCAGCTGATCAGTGACCACTCAGGCACCTTCAGCATTCTCCATTGACCCTGCCTCTCAAATTCCAGCTTCTTGCGTTCAACAGGAGAGACAATGGCCTTGGAGCTCACTCAGCTGATCAGTGATAACTCAGGCGCCTTCAGCATTCTCCATTGACCCGCCCTCTCAAATTTCAGGTTCCTGCGTTCAACAGGAGAGGAAATGGCCTTGGAGCTCACTCAGCTGATCAGTGACCACTCAGGCACCTTCAGCATTCTCCATTGACCCTGCCTCTCAAATTTCAGCTTCCTGCGTTCAACAGGAGAGAAAATGGCCTTGGAGCTCACTCAGCTGATCAGTGATCACTCAGGCGCCTTCAGCATTCTCCATTGCATGCGCAGCGGCTATTGCTTGACCAATTTGATTGAAACTTATAGGGTGTCTCTTAGAAGTTAGTCCCTAACTAACCTCCAAATTTGAGCAAAATCGGTTCATTAGAAACCGAGGTTCCAGGAAATTCACGTTTGCGCATGCGCACTCGCTCCTATTGGTCCGAAGGTGCTGAAATTTATAGGGGACCGTCTAGGACCTAACCTGCACAATCCCTGAAAATTTCATCAAAATCGGACCACAGGTTAGTAAAGTTTTGCCCGGGACAAGGATTGACCACAGACAGACCGACAGACAGACAGACCGACAGACAGACAGACCGACAGACAGACAGACACGGAACCAAAATTGTTCGGGAAGCTCTAAAACGCAAAAAGCAAGTGGAAATTTTGATTTTGGAGGACATTTTTTTTTTTCACTTCTTTCACGAATACAAAGCTTCCCTACCTTCGGTAGTGAGGAAGCAAAATTTATTATAATGATAATATTATCCTTCTTCCTACTATACGAATGAATATTAACATTAAAATTATTTTACCACTCAAAGTCGTTGTCACGTAATAAAACTTTCGCCCGTATACCGACTTACAGGCAACCAATTTACAGTATACAGGCAACTTTTACCCGTATACAGGCAACCAATTTTTTTTTAACACAGAATGTGTTTTTGCGATGACCTACCGAAAAAAAATCGTCACGAAAAAGCGACAGAAAAAACATCTGGTGATATGTTTATTGGTTGTCATGTTAATGTCAACTCCACATTTATTATTGTTGTTTTTTATTTAACGGATGACTAGTATCGCAAAAACACATTCTGTGTTCCTATGATTTCATACAGAGTATGGAAAAAGAAATAAACCGGGGGGTGCAGGGGGGCGGAGCCCCCCGCCGAGGCGCAAAGCGCCGAGTTTCTTTTTTATTTCAGTCATCCACCAAACGGAGTCTTAATAAAACTCGAACTTGCGTTTGAGAGTGACCCCTCAATATTGTATGGAAATTCGGCCACCGCAATTACTTACTATGTTCACAGAAATTCGCCCTCCTGTTTCCACACAATGAATAAGTGAATCATGTACCATTCCATGCAACATTAATTCATTTCAATGCAGAAAGATGGGATTTCCAACAATACCAAAGCAAACAGGCCCGCTCTCTCGAGATGGAGTTTCCACCTCTTGAGGGCATGTAAATAAAGAACGCCAAATCGCCTTATTGGTGAGTGCTGTTTCTCAAAACGGAGGGTTAAGCAGAACGAGGGAGAACGTTATTCGCTATTTAATTTGCGGCTGACAAAAGGAAGTCGGCTCGAGGGAGAAAAGTGGAGGTGGAGGGAAATAATGAAACGTAGGTTCGTTGTAGTCCGTTTATTAATAATGTACTTCATTCCCGGAATCATCCGACCGTCTGAACGTTATTTTCTCGGAGGGAGTAGAAAATAGAAGGTTTTCTTCGGTGTTTTCTCGTTGAAAACGGATTAAGATAAAATTTCGCTTAATGAATGAAAATGAATGGGGGGTACTCGGTTTTTACTGGTTAGTGGGGGAAAGATGCTTCGCGAGGGTGGGCGTTTGAAATTTAAGTTATTCGTTCAATAATAGGGTACAATTTTCCCGGAAGCTTACAGTGAGAAGTAAATTAATAAATTAAGGTTAATTAATTATATTCTCCTTGTTATGAACCTGTCTTATTCTTACAACAGCACTTAATCGACGAAAAGTTGGGTGTGACACAAAGCTTCCTCGTATTCATGACATCTTAATGTGGATGATTCGATCTCATTAAATTCGTCAGAAAATATGACCATCGAGGAGATAAGTCCCAATCCGTTAGAGATACACACAAGAAAGACGGAAAAACATCATCGAACAGACATGTTCTAAGAAAGACTAATGATCTGATGACTGTTCTAGTTAAACGAGGAATAATGAGTCTACTTGTAAGGCATAAAACATTATTATGCCAACATCTTGTCCAACAAGTGGACAGCAAAATGGAGAATCAAAATAAATGAAACTAAGTCGGTACATGTCGATTTCACTAACAAGAGAATGGGGAATTTGCCTCAATTTTAGATTCTGGAATTTCAAGTCAAATCCTATAATAGGGCCCTAGAATAACGTTTAACACTAGGAATAACCAAGGGGAAAAAATTACCGTAGGAGAAAATGACTAAACAAGTGAACCTCTGTTACAAAACACCGCGAAAATCCAGGAATATTGTTGACGTCATACGAAAAAAAAAAAAACGACGTGAAAACAACTCCGACAACAGACAGAGTTCTAGCACGCCACACAAAACGATCCAGTGAAATGGCTACTCGAATAATGTGATTCAAATCTTGAAACTAAATAAGAGAAGATGAAGACTAATAATGCTTGATAAACTAGTAGGTAGATTCGTATTGTAAAAAAGTGAGTAATATTGTTTCTTTTGGTCACTTTTGTGTCTGGGTTCTTCCTGCCAGTTCGCGGCGCACTCTTGTGCGCACTACTTGTAAGCTAAAAGTTCGTGTATGTTCCGCTTCTGTGGTAGGGTAAGGTGGGGTAAGGTCCCGCACGGGGGAAGTCCCCGCACAAGGGTTTTCTGTGTTACTGTGCAAGTTATGACTATGTCCGTTGGATGGTAAGCCAATTGCCATGTCGCGAGTTCTGTGTGGAATTTCCTGTAGTGCGGATCAGCGTGGTGACAGACAAAATGAGGTAAGTTTGTTTTCCTCCGCTCTGATGTAATATTTATGATTATTTACTTCAATGATATGTTTCCGTAATCGTTGATATTCGTGTCTGCTGTGTTGCGTCAGAAAAAGGTGCTTCTTCCCGTCAAAACCCCGTGACAACGCTCTTGGTAACCATATTTTTACTTGTCTGAGGTCGATTTTAGTCAAAATGGCAAATTGGGGCAAAGCCCCGCACTCTTTGTGGGGCAAGATCCCGCACAAAATTTGTGCGGGGACTTGCCCCTTCGTTTTTATTTGGAAGACGGCGATGATAAATTTAGGTACCTTCATGCAGTTAACCATGCACAGAATTGACTTATATGTCAGGTACCACTACCTATTTGTATGTAACTTGTTTTTATTCTGTTCCCCACTATCTTCTTTCATTTTATAATTCCAGAAACTAAAGGTACAAGTATCTAACCAGCATTTTTGGAGTTATTGGAATCCTGCAGTTTGTTGTACTTTTTTTAAACGCGATACCTGCTTACTTTGTTACTAAACAAACAATGTGTTAATTTTAGGAAAAAAAAATCAGAAAAATGTATTTTCCTGGACGTTCATTTAACTTTTTTCTCGTCTCAAATTTTAGTTGTGTTGCATTTAATTCAATGTTTTGTGATTTTTCGAATATTCTACAATTGACTTTTCATTGTGCATTGAAGATGTGTGGGAAATTTATTACCAGCAAATGCTATAAACTATTTGACTATGACCCTTTGTTAATTGTTTAAAAAAATGAGTTGCTTGCTGTTATTAAGGCATGTGAACTTCAAAAAAGTTTTTATCTTGTAAAAAATGTGATGTTTTGACTGAATAGATGAGCATATTTGAATAAATATATTGGCTTTCTGTCTGAAATTAATGCCTTTCTCCAGAATGGGGCAAACCCCCGCACTGCGGGGATTTGCCCCATGACTGCGGGGACTTACCCCTTCCTGTGGGGCAAAGCCCCGCAGACACAAATTTTTAAAAAACGTTCAGTTCTTCCATAATACTGATGACATAGTGATGAAAATTGTCAGGCACTATAGCCAAGGTCCCAAACTAGTATCCCAATGAGTTGGTTGAGGGATATTGACCTAGTAGGTGTTTATAAATGGAAAACATTCGAAAGTGCGGGGACTTACCCCACCCTACCCTAAGCGCCACAGAACCTCCTTTGAAGTCAGATTGGTAGAATATCCGTTACGTTTCAAACATGGCTGCCTCTTACTCATTGCCACCACATTTAAAATTTCCATCTTCCTTAAATTCTCTAAATTTTTTGGATGCGTTTTCGAGCAGCTCACTATGGTTTTATTCCATAAAAATAAACCCTCATTCGAAAAAAAAAAAAAAAAATGTGAGGCAAATTCCCCATCGAGTATATTCCGGTACATTTCATGGGAAAAGTTATTCCGAATGCTAATGAAGCCGAATACCTAGGCATGACACTAGACGCAAAACTTATATGGAAAGCCCATGTCAAAAAAAAAGAAGGAAGAACTCCTTCTAAAATTCAGAAAAATGCATTGGCTAATGGGGAGACGGTCGAAGTTGTCAATCCAGAACAAGCTTACATTGTATAACCAAGTCCTTAAACCAGTCTGGACATATGGAGCTCAGCTTTGGGGCTGTACGGCTCAGTCAAATCGAGACATCATCCAAAAATTCCAGAACATTGTGGTAAGAACGGTGGTCAATGCACCATGGTACTTTCGAAACGAACGTCTCCATCATGAGCTTCGGATTGAGACAATAAACGAAGCTATAAAGCGACAAGCTGTGAGACACTTACAGCGGCTAAGATGTCACATCAACGAGGAAGCTGTCCAACTCCTTGATACAAGTGATATCATCAGAAGATTGAAGCGTACCAAACCACTTGACCTAGCTTACTTGTGAAATAGCGAAGTGAAACATCCACCATAATCAACAAAACTCAGTGATGTATCTTAGTTTTGAATATAATATATTATGTCCATATTTTCAAAATAATATTGTTAATAAGTTATACTTCGTGCAATAAAGAATATTGAAAAAAAAGAAAAAAAAAAAACATCTTGTCCAACAAGGAGTTTCAAGGTTTAGCGGAGAAGGAGCTGACTGGAAGGCCGTGGCTCCAAGGGCGGCCTTGGTTTTCGGAGGCAGGAATTTGGCCCCCGAAATATCATAGTTTTTGGTGCCAGAATCTGACGGGCCCCGTTAGGAGGAGACTAGCGAGCAACAGAGGATGCTACCCAGTTGAAGGAGGAAGCCCGTTAACTATGGACAGGGGGGAGGGAGGGAGGGGCTCGTGCCGATGGGCCTCTAGGAACGGGTGACTTTCTGAGGGCACCCTTTCATCGTCGCCCACTATTGTCAGGTGGCAAATTCATCGGCACCCGCGAACTCCGAGCTTTGTGAAGAGGTTCCACAGGCCCGTTAGTGGTTGCCAAAAACTCTCTCCCAGACCACTGGGCTGAAAGCTGACTCTGGGAGCCCGAGAAGCGTTCTGATTGGTGGAGCTCCAGGACGTAGTTATAGCGGACTGCAACAGATCGCGTTCATGATCGTTTGTTCCCAACCTCATCACAACAAGTCACCTTGTTTATCACATATTTTTCTCCTTGGTGCGATACCGGCCGCATCTAAGTAATTAATTCGATAACATTTAGTTATATTCGCGATATGTACGAAAAAATCGAGCGATTTTCAATAATACACTGGGTTTCAAACGTTTCTATGGGAGGCAGTTGTCGATTAAACATTTAAACAACTGGCGATAGGGACAACAATGGGGTATTTCGGTGGGTCAGAAATTCAGGTTTCTGACCTCAAATTTGGATTCATCTCTAATTGCCACTCAGCCCAACGGAGTGTCAGGCCGAGTGGAGTTATTTTAGGGACGCGAAGAGAGATATCACAGTGTGCAGATGCTCGTCAGCAGCTGTTAATCCGAACCTAAGTAAAAGAGAATTTTTTTAAAAAATAGCGGGAAGGCCCCCGCACTGTCTACATCCACCAGTACATCCATCCTATTATCCCCAATTTGCTTTCCCGAGACCCCACTTCACTCCATCCCGAAACCACCAATTCTCGTCCATTAGTTCAAAGCACTAAGAGTCCAGGCGAAAAAACTTATTTGGACGGGAGGTATCACCAAGGGAGGGAAAAAGATGAAGGGTGGGTTGGTGATATCTCTCTTCGCGTCCCTAAAATAACTCCACTCGGCCTGACACTCCGTTGGGCTGAGTGGCAATTATTTGTCGGGACGCTCCGAGAGATATCACAGTGTGCAGGTGTTCAAAGATTCGTTCAAATAAGTTTTCTAAAAAAAAAGGAGGAAGTAGAAAACATATTGATGGGTATAATAAATTCCCAGTTAGTTTGGATAATCTCTCGTTGTCCATCATCAGACAAGGAGACTAGACAAGGTAAGTAATATAAAGGTCTTTTGAAAGTGAAATGGAATGCAAACTCATGTAATTATCATAATAATATACACGTAGAAGTTATTCATGTAAACTCATGTAATTATCGTCATAAAGTATATGTAAAAGTTACTTATGGAATACCAGAGTTACTATCAGACATAAAGAATCGTATAGAAGAGAATTGAAAAAAAAAACAGTCGAAAAGGTACAAGTAGGTATGAATAAACTCCACTTGTCGATAAAAGGAAATCACATAATAGGTCAGGTTATGGCGGTTCGAGAACTGCTCGGGAAAAGGCGTATTGGTCCGTTATTGGGCGATTGTAGACCCGAGCAAACATAGAAGAGTTCTGAGACCATCCTGCAGCTTTAAAAATGGCATCTATGTTGACCCCTCCTTGGCCTGCGGCACTTGTAGACGCATGCCTGGTTGAATGCGCTGTGAACCTTTTTGTATCTACTCCTGCCAGTTGTAGGACATCTTTTACCCATCTTGCCAGGGTAGGAATTGAAGCTGGTGAGTGATTATTTGAAGATGTAATGAATAGGCTCTTAACCCCCTTGGGACGAAGGGATTCGGAGAGGCGAAGGAACGCACACAGAATGGTAGGTATGCACAGTGAAGGTTGTTGAGGTAAACTTGGAAATGTAATTGTCGTGCCAACATAACCAGGACGAGACGTTTTCAGAATTTTATCAACCCAAATGGAGACTCCCGAGCTTGAGAAATGGACATTTTGAATCTCGATGGCTGCCATAGTTTGCAAACGCTGGGCGGAGCCCAGTAAAAAAAGAGTTAGTAGTTTTTTTGAAAAATCCAAGAAAGAGTTTGGGTGCCATGTGCACAAATATGATAACACTGGTTTGGTGTCCCAGGTGGCAATGTATTTTGGGACAGGTGGTCGACGTCGAAAAACGCCACGCATGAAACGGCTAACTAAGGAATCTGTTCCCAGGTCAGACGCAGAAATGAATGAAAGAGCTGATCGATGTGATTTGAGCGATTGGTAAGTCAGCTTCCTCTGATCAAATAATGTCTGAAAGAAAGATACTACCTTCACTGGAGACACATCAAAGGGGTCGTGATTCGTGGTTGTACAATACTCAGACCATTGCTTATAGGTTGATTTGTACTGTCGGAGGGTAGACGGCGACAGAGAACAGGTGAGAGTCTGCATGACCTCCGGAGACAATCCTTGTGTTATGAATCGGTTCCTGATAAAATCGCACTCATCAATCGTAGGTTTTTGTGCAGTGGATGAGGGTCCCTGCTGTAAGGTGAAAACAGAAGAGATTGAGACGGTCCTAAATAAACAATCTTAGATGTCACCAAAGTGTGATAAGTTGAGTACCAAGGCTGTGAAGGCCAATCTGGGGCTACAACGATGCCAGTGGCCTTTTCAGCAACTATTTTTTGCAGGACTCTATTAATTAAAAAGAATGGAGGGAAGGCAAAAAAGAAAAATGACCCCCAGGGGAGGGTGAAAGCATCAATTTGAAAAGCATGGGGGTCAGGTTTCCAGGAACAGTAAGTTTTAACTTGATGTAGGGAGGATGAGGCGAATAAGTCTATGTCTGGTTCACCCAGGTCGTGTGATACACTATGGAAAAATTTTGAGGTAAGCCCCCATTCGTAATCATCAAAGCGTCGTCTTGATTCTAAATCTGCCTCCACATTGTCTGCTGAGCGAATGTAAGAAGCCATGAATCGGATATTGCGCTGTTCACAAAATAGCCAAATTTGTTTGGCTACTCTATGTAAGTGAGGAAATTTCACGCTACCTCCCCTGTTAATGCAGGCAATTGCAGTGATGTTATCGATACGGAGTAGTAACTGGAGATTACACCAACCCGATGCAAAGTAACGCAATGTTTCTAGGGCAGCCAGAAGTTCTTTCTCATTTATATGAAGGTGAAGTTGTTCCTCTGACCAAAAACCTCCTATAGATGATGGTTCGAGATATCCCCCCCCAACCTGTGGCTGATGCATCCGAAAATATTACATGGTCGTATTGATCTGATGGGAAAGGGTTAACAGGGTTATCAAGGGCAGAAAGCCACCAATATAAATCTTCTTTGGACAACTGTGAAAGCACAAATGGGGCGTCGTAGGAATCATTCCCATTTTTTAGGGCCACAAAGCGATCATTTTCTAATTCCCGACAATGTATCAAGGAATAAGGGACTGCTGGGATGGCAGCGATTAGTAAACCAATAACTCTGGCAGCTCGACGAATAGAAGGGTTTTTTACTTCAAGAAGGTTTATAATGGCTGTTTTAATCTTGATACGTTTGTCTTGGGGTAGTGTCGTAGTGCGATTGACTGAGTCAAAAATGAAACCCAAAAATCGAAATGTTGTAGATGGAGCTAAAACTGATTTTTTCCAATTAATCGTGAATCCCAGTGAAGTTAACAGGGAAATGGCTGTGTTGGCCGCTTTCTGACTTAGAGTCTCGGAGGGAGCACAAATACAAAAGTCGTCTAAATAGGACACACATAGTATGCCCTGTGCTCGAAGGGTAGCAAGGACTGGCTTCATCAATTTTGTAAATATTATTGGAGCGCAAGAAATCCCAAATGGGAGGCACTGAAAAGCGTAACGAACATCCTTAAAATCAAAGGTTAAGTATCTGTGGTAATCAACATGGATAGGAACAGCATAGTAGGCATCTTTGAGGTCAATAGTTATTCCAAAAGAACCTGGTTGTAACAGACGAATTAGAGTTCTATGATCCTCGAGTTTGAAATGAGGTGCGTCTACATAGTTATTCAATGCTTTAAGATTCAGAATAAAACGTGATGTACCATTTGGTTTAGGTACTAGAAAAACTGGCGAAACAAACTGATCATAAGATTTTTGCACCACAGAAATGGCTCCAGAAGACAATAAATCCTGTATATGATCACCCAATTGTAGGGAGTTTTTGGATTTTGGTCCCACCTCAGTGGGTGTAGGAGGAAGTGAGATAAAAGGGATCTTGAGTCCATTTACCCATTCTAGAATTTTGGGATTATTGGAGATTGATGCCCAAACTGATGGAAATAATTTTAACTTACAAGCAAGACTTACCTCAGCATGAGGAGAAGACTGGCTTGCAAGAGCAGAGGCTTCAGTCGTACCAGAAGCCCCATTCAGCTGAGCTTGCGGTTCTCCGTTGTCATGTCTTTGTTGTTGCGGACCAATTGTAGACTCAAGTTCAGGGTCAAGAGCACCTGAGGATATTATTGATTCTGAGGTGGGTTTTGAGGTTTGAGTGAATGGTTCTGAGGCTGGGGGTTCCTGAACGAGCGGGTCGGGTGGTTGGTTCCTCGACCTCGCTGAGGTGTTTGGTAGGGTTGTTGCTGGTTGTAAGGTTTGCCCTGCGTCTGCCGATGGTGGGTTTTGTTTTTCTGGAACGCAGGGCGGGATGCGTTTCCCTGATTTTGTCTCCGGTAGTTATTTTTACGGATGACCAGATCAGACATAGTCACATGCTGGGCAGCAGTATTTGCGGATTTATGTGCTTTTACCCAATCAGGGATTTGACCACCAAAAAGCTTATCATTGAGGGGGGCCGTTCGAGCCCTTTGACGGAACTCCGGTTTCAAGGAGTATGTTAGGAGGTTACGACGGGTTTTTGAGGTCCCGTAAAAACTCGCTGTCAAAAGTGCTGTCGCATCCCATAGGAATCCATGGAGATCTGATGACTGAGTGGGAGACATAGCCAGGGGGTGTCCTCGATTTTCTTCCCTTTTGATATGATTCGTCAGAATAGTTAAAGCAGCTCCGGTAGCAATTAGTGCCCTAGCAGAGGATTTTTGTGTGGCAGCCAATCCTAAATCTCGTCGGTTAGCCAAAGCTGGTAAATGAGGGGCTAGTTCCTCGTCAATCACAGGTGGAACAAGGTAATTCAGATGAACAGTGGGGTCGTAATCGTTGTAAAGTTGTTTGTAGACTTCTTTATCCTCTATACCAGACCTAATCAGGGTTTTCCACTCTTTAGTGTAGGCCTTATCTAAATCCAAAGCTCTAGCCGTAGGGCGAGAGGTTCGTTTTAAAGTTTTTTGAATCTGTTTAGGGAGAGAACGCAAGTGGCTTTTAGAGTGTCTCCTGTCTCTGGACTTTTTTGACGAATGCGATTTCTTATGGTGTCGTTTCTGTCTCCGACGTGCATTTCCAGAGGAGCTACTAGATGGACTAGAGTCGTAAGGATAAGGAGATGAGGCAGTGGAGGATGAATCATCCTCATTCCTTGACTCGGAATCACTGCCTCTCCCCCCATCTCGTACTCGGTAAAGTGAGTTATTAGACCCATGTAGGGAAATTACCTCATCACTCGAATCACTAAACCTTGAGTCGCAGGAACCCCTTCTCCTCCTCTTCTGGCGTCTGTCCGAGCAGAGCTTCGGCGAATGCCGTCGTCTTTTGTGTCGATCGGAATTATCGCCGATCGACCCAAACTGCTCGGATCTGCGATGACGGGAAAGGTTCTCACTGCCCCGACGAGCGTGAGATTTTCGAGTGTGTCGGGAAAAACCACGATTAACACTCCCAGACCTTTCTCGTCTCGCCGAATCCGCGGATTGGTGGCGGCGTCTTGCCGCCGAGACCGCGATTTGGCTCGACATCGCCCGCGCCCGCAAAAAAAAAGGAAAACGCGAGAAAAAAAAAAAAAAAAAAAAAAAAAAAACGGCTGGGCGAATCGAAAAAAGAAAAAACTGAAAACACGACGATTTAAAAGTCGATAAAACTTGAAAAACAAAATTCTCTCGTACGGAGCGATCCGAATTAGCAAAGCGAACAAGCAAAAATGGACGAGAATTGGTGGTTTCGGGATGGAGTGAAGTGGGGTCTCGGGAAAGCAAATTGGGGATAATAGGATGGATGTACTGGTGGATGTAGACAGTGCGGGGGCCTTCCCGCTATTTTTTAAAAAAATTCTCTTTTACTTAGGTTCGGATTAACAGCTGCTGACGAGCATCTGCACACTGTGATATCTCTCGGAGCGTCCCGACAAATAACTTCTGACATGAGGTACACAAGAAACCTTACATTCAACACTGCGAAAATGATAAAACTCAAATATTTTTCGAGATTAAATAAGAAAAATATGAGTGAGGCTACCTTTTTCCCAACCTTTATAGTAGAGTAAAGATACCAGGTTTTTGGAGTAAAGTTACCATCACATTTTTGGTAAACAAAGGCATAACTAAGAAAACCCTTTTTTGAGAATTTGATTAGTGTATTTTGTTCAAAATAAGATATTGAAAGTGATATGGTAAATCCACTCCAAACACCTGATATGGAAGAAATTTTGGAGCACGAGAAACAGGACAAAAACAGCTGAACAGGAAACTATGACTGATAACAGCTGATAACATGGATAAAAGCGCCATCGCAAGCCAACCAAACGCCTTCAGAACCCGTTTGGAACTGGTTCTGAACCCAGACCATTTATATCAGGAACAACATAATACCGCCGATTTAAAACATTCCCTCAACTCAATACATAGCAGACAAAACCAGTTGAAACGCGACTACCAAGAGTATCAGATTAAGTAGCATAAAAAGATGCGGGCGGAACAAAAATTTGGAAGAAATCCAGTCGTGACAAGAAACTAAGACGTTCAAGTATGTAAACAAAAATATGGAAGGTATTTTCATCGTCCACGAAAGAGATTACAAAGCACCTCAAGCGATCATTCCACGAGCAGTTCCATAAACAAATTCAATAAAACCACGATGGGGAGTACGATGTAACATAGTAATGTTTAACAGAGAATCCAAATCAGCCTCAGCTCACGAGCGTACTTATGTTTTCCTTTCGGATTCGACAGGAATTTATGAAAAATTAAAAGAGCTCATCATGAGAATATTAGCAGTATTAGCAGAACTTACAGGTCATTTTAAAAAAACTGTACGTACCAAAGTGAACAGGGTTGTGAATTGAGACTGAACACATACCTGAAACAGAAATGAATTTATAGTATCCATAAGACAATAACCTGCTCAAGTAGCCATATAGGGCTGGTTTCAACAACGCGGATTAACTAGAGTTGATCCTCAATGCAGAATAAAGTAACGCGTAATCACAGTTAAACTGGGCCTTGTCCAGTGTAAACCATCCTTCCAGCTGGTTTAAGGTTGTGTCCCGGTTTTAGTTCCCAAATCCGCTGCAGGGTAGTGTCTTGAAATTATCAAATTTTGAATTACCATTTTCTCATGACATCCATGAAACATGGATTTGATATCTGCGAAGGCCGTTCTGCAGGTTTTGATAGATAATTTTTGGATAATTATGTTTGGAAATTTTTTTTCCATTCATTTTGAGTACTTGATTAACAAATTAATCAAAATTACCGTTGTTTTGGGCAAAATTCGGATAACCCCGCAAATAGGGAATTTAATAAGGGTCATACAATCATAATCCGCTAATTAGAGTTCAAAATTTAGTTTCTGCCTCATCGGCATTAGTAAAATTGGCGTAAAATTAATGAGGCTGTAAAGAAGGCCAGCTGAGGCCTGGGTGAAGAGACCTCGGAAGGTCTGAGGAGAACGTGAAATAGGTAGCCTGTCCCTGCAGACGGTAGGAAAAGGATTTCGAGTAAATATGGGTCACCTCAGCCCCATCAAAGTTTCTCACCTCTTTAATTTATATGTACATGTTGGCTCAAGGAGGACCTAAAAGGGGTGTTAAACAAAGAATACCGGTTTGACTTCACTTGAACGACACTTTAATCAACGAGAGAGAGAGAACAGGTAAGTTGGACACGGTAACATCTGTCACTTGGTGGGGATGAGTCAGTGATATCAACAGGACCATGCTCTCTGGAAATAATATTTTTGAGTCCCATCAAGAGCTCATCATTATACATCTAGGTTTCAGCGTGGGAATCATGTTTTTTGTTCACTTATAATGATAGACATGGAAGAACGGAGGATTCAGATAACTCAATCAAAAACACTCGATCAGTAAAAATGAAGTAGTGGGCAAGCAGATTTGTTTCATTCATAGAATAAGAATTCAGGGTACAATAATTATTTCATCATATTATTACCAGTTTGTACGCACTATTCGGAAAGAACAAATAAAATTATCACGCACGAATCTGTGAGAAACCCTTCAGCACCATTATTTCAAAAGACATGTCTATCATAAACTCAATGTGAAGGCAAGGTTGAAAAAAAAGTTCTCCAGAATCTTGCGTTTGACCTAAAGCCAGAGATAAATATGAATTCCAGACATTTCATTTCAAGTCAAGTGTGATACCATTCTTTCGAGACAGACAGGTAGACAACTTCCCGACTTCTTCAAAGCCTCTAAAAGATACCGCCGAAATTTCCCTCATTAGGTTCCGATGGTTTAGGATCATTCCACTGTCATTCAAAGGTGAACAAAATAGTATATAGTTTACGGAGTCCTAAGTACCTGCCATGATGCCCCTAAGTTCATTATTACGAGGAGTTAGACGGTTTACAATAGATTCAACTCGGTCTAACCCCATCAATCCTTTGTACGCTATCTTGAATTATTGTAAGTACTCAATCTTCCAGTCAGAGCGGAATGGCGGTATACCTCAGTGGGATTTTATATTATTATAGCCTAATAACAAAGTATTATTATGTATATCAGTATTGCACGTTTTCCTATTTTAACGAATAATACCCAAACTACCAGAAGACTTCTTCCTACCTACTTAGACCTTCGAGGGATGGAGCATGGAGAGGGAAGGCTACCGTAAGGTCCCCCCACCTTCTTTCTTCGGGAGCTTGATGGTTTGTCACTGAGACAATGGGGAATTTGCCTCAATTTTAGATTCTGGAATTTCAAGTCAAATCCTATAATAGGGCCCTAGAATAACGTTTAACACTAGGAATAACCAAGGGGAAAAAATTAACGTAGGAGAAAATGCCAAAACAAGTGAAGCCTCTGTTACAAAACACCGCGAAAATCGAGGAATATTGTTGACGTCATACGAAAAAAAACGACGCGAAAACAACTCCGACAACAGACAGAGTTCTAGCACCGCCACACAAAACGATCCAGTGAAATGGCTACTCAAGTAATGTGATTCAAATCTTGAAACTAAATAAGAGAAGATGAAGACTAATAATGCTTGATAAAATAGTAGGTAGAATCGTATTGTAAAAAGTGAGTAATGTTGTTTCTTTTGGTCACTTTTGTGTCTGGGTTCTTCCTGCCAGTTCGCGGCGCACTCTTGTGCTCACTACTTGTAAGCTAAAAGTTCGTGTTTGTTCCGCTTCTGTGGTAAGCGCCACAGAACCTCCTTTTAAGTCAGATTGGTAGAATATCCGTTACGTTTCAAACATGGCTGCCTCTTACTCATTGCCACCACATTTAAAATTTCCATCTTCCTTAAATTCTCTAATTTTTTAGATGCGTTTTCGAGCAGCTCACTACGGTTTTATTCCATAAAAATAAACCCTCATTCGAAAAAAAAAATGTGAGTCAAATTCCCCATTAGTATCGTCCCAGACCGAATATAAGAAACTATTCCATAAAATATAATATCTTCGTTCATTTCTACATTTTTCTTTTTCTTCGCCCTCGACTCATGATTGGAAATTATATAAATCCTAAATGTAATACCCCTAATACTCCAAGGTTTAATTTCCCAACCATTCGTGGTAGGAAATCGCTTCACTTCGCGATTGTACTCAACAATCTCATAATTATTTGTTATTTATAACGCTATATTTAACCCTTAACGCGCCATGTGAGTATGTCACACTCACTAAGGATTTTTGATCTGCTGTGGTGGCGGCCCTGCGCCACAGTCGTGATTGAGGACACAATGTAAATTGGGGGAGATTAGCACCACGTCAACTGCCGCTAGAGTCACCTCCCTGCATGGACTCTAGCCACCATAAGTATCATTTTTCTGAAACCTAATGAGTATGCCACACTCACCTGGCACCTGAGCGGTGTATAAAAAGTGAGTATGGCATACTCACGTGGCACCCAAGAGTCATAATATGACTCTTTTTTTGAATTTTATATTATAAAATTATAGGGGAACCTTAGAGAAGACCTCAAGAAGAAAAAATATTGTTCAGTGTCCCTACCAAAAGCCTCCATACATCAATTACAAGTGTGAACAATGCAATAATCCTATTTGTCTTCAGTGTTCTCGAAAAACATGTATAAATTGTTTACAGGGAACAAGATAGCTCCCTATAAACTATACGTTATAAAGATTGGGAGGTACAGCAACTTTCGAAACTGAAAAAGAACTTTTTCTCCGATTTTTTTTTTTTTTTTTTAGTCTTGCAGTTAGAAATAACTCTAGTCTTCTCGTTGAGTTTACAAAATTAGCCAAGGCTGTGAATTCTTTAATATTTTTTTCGCCAAGATATTTTTTATTCCTACTCAAGCAATGGTGAATGAAAACGGAGTTGAGTAGAACGTTGTCTATTTCCACGAAAATAATGAGTTACAAGTTATATAAAAGTAGAGTATGCTACAGGCTGCTATATGCTGGTTTTGCGTTTTTATTTATGCCCGTATACGATTTATTGAATGTTAGTCAAATGATTAAAAAACGAGGCGTGAAAAGTGGTTTAAACGCTTGAAATAACGGAAATCGTGATGGGTGAGTATACCATACCTACTCACCTGGCGCGAGGGAGGATTTGGAAGCACCTGGCGCGTTAAGGGTTAATGACACTATTTTTTATTTATATCAATTTATATCAATGGGGTATCTTTTATTATTTTTTTGAAAATGTTATCCATACTTCTCTCAAAATATTTTTACTAGTGTTGAAATTTATTTCAAATCGATTTCATTTATCAAGTCGCAGTAGGTTTATCAAGACACCTTCACTTCTCTGAAAAATATTATAAAAATGATCTTCTAAGATATATTATAACATGCTTCTTGTATTGTTCGACTAGAAATTTGAACACAGTCATATTTAATTAAACTACACTTATTTAATTAAAATTGCGTTTTACGAGTGGGCATTTTAATTGGGATAAAATATAGTTAGATTCAAATTTTAATGGCCGGACAATTGGAAACAACCAACATACAACTGAACTTACCTCATAGAAGAGGTCATTGTTGTTCCAATCACATTCAAAAGAACTCTCGATCCCGTTTTCTCATAAATTGAATCATTTATCATAAGGAGACCGCACGTAGAGATATTTGCTAGAAAACGTTTTCAAATCGTCGTTGAAGTTGTCCTCGAGCCTAAAAGCTTGAACGGAGTCATTCTTGCCATCACCTTTTTACTGCCTGCCGAAAGTAAGGTCCCACTTCAATTCTTCTAGAACACTTTCAAGAGGAAGGGCGCCCTCCTTCCTTACTGCCTCATTAATTTTAGCCAATTTTACTAAACCGATGAAGGTGTAATTAATTTTAAATACTGATAAGCGGATTGTGATTGTCATACCTTTCTCCAATATCCTATTTGCGTTTTTTTTCTTCAAAATTCTGCCTCTAACCTGGTTTATTTGAATTATTGTTACTCAAAATTGATTATAAAATTTTCAAACACAACCAAGATTGTAATTGCTGTCTAAATAAGTCTGTGAAAGCAATTTTCAAATATTCCATTTTGTTTAAAAATGGAAAGTTACTTAAAATTGTCCTCAAAAGTGCTGCCATCTATCCAAAAAAAAAAAAAAAAAAAAAAAAAAAAAAATCGGGAGAACTTAGCCTTAACCCTATCTGATCCACGGTTCATCATTCATCCACGGGTGAAAATCTTTCGTCAAACGGCCAAAATCCTGATTCGCGGATTTAATTTCAATCAGGTGTAAAATTAAGCCGCGGACCAGGATTCTGACCGTTTTGCGAAATGACTTTCATCCGTGGATTAATCGCAGGCTATGCGTTTTCAATACTGCAACTGCTTTCATTTAGAAGGTAAAGCATGGTGAAGAGATCACTTGGAATGGTGGTTCAAATCAAGGTGCCAAGTCGTGAAAAGGCTTAAATGCCTGGGATAGCTGTGATAACGTGTTTCTCTGTCAAGGATCAACTCATTGGTGAAACCGGCCATTAGAGTAGGCCTTTAAAAAACATATTTGTTCTGTACTCCTGCTGTAGTCATTTTCTTGGTTGTTGTGGAGAGGCAGAGGACGTCAATATACCCATTTCAACATTTATTTGGCTAGCGCTTTCGGGGCAAACTATGGCCCCTTTCTCAAGCCTATATTCACTCTGCAATACTACTACTACTACTAGTAGTATTGCAGAGTGAATATAGGCTTGAGAAAGGGGCCATAGTTTGCCCCGAAAGCGCTAGCCAAATAAATGTTGAAATGGGTATATTGACGTCCTCTGCTTCCTCTCCACAACAACCAAGAAAATGGGAGCGAGCGTTTCGACAAATGAAACCTCCGAGAAGCCACCAAGTGAACGCATCATATCGAGGAAAGATGTTTGAACCTTCAGATCAGAGGTGGAGTAAGTAGTAGTTTGAGCAAGTGGTCATTGTTGACCGACTCTATGCGCGGCGAAGCCGCGCCGAAGGAAGGAGGTATACAGTTCGGTGTGTCATGGGACGATTTTTTTTTTTTTTTTTCTGTATGTTTGTACCACTAGCATTTTCTTATTCGGGCACCAATATGCCTGATTCTTTTTGAAAAGTGTTCTACAAGTATCCATAGTGGTCCCGTTTCAATCAGATTTCATTTTGCTTTGTTAAAAGTATCGAAATTTTGTGAAAATAGTTCAAAAAACTTGGTTTTCGGGAAGATTGTTCCACATCCTCTCCCCCCGCCCAACTCTTCGAAGCCACCCACCCGCTCGTTTATTTAAGGTCCGATTCTAATCTTCACAAAAAATGAGATGCTTTATGAGGGGGTTTCCGATAACCATCAAATTCCGGTAGACTACCAAGTGGGTCTTGCACGTAGCCTTCTCATCATCCAAAACATGTTGCAGCGGGCTAAAATATTAAGTTCTAGTCCGATTCCGATGAAATTTTCAGAGATTGTACGAGTTGGCGTGTAGATGGTCCCCTATGAAAATCATTGCCCCCGGACTGATAGCCACTGCGCATGTGCAAACGATAATTTCCTTGTAGCAGCCATCATTTCCACATTTTCCATCCGATTTCAAGAAAATTCTCAGAGATCATGCAAATTGGCATATAGATGGTCCCCGATGAAAAGCATTGCCAAGGAACTGATAATAGCCACTGCGCATGCGCAAACGTGAATTCCCTGTAAGAGCTATACTTTCTACATTTTCCGTCCGATTTTGATGGTATTTTCTGGGATTGCGCGGATTTGAGTGTAGATACTCCTCTACGGATATCATGGCCCCCGTGTCACTGACGTTGAGTGAAACAGTTTGGTGCAGGAGGAAGCGAAATAACAATGCGAATTTTTTGGCTCACCAGCAGGTTCTAATTTACTTAATGCTTATCCAATGGGACGTCCCCTGGAATGCATGCATTACTAAACAATATGTTTAATAATTTTTTGGACTCACTAATAACTACTTTACCTACTACCTTCATAAAAAAACCTCAAAAAGTAATAATTAATTCCACATTAAAAAAAACATTAATAATTAAAAAATACAAGTAAAAGATTTAAAAAAGAAAAATAGCGAAAAATGTAGAAAAAAGGTTAACGGTCGGTAACTCAAAGAATACCGATTTTAAACAAAAATACTTGATAGTAGGTAAATTATGTAAAATTTAAAAAAAAAATTAATATAAAAGTCGAAAAAATTAATAAGTTAAAAATTAAAATGAATGATTTAAAAATTTAAACAAAAGTACTTGGTAGTAGGTAAGTTATGTAAAATTAAAATAATTAAAGTCGAAAAATTTAATGAGTTAAAAATTAAAATAAATTATTTAAAAAATTAAATTTCAAAAATAAATTTAAAAAATCACTAAAAAGTAAAAAATAAAAAAATTATAAAAATACAAAAATAGTAAAATAAAAAAATTTTTAACAAAAAAACGGACCGACCTCAAAACTGATGGCATCCCACTAAAAAGGAAAAAATAATAACGACAACTTATTCAGATAGGTTGGTAGGTGGGTACGCATTGAAGTCGCCGCCGTGCCCATATCTGCAGAGACAAACATACACAAGTATATTCCACTTCCATCTGGTTAGTATTACAACATGGGTCGATAGTGCAATACAAAACAGGAATGAGAGTGGGTACCTATCATTGAGGTAATGCATGTGTTCCAAAACTATTAGGTAGTACGTCACTGCTGTCGTATGAAGGAGCATGAGAGAGTGACAATAAGTGTGAATCTCAGTAAGAATATTTGCTTTGATAACAGCTAAAGACGTCTGCGTCACCAAAAATGCAGTTGGATAAAAATTCAACATGAGAAGGTTGTTTACTTACTTACCTACCCCTACTCCTGTTTTGTATTGCACTATCAACGCATGTTGTAACACTAACTGGTTCATTTGAGTATGAACTCATATTTCAAACCCACATCATGATCTAGACAATTCTACATTCAATATGCCATACATGGAATATAAGATTAATTAGATATTATGTAATCAAAGATTGATCACGTATAACTAGATAAATAACTATTAGATACTATCTGATCAAGAGATGGTGTGTTGGAATCCCAACATTTCGTAGGGGGATTCACACTTATTGTCACTCTCTCATCCTCCTTCATACGACAGCAGTGACGTACTACCTAATAGTTTTGGAACCCATGCATTACCTCAATGATAGGTACCCACTCTCATTCCTGTTTTGTATTGCACTATCGACCCATGTTGTAATACTAACCACATGGAAGTGGAATCTACTTGTGTATGTTTGTCTCTGCAGATGGGCACGGCGGCGACTTCAATGCGTACCCACCTACCAACCTATCTGAATAAGTTGTCGTTATTATTTTTTCCTTTTTAGTGGGATGCCATCAGTTTTGAGGTCGGTCCGTTTTTTTGTTAAAGTTTTTTATTTTACTATTTTTGTATTTTTATAATTCTTTTATTTTTTATATAGAGGCACTTCCCTTCATCCCTCTCTCCCACCCCCGCCTTCCTCATCCCTGGCGTCGGGTGAGTCCTGGGCGTCCTCCCATTATATTTGATTTTTTTGTTAGTTTATTAATGGCGTGCCCCCTCCGTCTTTGAGGGAAGTTGATTTTTAAAAAAAAATTGAAAATAATAATAATAATTAACAACCATTTCAGGTTTGATTTTACTCCGACTCAAGATTCTTGTCGCGGACGTTATCAGCTGTTTTCCCAAGGGAAGATCAGAATTAGTTCTGATGATTTCGCTCATGGCTCCCCGGCTCCCTTGTGTTGTGACAAGGGGGGCGATGAGAGCCCAGGCCGCCGAAAAACGCACGCTGCGGTGATGAGCCTTGAACCCACGACCCCCGCAGAATTCGGTTCAGAGCCCACTGCTTCAGTCCGACAGAAGTCAGTTTCCATCGGTTTGATTACAGACAGAACGGGACAGGTGAAACTAAATAAAAAATAAAAAGCTTTCAACAACAAAGGATTAAAGAACGTACCTTAATTTATAGAGGTGCTGGCATCAGACGCGCAGGGTAGACTCGAGGGTAGGTAGTTCTGAAGACTGAAGATCACTCTTTCGTTTTGATCAGGTAATTCTCACTGAAAAACGATAACTTTTTAATTTGGTGGAAAATGTATCGAAGTCAATAAGTTCCTACCTATTTTTGGTTTGTAAAGACCAACAATTTTGTTGAGGATATCCAGGTTAGTTCTATAGGCAAAAATTTCACAATGAAACTTGAGAAAGTGTTCAGGAAGTGAACTGTACTTGATTCATTAAGGAAAAAGAAGATTTACTTGAACGAATGATTGTTTGAAGCTATCTAGAGTTGAATAAATACGTCTAAAATTCAATATTAATCCCTATTAAATGTAAATCGATTATGAAATGGCCAACAAACGCCAGTGGAACACTACACCTACCTAACCAATCGCATAACAACATTTAGAACATGAAATTGACAGAATAAGGAGGATCTCATGGTTCAACAAAATCAGTTTTAAAATTCAACAACAGGGATATCGCCGAAAGAGGCTGCTACGATCGGGGATCTGCACTCAATTTCAGCGGTTTTTAGAGAAGTGAGAAGATACGAGATTCAAGTTTGAGAAAAAATAAATGCAAACGAATTAGATTGAAGGGAATCTTCAAGAAGTGAACTGAAATTACAAATAGTGGTTTTACACTCGTGATCCGGAATTTTTTTTAGAGTGAGGCTCGAACTGAAAACAGCCATCAGAGTGTGCTACGGATGGTATTATACACTCGTGATCGGCGATCAGAGTGTGCTATGGATGGTATTATACACTCGTGATCTGGAATTTTTATGAAAAGAGTGAGGCTCGAACTGAAAACAGCCATCAGAGTGTGCTACGGATGGTGATTATACACTCGTGATCGGCGATCAGAGTGTGCTACGGATGGTATTATACACTCGTGATCTGGAATTTTTATAAAAAAAGTAAGACTCGAACTGAAAACAGCAATCAGAGTGTGCTACGGACAGCGATTATACACTCGTGATCTGGAATTTTTATAAAGAGAGTAAGACTCGAACTGAAAACAGCAATCAGAGTGTGCTACGGACGGCGATTATACACTCGTGATCTGGAATTTTTATAAAAAAAAGTAAGACTCGAACTGAAAACAGCCATCAGAGTGTGCTACGGACGGCGATTATACACTCGTGATCGGCGATCAGAGTGTGCTACGGATGGTATTATACACTCGTGATCTGGAATTTATTGTTTAATGAGAGGCTTGAACTGAAGACCGCGACCAAAGTAAGCTACAAATGGCGGTTATAGACTCCTGATGGGCGATTTTTTGAGGAATTACCTAAGCGGACTAATCATTAACCGTTGGATTTGTGTCCAGATCTTGGATCTCAGCTCATTACAGACGGGATATCACTGTTGAATGTGTCCGACGGAACGGCAGAAAAAAAGAGAAGTAATTTCAGCGCTTACAAAATTTTAAATAATGACCATCATAACTTTAAATAAAAGGAAAAAAGATATACAAATTTTATGAGCCGTGAATCCCAACTAAGAAATAAAAATCATACATAGAAATGGAACTAATAATTTGTTTTCATAGAAAATGGAGAGAGAAAAGAGATTTGTCAACTAATATTTAAAAATGGAAACCATGAAAGGTAAAACGACCAGGAATAAAATTGAATGCAAATTGATGAACATAATAGCAATAAGGAGATTTTTGAAGAAAATTTCTCCAGATTGAATTGATATGAGATTAGTAAATCATGAGAACTGCTATCAGCAGAAGATCGGAAAAAGATGGGATCCACGGCTTATCCATTGTTTGATCAATTAGGGCTCATAATGAGCCCTAATTCGATGCCTTTCGGCAACACGAAGTGCAACCATCGAAAGAGAAATCGAAGAGGAATCTTGTAGGCCTTTCTGGTTGTCAATCTGAAAACAGGGAAAAAACTGTCAGTGTTTCATCATAACCAGAATCGTTCGGTACAACAAGTCAAATTCGGATGAAAAATGTAAGTCTTATGGCTGTTACAAGGATTTTACGTTTGCGCATGCGCAGAAGCAACTGTCAAATTGAAAGGCCTTGATTTTCATAGGGGACCATTTACAACCTAATCCGCATAATCCCTGAAAATTTCATCGAAATCGGATGGAAAATGTGGAAGTTAAGGCATATGCGCAGCGGCTACTGTCATTTCCGGGGTGATGATTTTCATAGGGGACCATCTACACGCCTACCCGCACAATCCCTGAAAATTTCATTAAAATCGGACGAGAATTGAAGAAGTTATGGCTGTGGCAAGGATTTCATGACAGACAGACGCGTAACCAAAATTGTTCAGGACAGTCTGAAACGTAATACGCGAGTGGAAATTTCGATTTTGGAGAACTTTTTTTTTTCATCCTTGGAAAGTGAAAACAAAGCTTCCGCTACCTTGGTAGCAAAATTGAAAAAGAAGTTAACCCTTTCTAACAAAATTGCTTGCAGACAATTCTTTGTTAGAAATACCAAGTAGAATAGATTCACAACGATAGACATCCTGTATATTATGTTGTCTCCCTGAGAGGAGAAAACATTATACTCTTGCCTTTATTTAAAGAGCTCTGGACCGCGGGTTCCAAAACCCCTTCCCTGCCAAGAGGTGGCAACGTTGCAAGGTGCTCACCTTGGGGTCTCAACTCACAACCCTTTGCGGTCAAAACCCATCATCCCTCTTCCTTCCTCCTCTTCTATCAACATACAATTTAATTATTTATCGTTCGGTGAACATTTTTTGTAATTTAAATTCATAACGTACTAATTATTCTGATGAAAATGAGTCCAAATTTCCTGTAATTCGGCGAAGAGGGCGTAATTCGTTTGGGTGGATTGGCCGGGAGAGGGCTGCTGAGTTTTAATCGTACCTGCCTCGAGTTTATACTCGATATGTTCAATTTTTCTCGCTGATCACGATTTTGGTGATGGGATGATCG
Organism: Apolygus lucorum; assembly: GCA_009739505.2. Classification (NCBI taxonomy): domain Eukaryota; kingdom Metazoa; phylum Arthropoda; class Insecta; order Hemiptera; family Miridae; genus Apolygus; species Apolygus lucorum. The sequence goes on from CM019178.2 coordinate 62,497,424, forward strand.
AAATAATTTGTGAATCAAGTGTGCATTTGCAGAAGAGCGTAAACTGTTGGGGGGTTGGGGGGGTTCATGGGCGGAGGGGTCGCCCAGGTATACCTCGACCTTCCGCTGGGGCTCGGATTCTTGCAGCGATGCCGAACCTTCGGGGCCTTCAAAAATCCCAGAGCTCTTTAAATAAAGGCAAGAGTATAGGGAATCAGTGTTTCAAGGTAAAAACCCAACAAAATACCACGATAAGTGCAGATTAAAGAGGGTTTAGAAACATGAATATCACGGGTTTATCCTTGATACATTTGAGTTTTTACGGGTGGTTTTTATGATGTTTTTGAGAGATGATTTAGGTACATAGTTTAAACATGTTTTTGAATTTTTTCTTTCAATTTATAAATTTTTAATTTAAATTAAAAATAGTTAAAACTGGTCTTTAAAATTTTAAAAAATTAACTGTTTACGTGGATTTTCATTTTCACAAAACGAGATTTTCGCCCGTACTTTTTAATAAAATTGTGTAAATGTAAAAGAACGGTGGTATTACCGTCATCTGCTTTGAGAGCTGCAATCCTCTGGTCGTGTCAGTTGTTCTTTTCCACTCGGTATCTCCTCAATGTCGCTCATCTCATCAGTACTTGTGGCTTTCGTTGCGTTGGAAAATTCGCTGGAGAAAACTGCACCTGATCTCAAAAGAGGGTAGTAAGCAAAAGGCAAGATTTCTCTATTTACAGAAAAGATACCTACGGATATCACTATTTGTAGTACTTCAATCATTTAGTCCAAAATCAAGCTGATGTTATAATCAAAATTTATCAAAAGAAAAATCAATGAGGAATTTCACCATGTCGGAATTTCCTATTTTTGACCCCAAAATCGGATTCACCACCTCTAAAAACCCCTAAGGCAAACTTTCAGCCCGAACTTCCTAATTTACGAATAAACAAAACAGTGTAGAAAATACGAATGTTTAAAAAAGCCGGGAAAATGACGTCATGCTGGAATAGTTCATTTATGGCCGCTTGAAGCGCTGAGATCGAGAAATCCAGTCCCCAGATGCAAAATTTCATGAAACAGTAAAGTTCGAAATCGAAAAACTGAAGAAAAAATAGAAAAAGCGAGATGGGGAAAATTAGGTTTCCTCTGTTTTTGTTTGATAACTTTTCTCTTAGAAAACACGATTTCGTCGTCCCAATGGGCAACACTGGGAGGAGACGGCGATCCGAACAGCCCAATCAGCGAGCATTCCCGCTGAACGTCCGTTTTCCCGGTCAGTTTTGAAATTAAAAATTTTTGACTGTCTCCCAAAAATCACAGGAGACTTATTTTCCGAAATCAGCCCGATTTTCATCTATCCCACACCATTAACTATTCAGGAAAAATGCAAACAGAAATCGGTGAAATTCCTCATTAATTCAAGTATAATAGCAAGTAACAAATTATGAAGATTCTACTTGGAATAACGTTCTTAAAAAAGAGAATGAAGACTAATATTTATGAATGAAATTACCTACGTAAAAAGAGAAACAGTAGATAAATATATCTTATAGAAAATGTTTAAATAAAATTAGTAAAATTCTATCACCTACCTACTCGTTTCAAAGTAGAATTGAAAAAAAAATGTTGAAGCTTTATTGGGTTTTGATCAACAAAAAAAATTAACGATCAGGCAGAAAGAGAGGTTAATTCCTGAAGACACGCGGAACCAATAGGAAACGCTGGATAAGGGGATCTTTTGTAGTGAGAAGACAAAATCATCGGGGACACCCTATTAAAGTCGATCACATTTTAATCAGTCCTACTTTAAAGTGAAGTTTGGGTTTTAAGACTGAGAAAAGTAAGTGAAAATTCAAATCTGAATAGCTATGATTAGAATAGATTTGATTCAAGGAGTGGCTGCCAATCCGAACTCCTTGGAGTCGTGACGTCATCCCTGGGATTGGCAACCTGAGAGTAATTTCACGCGCAGATTTCTCGTACGCATCTTTCTTCGCGGGCTTGGAAATCTCAGTTGACTCTGTTTTAGTGTGTAACTCTGAAACCAATCGTGTTAGACATAGCAAATGACTATAGCTTACCTACTGGAGCAAGGCTAGCAATACAATGACGTGAAGCGCGTTCTTCTGGAGAATTCAGAACTAATATTTACTATCAGCTTAAAATCCTCTATTTACTGGATAGGACACCTCCCATCCCTAGTTGTCGCACATTATAAAAGCTAGCCCGGCTGTAAACACGACGGATAATTAGTAGGGCACTTGCACTTAGCAAGTTCTAGGAAAGAATTAGCAGTACCTAACTCTAATAATCAATTAGCAGAAGTATGGCCTCTTCAGATCAAGAAGTTTTGGGCTGGAGTTGAAACTCAGCTTACACATAACCTCTACAAAAACAAGCTTGTTCCCAGGAGAGTCAACAAGCCATAAACAAACAATAAGCGAAGGATTAAGATAAATACAACCTCGTTCACAAGAGAAAATTAAGAACTTAATTAAAATAGATATTTGAAATCGACGTTAAATTTTCTTTTCGATAGAGCAGCGAAAAATTAGAGGTTAAAAACGGCAAAATACAGATTTTGCAAAACTGCTAACACAAAATGCATCTTGAATTACTCCAAGAATTTATCTATACAAATTTTGAACGAGTCGATCCTAGACAGTGTGCATTGAGCAGTGTGCATTAATAATCTTATTCGTGAGCAAAAAAAAGTTTCAAATACATAACCTTGTAGGATTGAGTAGACGAAGAATCGCTGTATGCAGCAGCTTGAGTGAAGACTTCATGATTTTTGGATTTTTTGTGGATATCAGCAACACCAGCCGCTGTAAGTGATATAGACAATAAATTACTCGAGTACATGATAAGTATGTTGTTCGGGTGAATAAACATTTGACGGTGAAGAAGAAGAAGTTTCCCCCACTCTAATTACTTCTTTGTTGTCCGTTATCTGCCTAGTCATGCCGCTCTCGTACCTTTCGTTATTAAATTAATAGTTTTCTACAAGTTTCTTGTTCCCATTATTCAATAAAAACCCTTCAGGTTATCGGGCACAGTGCGTTATTGGCTTTATAGTCCAGTCAAATTAGCCAAAAAAGGGGGGGGGGGGGGGGTTTGCATTAATTCCGGACAAAGCGAAACTTTTATGGGTGACTTGTGGGTGCCTATGGAACATGTTTTTAGTATATTCTACTAGATTCTCCTTGTGCTAACTTTTTGGTGCCCGAAAAACCGCGATTTTTCGGCACTTGTTTCAGTTTTTTGCCTATAACTCGTACACGATGCATCCTACGGAAAATTTTACTCTTTCCTTTATTAAACAGGATGAATTTCTGCGTCGAATGACCACCTGAAATGTTAAGATCGGTTCAGCCGTTTGGCCGAAATCGATCGTTGAAGTTTGGCGATTTTTCCCAAATTGGTTGAAAAATGGGTTACGCTCAAGTTTCAAGGCCTGTACATCAAAAACGGCGTATCCAACCAAAAAATGTCACATAATCAAAGTTGTAGAGAATCAAATTTTGTGTAAGAAAAGCATCCCCCCTTCCTCCCCCCTCCCACCCGCCCCTACCAAATGATAGAATAACGAAACAACTTCTGAGTAAACGAAATTATGAGTATTGAAAACGGTGTTGCAATCAAAAAATGTCATATAATCAAAGTGAAACGTCTGTTGTTCAACTTACTAAGGCACTGAGGTACTTGTAATACTAGAAAAGGCGAAAGAAAAAACATTCTCCTGGTCCTAACTTTTTGGTGCCCAAAAAACCGCGATTTTTCGGCACTTGATTCAGTTTTTCGCCTATAACTCGTACACGATGCATCCTACGGAAAATGTTACTCAATCCTTTATTAAACAGGATGAATTTCTGCGTCGAATGACCACCTGAAACGTTAAGATCGGTTCAGCCGTTTGGCCGAAATCGATCGTTGAATTTTGCCGCTTTTTCCCAAATTGGTTGAAAAATGGGTTACGCTCAAGTTTCAAGGCCTGTACATCAAAAACGGCGTATCCAACCAAAAAATGTCACATAATCAAAGTTGTAGAGAATCAAATTTTGTGTAAGAAAAGCATCCCCTCTTCCTCCCCCCCCTCCCACCCGCCCCTACCAAATGATAGAATAACAAAACAACTTCTGAGTAAACGAAATTATGAGTATTGAAAACGGTGTTGCAATCAAAAAATGTCATATAATCAAAGTGAAACGTCTGTTGTTCGACCTAAGGCACTGAAGTACTTATAATAATAGAAAAGGCAAAAGAAAAAACATCTCCTAGATTCTCCTTTTGCTCACTTTTTGGTGCCCGAAAAACCACGATTTTTCGGCACTTGTTCCAGTTTTTCGCCTATAACTCGTACACGATGCATCCTACGGAAAATTTTACTCAATCCTTTATTAAACAGGATGAGTTTCTGCGTCGACTGACCACCTTCATTTTTTAGATCGGTTCAGCCGTTTGGCCGAAATCGATCGTTGAAGTTTGGCGATGTTTCCCAAATTGGTTGATCGCCAAAACTTCAACGATCGATTTCGGCCAAACGGCTGAACCGATCTAAAAAATGAAGGTGGTCAGTCGACGCAGAAATTCATCCTGTTTAATAAAGGATTGAGTAAAATTTTCCGTAGGATGCATCGTGTACGAGTTATAGGCGAAAAACTGGAACAAGTGCCGAAAAATCGTGGTTTTTCGGGCACCAAAAAGTGAGCAAAAGGAGAATCTAGGAGATGTTTTTTCTTTTGCCTTTTCTATTATTATAAGTACTTCAGTGCCTTAGGTCGAACAACAGACGTTTCACTTTGATTATATGACATTTTTTGATTGCAACACCGTTTTCAATACTCATAATTTCGTTTACTCAGAAGTTGTTTCGTTATTCTATCATTTGGTAGGGGCGGGTGGGAGGGGGGGGGAGGAAGAGGGGATGCTTTTCTTACACAAAATTTGATTCTCTACAACTTTGATTATGTGACATTTTTTGGTTGGATACGCCGTTTTTGATGTACAGGCCTTGAAACTTGAGCGTAACCCATTTTTCAACCAATTTGGGAAAAAGCGGCAAAATTCAACGATCGATTTCGGCCAAACGGCTGAACCGATCTTAACGTTTCAGGTGGTCATTCGACGCAGAAATTCATCCTGTTTAATAAAGGATTGAGTAACATTTTCCGTAGGATGCATCGTGTACGAGTTATAGGCGAAAAACTGAATCAAGTGCCGAAAAATCGCGGTTTTTTGGGCACCAAAAAGTTAGGACCAGGAGAATGTTTTTTCTTTCGCCTTTTCTAGTATTACAAGTACCTCAGTGCCTTAGTAAGTTGAACAACAGACGTTTCACTTTGATTATATGACGTTTTTTGATTGCAACACCGTTTTCAATACTCATAATTTCGTTTACTCAGAAGTTGTTTCGTTATTCTATCATTTGGTAGGGGCGGGTGGGAGGGGGGAGGAAGGGGGGATGCTTTTCTTACACAAAATTTGATTCTCTACAACTTTGATTATGTGACATTTTTTGGTTGGATACGCCGTTTTTGATGTACAGGCCTTGAAACTTGAGCGTAACCCATTTTTCAACCAATTTGGGAAAAAGCGGCAAAATTCAACGATCGATTTCGGCCAAACGGCTGAACCGATCTTAACGTTTCAGGTGGTCATTCGACGCAGAAATTCATCCTGTTTAATAAAGGATTGAGTAACATTTTCCGTAGGATGCATCGTGTACGAGTTATAGGCGAAAAACTGAATCAAGTGCCGAAAAATCGCGGTTTTTTGGGCACCAAAAAGTTAGGACCAGGAGAATGTTTTTTCTTTCGCCTTTTCTAGTATTACAAGTACCTCAGTGCCTTAGTAAGTTGAACAACAGACGTTTCACTTTGATTATATGACGTTTTTTGATTGCAACACCGTTTTCAATACTCATAATTTCGTTTACTCAGAAGTTGTTTCGTTATTCTATCATTTGGTAGGGGCGGGTGGGAGGGGGGGAGGAAGGGGGGATGCTTTTCTTACACAAAATTTGATTCTCTACAACTTTGATTATGTGACATTTTTTGGTTGGATACGCCGTTTTTGATGTACAGGCCTTGAAACTTGAGCGTAACCCATTTTTCAACCAATTTGGGAAAAATCGCCAAACTTCAACGATCGATTTCGGCCAAACGGCTGAACCGATCTTAACGTTTCAGGTGGTCATTCGACGCAGAAATTCATCCTGTTTAATAAAGGAAAGAGTAAAATTTTCCGTAGGATGCATCGTGTACGAGTTATAGGCAAAAAACTGAAACAAGTGCCGAAAAATCGCGGTTTTTCGGGCACCAAAAAGTTAGCACAAGGAGAATCTAGTAGAATATACTAAAAACATGTTCCATAGGCACCCACAAGTCACCCATAAAAGTTTCGCTTTGTCCGGAATTAATGCAAACCCTAACTGCTAATTTGACTGGACTATTAGTAGTTCGCGAATTCGAATAGGTTTGTGTTCGTTTTTGCGCGAGTTCCGTTTTCGGCCGTTTAGTTGTTTTGGTTTGGCCGGTTGAACTCACGATGTCGGCGACGGTTCCCGCGATCGACAAACTTGTCGGTAGAGAAAACTACACGACGTGGAAAATCGCCGCAAAAGCCTATTTAGAATGTGAGGGTTTATGGGAGTACGTAGAAGGTACAAAAGCTGCCACTGATGAGGATTATTGTGCTGCCAAAGACAAAAAGGCTCGAGCAAAGATTATTCTCTCGATTAGTCCCATCAATTATGCGCATGTAGATGGTTGTGATACCTCCAAGGAAGCCTGGGATAAGCTTCAAGAAGTCTTTGACGATTCAGGACTCACAAGAAAGGTAGGTCTGTTGAGACAGTTAATTACCACAAAGTTGGACGATTGTAAATCGATTGAGGAATATGTAAACAAAATCATTTCCACGTCTCACAGGCTCAGCGAACTTAACTTTAAAGTAGGTGATGAATGGATTGGTGCTTTATTGTTGGCGGGATTACCGGACGAATATAAACCAATGATAATGGGTTTGGAGAGTTCAGGTACTGCCATTACTGGGGATGCAATTAAAGTAAAATTATTGCAAGATGTGAAATGGCATCCAGGGGGTAAATCTTCCGATTCTGATGTTGCTCTGTATTCCAAGCGTTCCAAAAATTCTAAATTTCGGAACGTTCAGTGTTTCCATTGTAAGAAACATGGACACTATGCTTCTCATTGTAGAAATAGGAAAACTGAGCAGAAAACGGAGAAATTGCCCAATAAAACCCCTGACCAAACTTCAAAAGAAAAAGCTTTTGTTGCATGCTTGTTCTCAGAGAACCGAACAGATGAATGGTTCCTTGATTCGTGTGCCTCGGTACATTTATGTTGTAATGATAACATCATGCACGACCTAGTTCCTAGTAGAGATTTCCAAATCACGGCTGCTAATAATGCCAAACTAGTTTCTCAGAGCATTGGGAAAGTTGACTTGCATTTGTCAACAGGTGATCAGGTCGGCAAAGTCACTGCTCATGATGTTTATTATTTACCGAATTTGGCAACAAATTTATTATCTGTGAGTCGATTGACTCAGAAAGGCTACAAAGTGGTTTTTGACGCAAAAGGTGGAAGGATTGTAGATAGCGATGGTGACCTTGTTGCTACAGCCTGTGTGTCAAATGGGATCTACAAGTTGAAGATGCCTAATTCTAAAAGTGAGCCTAACCAAGACGACTACGTCAAACCAGTTTTCCTAGCTAGTGAGGACAAATTCCTCATGCATAGAAGAATGGGTCATCTGAACAGGAAGAGTATGCTGGCGCTCAAGGATCTTGCTGAAGGAGTATCTGGAGAGGTTGCATGTGAGGTTCCATGTGAAGTTTGCCTGATTGGAAAACAACCTCGTCGTCCTTTCAAGGCGAGTGGCTCCAGGTCAAAGGAACTTCTAGGCATTATCCATGCAGACGTTTGTGGCCCCATGGAAGAGACATCCATAGGCGGAAGTAGGTACTTCCTAGTACTCATTGACGATTTTTCCAGGTATACTCATGTGTACTTCATGAGCAACAAAAATGAAGTTAGTGGACTCATTGAAGAATTCAAATCAATGGTAGAAAGGCAAACTGAGAAAAAGATGAAGATTTTACGTTCTGATGGAGGAGGAGAGTTTGTTAACAAGCAGTTAAAGAAGAGATTTGCTGAAGAAGGAATCAAGCATCAAACTTCAGTTCCTTACTCACCTTCCCAGAACGGAGTGGCTGAACGAGCAATACGTTCTATTGTTGAGAAAGCAAGGAGCATGCTTGCTGATGCGGATTTGCCTAAGAAATTTTGGGCGGAAGCAGTCGCTACTGCGGTTTATTTGAATAATAGGTCCCCCACCAGAGCCAATTGTAATTTCAAGACACCATATGAAATTTGGAATGGAATGAAACCAAATCTCCAGCACTTGCGAGTTTTTGGCTGCAAAGCTATGTACCAAGTGCCATCTCAGAAAAGGAGGAAATGGGATCCTAAATCTCAAAATTCAATTTTTGTTGGATACTGCGACAATGTAAAAGGGTACAGGTTGATGAACCCCGAAAATGGACACATCACAATAAGTCGCGATGTTGAGTTTTTTGAATCAAAACCAAGCTTCAAGTCAGTTGTGGAAGTTGTTGAACCTTTATCTTTCTCTCCTGAGGAAACCCCACAAGATGAGGAGCTCAATCTAGTGCAGGATGATGACGATAATTTATCCAGCAACAGCAACAGTGATTCAAGTAATTGTGATGATGAGTCAGATGTTAATGATTCCAGAGACAGCTCTTATGAGCAACCCGACGAAATTCCCTCATCGGACACAGAAATTGGTGGAAATGTGGAGCAGGTTGAACCTAGAAGATCGTCACGCCCACATTGTCCTAAAGTGATGACCGATTTTATCACTTACATTGCCATGACTGATGGAGAAGAGCCTCAATCTGCTAGTGAGGCACTTAGCAGCTCTAATTCTGAGCAATGGAAATTAGCCATGTCTGAAGAAATGGATTCGCTTGTCAAGAATGAAACTTATGATTGGACACATTTACCAAGTGGTGTCAAACCCCTAAATGCTAGGTGGGTTTTCAAAGTGAAACAAGGAGAAGGCGGAGTTAAACGTTTCAAAGCCCGGTTGGTTGTGAAAGGATGTTCACAGCGCCATGGAATTGACTTTCAGGAAACATTTTCGCCTGTCATCAAGTATTCTTCCTTGAGATATTTGCTTGCTGTGGCTGTGAAGGAGAATTTAAAAGTCACACACATGGATGTTGTTACGGCTTACCTTCATGGTGATCTTGATGAGACAATTTTTGTCACACCTCCAGAGGGAATCGACGACAAATCACCTAGGGAAGGTAATTTTTGGAAGCTGAAGAAAGCAGTTTATGGTCTACGCCAGAGTGGTCGCTGCTGGAATCAGAAACTCCACAGTATCTTGGTGAAGCTTCAGTTAACCCAGTCAAAAGCAGACCCCTGTATTTATTTCAAGAGAACCAAGAAAGAAACTATCTTACTCGCTGTCTTCGTTGATGACTTAATTTTATTCACGAATAATGAAGAAGCCAGAAAACGTGTCAAGAGGCAGTTGGAATCCCAATTGGACATGAAAGATTTGGGAGAGATAAAAAATTGCCTAGGTATGCGGATTACCCAAGATTTGAAGAATGGTTCGATTGCCATTGAACAATCGGATTACATCATGAAGATATTAAGGCGGTTCAAGATGGACGATTGCAATCCGGTTTTGACTCCGATGGAGCCTGGTTTGAAACTGGCCCCTTCTGAAGAGGACAAAGAGTGCAGCCCTGGAACACCCTATCAAGAGGCTATTGGTTGTCTTCTGTATCTCTCACAATTATCAAGGCCAGATATTTCATTTACTGTAAATGCATTGAGTAGGTATAATAAGAATCCTAAACTTAAACATTGGATGGCAGTAAAAAGAGTTTTTCGATTTATCAAAGGAACAATTGATAAGAAATTAATTTTTGAAAGAAATGGTAATTCAAATTTGGAATGTTTTAGTGATAGTGATTGGGGTAATGAATCAAATTCGAGACATTCGATTACTGGTTCTTGTTTCAAGTATATGGGAGGTCTTATTTCATGGTACAGTAAGAAACAAGCTACTATAGCATTATCTACTGTAGAAGCTGAGTATTGTGCACTATCTTTCACAATTCAGGAAGCTTTGTGGTTTCGTACTTTGATTGGCGAAATTGAACCTTCTGTTGATAATCACCCCACTAAGGTTTTCTGTGATAATTCTGGTGCTATACACCTTGCTAAAAATTGTGTCACTAGCCAACGATCCAAACATATTGACATTCGTCACCATTTTATTAGGGATCACATTCAAAATAAAGATGTTACTGTTGAATATATGCCATCTGAAAAAATAATATCGGATTTGCTCACCAAAGCATTGCCTAGAGAAAAACATGAAAGAATATGTCGTGAATTTGGTTTAAAGTAGGTAATAATTTGAATTTAAATCAAAATTTTTGATTTTAACATTTTGTTTTGAAATTTAAGACTGTTCTTTAACGTAAGTACCCACACTTTAATGTTGGATTTTGTTTTTGTGAAATTTTAAGTTGTAGGCAATGTGATGTCAATTTTTCTATTTTATGGTTTGAAATTTTCGTTTTTGAAATGGTTTTATTGTTTATTCATGGGGGCGTGTTGTTCGGGTGAATAAACATTTGACGGTGAAGAAGAAGAAGTTTCCCCCACTCTAATTACTTGTTTGTTGTCCGTTATCTGCCTAGTCATGCCGCTCTCGTACCTTTCGTTATTAAATTAATAGTTTTCTACAAGTTTCTTGTTCCCATTATTCAATAAAAACCCTTCAAAGTAGCGACGTTTTGAAGAACAAAAGTAATTTGCACAAGCTACAAGAGCAAATGTTCGAGAAAACGTGTTGTATTTCAACAAGTTTTCAGAGCTCAGAGGATTCCTAGATATGTGGGGAATAAGGTTTGTATGAAAATTTTCGAATTAAGTACTAACACAATTCATGCGATTGTAAATTCAATGTTATGCCTTGATAAAAACCAACGAGTCTAACAACAACAGAAAAAGGAGGTTCAAATTGAAGATTCAAAAGATACTGTGTAACAATTTCAGAAGGAACCGAGTTAGTTGTTGGTAGTACACCCAGGTACCTACTACACTCCGAAGTACTTACCTACCTATAATAGGTATATGATTTCAGCATCTTTGGGTGAAAATCGGTCAATGACTTCTATAATAAATTACCAAACACCCCTACTCCCATTCAACACGTCGCTCTCGGAGAGGTCGACCTCGCCAGCCGAGCAACACTGGCAACACCTCGAGTGCTCTGTTATCAGCTCTGTAGACTAAGTTGAAAAAAACCGAATCCCAAACGAACAACATCTCCCGGTACCTTGAACATTGAACGAGGAATTCACCAGACAAAGGACCTCCAGCCCTTTTCCAGCCCGGACAACGTGTTTGAATCAAGTGAGGTAGGGAGAACGCCATGGCTTCTTAAGAGGTCTGCCGGCCGGGCGAGACTCTGCCTTGGCCTCTTAGGGCCCGTTTATCAATTGGAAAGGTATACTCTAGGTAAGCCTCAGATAGTTACCTCGACTTTATCTATGCCAAGCGGTCAACTTTGTGGGGTCGCTTATCAATCAACATTTATCCCTCAGGTAGCTCTTCCTCGGGTAGGTATTCCCCAGATAACTTGGTCTGAGGGAAAAAAAAGCGGAGTACTGCTGTCACCAAAATAAACATGGTCGTCGTCGAAAGTTTCAGTCGTATTCCAATAATAATTCCGATTAATTATGGGATCCTTCTGTTCCACACTCCGTATTGTCGTTCCATAGGTATTATTGGAATCTACTCACCAAGGCCATAGAATTTGAGTATGAAGAGAAGTACCGATATGGGTGATTTCTGTCATTGTGAATTTCAATTTTCTCATCTATCGACTACAACACTATAGAAGACGGTTTCCTAGGAGAGTCAGTATGAAATTTGAAAATCTCATGAAAATAGGTATGAAATTTGACATCCAGCATGTTGAAATAGACAGGACGAGGTCGAAACGTATTAATATGACCATACTCGAGAAATTAAACTATTTCCTCATCTGAAAAATCCGAAACTATCAATAATCTAGGTAATTATGTTGTGGAACATTATGAAGTGCGAAAGAATCACAAATAATTATGAATACGAATCAAGGCCAATATGGATTCCAAATCACGACAAAATGGAAGTTACCCAATGGATAATGCCTTTACCGGAACGTCGGATCTCCAGGCATAGTTATGCAGCAGAAAGCGCTACCTGGGGGTTAAAAGTGCGTTGATAAACGACCTGTTTGGTTTGCCCGAGAGGTTATCCGAGGCAGACACCTACCCAGGCTTTACCTGAGCTTTGATAAACCGCCCCTTAGTTGTTAGTAGTACACCCAGGTACCTACTACACTCCGAAGTACTTACCTACCTATAATAGGTATATGATTTCAGCATCTTTGGGTGAAAATCGGTCAATGACTTCTATAATAAATTACCAAACACCCCTACTCGTGATAAAATAGCTACTCCACAACCGCAAAAATGGGTTGGCAGCACTGACGGGGAAAAATGGCCACCCTTCGAAATGAGCATACAAATTCCAAGTTCCAACTGAGAAAACTACTCGAGTACAGATTTGTGAAATTGATACAACCCACCACCACCTAAAGCATAAGCAACTTGATGGAAAAAATACTGTAGATGGGTACCACATCTGTCATCTACTTTCACGTCTATCACAAAGTTGGTGAGAGAATGTACTGCCTAATATCCTTTCTCAAGGAAGACAACCCAAGCCACCAAGCAACAGGTCTATCAAAGGTACATCCTGTCGGGAAAAACAATAAAACCACACGAATACCCGACGTATAAATTTATTAGGGTTTTCCTGGTAACTTCACAATAATTCGCGAGACTATGTTTACTACTAAAAATCTTTAAAAGGGGTAGTAAAATTATCGAACTGAACGTTAAATCACGGAGGTAAAACATGAACTGTAAAAAACAGGTGTGCCAACACACGCACAAAAAAACCCTTACGCTTCAACAAAAATAAAGTTAGGTGCTTTCAAAATGTCACATACTCCCACCAAGTCAAATTGAAGCGAACTAAAACAGTGAAATTTGACTTCAAACAATGAAATTTTGAAACAATTAAATCCACATGAGAGCAAATATAAAATCAAAATTTGATCAAAACAATCAATAAACTTTAAAATTAATAAAATCTCATCAAACCTTCAAGATCAAATCTTACAGAAATTCAACAGGGAACTATACCGCTCGTATTATAATTTGCACTCTAACTTACATGCTTGATAAAATATTTGCATAGAATCACCTAGTAAAACAATATTCAATAGTTATTAAACATGCCATTAAATTTGACTTAACTCTAATTAGCATAATCAGACTTTCAAAACTTGAACGAACATTATAAATTCAAAAATACATAAATTCTCATAAATCCAACTTTCGAGGTTTTTGAATCAGTCTTCCTCGACGAGTTTTCAAAAGTCTGTCAGGTATCACATCTTCTTCAGTCTCTGAAGTTACATCACAGTCTTGAGTAGGGGTGACATCAGACTCTTGATCATTTTCATTTGAGTCTGGGGGTTGTGGAACCAGATTTGCATCCTTTTTACTCAATATTTGACGAATATGAGGAGTAACTTGATCATTTTGATCCAGTTGGAGATGTAATTCCAGCGGGAATAGTCTTTGGATAGGGCGAGTCAGTCCTCCAGCAGCTGTCTTCAACTCAACTACTCTGGCATTACCATCTGAGCCCTTTATGACGTCAGTGACTCGTCCAAGGGGCCAATCTAAGCGCGCAATTTTGTCATCACCAATCAAAACTATTTCTCCAGGCAGAACTTCTCTGACAGTTTGTTTGGATGCGGTCAATTTAAGCTGCCCAAGATATTCATCTCGGAATCTTTCTCGGAGAGTTTTAGCAAGCTTCTGTCTATACTGATGACGTTTTCTTAGGTCCTTTGCTGAAATTAGATCGAGGTCAAGTACTCCTACCTCTTCTACATCTTGTAGAAACATACTCGGTGAAAGAGGAGTCAGGTCTTCTGGGTCTTCAGACAAGTAGGTAATTGGGCGTGAATTTATAACTGCTTCACAGTCACACAGTATGGTCTGCATCTCTTCATAATTCAGTGAAGCTCGACCCAATACTCTTCGCAACAATACTTTTAGGACACCAATTAGCCTCTCCCACCATCCTCCCCACCAGGGTGAAGAAGGTGGATTGAATCGCCAGTCTATTTTCCGAACTGAGCTATATCGAGATATTTCTTCCCAATCCAGCTGCATCATGGCGTTTTCCAGTCCCATAAAATTCGAACCACGGTCACTGTACATAGTAGAAGGACGTCCTCTTCGACTCATGAACCTTCTAAATCCTTGAATGAAACTATCCGTAGATTGGGATGATAGCAACTCCAAGTGGACGGCACGGTACACTGCGCAGGTAAAAAGACAAATGTAGCCTTTTTCTCGGGAACCGTTCACTGTTTTCAGGTACAAAGGTCCTGCCAAATCCACACCACAGATCTCAAAAATTTTAGCGTTGCGCACTCGAGGTTCTGGAAGGGGTATAGGCTTGCTTTCCATTCGTTTTGCTGTATACCTCTTGCAACGAACACATGCATTTATTATACTTCTTATCGCTCTTCGTCCACCCAGTAACCAAAACTGTTGCCGCAGTATGGACATCAACATGTGGACTCCAGCATGACAGTTCTCGAAATGAATGTCCATGATCAAACGTTGAACCACAGGGTGATCAGGTGACAATACGATGGGGTGACGAAAATCATTACCATCCGATTTATACGAAATCTTCGTCATTATCCTGATCAAATTATGCTCATCTACAAACGGTAGAAGGCTTGCAAGTTTTGAATCAAAAACTCCTTTTAGAGACTCTTCCTGAACCATAGAAAGTACCTTATATTCCGCCATTGCATACTCCTCAGCAGTAAGGTCTTGGTAAACACGATGGTCCTTTTTTATTTTCGCGTTCTTCCTATAACGGTAGATCCAACCCACAGTGCGTACTATCATCTTGTAGTGCGAAAATCGCCTGTAGTACCACTTTTCTTCTACAGGGGAGCTAACCATGGAAGAAACAATTGACTTTTTCCTCTCAGTATTAATTTCATCTTCGTCAAAATCACCATTACTTCGAGGCCATGAACTCTCTGGGGCATATAACCACGAAGGGCCCTCCCACCAACGAGACAGCATGAATTTTTTGGGAGAACAACCCCGCGAAGGTAAATCAGCGGGATTCTGTGAGCCAGGCACATGTTGCCACTCACAGCCATTCGTCAGTTCCCGGATTTCTTTAATCCTGTTCATCACAAAAATGTCCCAGGGTTCACTTCGTTGAATCCAAGCCAGAACTGTTGTGGCATCTGTCCAGAAAATTGTTCTCACATCCGACAAATCGTAGTCCTTCACAACAGAGGAGTAGAGGCGAGATCCAATTGAGGCAGCCAGTAACTCTAGCCTTGGAATGGTCATTCCCTTACTGGACTTGGCCGTAGGAGCTACTCTAGCTTTAGCTGCTACCAGCTGGACACTTACTCTCCCCTCATGTTCCACACGTAGAAAAATCACAGCTGAATAGGAGGTTTGGCATGCATCGGAAAACACATGAAGTGTCCAATTCTTGTTAGATGCGTTGCTGATGGATATCCAACGAGGTACTTGGACTTGTGCAAGCTGTGGTACTTCCTGAAACCAATCCAGAAATTCCTTCTTGAGGTCCTCAGAAACCTCTTGTTCCCAGGTGAGTCCCAATTCCCATGTTTTCTGCACTAATAATTTTGGGATCAAGGCAACTCCACAAAATAAGCCAATGGGATCAAAAATCCGATGAGCTGCGCTCAACATAACCTTTTTTGTGACCTTTTCTGGGTTGAGAGACTTCAAACTGTCAAAATTTATAGACAATACGTCTTCAGCTTTATGCCATAGGATGCCCAAGACGTTTGTATGGGTAGAAGAATCCACTTCTCCCGAAAGCTCCCATCCTCTGAGCTCGAACTGTCTTTCAGCCATTACTTTGGTAGCTACATCCACAAACTGAAGAGCCTGGTCCATATCATCAAGGCTGGCGAGGCAATTGTCAACATAATAACTGCTAGCAAGCAATTCCAGGAACGAAATCGGCCAATCCAACTTGCCCTCCCTACACAGAGCCATGGTATTGTCCAGGTGATAACTTATGCATGATTCCAACAGAAATGGGCTGGGTGACACACCAAATACCACACGTCTGTGTCTATACTGCTTCAGGACACCATTCTGATCAAGCCATAAAAATCTCAAAAAATTTCTGTCTCGTTCACAAACACCAATTTGCAGGAAAGCACGCCTTATGTCTCCAACTACTCCCACCTTTTTGAGGCGAAACTTTGCTAATACTGTAGGAATCTTCTCTATCAAATTGGGGCCTTTCTCTAGGCACATATTCAGACTGGGGTTACGATTCTCTCTTGATGAAGCATCAAATACTGGACGAACAGGTGTGGTAGAGTAGGGCTTCACAACATGTCTGTGAGGTAGGTAATGACAAGGAAAATCAAGCTCGTCCGAAGGTACCTCCTCTATCACCTCGTCCTTCGACCACTCATCCAATAGACCTTGGTATGCTTCATAGTGACCCTCCGCTTTCAACTTTTTCACTGTGCCGTGGAGTCGTTTCAATGACAATTGGTAATTGTCAGGTAGTGCAGGATGGTTCTCAACCCATGGAAGGTGCACTTCAAAACGTCCCTTCTCAACTACTGAAACTGTACTTCGAAAATGTTGTTGGGTGGCAGCTTCAATTTCAGCTCTAGACGTCTTTTCCGATGGGTTAGTTATTCCTAGAGTGTCCAAAGACCACAAGTCTGTGATTGTAGCTTCCTTACTCAACATGCTAGTCACCACTGTAGCAAGTGTCTCATGACTTGTAGCCAGACTTGAGTGCAGAACATCTGGTACCTTTCCTGATAACGTCCATCCAAGTTTAGTTTCCATAGCTACTAATCCACAACTTAGAGGTATTCTCCTACCAGTCCACAATTTGGCCGCAATATCAGCACCCACCAAAATCTCAATATCTGTGGCTGAACCAGTGTCACTAAGCTTCACTTTGTGGGCTTCAAGTTCCCGAATCCACGGACCTTCAATCACAGGAGAAATTTGTCCACAGATCCTAGACTGCTCCAATACTTCAAAATTACAGTGGTAATCCTGATCCAACCTTGACAGATAGAGTCGATAAATGTTGTGATTCACAACTCCTGTTGTCGCTCCTCCAAAAAGAGAGTGCTGAATAGCTTCCTGTCGACATGGATCATATCCCATTTCCACTGCAGTGCTTGCAAGCAAATAAGATCGATGAGAGGCAGAATCAATCAACAATCGAGCTGTACGATTTTGTCCATTGGTACCCCTGACAGTCACAACCAAGGTCTGCATGAGAACACTACAACGATTAACAACTGCAGCAAGTGTCTCATCTTTAGAAACAGGTTGACCTTGGTTTGGTGAGGTGACTTCATCCTTAGGTAACCTATCGCACATCAACACGAAATGCCCCTTTTTGCAAATCACACATCTGGGTCTTCGTTTGCATCGATTTGCAGTGTGATTTCTTTGAAGACAAGAAAAACAGGCTCTACCACTCAAAACCTTCTCACGTCTCTTCTCTAGAGACATGTCTTGAGCCATTTTGCAGTCCTGAGGGCTATGACTACCATCACAAAAAACACACCCCAAAACACCAGGTTTGGCTTCAGTTAATAGACTAGCCGCAGTAGGTACTTTGGGCTCTTTCACCACCTTACTTTGATTGCCTGACCCACTATGTGCACTCTGACTAGACTGTGACAGACCAAAACCCGTCCTGGCTAACTCAACCTTTTGTTCCCCCTCCACTTCAATTTGGAGGAACAACAACAAGTTGTCGAGAAAATCCTTAGATGTAGCATTAGGGTTTGTTCGCTTCACATTGGGGGCACAGGTTCTCTCCCATATCTTGAGCATTTCTTCAGGTAAACAAGAGGAGACAAGAGGCATCAAAATAGGGGCGCATGTATCTGATGCAACACCCAAAGTCTCCAAATTGCGGAGGTGGCACTGAAGTCGATCGTACAGCACAGACAGAGAAAGCTTGTCACGAGAATTTGTGTTCAAAATTATCAACCTTAGGAGCTCTCTAATGTAGAATTCTGTCAGAAGATCACTTCGACCGAAACGATCCTTTAAAGCCTTTACAACAGAAGCATACATAGTCCCAGTAGCTGGATAGCTGTCTACAAGTTCTTTGGCGGGCGAATTTTCGATCATACACTGAGTTAGGTACCCTAATTTGTCAACATCGTCAATCATCTCATCCTCATCAAACTTGGAGAACTGAGACCAAAAGGGTAGCCAATCTCTCAAATCACCACCAAATTTCTTCAACTGTAGAACAGGTAACTTGTACTTACACTTTTTAGAATCAGAAGAAGAGCTGCTAATCTGTGATCTGTCATCATCCAAGTAGGGAGCACTTTTGACATTGAGTGTCTTGTCAACAACAGTCTTGTACTTCAAAAATTTAAGGTTATATTCATCTACCTTATCTTGTTCGGCGTTCAACTCTTTCTCTTTTGCCTCATCTAGTTCCAACATCTCCAGATAATCAGAATCTTTACCCACAAGTTCGTCATTCCTTACTGTGAGCAGCTGAAAAAGCGACGTAAGTTCGTTGAGATCACCGTCCGTTAATTCGCGCCCAACGGTCAAAACAGCGTCGATCTTTTTGCCAATGTTCGTGAATGATCGACGAATTCTCGCACGATCCGATCTCAATCTTTCAAACTCCGACATAGTTACAATTCAAACGAAAAATTCGGCCGAAAAACAGTCACAAAAACGGGTGAAAACTTTCGAGAAAAACGGCACTTCAAAAACGGAAAAACCAGGTTAACCCTACCACAAGTCCTGTCACGGTCGCCAAATGTCGGGAAAAACAATAAAACCACACGAATACCCGACGTATAAATTTATTAGGGTTTTCCTGGTAACTTCACAATAATTCGCGAGACTATGTTTACTACTAAAAATCTTTAAAAGGGGTAGTAAAATTATCGAACTGAACGTTAAATCACGGAGGTAAAACATGAACTGTAAAAAACAGGTGTGCCAACACACGCACAAAAAAACCCTTACGCTTCAACAAAAATAAAGTTAGGTGCTTTCAAAATGTCACACATCCAACGAGTAAAACAAAATGAGTCAAGAATTCATACCTTGAGGTATACTTAAAACTGTGCGTTTCTTCATCAAGAACTGATCAAGTCTTGCGAATTGTGAGGTGAAAGATTGAATTCTCGTTGGAAGCAGATGGAAGGTGGGAGCTGAAGCGCATGCCTAACTCACTTATGAAACTATCCTAACTTATCTCTAATAAAACTAAATTTATCACTCATAAAACTAAACTTTTCACTGCAATTGAATTACATTGAATGCGTGATCATGATCACTCACTAACGGAAAACCAATCAACCTATTCACAGCAAGGAAATTGAAATATTCTACAAATTACGCAGGGAACAATGGCGGAGGCAGACTCTATTCTGGGAGAAACCAGTAAGACTCAAATGAGAGGAGGGGGAAATGTACTTGCGAGGTATCGATACTAGAATCGATTATATGACTCTTTCGATAAACCGAATGGAAAAATATCATCCATGTACTCCTGTCGAAATGGAAGCGAAAAGGACACAGCTGAGATTGGAGTGGCGATGACCAAAAGTAAATATAATGAGGTGCCAAGGTGAGTAGAGGAGAGACCTCTCCATTTCTCTTAGGGATCAATGGAATAAAGAGTTTCTTGATTACATGCCCATCTCTTCGATATTTTCGGATATCGAATATCGAAACATAATCGATTATCGCAGAGGGTTCGTGTAGAACGAAGGAACCGCTCGGAACAAGAATTTCAATGAATCTCATTGGTTGGATCAGGTCAAGCCACCAGTCACGTGCCTCAGTCATCCAATCATGTTACAGAGTTTTCCACACCATGTTCATCGCTGACGTCAGTGGGTAATTTTACGTCGCATCTCCTTTGCAATGGGCAAAACGGCTCACCAAGAAGAACGGCTCTGAGCGCTCCGCTCATTCAAGAGAGCCGTTCATTATATATCTTATAAACTGATCAGTGGCTCTTTTGCGCTCGTATTTGTAGAAGTGGACATGCGATGAAAAACGCTGCAAATTATTTCACAACGCTTTATTTTAGTTCTGCCCGGAAACTTTTATTCAATTATTGGATTCTACATAACCTTGAATCGTAAACCATCAAATTTTGAGGGCAGGAGGGAATAATTTTTCTGTTGCTCGATTCCAATGGTTCATTATTGAAAATTATAACCCAAAAAGCACTATGAAGATGTTCAATGAATTCTTTAACAAAACAAGGAACAACAATAACTGATCACGATTAACCTACCGGTGGGCGCGTCCAGGGGAGTCACAAGACCAGGCATGTCAAAAAACCAACGTTTTCTTGAAAATATTTGTCTTGAATAGGAGAAAAATTATTATCACAGAAGGGTGAACTTATTTTGTTTAAAATTTTATATTTCAACAACCATAAAATGCAACTTGCAATGCAAAATGGTACCTAAAATAAAGGAATATGACATAATTGTTTTGGACACAATCTCATACAAAGAAGAACAACACGAATTAACACTACCAGGTACTTTTTTCAGTCAATGCAAATTACAAAAATTAGGAAACAATGTAAAAGTGCACGAATTAACTCTACCAGGTACTTTTTTTTAGTAAATACAAATAAAAAAATAAGAAACAAGGAAATCAGTCCTGGTACTATTTACTAGGTACTTTTTTTTTTTTTAGTAAATACAAATCAAAAAATAAGGAACGAGGAAATAGTCCATCAAGTCGCTATTTTGAAAAACCGATCTTCACCGAACACTACCAACACTGATCTCAATAGATCCGAAGTTCACTTTTACTGACTCGTGGTTCACTCGCTCCAAAGAAGAGCCGGTTCTTTATTGAGCGACCCATCTCTACTTTGTAATGAAATATGGCGGACCGAGCAACTCCTATTTTTATTATTATCAGGAGTTGAAACGATTTCTTATAATTTCTTAATGCAGAATCAAATAATTCGAAGGAAAATAGTGAGAAAATTATTACCTTCTTACTAAGATGTTATTTTCCGAGAAGGGAAGGGTGTGATGAAACTATAACTTTTTGGGAGGAAGGTAGGTTTGGTCCTACCCTCACAGAGTCGACTTTCCGGAAGAGTATCGGGATACGTCTTTTTTTGCCAGTATTGAGGAGTTAAAATTTTTAAATGAGATCTATTCGCTGATTTTAAATTAAAAATTCCTAAATTAATCTCAATCCACTAGGTTTTTTTTAACAAGTAATTAGTAAATAGTAGTAAATCGTCGGTGAAGCGGCAACATGCAATAACTCAATTTTTTACCAAAATGAGTTGTACATCAATCTTGATTCAAAATTTCCCGCCGGATCCATTGATGAAGTCAGATTGTCGAAAAAGTTATTTGTTTCGGCGTTATTCACAATATTGCCAACATGAAATAATTCATTTTGAAAAGCAACATGTGATAACTCAGCGGTTTTAAATGAGAAAAGCTTAGGATCATGGTCGAGCCGGTAAGTTTCCTTGTTTTTGCAAACAATTTGCGAATGATTATTATTGCGTACGGCGGACGGACGGAAAATTTTTTATTGGATTTTCCGATTTTACATACCTTGAAACGTTAAACATCAAATTTTGAGGGGCGGTTAACATTTTTTTTCTTGCTCGATTCCAAAGGCTTTTAATGAAAATAATAAACCAAAATGGGACGATACATTGTTTTCTCATTTGATTTTGAAACCTTGTTGACTGGAGTGCCATGTTACGTATGCCTACCTACTTATCGGTAGGTACCAATAAAATTTATTTAATATGACGGAAAAAGCAATCCCTATTCGAAGAACTTTAAATTGCTTCCGAGTCTACCAAGGTAAGTAGCGGAAGCTTTGTTTTCACTTTTCAAGGACGAAAAAAAAAAGTTCTCCAAAATCAAAATTTCCACTCGTGTTTTGCGTTTTAGACCTTTCTGAACAATTTTTGTTCAGTGTCTGTCTGTCTGTCTGTCTGTGTGTCTGTCTGTCTGTGTGCCTGTCATGAATTCCTTGTAACGCGCATAACTATACAAAGTTATTGTCCGATTTTGATGAAATTTTCAGGGATTGTGCGGGTTGGTGTGTAGACGGTCCCCTATGAAAATCATCATCCCCGGACTGATAGAAGCGACTGCGCATGCGCAAACGTGAATTCCTTGTAACGGCCATAACTTCTACATTTTCCATCCGATTTCAACGAAATGTTCAGGGATGTTACGGATTAGTATTTAGATGGTCCCCTATGAAAATCATCACCTTTGGACTTTCAGTAGCCACTGCGCATGCGCAAACGTGAATTTCCTTGTAAAGGCCATAACTTCCACATTTTCCACCCGATTTTGATGAAATTTTCAGGGATTATGTGGATTAGGTTGTAGATAGTACCCTATGAAAATCATCATCCCCGGACTGTTAGTAGCGACTGCGCATGCGCAAACGTGAATTCCTTGTAACAGCCGTAACTTCAACTGTCCCCCAGGGGTCGCGGGTTCGAATCCCAGCCGAGGCTAAGTATTTTTTTATCCAATCACATACATCTACTCACTTAATTTTTCATCCGAATTTGATGAAATTTTCTAGGATTGTTCAGATTAGCGTGTAGATGGTCCCCTATGAGGGTAGTGGATGGTACTTGGGTAATTCTCAGAAAAAGCTCAATCTTCCATGCTCAAACTTTGAGTAAGTGAACCTTTACCAAAAAATTCAAAAAAATTCATGAAGTTTCCTGGGAACATAAAGAAGAATTTGTAATGCAAGACAGAGCTCAATTCACAGTTAATAGTCTCAAATTTCAATTTTGAAAATTTATAGTGCGGCGGTAATGAGAACTTGATTTTTTTTTAAGTCGTTGGTATTGAGAATATCGTATTAGTTTCACAATTCTGTTTAAAGAAATTCATGAAGTATCCTGGGAACATAAAGAAGAATTTGTAATGCAAAATAGAACTGAATTCACAGTTTTCAGTCTCAAATTTCAATTTTGAAAATTTATAGTGCGGCGGTAATGAGAACTAATTTTTTTAAAGTGATGGTAACGAGAAGCGCAGTTGGTATTGAGAATATTGTATTAGTTTCACAATTCTGTTTCTACCTTTCAAGCAATTAGCTTGTCCAGTTGGTTGGATAAGATGATTATATTGAAAAATCTCAATTTCTCTTTTCTATGGATTGATAGAGAGGGAATAAATAAACTGAAATCAATGAAAATCACAGTTGTATCAATGTATTCCAAGTAGGTAAAGAACTGTAAAAAAAAAAAAAACACTCAGTTAAATGACATCAAAAAACTCTTATCAGTCTACAACATAATATATATCAATCTTCAACTCTTTATATTATTTAACTTGACAATTTTGTTAATATTCGTCACATAATTAACTTAATTACATCACAGATTTGTTTCATTAACTGGATAGTAAGTAGGCAAATATTTTTTAAGAAACTCTCGACCATACTCTCTTCTCGTCGATCAGCCTCCCTTTTTTGTTCGCACAACTTTTCAGCTGCGTAAAATGTAGGGCGAGTCATCTGTGAGGGTTACCTAAGGGAAGGATAAGATTTTTTTCATTCTAAGAGCTTAGGGCAATATGGAGATAATAATATCAGAATTCGAAAACCTAAAATCGTTTTATTTGTAAAAATTGTCAATTGATACCTAACGTAGAAAATAATATTTATACTTCATCTTTAAAATACTCAACTAACAACATTTTCTCGTTACCATACGCCTATTATCATTACCACCGAACTTTATTAAGTTAGTGGTAATGAGATGGTTTGATGTGTGGTAATGAGAATTCCAAATTCGAGAGCTTGCCATTATCGTTCTGTACATACCATATTCCTCATTCTACGCCGTTTGAGAAGGCAATTAGTGGGCTACAAAAAAATGGGATCTAAAAAAATTAGTCACCAACATTGAAAGAGAATCATTGAACTGTGGTAATGATAACAATAAATGTACGCACCTGACACGTGACCTTTAACAACCGTTCCTGCTTGGCGGGGCCCCCCTAAATGGCGGTGGCGAGTTCCCTGGCGCTCTGCAGTATTGCCACTGTGATTCTCGTCGAAAGTTTGCCAAAATGCCCTGTTGGTCGCTACGGGAGGGAAAATCTTGATTCTTGTGCGGTAATGAGAATTTTTTCAGATACACAGTTCATTATCACTTGTTGAACCCCCAAGTAAACTTAAAAATAGAAAAAAGCTGTTTCTGTGGAGATTTGTTGGTAGGCTTCCAATTTCACTGAATCTTTTCAACATAAGGACATTTCCCAAGGCTTGGGAGAGAACTTTCATCAGTAAAACAAAATAGTTACAGGCGGTGGTAATGAGAATCGAGTCTTTCAAGACCCAAAAAAATGCATCCGTACCGCAAAAATAAATAGTTTTTTCAGCGAGAAGCGCAGGGAGTGGTGAGATGAACACAAGGGGAAAGAAAAAAGCAACCATAGGACTAGTTTGTATGGAGAAAACCTCGAGATACACTAGGCTTGAGCTTTCTGTGAGAATCACCCACTTAGAGATTGGTGTTTTGAGATTAACAACTATGCATCTGATCATCTATATAATCGGGTTATGGATACGAGGAAGCTATGTGCCACACCCACTTGGCAGACTTTTTTTTTGTTGGTAAGGTTGGTTTTTTGTTAGGTACAACTTTTCTGTCAAAAAGTATGGTATTTATTATGCATTCTACTTATTGCGAAAACGTCTTCTCCAAATTTTTACAAGGGACTCCTTCGACTCCTTGAACTTGAAAAAGGGGTTTCATACAATCAAGAAATGGAGTAAGCCGCGAATACTAACATCACAACTATGAATTATGCAATATCGCTCTTCTCCAAGATTATATTTGAGAACTGCTGTATTATTTATAGCTTGCTTCTTTGCCCCTCAAGACACAAGAGGAGCGAGAGTTCGGTTGGGAAGTGCTCCATTATTCCTAAGGAATTTATTTTGAAATTATGAATGATCAAGGTAATCGAACTGGTTAAGTACCTCGTTTTCCTCGAAAATCAACTTGTAATAAAATATCGGTGACGATTCTTCTCTGCTCTTCGATTGTTTTGGTTATTTTTTTGGTTCCGAGTCTACCAAGGTAGCGGAAGCATTGTATCCATTTTGGTTTTATTTTCAATAATAAGCCTTTGGAATCGAGCAAGAAAAAAAAAATTTTAACCCCCCCTCAAAATTTGATGTTTTACGTTTCAAGGTACGTAGAATACGAAAATCGAATAAAAACTCGGCGCTTTGCGCCTCGGCGGGGGGCTCCGCCCCCCTGCACCCCCCGGTTTATTTCTTTTTCCATACTCTGTATGAAATCATAGGAACACAGAATGTGTTTTTGCGATACTAGTCATCCGTTAAATAAAAAACAACAATAATAAATGTGGAGTTGACATTAACATGACAACCAATAAACATATCACCAGATGTTTTTTCTGTCGCTTTTTCGTGACGATTTTTTTTCGGTAGGTCATCGCAAAAACACATTCTGTGTTAAAATTTCCGTCCGTCCGCCGTACGCGGCACTTTTCTTAGCAACACTGGACCGATTTGGTTCAAATTTGGTATATGGGCTCCATTTGGGGTCTAGTTGTGCCGCGAAGCTTTTGGTTGATGTAGGTCACTTCTAAGGGGTGAAAATTAAGGTTTGAAATTTTCAAGAGTGCCCTAGCTCGAAAACTCTCGAAATAAAGGTATCGTTTTTCCACCAATATTAAATAGTATTGAATTTTTAAAAATTTTTGAGACCACCCGGAGCTCTGTAGGACAAACCGTTCGGTCCCTACGAGTACTTGAAGGTTTTCCTTCGGTAAAACAGAATCATGAGTGTGAATCGCAAAAGAGGTCTTATCTCCATTCAAATTTTATCGGACTAAAATGCGATCGCTGTTCATTTCTTCGATTTGTATACAGTTTTGCCTTCTGCGTAACCAGTAATCAAATTTCCATATGAAGCTTTCTATTTTTCCAATCGAGTGTGAAGCGTTTAGTTAGTTCTTTCTAATAAACTTGATTGTGAAGGTGTGAAGCCAGTATGGTGTGGTAGGTAGTACCTAGCTGGTAGGTAAAAAAAAGTTGGTAGGTAAAAAAAATGTTGGTGGGTAAAAAACGCTGCAAATCATAGCTCAAAGGCTTCTTCACTCTTCAGATCACTGATCAGCTGAGTGAGCTCCGAAGCCATTTTCAATCGTATTGAATGGAAGTGCTCTTCCAGGCGTCTCCAGCATTCGAGGAGATCTTCTTCACTCCTCAGATCACTGATCAGCTGAGTGAGCTCCAAAGCCATTTTCAATCCTATTGAATGGAAGTGCTCTTCCAGGCGTCTCCAGCATTCGAGGAGATCTTCTTCACTCCTCAGATCGCTGATCAGCTGAGTGAGCTCCAAAGCCATTTTCAATCCTATTGAATGGAAGTGCTCTTCCAGGCGTCTCCAGCATTCGAGGAGATCTTCTTCACTCCTCAGATCGCTGATCAGCTGAGTGAGCTCCGAAGCCATTTTCAATCGTATTGAATGGAAGTGCTCTTCGAGGCGTCTCCAGCATTCGAGGAGATCTTCTCCACTCCTCAGATCACTGTTCAGCTGAGTGAGCTCCAAAGCCATTTTCAATCCTATTGAATGGAAGTGCTCTTCCAGGCGTCTCCAGCATTCGAGGAGATCTTCTTCACTCCTCAGATCGCTGATCAGCTGAGTGAGCTCCAAAGCCATTTTAATCCTATTGAACGCAGGAAGCTGAAATTTGAGAGGGAATGTCAAGGGAGAATACAGATGGTGGTAGGTGCTATTGATGGAGAACCAGTGATCTATACAGAAGGGTGATCTATACAGAAAATAATAAACCTTTGAGCAATGATTTGCAGCGGTTTTTTCTTTGCTTTTGTTGATACAAATGTTGTCGATGCAGACCGGATGAAACTAACTTAAGATTTGAATGAAAGTCTGCGAAGTGAGAGAGGCACAGTTTTCTGGTATACCTTGGGAATCTTCAAAACTACCCTCTAAGAATCGGACACTTAGTAAAACAGAAAATTATGTTTAGGCGTTTGGGCATTTCTCGTGGTTATCAATTCGACTAAAAATAAATTTATAGGGAACCATCCAACAGTACTGAATTTTCTTCTTCATCCCCCTAAAACGTGAAAACAATGCTTGAGTTACCTTGGTTGTCTCAGAAGAAAAATGTGGTTTATTTCATGTCAAACAACGCGGGGACTGCGGCTTCAATAAAGTTAAATTTCAATTGATAAAAACAGTCCCTGGGTAAAGTTTTTCAAAAACCGAATTCATTTCATAATTCTGTATTGTTTTTCACAGAAAATAGAACTGATTTCGTTCGGACATACAGTTATTCGTTCTTTATCAACATTGTTCGAAAAGGTCTAAGATATCGGATTCAATTTTTATTTTTGGAGCCAACAATTAAACGAATACAAGGCACAAGGCTTCCTCATTCTCTATGAGATTTGTTGAAATAATTAGGGTTATTTTTGTTGGAAGATGCAGGTCAAGTAGGTGGGAGAGTAGGAAACAGTGAATCGGGTCGAGCCATTATAATGAAATATTCGCGAACCCTTTTAGTGGGTAAAGTGAACCACGTAACCTAATACCTGCACCTCTCATTAATTTGCCTTCTCCTAAGGTGGGATGTATAGTGATATTTATGGTAATCCACCTCAAAAGAAACACACCGCTAACGCGGAGTTGTAATCCGCACCTTTATTACTTTCAAAACTAGACGGTTTTTTTAAAAAAGGAGAGAACCCATTTGCAAGGAATATTCTCCGTGGAACCTACTCGTTAATTTTGTTTCTTCACTATTGGAGATGAAGACGATTTTATTCATACAGCAGGTCAAAAAACTCATCCAGAGCATAGCTTCACCAAATCATTAACCAATTTTGAGGAAATTTTCAGGATCGATGCTGATTAATCTCGGGAAAGTTCCTTATGATGAACAAAAGTAATATGCATTGTGATTTGACAAGTGTTGGTTAATTTTTGCTACGTAGTGACGACTTCGATCGAGACAGCGGTGTTTGATTTGACTGAATCTGTCTTTCGGGGCGTGGACGATAGGAAGTGTGTCCTTGGCCTGTTTTTGGACATGACCAAGGCATTTGACCTTGTCCCTCATAGCCTTCTGCTGTCCAAATTGGGGTATTATGGTGTTAGGGGAGTTGCGTTGGAGTGGTTCCGGTCCTATCTTTCTGACAGACCATGGAGGGTTCGTGTGCCCAGCCCACATGGGTTTGCTTACTCAAATACGAGGTATTTGGACAGATCGGTACCACAAGGGAGCATTCTGGGGCCTCTATTGTTTTTGGTGTTCGTCAATGGGTTCCCGGACTTCATTTCCACGATTGACAACAACTGCCTGGTAGTTCAATACGCTGACGACACGAACATCATCATAAAGAAGAACACCCTGCCTGAAGCCATTGAAACGTGTTCCCTTCTGTATCGGGCGGCTAAGAATTGGCTGTCGGTAAATGGCTTGTGCCTGAATGAGTTGAAAACCTCATGTGTCTTTTTCAGGGCTCCACAGTCAAGACTATCTCACCCAGCAACGATTGTGCTTGACGGTTTGGATGTGTTGGTTGAGGAGAAAACCCGCTTTCTGGGGCTACACTTGGACGGTCGCCTTAATTACGATGTACATGTTACGGGATTGTGTAAGCAATTGAGCAGCTACACCTTTTGCCTGCGGAAGCTGAAAACAATGGCGAATCGCTCCGTTCTGCTGACAGCATACCACTCTCTTGTGATGTCAAGAGCTACTTAGGGTAAAACCACCAATTGTTGACACTATTAGAGAGTAAAATCGTTCGATTCTGCGCTCTACCCAAGTATTCAAGAAATTGAAACTTTTGGGTAGTTATCATGAATTGTGAGTTCCTTGGGAACAATTTGCACTTATTGGACTTGATTAAATAATGTTTTTTCAGCATAAAAAACAAGTTTTTCAAAAATGGAATTTTCCCCGTAATGTTGACACTTCTGCCTTCGGAAATTCCTATTGTTGACATTTGCAGTTCCTAATGTTGACACCAGTCTAAATTTTTGAGAAAGTATTTAAATATGCTTTACCTCTAGATATTTCTCAAAGTAAATGAACAAACGAGATTAGGAACGCGTTAAAATATATTTAATGTTAGACTAGACATTAGGAAATAGATGTTGAACAGCATAATCAGAAAAATGGGTAATTAAATTTGTAGCATAGGTGCTCAATCACAGTGGAACAGAAACAGAAGTAGGGAACACATATTTTCTAGGGTTTCCCCCGTAATATGTAGGCTTGGGCAGTTTGTATTTGACGTTACTGACTGCCAGAAGGCGATTCCCCTCGCTCGAAGGCCTGAAAACAGTCTTCAGTCTGTTGCAGGGATGAAGCGGAGTTACTTCGGCAGCATCTCCACTTTCAATTTTTACAACCAGACAAACACATTCCGTCTGCTTTTTTTTTGCGGGCAACACAGCCACCACCATGTCCCCTTCATTTATTGGTCCTACTTCTTCTTCAGCACAACTTATTTCTCCTACGGTCCCTCCAGGTAGTGATATTGCTCCATCTTCATTTGGCAATTCCTTTTCCCTTCCTGATACTGCCTCATGTACTTTCTGTGATTCCTCCACTGGCTCCTCTTCAGTTGAAAATTCCTTCTCCCTTCCTGATGCTGCCTCATCTTCTTTCAGTGATATCTCCATATATATATCTCCATATACATAGATGTCAACATTAGGACACACGCCCATTTCATGAAACCCTAATGATGACACCACAACTTAACCATATATTTCAACGAAATTCAGGGGTTTAATGCTAACAAATTCTTCCTTACACTATTATTAGGGCAGGCAATATGATATATAACTGATTACTCATAATATTTGACTTGAAAAGTCTAATTTTGTTGACTTACCTCACTAACCTGCGGGATAGCGATGGCGTCGCTGGGTTGACTGATTCAGCTGTCACCGGCTTCAATATTAGCCAGACGTTCGATAGGGGTAATAATAACTAGTGGAGCCGGCCTACCTCAAATCTCACATCCTAATCAACAGAATGACGCCAATTCCGAGTACCTACAGTGTCCCAATACCTTATTTTTACGTTTTGAAATTGAAGTGTCAACATTAGGATAAGTGTCAACATTTGGTGGTTTTACCCTATGCAATGTTATTCTGGGGGTCAGCTGCAAATCTGGAGTTGGTTTTCAGGATGCAGAAACGAGCCCTGAGAGTACTTTTGGGTCTGAAACCTGGGCAGTCTTGTAGAGGAAAGTTCCGAGAAAATAAGCTGATGACTGTCCCTGCCACCTATGTATACCGCGCTGTCCTGTTTGCTCGGAAACTTCGTCCATGGTTTGAAGGCATGAGGTTCGACCACGGCTATTCGACACGACGGACCGACCTCATGATAGTCCCACGTCACCGAATGAAGTTTTTTGAGCGATGTGCCAGCTTCTCCATCATCAAGATCCTCAATCACATTGGAGACGGTGCCCTCAGCTGCCCGATTGCAAAAATTAAGACTACACTAAAAAGTATTTTATAGACAAAGAATTTTATAGTGTGAAAGACTTTTTCCAATCATCTCCGCCAGCTTTGGCTGATTAGATTCCATTATTATTCTAGGTTATTATCTTTCTTGTGTTGTATGTTTTTAATTTTTGACAATTCCAATCATACGTTGTTGTGAAAACTGGAAATAAATACATATTATTATTATTATTATTACTTTGCATAAAGTGGCTCTCACTATGTACCTCCACAGTGTACCTAACACTGTAGGTACCGACTTGTTCGTTCATTAGGAGTATTTTTCTTGAATACCGCAACCAAGGTTTGAGAAGGGCATGAATCTATATGGTGGAAACGTCACCAAACAAAATAATCTTATGACTGCATAGGAAGGAGCAGTTCATTTATCGCTTCTTGAAGAATAAAGTGAGCTCCTCAAAAAAAAACTCTCTGTTCAATTTCTCCCTTGCGAGGGAAAAACATTAAATCATGTTTAATGTTTTCCCTCGCAAGGGAGAAATTAGATTGCCGATCACTCAGCTGATCAGTGACCACTCAGGCGCCTTCAGCATTCTCCATTGACCCTGCTTCTCAAATTTCAGCTTCCTGTGTTCAACAGGAAAGAAAATGGCCTTGGAGCTCACTCAGCTGATCAGTGACCAACTTGGTACAACTAGACCCCAAATGGAGCCGATATAACGTGGTAACTAAGAAATCGGTCCGTGGTAACTAAGAAAAACAAACGTTGCAGATTTGCGTGTCGGAATTCACAGAATGACCCCCAGCCCTAAAACATTAAACATGTTAAAAGGTTGAAATTCCAAAAATTAGGTTTTAGTTGTATAGTGGTTCCAACAATTGAGGTTCTGACGAGAGTTGCCTTGGTTACCCAGATTGTCCTGATTTGGACCATTTGATATATCGATACATCGATACATTTGATATATCGGCACAAAGGCGCTATGTCCATCCACCTTCCACATTTTTTATTTTGTTTAATTTCAGAAAAACTCAAATTCAACAAACCTACTATTGAGTTTTCTTGACGATAATAGCTTGAAAATTTATTGAGGAAATTAAAGAGTTTAGTGTAATAAGCCATTATTTTAGGTGCATTGGTGATCATTTCTTTTGCGTCTTTCTCAAAACTCCATTTTTGGACATAGCACCTTTTTGCTTTAAGGTATCGACATATTCGTGAACATTTAATTTGAACAAAATAATTTTATGGCTGGATAATTTATTCCTGATTGGTGTCTTTCCCTTCTGGAGAGGCACTTTTCCATTCGTACAATTGGGTATATGTGGGACAAGTAATCGAGATTCTGGTGAAAGTAGACTCAGTTTCTTGGATAGCCTTGATTTGGACCATTGGATTACTCATGAAACCCATCTACTCTGGTACACAAGGGCGTTGGGTAACATTCGAAAGCACCAAACCAGAAAATACAAAAACTTGGTCATAGTGCGAGCCCTAAACGATCATAAATTTTTTTAATTTTTTTTTTCAGTAAGTACCTATAACACATCAATTATTGGTGTATATTATATTGGTAATATAATATATGTATATATTGATATAATATGTACAAATATATATTGGTATATATTCATAAATTTTTGGTATAATATGTACAAATATATATTGGTATACATGTATTAATTATGTATATATTGGTAATAGTATATTATATACTATTACAGGGTGTATTTTGAGAAATGATCTTTTCCCGAATTTTCTTTGTTTTCCCGAATTTTGAGAAATTATGATCACATTAAAGTATAAATAATGTGATCATAATTTCTCAAAATTCGGGGTTTTAACGAGATTTTGAAATGACAAATCAAGGTGGGTTGGCACATGGCTTCCTTGTTTCCATAATCCGATTGTTTACATGATCCGATGCATTGTTGCTAATCTCAGAACATCTGTACCAAGCACTGCCCTAATAGGGCATCTACACGTCAACTCACACAATTCCTGAAAATTGCTCCGAATTTGGACTGAAAATGTTGAAGTTGTGGCTGTTGTGAGGAAATACACGTTTGCGCATGCGCAGTGGCTACTGTAATGGTTTCCATAGAGGACCATCCTACGCCCCAAACCACATAACTCCGGTAGCGGAAACATTGTTTTCACTTCTCTAAGTTGAAAAGAAAATTCTCGAAAATCACCCCTGCCCCCATACTAATTTCTACCTTGGAAGGAACATACCCAATCTCATGATATTGGTGACTGCATATATTCTTGGGTATATATATCCTTATATATATTGGTGATGTTCGATGCTTCAGCTGTGATCAATCTTCACGCTGTGTAAAATTCTCGAGGCTGACCGTATCTTCTTGTTTCCAATGCATTGTTCACTCACAAACACAAAACTCACGAATCGTAAGCGAAATGACCATGGTCCGCACTGCCAGGTCGTTTTTGGCCCGAAATAGGGGTGGTAAGTACGGCACTTAATTCGGAATGAAACAACTCTAAAATCTATCAACAAAACAGATGAAAGCAAAACCCTGAACTCAGGCGTAAACAATCACAGAAAATTGGTACTGAAAACTGGTAGAGTAAAACCTACAGGGAACTATATACACAACACCTGATTACAACTTATGATCATGATCGCAATGCGCGAGGGAATGAAATACGAAAGTCATACGAGAAAAAACCATTACTTCGGTTTACATTGAGAAGGGATTCAAAGAGAGTGCATCTCTTGCAGCAACCAAATTAATAATGCCAAAAAACTATCGATTCTTTAAAAAAAAGATTCTTTTAAAGTAAACTACAGATAATATCTGCAGTTTACTTTAAAAGAATATTTTTTTAAGAATCGATCGTTTTTTACTATTATTACTCGTAGTTTGGTTGCTGAAGGAGATGCACCCTCTTTGAATCCCTTCTCAATGTAAACCGAAGTAACGGTTTTTTTCTCGTACTCATGGGGAAAAAATTATCTAGATATATTATATCTAGATTATTTTTTCCCCTTGAGTTTCTCCTATTTACATTGAGAAGAGATTCAAAGAGAGTCCATCTCCTGAAAGAATCAAACCTGCTAGGTAGATGTAGTGATAAGCTAGTAACGGCCATCCTGGAACTATCTCTTATGGCCCAACGTTTAAATCTAGTTTTTTGGATTTCATAAATAATAGGTCTTATAGTATTTTACCTTTTAGTTAAACGTTTTTCAGTTGAATTAAACTTTTTTGCTTCCAAGTTTACTGAAGCAGCGGAAGCATTGTTTTCACTTTTCAAGGTTGGAAAAAAAAGTTTTCAGAAATCAAAATTTTCACTCTCGCTTTACATTTAGTCCTTCCTGAACAATTTTGGTTCCCGTTCAGTCGGCGTGTGCCCATGATGCATCATGAAATCCTTGTAACGGGCAAAACTATACGAAGTTATTGTCCGATTTCGATGAAATTTGTGGAGGTTGAATTGTTCGTAAATTAATGTTCATTTTCAGTACATTTCCTAACCATGCTACAAATAAGGGTTTATTACTGAAATTGTAATGGACATTTTCAGCCTTTCAAAAAATAGATTTGGATGCTTCATTTTTTAGCCCGGTTAGACACCTGAAGCACTATTTTGTGGGAATTTTTCTACTCGTACTCATAAGCTGCCAAGGTGCCTGACTGCGTTTAAAACAGTATAAATGCCTTGAGTTTTCCAGTAGAGTAAAATTCCTTGAGTATTCCGGTTTTCCAGGTCGCTGGATTCCCTGTATTAGCACAGGGTAGGTATGTTTTGAAGACGTTAGGAGTCCCATATTCTTGCACGAACTCGCAAAGTCCCACCCACTCGGCATTTGCATTTTGATTTATTTTCAATAATAAGCCTTTGGAATCGAGCAAGAAAAAAAATTAACCCTCAAAATTTGATGTTTTACGTTTCAAGGTACGTGAATCCGAAAATCGAATAAAAAATTTTCCGTCCGTCCGCCGTACGCGGCACTTTTCTTAGCAACACTGGACCGATTTGGTTCAAATTTGGTATAATATACCATATTATGGGCTCCATTTGGGGTGTAGTTGTGCCGCGAAGCTTTTGGTTGATGTCAGTCACTTCTAAGGGGTGAAAATTGAGGGTTGAAATTTTTAAGAGTGCCCTAGCTCGAAAACTCTCGAAATAAAGGTATAGTTTTTTCATTAATTTTAAATAGTATTGAATTTTAAAAAAAATTTGAGACCACCCGGAGCTCTGCAGGACAAACCGTTCGCTCCCCGAGCACTTAAGGGTTTTCCTTCGATAAAACAGAATCATGAGTGTGAATCAGAAATGAGGTCTAATCTCCGTTCAAATTTTATCGCGATCGTTTTATGGGATCCCTGTTCATTTCTTCGATTTGCATTCAGTTTTGCTTTCTGAGCAACCAGTAATCAAGTTTCCTTATGAAGCTTTCTATTTTTCGAATCGAGTTTAAGTGTTTAGTTCTTTCTAATAAACTTGATTGTGAAGGTGTGAAGGCTGTATGGTGTGGTAGGTAGTACCTACCAATAGTTGGTAGGTAAAAAAAATAAATAAAAGAAAGTTGGTAGGTAAAAAAACGCTGCAAATCATCGCCCAAAGGTTTTTTATTTTCTGCATAGATCACCCTTCTGTATAGATACCTCCCTACCAACCATAAGTACCTACTACCTACTAGGGCATTTTTGCAAATTTCAACCCTTTATTTCCATTTGGTTGGTGGTTAGATTTGAAATTTTCAATAATGCCCTAGCAGGTAGTAGATACCTATGGTTGGTAGGGAGGGATCTTTACAGAAGGGTGATCTATACGGAAAATAATAAACCTTTGGGCAATGATTTGCAGCGTTTATTGGTACAACGAATACATACGCAGGTTTTCATTACATAAATGCATAAATTGTATAACAATTAACAATAAATATTTTTCAATTGTAAAACAACAATAAATATTTACAATTTTTGACCGAATCCAAAACCCGCCAAAAAGCAGGAGGTTCTCATTTGGGGAGGTTTGTCATGGGACGACGATTTTATTTATTTGTTTATTTTTTGATTTATTTATTTTATTACTTCCGAGTCTACCAAGGTAGGTTAGCGGAAGCTTCGTTTTTACTTTTTAAAAAATGGTTCTCCAAAATCAAAATTTCCACTCGCGTTTTACGTTTCAGACCTTCCTGAACAATTTTAGTTACGTGTCTGTGAGTCTGTCTGACATGAGTTCCTTGACACAGCTATGACTTCTGCATTTTTAGATATTGTGCGGGTTGGCATGTAAATGGTCTCCTATGAAAATCATCACCCCCGAACTGATAGTAGCTGCTGCACATGCGCAAACGTGAATTCCTTGTATCAGCCATAACTTCCACATTTTCCATCCGATGTCGATGAAATTTTCAGGGATTATGCGAATTGGGTTGTAAATGGTACGCTATGATGAGAAATGTAGAAGTTGTGCCTGTGGCAAGGGTTTCATGACAGGCACACGCATAGACAGACACGGAACCAAAATTGTTCAGGAAGGTCTGAAATGTAAAACGCGAGTGGACATTTTGATTTTGGAGAATTTTTTTTTGAAAGCTTGAAACCTGAAAACAAAGCTTCCGCTACCTTGGTAGACTCGGAAGCAAAATGGAAAAAAGGACATATGGCACATGGGAAAGGAAATACTCCCCCTCAACGTCCCATTATAAACAGATATGATCATTCACGACTAAACACAAAAGAGAAACATCGCTAGGTGACAATTTGTTGTCCGCGGACCCAAAGATCCCTATCTGACCCGCCAGCAGTCCATCAGCCTGTGGTTTACAATGGCCGCAGATGCGCCACCGATCGCATTGTTCACTCTGACACACTGTTCCCTCGACCAATTTGGTGTCTACGTGCGGTGAATGTTCCACTTCTATTGAGTTTCAGACAAGCCATAAATATATACTCTCCCTTCCAATCGTAGTTTCTGCCGACGGTCACTTCCGACAGGAGGATACGCCACCTACCTCGTCTCTGGCCCTTGGGATGTGCTCTTGATATCTTCTTCACTTCCCCTGCATCAGTATGATTGACTGCATGAAGTTCTTTCTGCTATTGCACCCTCGCACGGGGGATCCATCACCGGGGACTTCTTATAATTTTTGGGAGAGGAGGAATTTTTCGTGAATAGCAAGTAGGTACTAACTGTAAAACATTTTCTACATTGCAGAATATTTACATAGTATAAAATTATTATAAATCATAAAATGTGAAGAGCGCGGTTAAGATACCAGAGCACCGGTTAATTTAGGTCCTGACAATATTACTTCGTTGTAAATGCCTCCCAAGAATATTTCCCCCCTGAAGTGCACAGTGGCACCAGAGATGCTTACTGTAAGCTGCGCTGCTTCCAAGAACTCACAAGATGGCCACGTGAACCTTTCTCCCTGGTGTCGGCCGGGAGCTGCCTTACTGGTTGTTTTTAATTCCCAAGTAATGTGTCCAGCTACGGAAAATCGTCGGGAAAACTCCATAACCGATTGAAGATGTTTTATCTACTAAATGGTTAAAATTCAATAGAACGTTTCACTCGTTCATTAAAAAATACATGGCATTTTATATTTAAAATAATAAATCAAATAGTATAAAATCACCTCACTGTGTCACCTCCGAAGAAAATCTTTTCTATAAAAACGTTGACTCTGACTGTTAGCTGATCGATACAAATCACCACCAAGTTTTGGGATATGCCCATTCTACAGCGTTTTGGTTTATTACTTTCAATGATATACCTTTGGAATCGACCAAGAAAAAAACAAATTTTAACCCCCACCCCCTCAAAATTTGTTGCTTTACATTTCAAGGTACGTAGAATCCGAAAATCGAATACAAAATTTATATGGCAAATTTAAGTTGGCCGTGCACGGCACTTTCCTCACTTAGCATTGACCGATTTTGATGAAATTTGGTATGTGGGTTCTAGATGTGCCCGAAGCTTTTGGTTGGTGTCAATAACTTCTAAGGGTTGAAATTTTAAAAATGCCCTAGCTCAAAAAATGTCGATATAAAGGTATTGTTTTTCCATTAATTAAAGATAGTACGGAATTTTTAGAGACCACGCAGAGCCCTGTAGGACAAACCGTTCGCTCCCTACGAGAATTTAAGGGTTGGACTTACGATAAATCAGAAACACGAGTGTGAATCACAATAGAGGCCTAATCTCCGTTAAAATGTTAGCTGAGCAAAATGCGATCGATGTTTTTGTTCATGTTGGATGGTTGGTGGCTTTGCAGAAGAGTGATGAATATAGAAAAATAATAAACCATTGTGTAGTAATTTGCTGCGATCGTTGTTTGTTTCTTCGAGTTATACTCAGTTCTGCGTCCTCGAAACCAGTAATCAAATTTCCTAATAATCAGGGTACGATAATAATTCCTAATAATCTCTGTTTCTTCGAACTGAATGTGAAGCGTTTATTTCTTCCAAATAAACTGATTGTGAAGTAGGTATGTGGTAGGGAGGGAGTAACTATGGCTGGTAGAGGAGTGGATAAAAGGAGTGGCACCCAACAACATCAGGGTGATGGCTGCAACCTCGTCATGGCGCGGGGTGTGGTGCGGAAAAAGTGCCACGGAGTTGCGCGAGTTGGGCATTTCGTTAAGCGTACTCCGTGGTATCATCACCCGTGTCCTGCTCGGCTCATATTTGAACTGGTGGTCCTTTTACTTCCTTTTCACTTCCCTTCAACCCGCTCTCCCACCCCCACCTTCGTCGGGTGAGTCCTGGGCGTTCTCCCCATTATATTTTATTTATTTATTAATTTTTAGTTATGGCGTGCCCCCTGAGAAAAAAATAGTGACAATGGCAAAGCGGTAAAATCATCGAAACTTGTTGGTTTACTCGAGAGAAACGACTACTTCAAAGGCTTGTTTTCACCTTTAATGAATGAACCTTTAAGGGCCGTTTTCTAACCATAGTTAGAGATAGCGGCTATAAAATACGGGAGCCGTCCAAATGGAGCGTTTCCTAACTATAGTTGAAGAATAGCGGCCCGCTAATTTGCCTTAACTCTAACCACCACCGACCCCTAGGTTAGCGGTATTAAATGAATGGGGTTAGTTCAGCTAGTTATAAGAATGCAATTATTATCTACGTACCGTATTGGAGAATCTGTCGTAACCAGCAAGTCGAGTACAGGAGGCGAGCGCTTTTGATGTAAAGACATTATCTTCAGGCCGTCGAGAGAGTACGGCCTGAAGATGATGTCTTTACATCGAAAGCGCTCGCCTCCTGTACCTATAGTCCGGGCAACGAAGACTAAAAAAGGGCCTGAGGTAGAAAAAAATAGAACCCAAACCAAAATTGGCACAGATGTAGGGGTGGGTATCCTTATTAACATACTAAAAGTCCTGGAGGGTGGGGCACGAGCTCGAGGGGAGGGGGGTCACTAAAGGTCCCATTTTGGGGTTTTTCGTAAATATCTCGAAAATGGTGCATTTCTCGATAAAGCATGTCCTATAGTAAATTAAAGCTTATAAAATTCTCCACAACTTTGATCCACATCCGGGTGTGCACCGACAAAACATGGAATTCAGAACTTCTTCGGGTGCCACTGGGGCGTTGGTAGTCACTGGATGGAGTCCATCCTCCTGCATGGCCCATCCGAAGCTAGTTGGTTGGTGGTAAACTGTTACCCAGCCACTGTTGGACCAGCAAAGAAATACCAAAATATTTGTTAGCAAAGCAATTAATACAGTAAGGAAGTGAGTTATTGGTATATAAGATGCAATGAATGATCTACCTGTACAACCGGATGTGGAACTCAATGCGGTTGTCGGAAAACAGGCATTGCCTGCTCGGTCGCCTGTGGCGGGTGCCATGGCACCTGCACCAACGCCGCCCCCACTGAAGCAACCTCCATGAGTGACGAAGAAGAAGATTTTTGATGTACTTTGACCTTACCTAACGATCATGTTATTTTGTAAATACCTTACTTTAATACTTAGTTAATAAAAAAAACTTTTCCGTTTTCTTCTACATCATATTTTCATGTACCCCTCCCCCCCCGATCTGTTGATATGTAATTCTGGGTTGTTAATTCGTGGTATATATAGCATTAAATGACGACAGATGACAAAAAGAAGGACGATTGAAGTTCGAGGGCACATAAAAAGGGAATGGCAACATTTGAGTAAAAATGACACAAATTGGCAAAATTTTGAAATTGGCGTAATTTTTTATTGGTAAATGATAAATTGGCAATAAACCACATGTTCTTCAAGGAAATTTAATGCTCTACAACTGTTTTTAAGAGACATTTTATCTCAGATCAACCGTTTGGATGAAATTCAACAAAGTTATCCAGAAAACGTGACCTAAAAACCGAATTTTCAAAATTCCTCCATTTTTGGATGCATAAAACTCGGTAACGGTTCGGAATTTCGATAAAACGTATAGAATCAAAATTGTGGAGAATTTCATAAGCTTTAATTTACTACAGGACATGCTTTATCGAATAATGCATCTTTTCGAGATTTTTACGAAAAACCCCAAAATGGGACCTTTAGTGACCCCCCTCCCCTCGAGCTCGTGCCCCACCCTCCAGGACTTTTAGTATGTTAATAAGGATACCCACCCCTACATCTGTGCCAATTTTGGTTTGGGTTCTATTTTTTTCTACCTCAAACCCTTCGTTGCCCGGACTACTACTCGACTTGCTGGTTACGACGGATTCTCCAATACGGTACGTAGATAGGTAGTAATCCTAGGTTATCAGTTAGACGGAGATTTGACGATGGTGGTGATTGATCAAACCAACGGGGATGTCTTCATGATTCTAATTTTCTTACAATCGTGTAGTTATATTAAAAATTTGGCCCGTTTCAGTTGTGTTGCGTGTGTAGAAACATTTGTGGATATAAAAAATGAAGAGTTCTCCGTGATTTTTCATTCTTTTCGTTCAATTTCATGCTGGTTGAAAAATTTGACTTTCGTCCCCGTTGCAAGAGTTGTGTTGCGTGCATCCAGAATTCATGGTGGCCTCGTTTCAAACGGATTTAATTTTGCTTTGTTGAAAGTGTCAAAAATTAGGTAATGAAAACAATGGTACTTAGCACATTCGTCCGTATTTATGTAATTTTCAACTGAGTCGTTGACGGACCATTTGTGTATATGGCTCATTTCAAAATTTGGGGTTATTTTGTCCTCGAACTTTTCCATAAATTATTGTTGAAGTTTTTATGTTTTTTCTCCCGTAAACGTCCTTTGTTTTGGCCACTGAGGCAGATCCTGAAGTGGGCGCATACTTTATCAAGTAGTTTCAAATTTATAGAATTTTGAATTTTTTTCCATAATTTCGACTTTGTAGGGAGAGAGAAAACCAAGTGTGAGTTGAACACATGAAACCTTTTTATTCCTTCAAAATACGAGAATCTTAGTTTAGGAGTCTCTTTTACTTATCGCAATCACAGTCCGAAGCTATAATCTAGGTACATCAGAATTATCAGACTCTTCAAGTCTTTCAATCAGTCTAATCTTTCGAAAAATGTGGGTTAATGAAAAGTCAGAATTATATGACCCAGCGGTGTAAATAGTTCAGGTAACTCTTAAAAATGTAAACGGCTTTGAAAAAAAAAACTTCTCTCCCTGCAATTCCATCTCTCTTCCTACAAACCAGCCTCTTCCCAGAAGTTGTAGGTAGAGAGGTTGTAGGGAGAGAGGTTGTAGGGAGAGAGATTTGTGAGGTTATCACTCTCTACTGGCCTAACCATTATTGATTCTGAACGTTAGAAAAAATACATAACACTATGGCATTCATAATTGTAATTTGAGTTTAATTAAACTTAGTTGAACACTTACCCTGATGAGTGAGGTGGTTGTAGGGAGAGATAAAGTATTTACCTACTCTCAAAGCTTCAACACTTCACAACATAACCCACACAACTGGGAGCTTGGAAATTCAACAAACTTCAGTAGCTTTGGAAGCCATCTTGCAGCAGTGTTCACTTTTGTTTTTCATGACACAAAATAATCGTTTTCCAGGGGTGGGCAGGCATTTCAAAAAAATTGTAGGGAGAGAGAATAAAACCTTGTGACAGCATCAAAACATAGCAAAAACCCTTCCAATTCATGGAATTTTCGTTCGTTTCTAATTTATTCCTGAAGAGGAGAGTATCCTGGACCAATAACGTTTTTTACTTAAATTAAAATATGAATATAGAGTTCTCCAAAAATTTTCAAAGTTCCCAACCTACCCTCTGTGACAGGTGTAGGGAGAGAGAATTGGGATCATTAATGATTTTTAATTATCTGAGTTAATTGATTAGTGAAATTCATTCTATGTGATCTTTGTAGACACCAACCTGCTGTATCTCCCTGAAAAAATTCTGAATTTCCAAGACAAATAGAGTGTTCACAAAAGCTGCGTGACAAGAAATAACCCCAAGTTTTGAAATGACCCATATTCAAATTAAAATGGTGGGTTATTCGCGCAGAACCTGCTTGAGCCTCACCAAATATGTTCATGAATGTTCAAGTATGTGAGTGTCCCTATCAAATATAAGGAAAATCGGACAACTGCAATTACGTTATGTGAATACTCTTCCACGTGGGTGTAGCACATAGATTTCTCGTCAGCCATAAAATGGTTGGGTAGGTAACAGGATAGGAAGTCGTAAGAACTACAAAGTACCTACCAAGTATATAAATTGTTATTACCAGGTATTTCTCTTATTTAGTGGTTTGGTATCATCAGTTTTGAGTTCCGTCCATTTTTTGTTAAAAAGGTTTAATTA
The DNA here is from genome assembly GCA_009739505.2 of Apolygus lucorum. NCBI lineage: Eukaryota > Metazoa > Arthropoda > Insecta > Hemiptera > Miridae > Apolygus > Apolygus lucorum. The sequence goes on from CM019178.2 coordinate 62,539,965, forward strand.
GGTAACCTTCAATACAGCTTTCTTGACCCAAACCCTGAATTTTCCTGTAATGATTTGTTTCCCCTGGGATTTTCACCCCAGCAGTTAAATCTTTGAGACCATCAGAAGCATTCGGATGAACACGAGCCGGGGAGGGTTGAAAAAAATTCGCCCCATCCGAGTGCGGTGTAGGACATAAAGAAGGGAGATAACAGAATTCTAAAACATCACTTTGGTTGAGTGGGCAAAGTTCATTAACGAAGAGAACATCAGCGCACACGTGTCACTTTCAGAATTAATTAAATTAGCTTGAAAGGAATTAAATACGTAATTATGTATACTTTTGATAACGATAAAGTTTGAACTTTACCTAGAAGTTAACACCTCCGATCAACAATTTACTAAAATAAATGACAAAAATTTAGATAATTAGTTAACGATTTTCAACAATAAGCCTTTGGAATCGAGCAAAAAAAAAAAATTAACCCGCCTCAAAATTTTCAAGTAAGTAGAATCCAAAAATCGAATAACAACGCTGCAAATTATTACACAATGGTTTATTATTTTTCTATATAGTTCACTCGTCTGCAAAGAACACGGCTTAGCCATTGCTACCACCAACCAACATGAAGAAAAACCCCATTTCGGTCAGCTAAAATTTGAACGGGGATCTTCAGCCTCTATCGCGATTCACACTCGTGTTCCTGATTTACCGTAAGTCAACCCTTAAATTCTCGTAGGGGGTGAACGGTTTGTCCTACAGGTCTCAGCGTGGTCTCTAAAAATTTAATATTACTGATGGAAAAACAACACCTTTGTATCAAAATTTTTCGATTTAGGTGCGTTTTCAAAATTTAAACAAAGCCTTCGGGACACAACTAGACCCCAAATGGAGCCCACATACCAAATTTCATCAAAATCGGTCAATGCTAAGAGAGGAAAGTGCCGCGTACGACGGACGGACGGCCAAATTATGGTTTATTATTTTCAATATGAACCTTTGGAATCGACCAAGAATTTTTTTTTGTTTAACCCTCCCTCAAAATTTGTTGGTTTACATTTCAAGGTACGTAGAATCCGAAAATCGAATATAAAATTTTCCGTCCGTCCTCCTTACGCCGATCGCCGTCGGCCGTACGCGGCACTTTCCTCACTTAGCATTGACTGATTTTGATGAAATTTGGTATTGTTGTGGTATTGTATTTGGGGTCTAGTTGTGCCCCGATTTCGGTTGATGTCACTTCTTAGGGTTAAAATTTTGAAAATCCCCCAACTCAAAAAATTGTTATATAAACGTATTGTTTTTCTATCAATTTAAGATAGTATAGAATTTTCAGAATTTTTAGAGACCTCGTGGAGCCCTATAGGACCAACCGTTCGCTCCCTATGAGAACTCGAGGGTTGGAGTTACGATAAATCAGAAACGCGAGTGTGAATCGCAAAAGAGGCCTAATCTCTGTTCAAATTTTATCCTTAGCAACCAGTAATCAAATTTCCTAATGAAGGCTCCCACAACATCAAAATAAACTTGATTGTGAAGCGAAAGTACGTTTGGTAGGTCTTTGATCTATACAGAAAAATAATAAACCTTTGTGTAATAATTTGCAACGTTTTATTGAGTGGATGATCTACTCAATAAAATAAAAACTTCATCTCTGAAGTTTCCAAAAAATCTGGTAAAATAAATTACCATCAAATGAATTTTAATTTTAATATCATTTATAATATATAATTATAATTTATATAAAATAATTAATTATAATTCATAATTTCCTCGCCGGATTGAGGTCAGGATCACCTAGAAAAACTAGATACAATTATTTGTAGAGGTTTTAATTTATTCAACGCATCTATACAGTTTTGACATTTTTAACGTTTCATCGAAGAAACTGAATATAGGATTACTCACACCTGACGAGAATCCTAATCCGTGGAGTGTTAGTTCTGGTAGAAAAGATCTTGGAAGGGTGAGCAAAGAAGGCTTAAAGATAACACAACAAGTAAAACAAAACTAATTCAATAATCTAATAACGCAACCCCTCTTTTTGTTTCTTTAAGCCTCCCTTGGCAATTTTTAGGTAAAAAGAAGATTAAGGTAATAAGGGCAAAAAAGGGAATGTTTCCTAATTAAACCAAAGTGAAAAACCTAATTAAATGTCCTTTGACGCTACTCAGGTGCGGTTGATCCGTGACGGATTCTCCCTTGTAACACCCTTCGCCCTTCAAAGGGTCTCCTGCACTCAGGCTACTGTTTCCCTTTTTTATGGTGCGGAGGGAAGAATTTAATTAATAATTTGATTCAAGGAAGCGAAAGAAAGGGGTTTGTGGAAGGAAGTGATTTTTGAGGAAAGCGACTTCCTATCAGAGATGGGAAAAATCAATTGCAATAATTAACAACTAAGGTAGGTGTAACCAAATTATTCAAACTCAACCTCAAGTACATCAAAAATTTCTCGCTGATTCTAAAAATTCTAGCTGATTTGCAACTAATTTTTTTCCAAATGATACTAATTTCTCCTTAAGTTAGTTGTAGTTGCTCTTCCAGCTAACAACTTTAGTTGACCGCAAATTTTGTTGAACAACAATTACAGTTGTTATTCGTAATTGCGCAAATAACAACTGAAGAAAACAATAATTTACCTAATTACTTATCCAAACTTTATCGTTTAAAATGAGAAACAGTAGATTTGAGGAGTTTTCTTTCAAACGGCCTTAGGTATATTATCCACTTGGGAAATTGAGAAAAACTAATTTCATGGCGTCTGGGGTTCCCAAATTTTCCAAATAGTTTGTTCATAGAACTTTTGATTGTAAGAAGAAATTTCAAAATTTTCTCATTCGTTGTGAGGGAGACACGGCCATTTCTTATTTGGATATAAGCCCTTTTGATGAAAAACGATGGATATGAGCCACACTGAAAAAATTCTGAGTTTGGTTGTGTCATCTCATTTTCATTTTATTTTATCGGTTTACCCATTATTTTCAATAATGAACCTTCGGAACGAGCAAGAAAAAAATTCTATTTTTCTTCTATTTTTCTTTCTATTTTTCTCTATTCTATTTTCTTCTATTTTTCTATATTTCTTATTCTAATTTTCATTTTATTTTTATCGGTTACCCATTATTTTCAATAATGAACCTTCGGAATCGAGCAAGAAAAAATTCTAACCCCCTCAAAATTTGATGATTTACGTTTCAAGGTATGTAGAATCTGAAAGAACCATTTAAGAAAAAAAAAGTGTTAATTGAAAAAAATGGGATGGATATAAGCCGTTTTAGCAATCTTTCAAAGCGGGATACAAACTGTTTTAGAAGGAATTCAATTCGTGAGATGATTTTTTGGGAAGACGATTACCTAATGTGTTGAGCATGATTATACACTGTTTTTGAAGGCAGATTCAAGTTATCTTCACTTGCATTACAGTAATAATTGGGGCAGAATATTTTATCATGTCATTTATTTTAATCTGATTTAACGAAATCAACCTAGAGCCTTCTTGAAACCAGCATCTAGTATGATGGATGTCCTTCTTCACGATTTATTACTATGATAGGTTCACTGGAAACCGACAAGTTCCTGTGACGTTTCTCATATCTTTTAACAGGAATGAAAAGCCATTTCATTCAAACTCAAGAGTGTATCGATTGACGAATGCCATCAAAAGCATTCGCCAATGTTTACTTTCCTAGCGAGACTGGATTCGATGAGTCACCGCGAGTCACTTACGTCACTTTCGTTTACACACGTGGCACAGAGTGCAGGTAAGTAGGGTGAGGATGGGAATCATTTCACAATGGTTGCACGTGTTCCGTGAATAAAAATGGGAACGGTTAGTACGAGTCCACGACAGAATACGTACTGAAAGAGTAAATATGATCCCACCCTCTCTTTGGATTTATGAACAAAAAGACCTATCAAATAACATCTAATGTAGAGCGTCACACTACTTCCTGCACACAAGTTTAGATTAAAAAGTGGGTGTGGCACATAGCTTCCTCGTATCCATAACCCGAATATATAGATGATCCGATGCATACCTAGTAGTTAATCTCAAAACATCAATCTCTAAGTACCTTCCACTAACCTCATAGGGGACCATCTACACGCTAATCTGAACAATCCTAGAAAATTTCATCAAATTCGGACAATAACTTCGTATAGTTATGCGCGTTACAAGGAATTCATGACAGACGGACAGACAGACAGACACACAGACACAAGGACAAACAGACAGACAGACACGGAACCAAAATTGTTCAGAAAGGTCTAAAACGCAAAACGCGAGTGAAAATTTTGATTTTGGAGATCTTTTTTTTTCGTCCTTGAAAAGTGAAAACAAAGCTTCCGCTACCTTGGTAGCAATGATTTCATAGGGGACCATCTACACGCCAACTCGTACAATCTCTGAAAATTTCATCGAAATCGGACTAGAACTTCATATTTTAACCCGCTGCAACATGTTTTGGATGACGAGAAGGCTATGTGCTAGACCAACTTGGTAGTCTAGTTTGATGGTTATCGGAACCCCCCTCATAAATCATCTCATTTTTTGTGAAGCTTAGAATCGGACCTTAAATTTGAATGTACACAAACATGTACAAAAAATGTACAATCAGTCGGGAAACTCGTCTTTCAATGAAATGTTAAAGTTAATTTCAAAATTGAGTTCAATATCATTTTTTGAAATTAAAATTTTGCTTCATAATCCAGTTGTTCTTGAAGAAATAAGCGTTTCACTCTAAATAGGGAGGATGGTCCCCAATGAGTGAGAGGGTGGTCCCCCTTGAATTCTTTGAGGGGCGGCAGGCGTCCGAGAATATGCCGGCGGTGATGAGAGGGTGAGCGGGGGGGGGGGGGGGGGCGAGCGGGCGGGTGGCTTCTAAGTGTCGGGCGGGGACGAGAGGATAGGGAACAATCTTCTCAAAGTCAACGAAAACCACGTTTTTGAACTATTTTCACAAAATTTCGATACTGTTAACAAAGCCAAAACGAAATCTGATTGAAACGGGACCACTACCATAATGGATACTTGTAGAACACATTTCAAAAAGAATCAGGCAGATTGGTGCCCGAATAAAAAAATGCTAGTGGTACAAACATACAAAATAGAGGTGTGTCGGTCAGGAGTGAACGTATTGAAAAGACCTTATCTTCAGAATGACCTTGTCAGAACTGAACGGGTTATTAAAATGAACACGGTCATTCGTTCATCAACCCACCAATCGAGTTTTCCGGTTAAATTACGAGAACAATGGCAGAAGGCCAACAAAATAAATTAATTGCCCGCAATATGGATGTATAATATATTTATATACATGCATGTTTGTACATGGATCATTAATGTGTGAAAATGACAAGGAAGTATCAACAGAAAGAAGTAGAAGTGGTTTTCTAAGCAAAACCTTCCATCATCCAAGTGAAGAATTACTTTCGAATGAACTGAGGACTAAAAAGACAAAACACACTCAAAGACTGATTCATACGATTCGAATCGATCTTTCATTTGTTTTTGACTTTCAGCTCATTCGATTCATTCAAATCGTCTACTCATTGTAACCTATTCCGACTCGTTCGGTTTTTCGACTCAGCGTTTTTTTCGTGTCACGACCTGGATCCCAACGTTTCGACTCGTTCGGTTTACAGACTCACTCGTTTTTGTGACTTCTGACCGGTTGGTTGTTTGTCTTGTGAGTGAACGGGTGAACGGATTCAAAAGACCTGGTCTCTGTAATGAGTGACCGTTTGGGATTCGAATCCGCCAAATGACCTTGTCTTACACACCTCTAATACAAAAGAAAAAAATCGTCATCCCATGACACACCGAACTGTTATACCCCCTTCCTTCCGCGCTTGAAGTCGGTCAAATCTTCGTTCAAATTTTAAAGTTTATCTTCGTTCGATGTTCTTTTGTGCGATCGCTAGAGGTGTGTCGGTACAGCTGTACCGGGACTGTGGAACCGAGTATCAGGTTGGAACGGTTCCAGGCAGTGACAAAAACTCGACCCTTACCGGTCCAGTTCCACGGACTGATAAGATAATATCTTATCCGGTTACATTATATCCGGTTACATCCTTACCGGTCCAGTTCCATCCTCACCAATCAGAATGATCAGATTGATGAGATGATTGATCAGATCATTCTGATTGGTGAGGATGGAACTGGACCGATAGAAAAGATTCTTAAGATATTATCTTAAGATGGCTCTGGACCGGGAAGAGAATCTTTTCTATCGGTCCAGTTCCATCCTCACCAATCAGAATGATCTGATCAATCATCTCATCAATCTGATCATTCTGATTGGTGAGGATGGAACTGGACCGGTAAGGATGTAACCGGACCGATAAGATATCACAGAGAATGGTTCAATGGCTCTGGACCGGTAAGCATGGATCTTGTTCTCAGTTCTGTTCCATGTTGTACCTGGAAGCGCCCTTACTACTTCCATGGACTGAGAATGGTTCATGGAATGGCTCTTGAGCGGGAAGTTATCTTCTGGACAGGTTAGCATGGAAGTTGTCTCCAGTTTTATTAATTTATTATTGTCATGTTAAGTTCTTAAACTGCAACGTCATAATTCTTTCCTTGAATTGTTTGGTAACTATTATTTATAATAAATTGCCTCTTTTGTAACACTTGTTCAAATTCCTTCCTTTTAGCGAATTGTCAAGGAAAATGATGCTATTGTATTGCAAGTTGAGATCATAAGCATGGAAGAAGGACGATAGGGATTTGACTGCCTGCTTCATCCATGCCATGTGAGAGGGATTTGATCGCCTGTATCGGTAATGGAACTGTACCGGTAATTTGGAACGGTTACATCTTTGTCACCGTAACCGTTGGAACCGTTCCAGGGAAATACCTGGACCGACACACCCCTAGCGATCGCTGTTCATTTCTTCGATTTGTATTCAGTTTTGCTTTCTGAGCAACCAGTAATCAAGTTTCCATATGAAGCTCTCTATTTTTCGAATCGAGTGTGAAGCGTTTAGTTCTTTCTAATAAACTTGATTGTGAAGGTGTGAAGCAGTATGGTGTGGTAGGTAGTACCTACCAGTGGTTGGTAGGTAAAAAAAACGCTGCAAATCATTGAACCTAAGGTTTTATTATTTTCCGTTTTTTTCCGTATTATTTTCCGTATCTATACACCCTTGTGTATAGATACTTCTCTACCAGCCATAAGTACCTATTAGGGCATTTTTGAAAATTTCAACCCTTCAGTTCCATTTGGTTGGTGGTTGGGGTTGAAATTTTCAAAAATGCCCTACCTAGTAGTTAGTGGGTGTTCACCAGGTAGGGAGGGATCTATACAGAAGGGTGTTCTATACAGAAAATAATAAACCATTGGGCAATGATTTTCAGCGTTTTCAAAACGATGCACCCCCTCCAAAAGTTGACATCCGCAAAGATCAGTCCCGCCCCCTCAATTGGCTCCAGCCAATAGCATTCAATTACGCACTACGGATTACGGAAATTACGCATCAATGTGAACCAAGGAGTTACAAGGAGGAGTTAGAAGTGAAATTTTTTCAAAACCAATTCAACGGGAGTTGTGTGTGTGTGAGGTAGTTAAGGGGCGTTGTTACAGGAACACCTGTGCAATTATCTGCAACCTAACATCACCATATTCTATAAAAATTTGACAGACTGGATCGCGGGGACAATCGTTTCGGAAGCTTTTAGAGCTTTTCAGAAGAGAAATCGCTGGCACCTGTGTGCAAGAATAATTGCGTTACAGGAAGAAAAAACACACAAAAAACGCACGACCCGCGCAAATATTGCTTGTTTATGCCGGTAAAATGGAGGAGCGGCTGAATCTGCCCATTTCCTTGTCAATTTCCTCCTATCTGTCAAGTTGGAATCCCAGTTCGTACGCACGGTTGTTCGTTCCCGCCTGCCAATATGTGCTGGTGCACTAATTGAGGGCAATCAGTAACGATCGATTCCCGGCATCCAATCTCCTTCGGAGTTTGAGGAGTAAAAATATGATTCACCGCCTGAGTTTCTCGCCTTCCAAAGCGGTTCGAGAGACTCCAGGAGTATTTGCAACTTTGCTGAAACCTAAGGTCTACCAGTATATTGCTTCCGAGTCTACCAAGGTGGCGGAAGCTTTGTTTTCACTTTTCAAGGTCGAAAAAAAAAAGTTCTCCAAAATCAAAATTTTCACTCGCGTTTTGCGTTTTAGACCTTTCTGAACAATTTTGGTTCCGTGTCTGTGTGTCTGTGTGTCTGTCTGTCTGTCTGTCTGTGTGTCTGTCATGAATTCCTTGTAACGCGCATAACTATACGAAGTTATTGTCCGATTTCAATGAAATTTTCAGGGATTGTGCGGGTTGGTGTGTAGACTTTCCCCTATGAAAATCATCATCCCCGGACTGATAGAAGCGACTGCGCATGCGCAAACGTGAATTCCTTGTAGCGGCCATAACTTCTACATTTTCCATCCGATTTCAATGAAATTTTCAGGGATTGTGCGGGTTGGTGTGTAGACAGTCCCCTATGAAAATCATCACCTTCGGACTGATAGTAGCTACTGCGCATGCGCAAACGTGAATTTCCTTGTAACGGGCATAACTTCCACTTTTTCTACCCGATTTCGATGAAATTTTCAGGGATTATGCGGATTAGGTTGTAGACGGTCCCCTATGCAAATCATCACCTTCGGACTGATAGTAGCCACTGCGCATGCGCAAACGTGAATTTCCTTGTAACGTCCATAATTTCTACATTTTCTATCCGATTTCAATGAAATTTTCAGGGATGTTACAGAATAGTATTTAGATGGTCCCCTATGAAAATCATCACCTTCGGACTGACAGTAGCTACTGCGCATGCGCAAACGTGAATTTCCTTGTAACGGGCATAACTTCCACTTTTTCTACCCGATTTCGATGAAATTTTCAGGGATTATGCGGATTAGGTTGTAGACGGTCCCCTATGCAAATCATCACCTTCGGACTGATAGTAGCCACTGCGCATGCGCAAACGTGAATTTCCTTGTAACGTCCATAATTTCTACATTTTCTATCCGATTTCAATGAAATTTTCAGGGATGTTACAGAATAGTATTTAGATGGTCCCCTATGAAAATCACCACCTTCGGACTGATAGTAGCCACTGCGCATGCGCAAACGTGAATTCCTTGTAACGGCCATAACTTCTACATTTTCCATCCGATTTCAATGAAATTTTCAGGGATGTTACAAATTAACTTGTTTTGATGTTTTGAGATTAATTACTATGCATCGGATCATCTATACAATCGGGTTATGGATACGAGGAAGCTATGTGCCACACCCACTTGGCAGACGTTTTTCACTTTTCAAGGACGAAAAAAAAGTTCTCCAAAATCAAAATTTTCACTCGCGTTTTGCGTTTTAGACCTTTCTGAACAATTTTGGTTCCGTGTCTGTGTGTCTATCTGTCTGTGTGTCTGTCATGAATTCCTTGTAACGCGCATAACTATTCGAAATTATTGTCCGATTTCTATGAAACTTTCAGGGATTGTGCGGGTTGGTGTGTAGACGGTCCCCTATGAAAATCAGCATCTTGGACTGATAGAAGCGACTGCGCATGCGCAAACGTGAATTTCCTTGTAACGGCCATAACTTCCACATTTTCTACCCGATTTCAATGATATTTTTAGGGATTACGCGGATTAGGTTGTAGATGGTCCCCAATGAAAATCAAGGCCTTAAAATTTACATAAGCCTCTGCGCATGCGCATACGTAAAATCCTTGTAACAGCCATAACATTTACATTTTTCGTCCGAATTTGATGAAAGTTTCTAGGATTGACCAGATTAGCGTGTAGATGGTCCCCTATGAGGGTAGTGAAAGGTACTTTAAGATTGGTGTTTTGAGATTAGCTACTATGCATCGGATCATCTATAATATAGATTATAGATAATCTATAATATAGATAGATTATTATAGATAGATTATATTAGATAGATATTATAGATATCTATAATCTATAATATAGATTATATTATAATCGGGTTATGGATACGAGGAAGCTATGTGCCACACCCACTTGTTTTCTACTGCCTTGGAAACGACATTGCAACCCCTTCAGTCTACAATTAGTGTCTGGAAAACGCTACAAAAATACTCCATTCTTTTGCGTTTACTACCTACCAACATCGCTTTCTGTGAGTTGTTGATTTCTTCATTACGAAATTTGTTTCTTGGTTGCTATGGAAGCACAAAAAATGAGTACTTACACGAGATTCATTTCAATTAAACGAACAATGATCTCATTGATCAGCTGAAATTCGGATGGTTTACGTTTCAAGGTACGTAGAATCCAAAAATCGAATAAAAATTTGGCCGTCCGTCCGCCGTACGCGGCACTTTTGCCACTTAGCATTGACCGATTTTCATGAAATTTGGTATGTAGGCTCCATTTGGGGTCTAGTTGTGCCCTGAAGCTTTTAGTTGATGTAGGTCACTTCTAAGGGTTCCAAAATCAATTTTGAAATTTTGAAAGCGCCCTAACTCAAAAAATTTAGATATTAACCCTAGAGAGATAGGGCTCTTCACAGAGCTCTTGAAGGTAGGGGTGAGTAAATTTTACTCATCAGTAGAAAAAATTCTCAAAATATGCCCTTCTATCTAAATAGTGGGAAGAGTCAGGATTGATGACACAATATTTTTTCTGTTTATAAACTTTTTATTGTAACATTCGAAAAAATACTTCTTTTAATCATTAGGGCAACTGAATCTTTAGGAACTTGGACCCATAAGCGTAGACTAACAGTCTTAATTATTCATAAATAGGCCACCTCCTTCAGGCCACCTTCTGGTCTTTCTTCCACAATTCATGTTCTGACACATTTGATCAAAACGGTCAACGCCACCTTTAGTCTGGTTGTAGCAGAGAATAATGTTTGGTTTCCCACTAACTTCATCCACACTACCATCGTCGTGCATCGAAGGAACAAAAGACTCCATTGTTCGAATCTACAGCAACCAAGAAAAATACGAGATTAAACAATGTACCAATCATACTTCATCATCATATTAGCAAATTTTCAAAAAATGAATAAAAAGTAACTCACATAACTAGGCATGTAAAGGTAGGGATGAGTAAAAATTACTCACATAACTAGGCATGCCAAGGTATGGGTGAGTAAGAATTACTCATAATTACTCATAAATAGTTACATGGAAAGGTAGGGGTGAGTAAAATTGACTCACGATGTTTTGGTACTTACATTGTGAGAAGATGCACAGTCCTCAAGGGCAGCCTCCACACTGACTGGCCAACCTGCAAGTACCTACTGAGTGAATAGGTGGAGGGAAGCAAGAGCCACTCCCCTCTGGTCTAGGGAAAATCAACGGATGCTTCCCCAAGTGAGTAAGATTTACTCACGCCTATCTCTCTAGGGTTAAGGTATTGTTTTTCCTTCAATTTAAGATTCTATAGAATTTTTAGAATTTTTTGAGACCACGCGGAGCTCTGTTGGACAAACCGTTCGCTCTAGCACTCTTAGCACTAGGTACTATGAATTATTTTGTTGTACGACTCTGTTTAGGGCAAGCATTTCGTCACAGCCGGAGAACCCATCGTCCAGATTCTCACACTGGGGGATTCGCCAATTCCAGGATTTGCCAAATTAAGTATGTTTCTATTTCACGTTTTTGACTGATTTTCAGCAGATGCTGCGTCTTTGAGGAAATGTTTCCAAATTTTGGTTTTCACCCTGCTATGTTTTCAGGTGCTAAGAGGCGATCCATCTCCTCGCCTCTAGTGGAAGGTCCAAGTGGGCGAAGGGACAGGTCTTCCGCCACTTATCACACGCTTTACAAGCGGTGGAAGGTCGAAGGAAACACTCACTAATTTACCCACGTAGGGAAGATATATGGCGTCATTTGAAAGCATTCGAGGGTTAACCTCGAGTACGCGACTCCCTGCAGGACCGCTGCTGACTTCTCGTAATTATCGAAGACACCCGACCTTGCAACCCTTTCTATTACAATTATTAATCAGATATAAGCCAACCCGTCCCAAGGTTACCTCTGGTAAACCCTTCGTTATCATAACCAATTATCCGTTTGCCTCAGGATTTATAGTGACAAGGAGCAACTAATTATTTATTGTTGCAATTAATCCCGGTAGGATTCAGGTGTTGTAAAGCCACATGAGATTATGCTACTCGTGCGTTTTGGTGTTGCCATAACTACCGTCGCAGATAACAAGGGATGATTGGGGGATGGAGATGCGACTACTCTATTACCAGAGAATTCAATTCGAAACGCTGAAAATTATTACACAACGGTTTATTATTTTTATATATATCACTCGTCTACAAAATCACCAACCATCCAATATGAAAAAAAAAGAAAAAAAAAATTTTTTTAAATAAAAAAAAAAATCAAAATTACCAACCATCGATCGCATTTTGGTCAGCTAAAATTTGAACGGAGATTAGGCCTCTGTTGCGATTCACACTCGTGTTTTGATTTATATATATATATATTTCAATATAAACCCTTAAATTTTCGTAAGGAGCGAACGGTTTGTCTTACAGAGCTCCGCGTGGTCTCAAAAAATTCTAAAAATTCCATAGAATCTTAAATTGAAGGAAAAACAATACCTTTATATCAAAATTTTTTGAGTTGGAGCGTTTTCAAAATTTCAAAATTGATTTTGGAACCCTTAGGAGTGACCTACATCAACCAAAAGCTTCGGGGCACAACTAGACCCCAAATGGAGCCTACATACCAAGTTTCATCAAAATCGGTCAATGCTAAGTGGCAAAAGTGCCGCGTACGGCGTATGGATGGTCAAATTTTGGTTTATTATTTTCAATAATCCTCAATAACACCCCCTCAAAATTTGATGGTTTACGTTTCAAGGTACGTAGAATCCAAAAATCTAATAAAAATTTGGCCGTCCGTCCGCCGTACGCGGCACTTTTGCCACTTAGCATTGACCGATTTTGATGAAATGTGGTATGTAGGTTCCATTTGGGGTCTAGTTGTGCCCCGAAGCTTTTGGTTGATGTAGGTCACTTCTAAGGGTTCTAAAATAAATTTTGAAATTTTGAAAACGCCCTAACTCAAAAAATTTCGATATAAAGGTATTGTTTTTCCTTCAATTTAAGATTCTATAGAATTTTTAGAATTTTTTGAGACCACGCGGAGCTCTGTAGGACAAACCGTTCGCTCCCTACGAAAATTTAAGGGTTTATATTGAAATAATATATATGTCGGCGGAGAATTCCTACAACATTCAATATCAATTCCTACGTTGCTTCATTCGTTGTATTTCATCAAATATGATATCAATATGATTGATAATTTAATTACTGATTTGTAAGATTTGATTAAGTTCAGCTCTGAAGGCAAACACATTAGGTGTCGTCTATGGACGCTCGAGAAAACCCCTCAGAGAGTACCTACCTCCCTGGTAGTATTATTTTGGATTCACGGGGTGGGGGTGAAGCCCCTAAACCCTTCGTCGAGGCCCTTGGTGGCACAGTTTTCATGAGAGTTCCGCCTTGAGAAGGTACCAGCTATTTCGTTGGTCGTATACCTACTTACTGGATTCGTACTATGTTTATCGAGGGGAGAGTGTTCCGGGTCTGACGAGCTGAATTTATCCAATCAATACTTAATAATTCACCTTAATAATTAATTTTTTGACAACAGTATAAAAATATAGTCCACAGTTTAATTAAATAATTCCGATTGTTCTGATACTTCCTTATCATGGGTGACTATTCGGGTCCTGAAGAAGGGGAAATTCAGGAAAATCAACTTTATCCGCCGTCATCAGAAGTGGGATCACGTGACAGGTATCTTGATAATCAAAATCCACGAAGAATGTCTGACATAAATTTTCGAGATAGCAGCGAGTTTTTCCGGCCGCACTTCGATGACCCTCCCAGATATGGACCTTCAACATCACGTGAGTTCAATATGCATGATCCTGCCACGTCCCAATCGCCACATGAACCAATTCTTTACAACACTCCCCCATTACAAGCGAGTCAAATTGATCAAACCCCATCATCAACTGAGACAATGCACGCACTACTTCTGCAGCAAAATCAGAATATGTGCAGAGTTATTGAACATCTCACCCGAAATTCAAATGTTGATAATTCCAGAAATACTGATGTACGATTTCCCGATTTTGACCCGAAAAATTCAAGAATGGACCCTAAAGCTTGGTGTAATACCGTCGAGTGTTGCATCAATCCCGATGAAAAATACGGAAGAAAACTTATTCTTGCCCTAAGCAAAGCATTGAAAGGTGAATCTGCCGAATGGTACACGACAATCGTTCATCCAGATTTGACTTGGGACGAATTTCGAAGGGCATTTCTCGCCCAATACGACATTTCGATTACACCTGCCGGATTATTCACACAATGTTTTCAAATGAAACCAAAAGACAATGAAAATTATTTAACTTTCGCCTCACGGACCATTAACATGCTGACAGCTCGCTGCAAGGATATGACCATGGAGCAGATTGCAGTTTCTGTAGCACTCGCACAAATCGCTCAAGTTGATCATCGCGTCCGACGCCTGGCACATACCACGAATATCGACACTAGAGAAAAATTACTCCGAGAACTCCGTTCTCTTTCGTTTAAACGTCCTGCCGACACCAATGAGCGCATCACTGACAATAAGAAATTTCGTCCATCAAACTCTTCATCAAATTCGAGCCAAAAATGCCAGAATTGCTTTCGTTTTGGCCACAATACCTCCGAATGCCGCACATCTAAGCACTCCTCGACTTCTCAAAACCCTGGCCAATACACTTCGGTTACATGCTACTCTTGTAACCAGAAAGGACATCTATCAACCCATTGTCCGAAGAAGACCAACCACGGGACTTCCAGTTCGAAAACGAGCCAAGCAGCCAAGCCGATGGACAAGCACGTTGGCTTATGTGAAGTCAATCCCAAGGGAACCTTATGACATAACGGTGAGAGTTTCATTTACATTTTTGACTCGGGTTCAGAATGCTCTCTTCTCAGCTCAAATTCAAGTAAAAAATTTTGTGGAAAAATGTTTTCAAATTTCGTAAATTTACATGGCTTAGGATCTGCTATAGTTGCTTGCAAATCACAAAAGTATCCCCCATGGAACTCATGTTTGGAAGAATTTCACGACCTTTAGGTCTTATTTCTGTCACGGAGCATGTAGCCGACACACCTACTATAAATTTATCTGAAGAGAGAGAGCAAGCTGCCCGAGCCATTGAAAAACAAGCTCAATATGATAAGTCTAGATTTGATAAAGGGAAAGCAAAAATTAAACAATTTAAAGTTGGAGACCTAGTACTTCTTAAAAATGAAGATCGTAATCAAGTAAAGCTCGATTGTAAATATCGAGGCCCGTTTCAAATTCACGAAATTTTACCTAATGATAGGTACACAATAAAGTCTATGGATAAGAGACGTGTTTATAAATACTCTCATGACAGATTAAGGTTGGCTCCGTTTCCCATAAACGATCAATCAATTCTAACAGATGAAAATGAAGACAACGAATCTACCTAGTAAGGACCTACACATCACTTAAATATCTGAAGCCTAGATTTGATGTTACCCATTGTAGTACCAGTCTAATTTTGATGGAATGTGTTTCCATAATGTCTAAAATATGTTACTTGATCATCGTCATTCCAAATTTTGGATACCTACGGACTATTTTGTGTGCTGTTTGAGTCGAAATAACAACCTCATTTTTGTTTGGACGAAAAAGGTATTAAGATGGCTTAGCTTTTAGCTGGTCAAGATCATCTTGGGACAGCGATGCGGTCATTCTATGTTACCTGTGTTCTGGTAATTGACTTAGCTTTTCGCCGGCATAGGACACATAATTTCCTATGAACGAGCGATGCGGTCTTTATCAAGCACATGGGCAGTTCAGCTTGTCGCTAGTCCTATATGGACACGCGCAATGCGGCTGTCAAGTCTGGCCTCTGATGGGAGTTTCGTTTTCGAATTCTGACATATCACAAGTACACCATGTTTATGTTTGACCACACTCTGAAACCAACATTGTTTTGAACAGTTCTTCAGTATGCTAGTGAGCATCAGAATCGTCGTGATAAGGTTGCAGACCTTGGAGAGCACCGCATGTTTTGGGTAATTGTACCCACTGATTGGAGTGATGAGTGTGTGTTCATCTTGACACATGGAAGTGTCTTTGCCTTCGCGGCTCACAGATTATCCATGAGTGGATCGTTTTAAAGTTTTGAAATAACATTGGGTAACACAAGTCGTTCAAGGCATTGAAATTAAAATTTTGAGGTGTACTCAGACACACCATCATTTGATTGAAATCGAATCTTTAAATTTTGACAGTATATCAAACATTGGTACAATTAAACAATACCAAACCACATTTTATCAATTATATCAGATAGCCCGAAATTCTGATTATACCTGAGTTCTGGATGATAATCCCTCCCCCTTCACGAAATTTCAGGCTGTTTTTATGCCTCTCGGACTCATGAATTCGAGGTACCTATGTACCATTTGCATTAATTATTGTTGTGGATTAACCACTGTCAATTTTTTGGTTCACTCGCGCCGTGAGCGCGCTCGACCCATGCTTCCCTAGTAGGTAGGGTGGAGCAAGGGGAGTCCGTCTGATGAGAGCTGATTCGTTTGTATTTCTGTGTTGCAGATTGACGCTTCCCGGGACGGAAGCATGGTCAGAATGGCCGTGTCGGCGGAGAATTCCTACAACATTCAATATCAATTCCTACGTTGCTTCATTCGTTGTATTTCATCAAATATGATATCAATATGATTGATAATTTAATTACTGATTTGTAAGATTTGATTAAGTTCAGCTCTGAAGGCAAACACATTAGGTGTCGTCTATGGACGCTCGAGAAAACCCCTCAGAGAGTACCTACCTCCCTGGTAGTATTATTTTGGATTCACGGGGTGGGGGTGAAGCCCCTAAACCCTTCGTCGAGGCCCTTGGTGGCACAGTTTTCATGAGAGTTCCGCCTTGAGAAGGTACCAGCTATTTCGTTGGTCGTATACCTACTTACTGGATTCGTACTATGTTTATCGAGGGGAGACTGTTCCGGGTCTGACGAGCTGAATTTATCCAATCAATACTTAATAATTCACCTTAATAATTAATTTTTTGACAACAGTATAAAAATATAGTCCACAGTTTAATTAAATAATTCCGATTGTTCTGATACTTCCTTATCATGGGTGACTATTCGGGTCCTGAAGAAGGGGAAATTCAGGAAAATCAACTTTATCCGCCGTCATATATATAAATCAAAACACGAGTGTGAATCGCAAAAGAGGCCTAATCTCCGTTCAAATTAGAGCTGACCGAAATGCGATCAATGGTTGGTGATTTTGATTTTTTTTTTTATTTATTTTTTTTTTTTCTCTTCATATTGGATGGTTGGTGATTTTGTAGACGAGTGATCTATATAAAAATAATAAACCGTTGTGTAATAATTTGCAGCGTTTTATCCGATTTTTGGAATCTACGTACTTTGAAACGTAAACCATCAAATTTTGAGGGGGTGTTAAAATTTTTTTTTCTTGGTCGATTCCAAAGGTTCATTATTGAAAATAATAAACCAAAAGTAGGGAGTTGTAAGTGCCTTCATTAGGAAATTTGATGACTGGTTGCTAAGGACGCCATTTTGGTTTATTATTTTCAATAAATAATGAACCTTTGGAATCGACCAAGAAAATTTTTTTACCCCCCCCCCCCCTCCCAAATTTTTTGGTTTACATTTCAAGGTACGTAGAATACGAAAATCGGATAAAAAATTTTCCGCCCTTCCGCTTTTCTTTCCTCAGTTAGCATTGACCAATTTTGATGAAATTTGGTTTATGGGCTCCATTTGGGGTCAAGTTGTGCCCCGAAGCTTTTGTCGGTCACTTCTAAGGGTTGAAATTTTGAAAACGCCTTAACTCGTTTTTTCATCAATTCAGTAAAGATAGTTTTGAATTTTTAGAGACCTCGCGGAGCCCTGTAGGACAAACCGTTCTCTCCCTACGCGAACTCAAGTGTTGGACTTACGATAAATCAGAAACACGAGTGAGAATCGCAAAAGAGGCCTAATCTCGGTTCAAATTTTAGCTGACCGAAGTGCAAAAAACTTAAGCTGATCGAAAAAATTTAGACGACAAAGGTGTCCACAGCAGACCACATGATGAGTGTACGTGAGCCTTTGTAGTTTCCTGGAATCTCAAACTGAACGACTCTGGTTACTTGGAGAAGTAGTGCACCTAGAGAAGCGGACATGCCAGGGGAATGACATTTAGGCTAATCCCCTATTTTTCCTAGCCTTGCTAATCGTCTAATTCGAAAATGGAAACATTTGTAGTCTGGGAATCATGGTTCTCAATGTTTTTGCTTCTGAGTCTACCAAGGTAGCGGAAGCTTTGTTTTCAAGGTAGAAAAAAAAGTTCTCCAAAATCGAAATTTTCACTCGCGTTTTACGTTCAGACCTTTCTGAACAATTTTGGTTCCGTGTCTGTCTGTCATGAAATCCTTGTAACCGGCATAACTATACGAAGATATTGTCCAATTTCGATGAAATTTTCTGGGATTGTGCGGATGGGAGGATGAAATCACCACTCCTGGACTAATAGCAGCCGCTGCGCATGCGCAAACGTAAAATCCTTGTAACAGCCATAACTTCCACATTGGTTTTCTATCCGATTTCGATGAAATTTTCAGAAATTATGTGTATTACGTTGTAGATGGAATACATCCCCTATGGAAAACAACACCCCCGGACAGATAGTAGCCGCTGCGCATGCGCAAACGTAAAGTCCTTTTAACAGCCTCAACACTTACATTTTTCATCAAAATTTGATGAAATTTTTTAGGATTGTTCAGATTGGCGTGTAGATTGTCCCCTAAGAGAAGCAGACTGATAGTAGCCGCAGCGCAAGCGCAAACGTGAATTCCTTGTAACAGCAAAAACTTCTAAATTTTCTATCCAATTCCGACGAAATATCTCAGGATTTCTCAGATTAGCGTGAAGATGGTCCCTCATCTATACAATTGGGTTATGGATACGAGGAAGCTATGTGCCACACCCACTTGGCAGACTACAATCAACAATGTGAATGTTGTACCAACAAAGCAAGAGTCCAAAAGAGCGTTGCATCAGGGAGAGGGTTAAAACCCAAAGAGCGGGGCTGTTGATGTGGAAGAGGCCGCAGACGCCCCTTCGCTACCCCCCACCCCCTCCACCCTAGGGGCCACTACGTGTAATTAGAGGCTGTTCATAGGATTATGTGGAGCTGAGAGGGTTCCGGGTGGGGGTTGTGGCTCTGGCGGAGGCTTTGAAGTTCCCGAAGTGACGTCTGCATTTGAAGCCTACAGCCACTGGGGGTGGGGGGGCGCTCCAAACATCCTCGTCCTCCCACGATCTCGACCGCCTCCGGGGCATTTTGAAGGGGCCTCCACGACCGGGACTGAAGGGGATGAGGGATCGGGATTCCCGCTCCTCCGTCTTCTGAGCCGACCGCCTATCAGTCAGTGGAATTCCCTCTTCGTTTTGACTCTTCAATACGCTATGATCCTTCCTCCCTTCACCCTCCGCCCATCTTCCACCGGGGGACGGACGTCACATCCGCAGCGATTCACACCAGTAACAAACGCTGCAAATTATTACACAATAGTTTATTATTTTTCTTTAAGAAGAAGAAGAAAACATGTTTATTTACAAGAGATAATCGGATACAAAAAACTGGTATAACAAAATGAAAACATGGTAGGCATGGACGTGACGTCCGTCTGCCGAGTGGTGTGAGCGTATTTGTGGTCTATTTTGAGCATATTTTGAGTAGTACTAAATTTTAAATAAACTATTAATTATATCAATACTATATCTACTATACTAATCACAGTTGAATTCTTCAATAAGTTTTGCCCGATATAGCCAACACTTCTGGCCATACTGGGCTACTTTCAACCAGCACCTCCCGTTATCCAGGCAGCTGAATGATGCTCTCAGTGTCCAGCCGACCCGCCCCCAAAAAATAAACCCGAAACTCGGACAGCACAGGGCACACCCCAAGAAAATGAATGATGTCCTCGTTGCTACCCATGTTACAGAGAGAGCAGGTTCGGCGTGAGCTCTCCGATCTCCGATACGGACCATCATTGAGACGAAGAAGTGCACCTCGGAACCTCAATACCCAGCGTCGAACCCACAACGGGTGCCCAGAGGCTTCGCTGTGCAAATCCGCCGGTCTCACGTTGAAATCAAGCTGGGGGTATATGGGGCTTCTGGACTGCGAAGCACATGCGCGCATCTCATCAATCCATGATGCACGAACCGCCTCTACCAGTGCTTCCATCCGGTGCAGCCAGGAGGACAACTCCGACACTTCCCCCACAAAAGCGCAGCCATACTTTACTGCTAGCTCCCTCAGTGTTCGATACCAGGAGACATTTCTACTAGCAGTTTCACGGGCCACCAAAAACGGAAAACGATGTTCTGGCATTTTCATTGCTTTAACAATATATCTGCACGCAACTGACAGACTGTACGCAAAGATTGGATCGGCACCAGTTTCTAGGTATACAAAGTAGTTGGGCGTGTTCCGGGGGAGGCCATAAATCATCTTTATGAAATGTCTCAGAACTTGTTCCAGAGAGTCCGACCGCGAGAATCCTGTTACTTGGGCTCCGTAGCACAAAACTGCTCGCGACACTGCTTTGAATATCTTGAACTTCGAGTGCACTGGTATGGTTGATCGGCAAAGCAAAGACTTGTATACACTATTCATGCCAAGTTTAGCTGCCGCCG
This sequence comes from Apolygus lucorum, assembly GCA_009739505.2. Lineage (NCBI taxonomy): Eukaryota > Metazoa > Arthropoda > Insecta > Hemiptera > Miridae > Apolygus > Apolygus lucorum. Next base: position 62,560,734 of record CM019178.2, read on the forward strand.
CCCTCTCAGCAAAGTGCCGACCAAATGACATTTTTGGGGAGAGAGTTATGCCAAGGTATTTATAACTTGACACAACTTCAATTGGGCTGCCATTGAAATTGAATGCGTCCAAAGCCCCAAGCCTTCCCCCTCGACGAAACACCATCACTCCAGACTTCGCCAAATTCACAGTCATTTCCCATCTGGCACAATATTCTTCCAGTCCTTTTATGTTGCGTCTTAAGTCGGCTGGTGTTGTGGATAGAATAACGACGTCGTCCGCATACATTAGGGCCCTGATGACAACTCCACCAATCTCCACTCCACACGGCAACATCTCTATCAGGCCATCTATGTAAAGGGCGAAAAGCTGAGGGCTCAGCAGACATCCCTGACGAACACCTTATTTTTCTTTAAACATCACTCGTCTACAAAATCACCAACCATCCAATATGAAGAAAAAAAAGAAAAAAAAAAAATCAAAATCACCAACCATCGATTGCATTTCGGTCAGCTCTAATTTGAACGGAGATTAGGCCTCTTTTGCGATTCACACTCGTGTTTTGATTTATACATATATATATATATATATATATATATATATATATATATTTCAATATAAACCCTTAAATTTTCGTAGGGAGCGAACGGTTCTAAATTCTAAAAATTCTATAGAATCTTAAATTGAAGGAAAAACAATATTATATCGAAATTTTTTGAGTTAGGGCGTTTTGAAAATTTCAAAATTGATTTTGGAACCCTTAGAAGTGACCTACATCAACCAAAAGCTTCGGGGCACAACTAGACCCCAAATGGAGCCTACATACCAAATTTCATCAAAATCGGTCAATGCTAAGTGGCAAAAGTACCGCGTACGGCGGACGGACGGCCAAATTTTTATTCGATTTTTGGATTCTACGTACCTTGAAACGTAAACCATCAAATTTTGAGGGGGAGTTAAATTTTTTTTTTCTTGGTCGATTCCAAAGGTTCATTATTGAAAATAATAAACCAAAACGTGTAACAAACAGTTATATTAACACGTTGTTGTGTAACTTTTTTTCTGTTATGTAGCAGGTTACAAGTTACCCACAGGTTGTCGGTAAAGATTAAAGGAAGTTAGACAATTTGGTTGTATGACAAGTAGCAAGCTCGTCCACACACACCTAACCCCCACTTTGTGACAACCCCTCCAGATCAGTTGATGGAAAACTACCTTCCAGTGTGTGCATCCTGTGATTTGACTGACCCCTTGAATTTACTGGATCTGTATTTGGCTTTTTAATTTTTTACTTCATTTTATTAAGCATTTTTGAAAGAATACAAAAAAAATTGCATAATAAAATATTTGTTTGAATATAATAATAGGCTATTACATCCTTCAAGAAGCCAATAAGGGCCCCACAGACTTCAGGAACAATCTTGGAAATAGTCTACGTTGAGATCTTGAATAAGTAACTCAAGCTTTGATAGGAATTACCACTCGCCAAAAATCTCGGAGTAACTGCAAGCCTTTCTCTTGCAGGTATAGCTCATCGATAATAATTGGTGTCAAGAGATATTCAAAGTCAGAACTGCTCATTCGATCGAAATTCTTGAATCTCCCATCATCCCCCCCCCTTTTTTTCAATTGTTTATTGGTTGAGACTATTTTACAATATACCTCATTGAAATAGTGTACATACTTTCATTGTTTACATTATAATTATATTATCTACAAACATGGTTGTAGTTTAATCACTGCTGAACGATGTCCATGATATGACGTGGGCGGGAGAGTCTTCTGACTTCTGGCGTTTGAAAGCCTTCAGTAACTAAAGGGTTATAGTGGTCAATGTTGCGCTGAACAAAGGAGCTGCAGCATCCATTCAGAATTTCGATCGGTGGCTCTAGCTGAAGGTCGTGATATAATGTTTCGTTTCTCACGAGTGGGGGAGCTTGCACGATTCGACGTCGTAGAATTCCATTTTGCTGTTGCTCTATCCTCCTGAATTCTGATTTGGAGCAGGTACCCCAGACTGCCAAGCCGTATGTCCAGATGGGTCGGATCAGGGTTTTGTATAATATTAATTTGTTTTGGATGGATAAATGTGGACTTCCAAGAAAGGACCTCAACTGTGCAACCCTGTTTTTTACTTTCTTTATAATTTCGCTGATATGGTCATGAAACGTTAATCGTTTATCCAATATAACTCCGAGATATTTATGCGAGGTTTTGGTTGGGATCAGCTGACCAAGATAGTGGAGTTCTGGATCTGTATAATTTCTTTTGTAGGTGTATGTAACGATGCTAGATTTTTCACTGTTTATTTTTATCCTCCATTTCGTGCACCATTGTCCCAGTACGTTAAGCATCTGTTGGAGATTCTCGGTTGCAATTTCAGATTCCTCATTCGACGTAGCGTAGACTAAATCGTCCGCATACAATCCAGAGAACCCATCCGGGGCTTCCAGAGGCATGTCACTCGTGTATATGGAGTATAAATATGGCGCCCACACACTTCCTTGTGCTACTCCAGCTTGAATTAGCCTTGGTGTTGAATGATGGTTCTGGATTGAGACCACGAACGTCCTGAGTCCACGGACTCACTACTGAATCCTCAAATGATAGAAAGTGTTGCATTTTTGGTTTATTATTTTCAATAATGAACCTTTGGAATCGACAAAGAAAAAAAAAGTTTAACCCCCCCCCCCCCTCCCCCCACTTTCAAAATTTGTTGGTTTACGTTTCAAGGTACGTAGAATCCTAAAATTGAATAAAAAATATTCCGTCCGTCTGCCGTAGATTGAGACCACGAACGTCATCCCCCCTGAGGGGATCTCTATCGTCTTCTATCAGATCCTCCATCAGGCGAGTTCCACTGTACAGTCGCGACTCGAGCTTCCAGCGAAGGTCGCAATCAGTATCTGCGTTCAGTTGGTTGACGGCGAGTTGATGAAATTACACAGGTCGCTGAGGCCAGTACAACCTCTTCCTCCGAAGCCATGATCACTACTGAATCCTCAAATGACTGAAAGTGTTGCATTTTTGGTTTATTATTTTCAATAATAAACCATTGGAATCGACAAAGAAAAAAAGGTTTAACCCCCACCCTCAAAGTTTGTTGGTTTACGTTTCAAGGTACGTAGAGTCCTAAAATCGAATAAAAATTTGTCCATCCGCACGCGGCACTTTTCCTAGCAACCCTGGACCGATTTGGTTCAAATTTGGTAGGGTAGATGAGCCTATTAACGGACAGGCCCTGTAGACGGACACTGGTGCAGTTTTCCCCTCGTAAATAAGTCCAGAGTTTGTTGGGGCGATTGTGCCTATGTCCTTTTCCTTCACAAACCTTCTCTTTGCTAGGAACAAGTCTACCAACCTCCAAAAAGCGTAGCTGTTAATGTTGAGAAATTGACAAAAGTGGTGCAACAATGCTTGCACTGAAAACCCTTGATGGAGTTATCTGTTTGGTTGTGGAGGTGCTCTGAGGAAATAAGGCATGGAAATCACATTTTGGTTTATTATTTCTAATAATAAGCCTATGTGATCGTATCGCAAAAAATTTTTATAACCCCCCCTCAAACTTTGTCACTTTACGTTTCAAGGTGCGTAGAATCCAAATTTGCAATGTCCGTCCGCCGTCCACCGTCCGCCGTCCCCCGTCCGCCGTCCGCCGTCCGCCGTCCCCCGTCCGCCGTCCGCGGCACTTTTCTTAGCAACACTGGACCGATTTGGTTCAAATTTGGTATATGGGCTCCATTTGGGGTCTAGTTGTGCCGCGAAACGTTTGGTTGATGAAAGTCACTTCTAAGGGGTGAAAATTAAGGGTTGAAATTTTCAAGAGTGCCCTAGCTCGAAAACTCTCGAAATAAAGGTATCGTTTTTTCACCAATTTAAAATAGTATTGAATTTTTAAAAATTTTTGAGACCACCCGGAGCTCTGTAGGACAAACCGTTCGGTCCCTACGAGTACTTGAAGGTTTTCCTTCGATAAAACAGAAACATGAGTGTGAATCGCAAAAGAGGTCCAATCTCCATTCAAATTTTATCGGACTAAAATGCGATCGCTGTTCATTTCTTCGATTTGTGTACAGTTTTGCCTTCTACGTAACCAGTAAACAAATTTCAATATGAAGCTTTCTATTTTTCCAATCGAGTGTGAAGCGTTTAGTTCTTTCTAATAAATTCGATTGTGAAGGTGTGAAGCCAGTATGGTGTGGTAGGTAGTACCTAGCTGGTGGGTAAAAAAAAGTTGGTAGGTAAAAAAAATGTTGGTGGGTAAAAAACGCTGCAAATCATTGCTCAAAAGCTTCTTCATTCTTCAGATCACTGATCAGCTGAGTGAGCTCCGAAGCCATTTTCAATCCTATTGAATGGAAGTGCTCTTCCAGGCGTCTCCAGCATTCGAGGAGATCTTCTTCACTCCTCAGATCACTGATCAGCTGAGTGAGCTCCGAAGCCATTTTCAATCCTATTGAATGGAAGTGCTCTTCCAGGCGTCTCCAGCATTCGAGGAGATCTTCTTCACTCCTCAGATCACTGATCAGCTGAGTGAGCTCCGAAGCCATTTTCAATCCTATTGAATGGAAGTGCTCTTCCAGGCGTCTTCAGCATTCGAGGAGATCTTCTTCACTCCTCAGATCACTGATCAGCTGAGTGAGCTGCGAAGCCATTTTCAATCCTATTGAACGCAGGAAGCTGAAATTTGAGAGGGAAGGTCAAGGGAGAATACAGATCGTGGTAGGTGCTATTGATGGAGAACCAGTGATCTATACAGAAGGGTGATCTATACAGAAAATAATAAACCTTTGAGCAATGATTTGCAGCGTTTTCATTTCAATTCAATGAATTTAATTTCATTAGTGTGTTGTTATTCACCTGAAGACGTGGAATTGGTTTAACAGGTGATTTCTTAAATAATCACTTGAAAATGGCCTTATCCGTCTATTGGAGCTGCAAAACACCCAACTTTCAGTAGGCGGACAAAGTATCCGTCTACTGGGTATGGACCAAAAACTTGACAAATCCAGTAAACGGACACCCTCATTTACCTATGTAATGGACCTAGTAACGTTCAGTCTTTTTCTGAATTAAACGTGTTTCTGATTTATCGTACGTCCAACCCTTAAATTATCGTAGGGAGCGAATGGTCTGTTCTACAGAGCTCTGCGTGGTCTCAAAAAGTTATAAAAATTCTTTAGAATCTTAAATTGAAGGAAAAACAATACCTGTATATCAAAATTTTTTGAGTTAGGGCGTTTTCAAAATTTCGAAATTCATTTTTTGACCCTTGGAAGTGACTTACATCAACCAAAATCTTTGTGGCACAACTAGACCCCGAATGGAGCCTTCATACCAAATTTCATCAAAATCGGTCAATACTAAGTGGGGAAAGTGCCGCGGACGGCGGAAGGACGGCCAAATTTTTATTCGATTTTTGGATTCTACGTACCTTGAAACGTAAACCAACAAATTTTGAGGGGGTGTTAAACAATTTTTTTCTTGGTCGATTTCAAAGGTTCATTATTGAAACTGATAAACCAAAACCAGTGCAAAAGAAGAGAAAAATTGGTGATAATTACAGTGTCCATTGGAGATATCTATTGATAAATAAGTATAGAAAAGATGAGAACGAAAGAGAAAGTCTGAAAAAGATTGATTTTAGATTTAAGAAACTTATGTTTGGTGGTTCCGGATACTAACTGGTTATCCATTTGGTAGTTACTTACCAACTGAATATTGTTGTGATGTTATAACCAACTCTGTAGGTTGGTTGTGATTTAATTTTCGGGGTTTCCGAACTAAAAAAAAAATACACCTATTTCTTTTGAATGACCACTCTGTTTTTCACAAAACCTGAATTCCTCGTGAACTGTCCGTCTACTGGCTCCCAAATGTCCGGCATTAGGAAAAACGTGTCCGCCGACTGGGGTTTGGGGGTTTTCTTCTAAAATTCACTGAAACCATTTTTTGAATTTATTTTTAACGATTCTAACTTATGGCTCTTATTCTTTAGCCCTGTCATGAGGTTGTAGAGCAAAAAGAAAGTAGGTTTTCAGTACGGTTAAATTTTTATGAACTGTCAAAGTCATCGATGTAGTTAGGTGTCCGACTACTGGCGCATTTACCCTACATGGGCTCCATTTGGGGTCTAGTTGTGCCGCGAAGCTTTTGCTGGATGTAGGTCACTTCTAAGCGGTGAAAATTGAGGGTTGAAATTTTCAAGAGTGCCCTAGCTGGAAAACTCCCGAAATAAAAGTATCGTTTTTTCAGCAATTATAAATATTATTGAATTTAAAAAAATTTTGAGACCACCCGGAGCTCTGCAGGACAATCCGTTCGCTCCCAACGAGTACTTAAGGGTTTTCCTTCGATAAAACAGAATCATGAGTGTGAATAACAAGAGTTCTAATCTCCGTTCAAATTTTATCTGACTAAAATGCGATCGCTGTTCATTAAATGAATGGTTTGAAATTTTCAACAGCATTTACCCTCATTTACCCCCTCTTAACAAGCAAAATTCGAAATTCCGACGACATAGTGCACAACTAGATAGTTTTCCGCGACGAACGAAAAAAAGTCCATTCATGCAGCATGAATTAATGAGCTAATTTTCGAAGAAATCTTTCAGTTGAAGGTATGGTTAAGAAAAGGAACATTGGTGTTGCAATTTCTTTTAGAAAGTTTTTTTTTTACACGATTCTTGGTTTTCTTCGATTTTCAGTATAGCATACCAACATACTGTATGCACCGAGTATGCTTTGAAGAATTTAGGAGACCATATTCACGTTCTACTCGTCACCACAGACTCTTAAGGTATCCACATGGCTATTGTTAGTTTTTTCAATTTTCAGTAGAGCATACCAGCATACTGTATGCACTGGGTACGCTTTGAAGATCTTAGGAGTCTATCGATGGCATCATATGATAACCTCGTATCTCAATTTTTGGCCAAAATGGTTCTTTTTGGATTCTCTGAATGAAAACGTCGTATCCCACCCACCTGTAATTCAATTTTTAGCGGGAATTGCATTTTCTGCTCTCTAACGCTCTAAATGATAACCTCGGTTTTGATCAAGAGGGCTGAGTGTCACTGATAACCATGGTTTATTATCGCTAAAAATTGAATTACAGGTGGATACGAGGTTATCATGTGATGCCATCGCTATATTCATGTTCTACTCGTCTCTACGAACTCATAGAGTACCCACACGGCTACTGTATTTCTGGGTACAACAAATAAATGCACGTACTAATTATATATTAAATAGATACATACTTTTCTTAATTTTGGATGTTCATTTGTGAAAAAAAGCATATCAGAAATTTTGTGCTGAATCCGTATATACCATATATTACCATGACTTTGAAAGTAATAACCACAATAACGGGAAAACCCCATTTTTTTGGACTTTTTAAAAATTTCGGACCACTTTGGATTGTCCAAAATTGCTGGCTAACGAACTTGACCTATGGTTTGCTGTTACGAACATTTTGGGAAAAACTAAAAAAAAATTCTAAATAATTACTCAAGTTATCGTGGGAAATTACATACACACACACGATTTTTGGAAAAACTTCTGGGATCGTTTCAGAATGTTCCAAAGCGGACTTCAGTGTACAAATTTTTCGAAAAAGTCCATTCTAAAAATTTTGAGGCCATTGCAATAGCTTCATTTTCCTTGAAAATTCGCAAAAAGAACCACGAAATTCGGTTGAGAACTAAGGCTTGGGCAGACGACACAAGATTTTGTCACACACACACAGACAGACATTCACCTGTGAGCTGCTCACAATCAGCTCACTGTTTCCCTTAACGGGCCACGAAGGAAAATAAGTCCTAAAAGTCCTCACAAGCCCTGCCATGCCATATCCCTCGCCAGGCAATAGTTACTCCAATCACCTTTAGTTGATTTCGCTGAATGTTTGCAAGTGCTTCTGCAGCCTCTAGTAATGCGTCAATTTTTGAATTGTGGAAGCATTGATGTCTGCGAGTGATCTCTGGCCGGAGACCACTGAGACATCAATAATGAAAGCTCCTCTTGGTGTTACCACCAAGAGGTCAGGACGATAACCTCCCTGTTCCAGGTTGAATTGTGGCTCTAGCCATACGGGCTATCCTTTACGGCGAGCGTAGCGTTTTAGTAGGTTCAGGGCAGAATTGTGACGGGCACACCTGGGTCTTACCACAGCTGGACAAATCTGGAGCACATGCGAGGCTGTTTCGGATGTTAGACATCCCATTCGGCAAAGGTGGCTGTTGCCGGTACGCCTGCCTCTTGTCCTCCTCACTCCTGTTGGTAGAGAACCAGGATGGACTTTCACCATACCTAACGACCTCCATCCCATAGTTTTGATCAAAAAAAAAACTAATCAAGATTTAAAAAAAATCAAACTCGGTCAATGCAAAGTGAGGAAAGTGCCGCGTACGGCGGATGGACGGCCAAATTTTAGTTTATTATTTTCAATAATAAACCTTTGGAATCAACCAAGAAAAAAATTTTAACACCCCCTCAAAATTTGATGGTTTACGTTTCAAGGTACGTAGACTCCAAAAATCGAATAAAAATTTGGCCATCCGTCCGCCGTCCGCCGTACGCGGCACTTTTGCCACTTAGCATTGACCGATTTTGATGAAATTTGGTATGTAGGCTCCATTTGGGGTCTAGTTGTGCCCCGAAGCTTTTGGTTGATGTAGATCACTTCTAAGGGTTCCAAAATCAATTTTGAAATTTCGAAAACGCCCTAACTCAAAAAATTTTGTTATAAAGGTATTATTTTTCCTTCAATTTAAGATTCTATAGAATTTTTAGAATTTTTTGAGACCAAGCGGAGCTCTGTAGGACTAACCGTTCGCTCCCTACGAAAATTTAAGGGTTTATATTGAAATATATATATATAAATCAAAACACGAGTGTGAATCGCAAAAGAGGCCTAATCTCCGTTCAAATTAGAGCTGACCGAAATGCGATCGATGGTTGGTGATTTTGATTTTTTTTTTTCTTCTCTCATATTGGATGGTTGGTGATTTTGTAGACGAGTGATCTGTATAGAAAAATAATAAACCATTGTGTAATAATTTGCAGCGTTTTATTCGAGTTTCGGATTCTACGTACCTTGAAACGTAAACCAACAAATTTTGAGGGGGGATAAACATTTTTTTCCTGGTCGATTTCAAAGGTTCATTATTGAAAATAATAAACCAAAATATAACTGGATTAACGGGTTTTCTCATTTTTCTCTGGCAATTTTTTTCGACTTTGACGATTCCAGGCAGCAATATTTCAGTTTTTCAATTCCCTTGGGCCGTGCACTAATGATTTCTAAAATCCTTTAAAATTTCAAATTTAGGTACAACTTTTAAAGTTTTTTGCCCCTTCAATTTCGCAAAATACTGACCCGGAACGGCGTCTGAGTGAGACCCCCTTAAGAAAATTATTCAAGCCTGAGAATTTGGAAAAACATTTAGTTGAACAAGCCAATTTATCAACAGACTGATATAATATGTGTCTACGCGTTAAGAATGTAAATCCGAAAGAAAATAGTCATATAAGGTCAATGTAAAGTGAACATATGAGTGAGTTACCTATGTTTCTTTCGTCTTCCCATACTTTCTATATTTTTGTAGAGTCGGTGATGTAATTGCGGTTTCAAGAATGGAGGCCAAAAGCTAGTTTTTACGGCATACATTAAATTTTCAAGGGCATATCTATGGGTTTTTGTGCATGTTTACGGGCATATCGAGCTGGTTTTCAGGGCATATTCGGGGATTTTATGGAGCACATCAATCCGAGCCCTAATTATAATAATAGCTTCCTCGTATCCATAACCCGATATATAGAAGTTAATAAAGTATAGATGTTACATGTATAGAATGTATACAAGTTACATAAATCTCTAAGTACTTTCTGCTTTCCTCATAGGGGACCATCTACACGCTAATCTGAGAAATCCTGAGATATTTCTTCGGAATCGGATGGAAAATGTAGGAGTTATGGATGTTACAAGGAATTCACGTTTGCGCATGCGCAGCGGCTACTATCAGTCCGGGGGGGATGATTTTATAGAGGACTGTCTACGTGCCAATCCGAACAATGCTAAGAAATTTCATCAAATTCGGATGAAAATTGTAAGTGTTATGGCTGTTACAAGGACTTTACGTTTGCGCATGCGCAGAGGCTACTGTAAATTTTAAGGCCTTGATTTTCATAAGGGACAATATACAACCTAATCCACATAATTCCTGAAAATTTCATCGAAATCGGATAGAAAATGTGGAAGTTATTGGCTGTTACAAGGATTTTACGTTTGCGCATGCGCAGCGGCTACTATTTGTCCAGGATTGATGATTTTCATAGGGGACCATATACACTCCAACCCGCACAATCCCTGAAAATTTCATCGAAATCGGACAATATCTTCGTATAGTTATGCCGGTCACAAGGATTTCAAGACAGACACTCAGACATACTAACACGGGACCAATATTGTTCAGAAAGGTCTGAAACGTAAAACGCGAGTGAAAATTTCGATTTTGGAGAACTTTTTGACATTTTCATGTCTTTCATATGGCACATAAAAACTATTTTTCTTAGGAGAGAACCGATCTACAAGGATTAATTTGTTTTGGAAATGATAATTTTACATTTCATCATCATTTAGATTTGCAAAAATTACTAAGAAACGCTTGCATACTGGAAGCTATGGAATATCTGGGAGCTCGATTTTCGACTCAGCTGATCTGGGAGCTCAATTTTCGACTCAGCTGATCTGTTAATATCAAACTGTAAAGTACCTACCTAACTGTAAAGTACCTACCTGTAAAGTACCCAACAACTTCACTTCTGATGGTCATAATCATCATTGTGGCGACTTGGGACAAATTTCGTTAGCAAATTTCGTCGCAACGAATTTCGTCGCAACAAATTTCGTGACGATTTTTTGGTTTATTATTTTCAATAATAAGCCTTTGGAATCGAGCAAGAAAAAAAAATTTTTAACCCCCCCTCAAAATTTGATGTTTTACGTTTCAAGGTACGTAGAATACGAAAATCGAATAAAAAATTTCCGTCCGTCCGCCGTACGCCGTACGCCGTACGCCGTCCGCCGTCCGCCGTACGCGGCACTTTTCTTAGCAACACTGGACCGATTTGGTTCAAATTTGGTATATGGGCTCCATTTGGAGTCTAGTTGTGCCGCGAAGCTTTTGGTTGATGTAGGTCACTTCTGAGGGGTGAAAATTAAGGGTTGAAATTTTCAAGAGTGCCCTAGCTCGAAAACTCTCGAAATAAAGGTATCGTTTTTTCACCAAATTTAAATAGTATTCAATTTTTAAAATTTTTTGAGACCACCCGGAGCTCTGTAGGACAAACCGTTCGGTCCCTACGAGTACTTGAAGGTTTTCCTTCGATAAAACAGAATCATGAGTGTGAATCGCAAAAGAGGTCTAATCTCCATTCAAATTTTATCGGACTAAAATGCGATCGCTGTTCATTTCTTCGATTTGTATACAGTTTTGCCTTCTGCGTAACCAGTAATCGAATTTCCATATGACGCTTTCTATTTTTCCAATCGAGTGTGAAGCGTTTAGTTCTTTCTAATAAACTTGATTGTGAAGGTGTGAAGCCAGTATGGTGTGGTAGGTAGTACCTAGCTGGTAGGTAAAAAAACTTTGGGTTGTTGGGGTAGGGTAATAGAGGGTGTTTTTATCTCTTTGGAGCCCTTCTTATCCCTACCCAAGTCAAGGTCATGCGTCCCCGTCGCACAACCCGGGCCCCCTGGGATGGACAGAGGTGGTCCCATTAGGTTTCCCTGATGGACCCCTCTTGAAGTTCCAGGGGTGGCTGAATGACCCTCTGGCGACAAGGGAGGGGACCCCTGTCAACGGGTTCCCTGACCCTAAAAAAAAGCGCTCCCCCGTTATGGAAGAAAACCCAGCTTTGCCTCATAACCCCCGCCAGCCCATTGGCTCGCGGGGTATTAGGGGAGGCGCTCAGAGGCGCCCCAGGCAGGGGCGTCGGCCATCCTCTCCCTCCTCCTCTTCCTCATCATCCCTACCCTCTTCCTCTTCCACTGCCTCTTTGAACCACCAGTGTGCCCATTGTGAGCGAGCATTCTCTACCAGGTCCGGCCTTGGTCTTCACGTTAGACGGAAGCATCCTGTAGCTGCTAATGCTGCTATTGATATTGAACGAATACAGCACAGGTATGCTTCCGAGGAATTGCGCAGGATGGCGGCAGATGAGGTGGTGGCTGTGTGCAATGGGGTACGTAATATCAATGTTTATTTAAGCGAACGTTTTCCCATGCGCACAGTCATTGCCATCAAGAACATCCGCCTGAAGCCCCACTATAAGCAGCTTGTCCAGGAAGCTATCCTGGCAAATAGCAGTGGGGCTTCACCCGCATCTCCTATTGCTGACGTGGAGCAGCAGTCTGCCATTCAGTATCCTTCCCCCGGGACCTCCGGTCTTCTTGCCGATCTGAAGACTGAAGTCATGAGGCTCGGGGGGCAGGTAGGTCGTATTGAAGGCTATGAAAGCGCCTACCTGCAGGATCTGGTGAGGCGGGCTGCTGAAGGGCTGGATAACCTGGAAGATGAGGTTGCAGCCTATTTAGGGAGAATCTTCCCGCGGGTTGAGGACACGACCGTGACGCAGCATCAGGGGGGACCTCCTCCCAGAGTGATGTTGCGTGGAGGTCGCAGAGCAGCTAAGCAAGCAAGACGGCGGGAGTACCACCGGGTTCAGAGTTTGTGGAAGAAGCATCCGGCGCGCGTGGCTGCGGAGGTACTGGAGGAGCCTGGGGAAAATCAAGTTCAACCCCCTCTCCAGGAGTTTGTGGATTTCTGGGAGCCACTTCTGAGTGCTCCCAGTCACGACCCTGGGGAGCGTGTGGTTCCCCCAGTCTCCACCAGGGATTCCTTGCGCGGCATCATGTGTTTGCCGGTGCTGTCTGACGAGGCACATAAGTGCCGTGTCAGAAATTCCACTTCCGCTGGACCTGATGGTATTTCTGCCCGACGCTGGAATAAAGCACCAAAGACGATTAAGCTGCTCATCCTCAACCTGCTACTCCTTGCGGGAAGACCCCCGAAAGCATTAACCCGTGCCCGTACCGTGTTTATCCCCAAGAAAGGGGGAAGTGGGCCTGGAGGCTATCGACCGATCTCTGTGTCCTCGGTAGTCTTCCGCCACTTCCAAAAAGTACTGGCATCTCGCCTCCAGGTGGCTGGTGTCATTGGTGATGTCCAGAGAGCGTTTCGGCCAGCGGATGGCACAGCGGAGAACCTTACAGTTCTCCAAACTGTCATCTCGCTGGCCCGTATTAAACGCCGGCAACTCCATCTCGCCGCTCTGGACGTCGCTAAGGCCTTTGACACAGTCAGTCACCTTGCCCTGACCGATTGCCTTCGTGGTGTCGGGGCCCCATCTCGGTTAATCGAGTATGTGGCCTGTCTGTACCAGGAAGGCGTGACGGTCCTCGAGGCAGGAGGTGAGGTGTCAGGGGATGTACGGATTGGGCGTGGGGTACGCCAGGGGGATCCCCTATCGCCACTCCTCTTCAACCTGGTCGTGGATACGGCCTTGGGTAAGCTGCCTACAGAAGTAGGGTTTGATCTCGCCCCTGGGGTGCGAGTAGGAGCATTGGCTTTTGCCGATGATGTTATCCTGCTCGCAGAAACCCGTGAGGGCTTGCAGATCGCCCTCAATGCATTCGCTAAGCAGCTAGCCAGGTGTAGACTTGTGGTTAACCCCGATAAGTGTGGGTCGGTCTCCTTGGTCCCGTCGGGTCGCCAGCATAAGGTGAAAGTTGTGGATGGGGGTTTTGTCGTAGGACAATCCCCCATTCCGGCTCGATCCGTGCTGGAGGTTTGGCGGTACCTTGGAGTCGACTTCATGGGGGTGGCCACCATTACTGCCAGCCGTGTGGACCTTGGTAGAGCGCTAGCTCGCGTTACCAAGGCTCCATTGAAGCCACAGCAGAAGCTGCGCCTCCTCCGCACGTACTTACTGCCAAAGCTGACCTATGGGTTAGTCTTTGGCAGGCTTACGGCGGGGAGGCTGCAAGAATTAGATCGAGAAGTTCGCTCTGCTGTGCGCTCTTGGCTGAGGTTCCCACCTGGTGTCCCAAGTGCCTATGTTCACGCACCGGTCAAATCCGGTGGGCTTGGCATTGTGTCTCTCTCGGCATGTATCCCTTCCCTGCGCCGCCAGCGCCTGCTAGCCCTTCAAGGGTCGAGCTGGGAGGTCGCCCGTGCGGCTGCTGATCTTGATTTTGTCAGGCAGCAGTTAGCATGGTGCGACCGAGCAACACCACCTGCTCCAAAACCCAGTTCGTCTGCTGAGTTTGCTGCTGCGCTGCATGAGTCAGTAGATGGAAAAGAACTCCGACAGTGCTCCGAAAGCCTTGTCTCATCCCAATGGGTAGATTGGGCTTCGGAGGGCATTGGGGCCCGTGACTACAGACACTTTCACGCCGTCCGCGTGGCAGCTCTGCCAACTGCGGTACGGTGTTCGAGAGGTAGTCGCGGGACAACCCTACCCCTTTGCCGCGCCTGTCGGAGTGGAAATGAACATCTTTATCATGTAGTGCAGCAGTGTCCTCGGACTCATGGAGGCCGCATTCTACGTCATGATGCAGTGGCCAAGCAGATAGCAGGTGCTTTGTCATCTAGCGGCTGGGATGTTGAGAGGGAGAGATTGTATCACATGCCAAGTGACCGGGGTAAGAAGCCCGACATTGTTGCCGTCAAGCCCGACCAGTCTTGCATTATCCTGGATGTCCAAGTTGTCAATGGCAGCTTGGACATGGAGCAGACTTGGCGGGCTAAGATAAGAAAGTATGATAGAGATGATTTACGGCAAGCGGTGTCGGAGCTAAAAGGAGTGGCACCCAACAACATCAGGGTGATGGCTGCAACATTGTCATGGCGCGGGGTGTGGTGCGGGAAAAGTGCCACGGAGTTGCGCGAGTTGGGCATCTCAGTAGGCGTACTCCGTGGTATCACCACCCGTGTCCTGCTCGGCTCATATTTGAACTGGTGGTCGTTTTATAGAGGCACTTCCCTTCATCCCTCTCTCCCACCCCCACCTTCCTCATCTTCCCTCATCCCTAGGGCCGGCGTCGGGTGAGTCCTGGGCGTCCTCCCCATTATATTTGATTTATTTATTTATTTTTATTAATGGCGTGCCCCCTCCGTCAAAATAGACATTTTGTCTTTGAGGGGAGTTTCACAAAAAAAAAAAAAAAAAAAAAAAAAAATAGGTAAAAAAAATGTTGGTGGGTAAAAAACGCTGCAAATCATTGCTCAAAGGCTTCTTCACTCTTCAGATCACTGATCAGCTGAGTGAGCTCCGAAGCCATTTTCAATCCTATTGAATGGAAGTGCTCTTTCAGGCGTCTTCAGCATTCGAGGAGATCTTCTTCACTCTTCAGATCACTGATCAGCTGAGTGAGCTCCGAAGCCATTTTCAATCCTATTGAACGCAGGAAGCTGAAATTTGAGAGGGAAGGTCAAGGGAGAATACAGATGGTGGTAGGTGCTATTGATGGAGAACCAGTGATCTATACAGAAGGGTGATCTAGACAGAAAATAATAAACCTTTGAGCAATGATTTGCAGCGTTTTTTATGTGCCATATGAAAGACATGAAAATGTCAAAAAAAAAAAATCGTCACGAAATTAATTGCTAACGAAAATTGCTAACGAAATTTGTCCCAAGTCGCCACAATGATGATTATGACCATCAGAAGTGAAGTTGTTAGGTACTTTACAGGTAGGTACTTTACAGTTAGGTAGGTACTTTACAGTTTGATATTACCAGATCAGCTGAGTCGAAAATCGAGCTCCCAGATCAGCTGAGTCGAAAATCGAGCTCCCAGATCAGCTGAGTCGAAAATCGAGCTCCCAGATCAGCTGAGGCGAAAATCGAGCTCCCAGCTTTCATACTTTTCTCATCACCGCTAGGGATGGGCATCGTTATAAAAGTATCGATATTTTGTATCGATACTGTATCGTAACCGAGTATCGATATCCCAAGTATCGTTGAGCATGAGTATCGATATTTTAAAATATCGAGTATCGATACTTTTGTGTCACAAACTATCAATATCATCCAATTTTCTCAAGAAAAATAATTTTTTCAACAACTTTTATTCATTTTTCACTATTAAGAGTCCAAGTAGAGTGATTTTTTCCATGATATAAACGTTATTTGTGCAACCAAAGAGTAATGACCCAAAAGCCTCTCTATCTTCTTCATTTTTTAGCCATTATGTTGAATTTTCCGCGAGAACAGTATCGATATTCGATATTTATAAATATCGGATCCAAAGTATCGATATCCAAAAATATCGGATAGTGCAGTATCGATACTAAAATATCGAGTATCGGTTGGAAAGTATCGATATTTTGAAATATCGAGTATCGATACCCATCCCTAATCACCGCCCATTACTCAGTGTTACCGCGACAGATGAAGTTGAACCAATGGAAGAATAAAACAATGTTATTTTTGTAAAATAAATAAATATATTTTTCTTTTTTGTTTTTCTGTGTTTATGGGAGGTATGTAGTTCATGTGTCGTGAGGGGAGGGGGGGGGGGGGCATGAAAATGTTTCAATGTGTTGCAGACTCGTATGCAAGCGTTTTAATAAAGGTGTCGCAACTTACCACAAAATTACAAAGGTCCGAAAGTTTCCTCGCTTTCTGCGACATTCAACCAATCCAGACGCTGTAATTAAATAGTGTAATACTAACTGGAAGGTGAAATACATAATATGAACGACTATAGATGGCCCTTGTCTAAACCATCTGCTTTTAAAAAAAACTCCGATTATCCGAATATTTACTGTCGATTTTGCAAATTAGTAGTAGAATCGAACCCTGCCCGGTCGTGCGCCCGAAAGGGTGACACCTTGTATTGTAGTAATTATGTTCGAGTTGTGTTGCCTAATGAAAGATAAATGTTCTTTATGGATGTACCTCATTGAACTTATCTAGCACCGTCCAAAAATTTTGTTACAGTTGAAAAGTTCATTCATTTTCTGTTAACTTTAATTAATTAATCTTTCTGTATTGATAGGATTTGCATAAAATCAAATGACTAAGAATGATAGTTAGAAGAGCAATGATTTACTCAACTAAATTTTCAGTTCATGAGACACTCTAATATAATATAATAGACTGTAACGGGAAGGCGTCGAAACGGGTATTTTCTCTTATCACTCTCGCAATAGTTTTTCAACCTTGAAAACAAAGCTTCCGCTACCTAGGTAGACTCGGAAGCAAAAAGTGTATCTCTGCGTCATTGCGCCCACAACACTTCGCCCGTAATTGTGGTAGAGTTATGTTCCAAACAAAGCAATTATGTTGAGTCACAAGATCTCCTCCCCTAATCAGTCCATTATTAGCCTAATTACCACTGCTTCACGAGCAACCCGATCTTCCGAAATAAGGAACCTAGTTGAGCCTCAGGAAAACCAATCATTACTATGAATGGATCGGCTATCCAATTACAAGGCTGTGACTCCAAGGGTGTTTCAGGGGTTGCTGGTGGAGGGGGTAAAGATAAGACCCCCCTTTTCGGTGCCTGTCTCGAGATGGGATAACTTTCGGACGTAAAACTTTTCCTTCGTCCTCTGGAGGTCGATCCTGGACTCTTCCTCAGGACCGTCCCTCAGGGTTGTCTTGCCGGAGGATTAGTCCGCGTCTTGGTCCAGTAAACCCCGTTCGAACGAGACCTGGATTCCCTTTATGGGCTTTTTTCTCTATTTTTCCCGCGGAAAACAAACGACATCGGAAGGTTCAGAATGGAGGGAGCATCAAATGAGAGCAGCCCAGGAAGTTTGAGAGTGGATTCATTTGTACATGAAATTGAAACAGTATACAAGGTGTCTACCATTTGGATGGACCTAACTTCCAAAATAGATTCTACGACTAATTTAAAGAAAAAAACGCTGCAAATTATTACACAATGGTTTATTATTTTTCTATATAGATCACTCGTCTACAAAATCACCAACCATCCAATATGTAGGAAAAATAAAAAATAAAAAATATAAAAAATTCAAAAAATTCAAAAAAAATTTTTAAAAAAATCAAAATTACCAACCATCGATTGCATTTCGGGCAGCTCTAATTTGAACGGAGATTAGGCCTCTTTTACGATTCACAATCGTGTTTTGATTTATATATATATTTCGGTATCAAGGGCTTCTAATGAGCCTAGTTTTATTAATAATCTATCCTACTTCCTTTATGGACTTACCTATCAAAGGTTCTTACCTATCTATCTGACATTGAGTGCCCTATTTTATGAAAGCTAGTTCATTCCCAACTCGCCTGCAGCGCTCCAAGTACAACGAAGTCCCAGGAAGAGCAGGGGGGAGCCCCACTCGAATTCCAAGTTGGCTTTTAGAGGCGGATGTAGGTACTGAACTGAGGGCAGTAAGAAGGTGTCCCTTGTGGAGCAATATAATCGTTTTATTCTTTCTCCAAACAACAAACTGCGTGTTTTTCTCATTTTCCTATTTCACAATTTAATTAATGAAATAGGATACCGAAATCAGAAGTGGGATTGGAAATCCATTCCTTCAATTTTTTTCTTCTCAAAAAAAAAAAAATTTTAGACTGAAGTTTGTGTTTGCGAGTGTTGTTAAAAGTGAACAATATGAGTGACTGGAACGTATCTGATATTCCATAAAATCATCCCGAATTTGAAGAGGAAACGGAAGATGCTCCAAGAGATCCAATGGTGTTACTCAGCGACGTCTTGGAGAAAATATCAAGACAATGGGCTCCAACACAACAACCACAGCAACTGAAGAGATTAAAGTTGCCAGACTTCGATCCGTCCGGTAAGATGACTGCCAAAGCTTGGATGAAGTCTTGTGATCTCATTATAAAATCTATACCAACGGATACAGCTGAATTAGCCGTCGCCCTCGTCGAGTCACTGAAGGGTTTGGCTGGAGAATGGTTCGCGGACATCGTGAACGACTCTTTGACGTGGGAGTCCTTCAGTCTACAATTCTCATCAAGATTTTGTAAGACAGAAACCCCAATCGGAGCTGCCCATACAGCAATTACAACCTGGTCAAAAGATGGAGATATTACGACGTATGGTGCTGAACAGCTTCTCAAATTCAGGAGCGCCTTCCGAGGAAAAACGGGAGAAGAATGCGCTATCATAATGACTGCAGCCTGCTGCGCTCGACAGGACGAAGAGGTACGAAAATGGGGATACATGGAAGAGGAAGTCACGGAACTCCTTCTTCAGAAAAAGTTGCAGTCGTTAAGAGGAGGACGTCCGATTAATCGGCATATTAATCAAACTATGCACAATAATCACCATCTTAACGACGTCAATAATAGAGCCCAAAAGAGACCTCATTATCATGGAAATGACCGTTATCATGATAATAAAAGATTTAAAAACAGTCACAACAACTTCGACAAAAGGAGTCTACCTTCAATGTCCACCACCTCCAATACTCAATATCAAGGAGGTAGTAACAGTCAAAAACGTTGTTGGAAATGTGACAGCGATACCCACAGCTGGAGAGCATGCTTCCGTAATCCAAACCGACCACAAAATAATCAGCAGCAGCAAAATCAAGGACAAGGAGGCAGCCAAGCAGGAAGACGCAATATCCCGACTCACCACGGCAATAACGGGCAACATCAAGAGCGAAAAGTCAACGGATGTTAGGCCAATCCTGTTGGTAACTTCAGCCACCAAGGTAAAATTTTTACTTATGTTTTTGATAGTGGAAGTGAAGTTTCCTTATTGTCTGAAATGGTATTGTCCCAATTTTCCTGTCAAATTTTCAATAACCCAGTCAATTTAACGGGAATAGGCTCTGGTAAAATTCTGGTTCAAAAACAAATTTCAGTAATGTTGACTCTGGAGGGTATCGATATCCCGTTAGTATTTTTAATACCAGAATCCGAACGAAATACTATTAGGACGAGATATTCTAGAAACAGGAATTACTATCACTGTGTACCTGATGAGTAGGCAGAACCCAAAAGAAATTAAAAATAGGGGAGAGTGGGAAACTCCTTGTTTACATAGGGCCATTGAACGACAGGTAGAAAGTCTTTCTTCATGGGAAAGTCAATCAAATGCTTCTCGTGTAATACAGGGTTCAACTCATGGGGACATGACTCGCGAAATGTTTAACTCCTTTGAAGAACAGAGAGATACTGACTTAACTTCTCCAGACGATGTTCATCGATTAAAAAGTATTTAAATAAATATTCAGAAAGTTTTACCAGAGGATTACCCCTCCTAAAAATGTTACAGCTCTTCGTTCTTTTCTAGGATTATGTAGTTATTTCAGGAATTTCCTTAAAGACTACGCAATAATCTGTGCACCCCTATATGAATTGACTTCCATGAAAGTCAATTTCAAATGGACCCCGGAACATGAGAAGATCAGGCAGAAAATTATTGGTTTACTAACTGGGGAACCAACACTAACAATTTTTGATCCAACATATCCAATAGAAGTTTGATTTGACGCAAGTTCAATAGGTTTTGGTGCCATAGCATTTAATGTGATTGGGAAGGAACGTAAAGTCATAGGATATTTTTCTAGGAAAACAACCAAAGCCGAGTCGGCTTACCATTCATTCGAACTAGAGACATAAGCTTCAGTCAAGGCATTTAAATTTTGGGAGAATATATTGCTCTA
The DNA here is from genome assembly GCA_009739505.2 of Apolygus lucorum. Lineage (NCBI taxonomy): Eukaryota > Metazoa > Arthropoda > Insecta > Hemiptera > Miridae > Apolygus > Apolygus lucorum. The sequence goes on from CM019178.2 coordinate 62,581,399, forward strand.
TAATGATTTCAAACCAGTCATAGACTGAAGATCTTTTCAGGCTTGTTATGTGAAACAGACACTAAATCCGCGAGTCCACCGTTGGTGGGCTTACTTACAAAGTTTTACATTTACCATCACTTATAGACCAGGTTATACGATGCAGAATTTTGATTTTTTTATCAAGATACCCAGCTGGAAATCCGGAAGAAGTAAGTATTTTTGAGGCTCTAGTAAGTGATTATCCTCCTACTCACATTTCACAAAGCCTTATCTATCCTACCTCAAACACAATCTGATACAGACACAGTAAGAAACATAAAAACAATACAAAAGAAAGTAAATCTAGTGGAGCTTACTAGGGACTGGCTGCTGATTGCCCAGCGACAGGATTCCGAACTTAAATTCATTAAAGAACATATTGAAGACGACACACTATCGCCTTAAGTAGCCAACACCTACGATATTAGGGATGGAATACTTTTTAAGAAATTTCAACACCAAAAGAAAACTAAAATTAATCAAATAGTTCCTCGGGCTTACAGGTGGATAGTGGTAAATTCAGTACATGAATCAATACTCCACTTAGGACACCCTAAAACAATGGAAAAACTCTTAGAAAGTTTTTGGTTTTCTGGAATGAATAAATTTGTAAAGAAATTCATTGAAAACTGCGTAACTTGCAAATTGAACAAAACACCTTCAGGGGCTCAGCAGATCGCCTTTCATCCAATCCCTAAAGCTCAAATTCCATTTGAAACAGTACACATTGACTTCACAGGGAGACTGAATGGATCGAAAGGACCCCCAGAATATTTTATTGTGCAGGTAGATGGATTCACAAAATACACGCATCTTCACCATACAAAATCTTTGACAGCCAAATCTGCGATCAATGCACTTTCTGAATTTATTAAATTTTTTGAACCTCCTAGACGCTTAGTATACGACCAAGGGACTGCTTTTACATCTAAATTATTCACGGATTTTTGTAACGAACATTCCATAACAATGCACCCCATTGCAACAGGTGCAAGTCGTGGAAACGCGCAAGTCGAACGTTTTATGAGCTCCCTGACAAATTTAATTACAGTAGCCCAGTCAATCAAGCCTCAATCATTGAGAAATTTAACACCCAAATTGCAGTTAATTCTCAATTCATCCGCTAGTCGAATAACTTCGTTTACGCCACTTGAACTTTTAACTGGTTGTCAACCACATATTCCTGGAATGATTAAAGTTTCTGACGATTTGATGCCTCCCAAGCGTTCCAATTTTAATGAAATTAGGAACGAAACTAAGCAAAGAATAAAAGCGGCTGCTCAGTATGATACACAAAGACTAGAAGGAAGGAAAGCAAAAGTTATCCCTCACAAGGTTGGTGACCTTGTGGTACGACGTATTGAGCCCAGAGTTAACGAGAAAACGTCCCAGAAGTACAAAGGAACTTACAAAATTATTTCAGTACTACCAAACCATAGATATCTTCTAGAAAATTTAGTCATTAAGAGACAGGTCAAATACCCTCATGAACGAGTACGAAAATTATCAATGGATACGTCGTTCTTGCCACAGCTCTTTAATGATAGCGAAGAAGATGTTTCGTCACATTCAGAAGACGATAATTAATTAATATGATGAATAATCAATTTATTGAAAAATTCGATCACATTCATTATTATGAAACAAGCCAATAGAGACCAGAATCCCGTCGGGAATCATTCAAAACAATTTCTATTACTACGTTGTAAACCAACATTATTTTCACATAAAATAAACTAATTTTCTAAATAATCTGAGAAAAAAAATAAATGCTCAAAATAAATAAATTAGATTGTTTTCTTGTACGGACATCAGACACTAGACATAGGATGATAATGGAGCGCTACGTTATCATCTCTTGATCGTAGTTTTACGACAATCATGTTGTGTTTGGACAGCTAAGTCTATCCTCAGCAGGCATGATTTCCGAATAAAATGAACGATCATGGTCTCCCCTTCTTGGTGGAATTCTCGAGGATTTCATCTATAGGTACCGTGGGTCCGAGATGCAATTTACCGTCTGATGGGCTTTTAAACTTAGTTTAGCATGTCATGCAAATCTCAAACATGCTCTTAGCATGTGAGATCCCGTCCCTGACGGCTTATGGCATCCCATCAGACATATACCGCGGTAAATTTCCCTGTGGCTTTTAAAGTTTTCTTTAAGCACGTCAAAGCAACTCATGGTAAAAAGTCTTGCAACATCAAAAATTAAAATTGTTGGTCTTAATAAAAACAAACCATGAGTCCCATAAATTATGGACTTTTTGACGCTCCACAGGGCTTATCTCCGTCACGGCGACAAAGGTTTCACAGCCTGTGCATGGATGGGCACTAGGCCCATAAATGCAGGGTGGTTACTGGAAGTCTGAGATCAACTGAATAAATATTTGGCAGACCATGCGATGACATAACATGCCTATCCTATATGGATATTGTCGTATATCGACTGAATTGTACTGAAAGTACTAAAATCGGCCTACTGCGGGGGCCGTGCTACGTGATCAGCTGCACGTGGTGATAGGATATGGGAATTAACCCATTTTTGTCCTGGTTTGTTGTCTGCTACAAGAAAACATAGGTACCTATTTATTTGAGAGTATTTCTCACATTCACATTGTCAATGAAGAATTCAATTGATACAAAATGAAATCCCGCAGAATACGAAATGATATTTTTAAACTTATTAACACTAAAAGTGTTCGAACAATAAATTTACTATGAAATACCTTGTCCAACTGCGACCAGTGAAAATGACCTCTCAAATTATGTGATTCATAAAATAAGAATTGAAAAAAAAAAAAAAAAAAAAAAAATCACTATGATGATCCATCAATCTACGAATGAAATTAAAGTTACCAAATAATGATATCATCTCAAAGTGTGAAATCTAGTTTCATGAATGGTCTTGGCTTCTTTTACTTTTGCTAATGTGGCGACTTGAAAATACTTTCTGTGTAAGAGCACATTCCAAAAAGGCAAGAAGTTGCATGAAACCGTTTTTTTTTCAAAACCCTCACGAGAGGAAATGTTTGGGCAGGATAGCCGAATGGTCCGACGAGTCATTAAACTCCTTTTCCTCTGTAGGATAAAGCCCTTTTTCAAACTGCGTAGTTGCAAGTAGGTAAAACCTTTGTGAATGTACCGCATTCGAGATTTATGACTGGTCACCTGTCAAACATGCGGTGTCCCGCTCTTCGCAAACCTGTGCTAGGTCATTCCTACCTGAACAACATCACAACACAAAGGAAAATCACACCTACTTCATCCCAGATGATAAACATTTTCTTTCTCGTTTCCAAACTCCGAGCGTTTTCGATTACAGGCCGTTCTTGGTAGAATGAATCAATTTGATGATTTCTAATAGTTCACCGTCTGTTACAGGAGGACCATCCCGAAAGTAATTTTAATAATTATTATGTGAAAAATGTTCGAGTTATGATCGAAAATATTTCGATCCATCGATTTGTAAATATTTTGAGTGCAGATTCTATCAATTTCACATTTTTATGTACGAATTGTTTATTTTTGCCATATTTCTACTTAATTCAATAATATCAATTAGCCATAATAAGCAAGTGCGATTTTGAATATTGAATTGGATAATTATTTGCATTATATCGAGTCATATTATGCCAACTAATAATTGGCATCTTATTTTGGAATATGATGTTTGTATTTTATAATCAGTGTATGACGCAATGTTCTGGCGTGTCATTTTCAAGTATTTAATTTTATCCGCCTTAGGGAACTTTTCTTTTTAATAATGATTGGCAGGGGTTTTCATCCTAGTGGATACGCTGGATCTTGCGAGCCTGTCCAAGGTTATTCGCAGATCACGCGTTCAGCAAAGGTTTCCCACTGTCTTAGAGTCATTTTTTGCATACCAAACCAAAATTAAAACTGTGATCTTAACGTAGAATCACCCTAGGTCCACAAGCCAACATTGCTAGGATCTCTATCAATTCACGAGTTCGGGTAAGCGCTTTAAACTAATAAATGATGTATTTGCTCGCGCGTTCGATTACAAGTTGAGGACTTCTGTAATTTTCAACATTAAACTTTCAATTTTTTTTCCCTAGCTCTCGCGTGGGACCGCTCGATGTCAGATTGGCCGTTTCGGTATCAAGGGCTTCTAATGAGCCTAGTTTTATTAATAATCTATCCTACTTCCTTTATGGACTTACCTATCAAAGGTTCTTACCTATCTATCTGACATTGAGTGCCCTATTTTATGAAAGCTAGTTCATTCCCAACTCGCCTGCAGCGCTCCAAGTACAACGAAGTCCCAGGAAGAGCAGGGGGGAGCCCCACTCGAATTCCAAGTTGGCTTTTAGAGGCGGATGTAGGTACTGAACTGAGGGCAGTAAGAAGGTGTCCCTTGTGGAGCAATATAATCGTTTTATTCTTTCTCCAAACAACAAACTGCGTGTTTTTCTCATTTTCCTATTTCACAATTTAATTAATGAAATAGGATACCGAAATATATATATATATTTCAATATAAACCCTTAAATTTTCGTAGGGAGCGAACGGTTTGTCCTACAGAGCTCCGCATGGTCTCAAAAATTTCTAAAAATTCTATAGAATCTTAAATTGAAGGAAAAACAATACCTTTATATCAAAATTTTTTGAGTTAGGGCGTTTTCAAAATTTCAAAATTGATTTTGGAACCCTTAGAAGTGACCTACATCAACCAAAAGCTTCGGGGCACAACTAGACCCCAAATGGAGCCCACATACCAAATTTCATCAAAATCAGTCAATGCTAAGTGGCAAAAGTGCCGCGTACGGCGTACGGCGTACGGCGGACGGCGGACGGCCAAATTTTTATTCGATTTTTGGATTCTACGTACCTTGAAACGTAAACCATCAAATTTTGAGGGGGTGTTAAAATTTTTTTTTTCTTGGTCGATTCCAAAGGTTCATTATTGAAAATAATAAACCAAAATCTCTCAGCAATTTTGGTTTATTATTTTCAATAATGAACCTTTGGAATCGACCAAGAAAAAAAATGTTTAACACCCCCTCAAAATTTGATGGTTTACGTTTCAAGGTAAGTACGTAGAATCCAAAAATCGAATAAAAATTTGGCCGTCCGTCCGCCGTCCGCCGTACGCCGTACGCCGTACGCGGCACTTTTGCCACTTAGCATTGACCGATTTTGATGAAATTTGGTTTGTAGGCTCCATTTGGGGCCTAGTTGTGCTGTGAAGATTTTGGTTGATGTAGGTCACTTCCGAAATCAAATTTGAAATTTTGAAAACGCCCTAACTCAAAAAATGTTGATATAAAGGTATTGTTTTTCCTTCAATTTAAGATTCTATAGAATTTTTAGAATTTTTTGAGACCACGCGGAGCTCTGTAGGACAAACCGTTCGCTCACAACGAGAATTTAAAGTTTGGACGTACGATAAATCAGAAACACGAGTGTGAATCGCAAAAGAGGCCTAATCTCCGTTCAAATTAAAGCTGACCGAAATGCGATCGATGTTTTTCTTCATGCTGGATGGTTGGTGGCTTTGCAGACGAGTGATCTATATAGAAAAATAAAAAATAATAAACCATTGTGTAATAATTTGCAGCGTTTTTGTTTAATCTACTCAAAACGCCCTTTTTTTGCCTCGAAGTTTATTTCGCGTTTTCGACTTTACCTCATTAAAACTGTCATAACTCCTGCTATTTCCAAGTAAATTCAAATTTGAGGATATCGTTTGGAAGAGCGTTAAATTTCCAAGCTACCTGGTGTAAAATTAAAATCTTTTAGCAATAAACCATTTCTAAAAATCAAGTCAAAAAAACAAACTTTAAATTTCTTTAAAATCAGTTGGCTTTCCAACGGTCTATCAATTTTTGTTTTTGAAGTTCAAATTGGAAGAGTTAATCGAGTTTGAATGCAAGAAAACGTGTGTTTTACCACAAAATCGAGTGTATTACGCTGTGTATGGTCCCCCTCCATCTCAAGATGACTTGACTAGTTTGGTATCATTTCCTATGTAATTTTCCACGCTGAATCCAACGGTGATACTTCCGAATAATTCTGACTGCTAGAAAGTGGATTTTTCGAAGAAAACCATCATGTTTTGTCCATAACATACGCGTTATTCATAGATACGGTAGTGAGCATAAAGTAACACCTTTCTACTCAATAAAAACGTAAAAAGGTTTTTACTTTGAACGCCTGCCCATTTCGATGGGGGCTTTCCGGAAAAACATGCTTAAATTGTCAGTTTGAATGCAAGAAAACGTGTGTTTTACAACAAAATCGAGTGTATTACTCTGTGTATGGTCATCCTCGATCTCTAGATGACTCGACTAGTTTGGTATCATTTCCTATGTAATTTTTCACGATGTAAATACGCATGATTCGATATGGTAGTGTGGTGAATCGGAGATTATTATCACTGGTTGCCATCAACACTTCCCGCTAGCAACTGCTGACGTGTCACTTTTGAAATACTTATTTGTTCATACGTGCCATAATTCAAACTATGTTCTTACGCCAAGTTTAGCGAATTAAAGCCTTATATTTGCAAAGGTTCACGTTTTCATTACAATTTAATTCGCTAAACGTTATGGAGAAAATCTTGCGTCCTGAACGCTTCAACTCGGACCCGGACAGCCCAACATCTCAACGAGAATGGACCCATTGGTTGAGGACGTTCGAAAATTTCCTGGAAACGGCCGAGGTAGAAGAAGCTGACCGCCTCAAGGTACTGACAAATTTTTTATCTTCTCGTGTCTATGAGCTAATAAACGAATGTGACGATTACGCCACAGCCATCGCTTCTCTTAAAGCTTTGTACGTGAAAGGAAAAAACGAAATTTACGCCCGACATGAACTAGCTACCCGTAAACAAAAGTCCGCTGAGACCATCGACCAGTATGTTGGGGTTCTCAAGACGCTAGCCAATGACTGTGCGTTCAAGCAAGTCACGGCTAAACAAAATAAAGACGACCACATAAGGGACTCGTTTATAGCAGGACTACAATCGACAGCCATCCGCCAGAGACTCTTAGAAAATAAGACCCTAGAATTAGACGAGGCTATTGCGCAAGCACGAGCCATTGATACTGCAGTCAGAAATTCCGAAAAGTACTCTCTGTCGTCAGATGTGTCACCAGGCCCCACTAGCAACTCTCAATGTAATGCTACCCGTCCTGAATCGTCAAGAAAATGTTTCTTCTGTGGGGGTGCATGGCACAAAAAGTTGACCCATTGCCCGGCACGTGATATAACATGTACTAGCTGCAATAAGGTTGGTCACTACCCTCGAGTCTGCCGTTCCAGAAAATCCAACCCGACCAAACGAGTCACAGTTTCGGCGGCTCTTGACCAACCAATTGATTCAGAAACGTCTGAATCTGGCAGTGACCCTTTTGTAGCTAGCATTTTGGGCGCCAGTACCCCTCAATCACTATCCAAAGCTACCATTCCCATGAAAATTAACGGATATCAAGCTCAAGGGCTTGTCGATACGGGAAGCTCTGCGAGTTACATTTGTGAGGCATTTGTGTCCATTCATGATTTCAATGTTTTCCCTGAATCGGGGTTAGTATCCATGGCCTCAACTTCCCTTTCATCTGCCCTGAAAGGATACGTGAGTGTTGACATCGAACTACAAAAACACTCATATTGTAAGACAAAGCTTTCCATCTTGCCAAACCTATGCGCCGATGTTATAATTGGCCATGACATCCTAAAACGGCACTCAAGCCTTAACGTAAAATTTGGTGGCATCAATCCACCTCTGTCCATTTCGAGTTCCACCACATTTTCTCAGGCCAAAGTGGAACCTATTAAAATATTTAACAATCTTTCTCGAAACATCAAACCCATAGCCACAAAATCACGAAGACACTCAGTGATTGATTCAAAATTTATCCAGGACGAAGTTTCAAAGCTCTTGAAAGCCGGCATTATTGAAGAAAGCTCTTCTCCTTGGAGGGCTCAGGTATTAGTAACTAAAAATAGCAGCCATAAAAGAAGAATGGTTATTGACTATTCCAATACAATAAATCGATTCACCCAACTCGATGCATATCCAATTCCTAATGTTGAGGAAGTCGTCTCGGATATTGCACAGTTCAGCCATTTCAGCACCATCGACTTGGAAAGTGCCTACCATCAAGTGCCCATTTCCACAGATGAACGACCATTCACGGCATTTGAGGCTTGTGGTAGGCTGTACCAGTTCACCAGATTACCGTTTGGTGTGACAAACGGGGTTCCTGCCTTCCAAAAGTTCATTGACAAAATTTGCAATGTTGAACAATTACAGGGAGTTAGGTGTTATATTGATGATATAACGATTGGGGGCAGGACAAAAGAAGAGCATGACAGGAATTTGGAGGCCTTCCTCAAGGTGGCAAGAAAATACAACCTCAAACTAAACGAAAAGAAATGTAAATTCTCCTGTACATCCATTAACCTTCTAGGACACTTGATTAGCAAAGGCTCAGTAAAACCAGATCCCGATCGATTGCAACCTTTGCTGGAACTCCCACCTCCAAAAGACAAGAATTCGCTCCAAAGAATCGTAGGAATGTTTGCCTACTATTCCAAGTGGGTTCCTAAATTTTCGGACAAAATCCGCCCGCTGACAAAAACCAAAACTTTTCCACTACCGGACGAAGCAATTGCTGCTTTCGAGCTATTAAAAAAAGAAATTGCCAAATCTCTTCTGGTCTGTTTTGATTCGAATGTTCAACTTGATGTAGAAACAGATGCGTCCGACACTGCTATCTCAGCAGTTTTGTCACAGAAAGGACGCCCAGTTGCATTCTTCTCTCGAACTCTAAATGCCACAGAACAAGGTTACCCAGCTATTGAGAAGGAAGCTACAGCGATCATAGAGAGTTTGAGGAAATGGAGGCACTTCCTAACCAACCACCACTTCAAACTGACAACAGATCAGGAAGCTTTATCGTTTATGTTCAAGAAAAACCATTCTAGCAAAATTAAAAATGACAAAATATTACGATGGAGGTTAGAAATGTCTTGTTACAGTTATGATATAGCATATCGCCCTGGAAAGTTCAATACGGTGGCCGATACCCTCTCTAGAATATGCGGCTCTACTAACCAGAATTCCCTGTTAGACCTTCACAGAGCACTCTGTCATCCAGGGGTCACTCGGTTCTTCCATTGGGTAAGGTCAAAGAACTTGCCATACTCTTTGGAGGATGTTAAGAAAATTAATTCTGCATGTCAAGTATGTTCAGAACTAAAACCTCGTTTCCACAAGCCCCACAACACCCATCTCATCAAAGCAACACGCCCTTTTGAAAGACTTAACGTGGATTTCAAAGGCCCAATCCCGTCGAGCACTGGTAATCACTATATTTTGACCATAGTGGATGAGTTTTCTCGGTTCCCATTTGCATATCCATGTCGGGACATGTTAGCTGGGACTGTAAAATCATGTCTTTACAATCTCTTTACCATCTTTGGGACACCGGCTTATATTCATTCAGACCGAGGAACTACATTTCTTTCTAAAGACTTGACATCTTTCCTTCACCAACAAGGGATCGCCACAAGTACAACCACACCCTACAATCCCGAAGGGAATGGGCTCGTAGAGCGTTACAACGGGATCCTATGGAAAACAATGTCTCTAGCAATGAAGAATCGTGGTCTCGACACGTCTCATTGGGAAGAAGTTCTACCAGAATCCCTGCATGCGATCCGTTCTCTCCTATGCACTTCCATCAACTGTACACCCCATGAAAGAATGTTTCAACATGACCGGCGTTCAACCAATGGGACTGCAATACCCTCATGGTTGACTCGACCAGGGAAGGTCTTGATGAGAACTCACGGACGGACTTCCAAGTACAGTCCGCTGGTTGAGGAAGTAGAACTCGTCGAAGCTAATCCCGAGTATGCTCTCATACGAAAACCAGACGGTAGGGAAGCGACTGTCGCCTTGAAACACCTTGCTCCGCAAGCAGAATCACAGCAGCAGCAGGTTTCTCGACCTTCCCTCACGCCTGAGTATCAGTCCCCTTCGCGCTCTCCGCTGCCTGAAACACCTGCTACACCTCCAACACCCGATCAATCTACGGCTGACAGCAACTCACCTGTATCACCCTCTCATAATGAGGAAGCTCAAGACCTTAGGCGATCGCAAAGGTTCAGGAAGCCCCCTGCATACCTGGCAGAGTACGTTTTAAAATAACAGGGGGAGAATGTGGTGAATCGGAGATTATTATCACTGGTTGCCATCAACACTTCCCGCTAGCAACTGCTGACGTGTCACTTTTGAAATACTTATTTGTTCATACGTGCCATAATTCAAACTATGTTCTTACGCCAAGTTTAGCGAATTAAAGCCTTATATTTGCAAAGGTTCACGTTTTCATTACAGGTAGTGAGCATGAAATAACACCTTTCTACTCATTATAGACATCAAATTTCTAGCTGATTGATGTTTATATTGAATAGAAAGATGTTATTTTCATTCTCTACTATATCTACGAATAATGCGTATTTACATCGTGAAAAATTACATAGGAAACCAAACCAAACCACAAGACCAAACTCGTCAAGTTATCTAGAGATCGAGGATGACCATATACAGAGTAATACACTCGATTTTGTTGTAAAACACACGTTTTCTTGCATTCAAACTGACAATTAAAGCACGTTTTTCCCGAAAAGCCCCCATCGAAATGGGCCGGCGTTCAAAGTAAAAACTTCGAAAAGAATGATAATGAGCGGGAGCCCTGATAACAGTGGTGGTGATTCGGAATATCATTACATGCCGAGGTTGGCTTACATATTTAATACGCCTCCTCTTTTGGTTTATTATTTTCAATAATGAACCTTTGGAATCGACCCAAAAAAAATTGTTTAACCCTCCCACCTCAAAATTAGTTAATTCAAAAATCGAATAAAAATTTGGCCGTCTGTCCGCTGTACGCGTCACTTTCCTCACATAGCATTGACCGATTTTGATGAAATTTGCTATGTAGGCTCCATTTGGGGTCTAGTTGTGCCCCGAAGCTTTTGGTTGATGTAGGTTACTTTTAACGGTTGAAAAATAAGGGTTGAAATTTTGAAACTCAAAATAAATAACTCAAAAAATGTTGATATAAAGGTATTGTTTTTAAATAAATTTAAGATAGTATGGAATATTTTGAGACCACGCGGAGCCCTGCAGGACACACCGTTCGCTCCCTACGAAAATTTAACGGTTGGACGTACGATAAATCAGAAACACGAGTGAGAATCGCAAAAGAGGCCTAATCTCCGTTCAAATTTCAGATGACCAAAATGCGATCGATGTTTTTCTCCAAGTTGGTTGGTGGTAACAATGGCCGTGTTCTTTGCAGACGAGTGATCTATATAGAAAAATAATAAACCTTTGTGTAATAATTTGCAGCGTTGTCAATTTAAACTTCTTATTCTAAAAATTATGAGGCCATTGCAATTGCTTTCCTTGAAAATTCGCTAAAAGAGTTGATGTCAGAAAAGGGGAAGACGTGGCAGTACTTTCATGATTAAAGCAATTGTAATTTGCGGGAAAGGCGACGGTCATTAGTGGTCGACGACTGGCGATCGTATTTCCTAATAACCCGGAGGGATCCCTCGGGATTCCGGGAGAGGATTGGTTCCTTAGAAGCAAACTGATAACGAGACTGTTATAATCTCTGGGTTGCCGGATCTGGAAGGGGGAAAAGGGCCTCAGATAGAGATGTCAATTCCCTCCTTACCGCTCCCAGAAGGCTTTCGAGATGTGGCTGATGATTAGAGCATCAGCTCCCTTTCCACCGCCTGATAGGAAAGTCCTCTCAATCTATTGCGGCATTACAGCCTGGGTATCAACCTCCTGACGAGTGTTTTCCTCCGAGTGTTCAAGCGATCGCGAGGCTCGTCTTGGTATTATTCAAAATACCTGTTGAAGTGAGGAACAGGAATAGGAGAAATTATACCCATACTTTCAGACCCATACTTTCAGACTTTTGACAATTTATGTCTTTACTTTGGCACATAAACGAAAAAAGAATTAAGAACGCCTCAAATTATTTCATAAAGGTTTATTATTTTCCTATATAGATCACTCTTCTGCAAAGCCTTCATTTTGGAATCCAAATGGAAATATAGGGTTTACATTTTCAAAAATGCCCTAGTAGGTAGGTAGTAGGTATTTATGGTTACTTAGGTCCTCGAGGAAGGAGGTGAGGTGTTTGGGGATACACGGATCGGGCGTGGGATACACCAGGGAGTACTGGAGAGTACTGGAGACAAACCAGGGGGAAGCCCTATCGCTTTTGCCGATGATGTTATCCTACTCGCAGAAACCCGTGAGGGCTTGCAGATCGCCCTCAATGCATTTTCTAAGCAGCTAGCCAGGTGTAGACTTGTGGTTAACCCCGATAAGTGTGGGTCAGTCTCCTTGGTCCCGTCGGGTCGCCAACATAAGGTGAAAGTTGTGGATGGGGGTTTTGTCATAGAACAATCCCCCATTCCATCTCAATCCCTGTTGGAGGTTTGGCGGTACCTTGGAGTCGACTTCATGGGGGTGGCCACCATTACTACCAGCTGGGTAGATCTTGGTAGAGCGCTAGCTCTCGTTACCAAGTTTCCATTGAAGCCACATCAGAAGCTGCGCCTCTTCCGCACGTACTTACTGCCAAAGCTGACCTAAGGGTTAGTCTTCGGCAGGCTTACGGCGGGTAGGGTGCCAGAATTAGATCAAGAAGTTCGCTGGCTCTTGACTGAAGTTCCCACCGGATGTCCCAAGTGCCTGTATTCACGCACCGGTCAAATCTGGTGGGATTGGCAATGTATCTCTCTCGGCATATATCCCTTCCCTGCACCGCCAGCGCCTGCTAGCCCTTCAAGGGTCGAGCTGGGAGGTCACCTGTGCAGCTGCTGATCTTGATTTTGTCAGGCAGCAGTTAGCATGGTGCGACCGAGCAACACAATCTGCTCCAAAACCCAGTTCGTCTGCTGAGTTTGCTGTTGTACTGCATGAGTCAGTATATGGTAAAGAACTCCGATAGTGCTCCAAAAGCCTTGTCTCATCCCAATGGGTAGATTGGGCTTCGGAGGGCATTGGGGCCCACAACTAACAACACTTCCATGCTGTCCACATAGCAACCTTGCCAACTGCAGTGATAGATAGTTTTCCGCGTCGAACAAAAAAAGAACCAGGAAAATCGGTTGAAACTAAGGCCTGTGCAGACGACACAAGATTTTGTCACACACATACACACACCTATGGTTTTTTTCGCGGATTTGGATTCAAAGTGGTCTAAAACGGATTACTGTGTGGTTATTTTTTTCTGTTGAGTGTTGTCCAACTTCTCCCCAGATCGATCGTGTAAGGACTCCCAAGTCTTACTGTTGGACGTCCTAAAAAACAGAAAAAAGTGGTGCAAAGTCACCTATTTTTACAGTACCAACAAAATACATCTAAAGGCCTGGTAGTCGAGGGTAGCAATCGCTCAAGGTAATTTGAGGTTTGGTAGCTGGTAGGTCGGTTGGTGAAATTCTCAGACGCCAACACCTCATTCACATCCAATAAATCCCTCATTCCTCAGCACTTGAAGCACTCCGCAGAGTCATTTCAACCAGTGAATTCCGTTTAATTGTTTTTTTAGGCCCTCGTGAAAGCTCCCTTCCTTGTTATGAGCACAATTTCTTATCCTGCGCTGTAACAGAAGGGTGCACCTGTATGTGTGCAAGAACGAAGGGGAAAGGCGAGCCAGTAGGGAAACTGCCCTTAATTTGTGTTGCCCGGACTAACGACGTGGTGCAACCTCCGAAATTACCCGACAGATAAAACCTACAGAGAAAAATATAATCCTGGGGAATTGGGTACTGAAGGGTGGGGACTGTCCCTCTTTCCTACAGCTTCCCCTTCAGGGGGGAATATTGCTTGGGCAATAAACCCACGGGCAATGAGCCGAAATGAAAAGGCAGGAAAAACGGAGGGGAGAGAACGTCTCAGATTTCAGCTGCAGTTGGGGAGTCGGCAGAATCAGGAAGGAGAGCGATATGGAAACCTATCAGAGATCCCCCTTTTCCTATTCAAGTCCTACTTTTATTTCATTTCTCAAACTAAATCTTGCGCGAGTCTCAAAGGGTGGAGCAGAAGGAGGGACAAATTGCTGAGTCGAGGTTAACTGCTCGTGAACGAGTGTTCCTTTTGACACTAAATTAGGGAAAGCGTCTATGGGCGCAGAGGGAGTCTGAATGAATTGCTTCGAAACGAATTGTAATGAAAAACACCCAATTTCATTATCGTGGTCCCTCCCTTACACTTGAAGAAGCCTTGGTTGGTGGCGATGCACTTTGGTTGGCGTTCGATCATTCAAATCCGAGAGGAGATGGTGGGGACGCGAGGTGATAACTGAGAGGCTGAACCCTCATCCGTCAATATGAAGGCATGTGAGAGCAGTCCGAAAACCCGTGGGTCACATTGTTAAAATATTAAAAAGATTCAAACCGCATATTAAACATACTGTTTAGTAGTACAAGCATTCCAGGGGACGTCGCATTGTATAAGCATTAGATCAGTTTAACCAGTTGGCAAGCGATAAAACTGTTTCCTCGATGTAATTTATTTATTACTTTAGGCAAGAAATTGTGGTCTCCTCTCCCCCCCACCATTATCCACCATCGCATTTCTAGCGGCATGGGAGCCTCGAATCTGAATAGTATTTTAAAATCCGTGATCTACGATACCCAACATGCGAATTCGAGTTCCCCCCCCCCCCCCCCCCCATCGCCAACACCACCAATGGTGCCAGTCTGGCACCAAAGCAGAAATACGTCGTAACAATGAACTTTCATCTATTAGTTTTAGTAGGCAGTCCGTCGAGGTTCACATCCGTATTCAAGGTGAAATACAAAAACCCACGAAATATGCGGTTTATTGTGTCCTGGCACCACTATTACTTCCATGGTGGTACAGAGAATAATTCATGAAAATCCGGAGGTATAATGAGAATTTTTCCTCAATTTCAAAGCTTAGCTACAATTAGTAAGCAGAAAAGGAACCGAAATATTGAAAAATCGGATATTTTCTTAATATTATCCCCCCCCACTCACCCCCTCCCCTTGCGAATTTTGATACTCTGGTGAAATCATGAACAATTCGGAAGTTAGAGTCAATCAAAAAAAGAAACACGCAAATCGGTTGGAAATTGAGGCCTGGGCAGAGTTTACAAGATTATTCCCGCAAACGCACGTTTTTAAAGCTTTAACCACCCATCCCCTTCCCTTAAAAGGCAATTTTCGAAATTCCAGCAACGTAGTGCACAACTAGATAGTTTTCCACGTCGAACAAAAAAGAACCACGAAAATCGGTTCGGAACTAAGGCCTGGGCAGAGGACACAAGATTTTGTCACACACATACGCACACCTATGGGTTTTTTTCGCGGATTCGGATTCAGAATGGTCTAAAACGGATTACTGAGTGGTTATTATTATTTTTTTCTGTTGAGTGATGTCCTCCTTCACCCCAGATCGATCGCATAAGGACGCCCAAGTCTTACCTACTGTGGGACGTCCTAAAAATTCACACGCAAATTTCCAAAACTCGTATATTAAAAAGATTCAAACCGTACAAAATCGAAACCTCCGAGTCATCAGCCGACTGGTTTATAAGCAACAAAATGCTACACAAAGACCTGGGCATGCCACAGGTCGCTGATGTTCTCCAATTTATTATCATACCTAAAGCACCACCGAAGACTTCAATTCCATCCTCATGAACTGGTTCAACAAATATATGTGTTGCCGCAACATCTAGAAGCTTGTCTCTGTTTATTTTTTCAGTAAGTAAGATTGATGTGAAGGTGACCCGGTGAACCCTTGTGTATCAAGTGAATCGCGTTAGTGGGGATGTTCCGGGGTGGGAATCGACCTGCCATCTCTTCACCAGTGTTCAGCGACCTGCCTCTTTCGCATGTTGGAAAAAACTATATTTCAATATCCAGCAATCTTGTTTTCTACCCGGTCATCAGCATCCGTGGAAACTTCCTCATTGACTGCCTGCCTAGTCCATTCTTCCTCAAGGACCGCAGGAGCCTTTGGGTGCCATTTCTTGTTTGCAGTTCATCAGTGGACAGAGGGACACCATTCCGTGTCACTACCATCACCTGCTTCGAACGGAGTTGCACGAACTCGCCGTATCCTGACTGACTGGTGCTGTTCAGCCGTTTGGGATCAAGGCCGCATTCGCCACGCCGTCGACAGCGTCAAGGGTGTCGGGAGTTGGGTCTCATCTTATAAAACTGGTCAGAACTGTCCATATTCTATTTATTTTCTAGTTTTCTTGTATAAACCTAGAAGGTTTATTATTCTCAAATTCGAGTAGGTAGACGATTTTCGAATTATTGTTTTGAAAACAATATTAGGAGGAGCTCCTTATTTTCGTTCGTATAGCAACACGATATAATTATATCATACTTTTTCTACTTATTGGAAGAAAATACCAAAATTCATTTTCTTTTGAATAAATGCTTATATGTCGGAAAGATTAATTGGTTCTTAACACAACCCCTTTCTTTCCCCAACAATATGAAAACCCACGAAGTCAACGTAGACCACAGAGTAACGGAGACAAGACTTACTTAACGTAGACTAAAGAGGAAATGGCATTTAGATCTCGCTGTAAGCTGAAACCACAACATGGAAATCTACTATGCTAAATTATTAAGTGTACTGTTACCAAAAAGGTTACATCTAAATTGTCATAAATATTCCATCACTGGATGGAATCCACTTTTCAAGTTTCACGTCAAATGGTATACCTATTCACTTAGCTCAACTTTAATGTACTATGTACAAAGTTATTACAAAAAAAAAAAAAAAAAAAAAAAACATTGTACCCACAAAGCCAAAACCGCTCATGGTTTCATATTTTCGAGAAAAGCGCATTTAAAGTTTTGATGCTTTAATATAAATCGAAAACGAATTCGAAGCTACCATTCATTGATTATAACAACTTTTATTTACATTATTTTGTCGGTGGAGAATTCATACACTGTTCATTCCTTTTATTTCACCAAATATGATATTAATATGATCGGGAATTTAATTACTGATTTGTGAGATTGGATCAGCTCTGAAGGCTATTTCCAACAATTTGGACCTTATGGTATTGTAATAATGGATTTAATTTCTGATTTGATATTCGTCAAAATGTTTTTTAGTGTAGCACATATTTACCTACCTTCCTGGTAGTATTATTTTGGATTCAAAAAGGGAAGGCAAGCCTTTCGTCCAGAGGAGGTACTATATATATGTTGGTCACATAGGTATATAACTACTCCATTCTTATGTTAATCGAGAGGGGAGTGTTCGAGGTCTGACGAGCTGGCTTAAACAAATCCATAATTATTCAATCAAACGCCTCTTAATATTCATTCCTAACTAAAAAGTTCGAATTGAACTTGCTTTTGTTGATTGTTGATTGATTCTGATTATTCCAAGGGTCCTGAAGAAGGCAAAATTTAAAGCAAGGTATTTTAAATGAATGAAACAATTCATTTTAATCATTGACTACATAATAGGTAATTACAAAAATGAACAAATGTCAAGTTGTGAACCAGATAAATAGGGAGATGTCTATCCTCGGGCTCCTCCGATGATCTGAGCAACCAATGGGTACATTAAACTGGGATTTTTTTTCTCAGAATGAATTGGAATACATTCCATTTCAGTGTGCCCAACTTCAAAGAAGCTGTCTTGAGATTTCAGTACGAAGACGCAAAAAAACTTATAAACCTCCAGTTTTCGGACATAGAAGATCTGACTAGCTTCATCCTCCGGGATGTTAAGGACTATTGGCACATATATGTGCCAATAGTCCTTAACATCCCGGAGGATAAATAAAATAAATATATTTATGCAGTTTTGGCATGTTGATTATTGTTTATTTCTGGAGATAGGCAATACTTTCATTAATCAAAGTTATGAATTTGTCAATGACATCGTACTGTCGTACTGAAATGAAGAGATTGCGCTTCTACTACAAGGAGAATTGGGTTGTTTTGATCCCCAATTCCTCTCAGAAACTCAACCTGTTATGTAACATATGTTTTAGCTGGCAGGACAGCAAAATGAAAGAAGGAAGATCTAGTGGAAATGTAGCACCAGCGAGGATGAGACAAGTAAGGGGGCCATCAAAACCCTACGGTTCCAGTTATTGGTCTATGGGGGAGAGAGGTTGTCACAGTCGAAAGATTAATCGAATTTTTCGTCGGGAAGGAACGATCGGAAGTCATCCCCCTGGGAAAATTACTTCAGTCCATTGTATGACCCTATATCAGTTATGGGAGTCAAGCTTCGTTGCATCTCACGACAGCGCATCGTATCCGAGTGGTGGCTTTTCATCTTATTTCATCTTCCCTCTAGGAGGCTTAAGATCGGTAGTGATGCCGAGGAGACCATGCTGCTTCTATTAAAGCATTTGTGCTTAATTGGTTGTACAATAAAACGAAAAGTCGATGGAAGGCAATTGAAGGAAGCTTGGTTGAGCTAAAAATCCTACAGTGAAGAACATCGTAATAGTGTGTTGCTGTCTATGACGACCAAGATTTGGGACAGCACCTATACCTACTACACAGGGTGTCTACACCTAAGATAGGTAAATATAGATAGGTTAAGATAGATAATCAAGTTTGAATGCCAAAAAACGTGTTGTACAAGAAAATTGAGTGTTTTAAGCGGTTTATCGTCACCCTCGATCTCAAGATGACTTGACGGGTTTGATGATACTTCCGAATAATTCTGACAACTAAAAAGTCCATTCATGCAACATGAATTAATGAGCGAATTTTCAAAGAAATCTTTCAGTTGAAGGTATGGTTAAGAAAACTTTTTAACAAAAAAACGGACCGACCTCAAAACTGATGATGGCATCCCACTAAAAAGGAAAAAATAATAACGACAACTTATTCAGATAGGTTGGTAGGTAGGTACGCATTGAAGTCGCTGCCATGCCCATCTGCAGAGACAAACATACACAAGTAGATTCCACTTCCATCTGGTTAGTATTACAACATGGGTCGATAGTGCAATACAAAACATGAATGAGAGTGGGTACCTTCATTGAGGTGATGCATGTGTTCCAAAACTATTAGGTAGTACGTCACTGCTGTCGTATGAAGGAGGATGAGAGAGTGACAATAAGTGTGAATCTCAGTAAGAATATTTCCTTTGATAACAGCTGAAGACGTCTGCGTCACCAAAAATCGCAGTTGGATAAAAATTCAATTCTTGAAGGTCCTCCCTCATGTTGGTAGGTAGAGGACAGAAGTCCTCTCTTCCATGTTGGTAGGTAGAGGACAGAAATCCTCTCTTCCATGTTGGTAGGTAGAGACAATGTGTAAGAGGCAGCCATGTTTGAAACGTAACGGATATTCTACCAATCTGACTTCAAAGGAGGTTCTGTGGCGCTTACCACAGAAGCGGAACATACACGAACTTTTAGCTTACAAAGGATCAACACAAGAGTGTGCCACGAACTGGCAGGAAGAACCCAGACACAAAAGTGACCAAAAGAAACAATATTACTCACTTTTTTACAATACGATTCTACCTACTAGTTTATCAAGCATTATTAGTCTTCATCTTCTCTTATTTAGTTTCAAGTTTTGAATCACATTATTCGAGTAGCCATTTCACTGGATCGTTTTGTGTGGCGGTGCTAGAACTCTGTCTGTGGTCGGAGTTGTTTTCGCGTCGTTTTTTTTCTTCGTATGATGTCAACAATATTCCTCGATTTTCGCGGTGTTTTTTAACAGAGGCTTCACTTGTTTAGGCATTTTCTCCTACGGTAATTTTTTCCCCTTGGTTATTCCTAGTGTTAAACGTTATTCTAGGGCCCTATTATAGGATTTGACTTGAAATTCCAGAATCTAAAATTGAGGCAAATTCCCCATTACCGTTATTCCTGAGCCATACTCTTTTGAAAAAAAAAATGAAAAAAATAGACCGAAATACCCCATTGTTCAGAGAGAAAACAATAAGAGGAACGAAAACGAATATGAGAAACGAAAACTTTTACGTGACAACAATCTTTAGAATGGTAGTTATGGTAACCAGGAATGGTAGTTCGTTGAAGTGGCGGGAGGTAACGCTGAAACCCGACAAGGATTGTTGAGTGCTAGACCCTCATATAAAATATCCTGTGTGTATTTTTACATACTCTGTATTTTTGAATACATTTAGATTTTCGTACGGCATACGAACATGTTTGTACAGATGGCAACTCGGGTATTGCCAATTTTCAAATTGTTGAGTATTCTGAGGCGTCCTCAATGGCCACCCGAATTGTGCTTAGTAGACAAAGTCAAGCCCAACGTAAGACCCACCTCGGTATTCGACTAATCCCTTCTTGAAACCCTTCGATATTCATTGGAGGATTCCTTCCGCCCTCAAACCTTCCAATAATGCACGAGTCTGAAGAAGGGACGCGTAGGTGTAATGAAGTGTGCTCTGGCATTGAAGACGGATCTGGGACTAAGAAGACGGGGAAGACTAATTTAATTCGGATTGTTTCAAGACTTGCCCTCATTAGGGGGTTGAGGGACTCCTGGGGGGACACACGTAGCACTTGGCAAATGCGCTCACGTTCCTTGCCATTTCCTGAATCTCACGAATTACCCCCTCGCTGGCCGTCCAGAGGTTTCTTTTACTCTGGTGGCTAATTAGAAACTTAGTTCGCTCCAAGAGTTACTCAACTGATGTCAACCTGACATCCATTCAGCGAATTTTCGAAGGAACTGATACTGAAAATGAAAATAATGAAATAATAATAATGAATGAAATAAGTACTTCAAGATTTTAAGTACCTATGGACAATTTTGACAAAATACTTCATGGAACTCCATTTTGGAACGATCTAAAAATTGTATGAAGTTTAATACGTTAGCTTCAGACAGACGATAGACGTTTTACTTGACGTTTCCTATTTTTGGGTTTCAGAACATTTTTCAATTCCGGGTTCGAAAAAGGAGACCAGGATTCCAAACTTCTCCATGATGACGGAGAGGTTTCAGAGAGTCAGATCCGAACGGAGATAGTTGATGGCACTCGAGAAATTTATAATTATAGGTATAGTGAAGAGTGCTGCAAACGTTTCGTTTGCTTTTCATTAAGTAGTTTCAGAAGGTACCTAGTAAGTAGGTAAGTAGAAGGAAGCAGCCTCTGTAGAACCTAACAGCTCCAAATAGTCTCCCTACCAGGTTGAATTCCATAGGGTGCTTTTCTAAGGTAAATTGGAGACTTCGCCGGTTTGAGAGGGTGGCGTCCCCACAAATGGGATGCAAAAGTTGAAGCGGAGGAAATTCTCAAGGAAACGTCGGAGGGGATTTTGTCTTTCTCTTCTTCGCCCGAGAAAAAGAAAACACAAAGACAAATTGCATTACGAGTCGGAAGAGGCAACGCAACAAAGTGACGCGCAGAAGGAGCGGAAAGAAGAGTAAATTGAGTAGCAGAACTCACTTTGAGGGAGATGATTCCTATCGCAACCTTTCTTCTATTGTTTATGGTAGTTAGGTTTTCCTCATTGTAAACGTCATATAGCCAGCAGGAGAGTATTGCTTCCGCGATAAAAGGTGTCTTACAAAAGGAGTAGGCCACAAAACACAAGGGTCCGAAGAAGCCTTTTCTCCCCGCCATTTGTTATCCGAATACAAAGAAAACCCAGCGTGTTTGCGACCAAGTTTTCCCTCAGGTTTATTACCCACAATAAGAGAGGGCTTTTAGGAACTCCGTATTATCCCATTCTTGATTTGTACTGATAATATTGTTACTTTCATTGCAATTCTTGGAAAGGTTTGTTCCATTTTACTTTATGTCGTTGATGAGTTATGTGGATAATGAAGGGGTGACCTCAAGATCAATAAAGAGTATTTTTTATTTGTACATCATCCCAGAGAAATTTCATTGTCATCAACATTCAAAGTTCGTCAAGATCTTATCCTTCAGTGAAAGTTTAGTTAGGATTAGGCCAAAACTTATCAAACGTTTGGCAATTCAGGGTTCTTCAACTGATTGGACGTGGTTCAGCCAGGTGGGCGTGACTGCTACAGCTCTTCAGGTACCTAAGCGTTTTGAGGACGTTGTTTGTTTAGATGATCCACTCCTGGAGTGAGAAGAAGAAGGCTGATACAAATAATGAAGAAGTAAGGAACAGTATCATTGGGCTTAAAGTTGTGGTATATATGTTTTCAAGGGTGCTAAATCCAAATTTGAGGTCAAAAACCTGAATTTCCGACCCACCGAAAT
Organism: Apolygus lucorum; assembly: GCA_009739505.2. Classification (NCBI taxonomy): domain Eukaryota; kingdom Metazoa; phylum Arthropoda; class Insecta; order Hemiptera; family Miridae; genus Apolygus; species Apolygus lucorum. Next base: position 62,603,678 of record CM019178.2, read on the forward strand.
ACCCCGTGTCGACATACCGAAATGCCTAGTGTCGTTTCATGTTGTGAAACGTGCCCAAAGTCATTCAATTTCAAAGCTGATCTCCAAAATCGTCACTGATTCTTATTTTTCAGTTTGGAACGGTGATGCTTTCTTTAGAAAAAGCGACGCTAGATGCGCTCGCAAGCGTGATTAGCTTTGTTGAAGTGGCGGAAGACAGCGTTGAAACCCGACAAGGATTGTTGGGGGCTAGACTCTCATATCATTTTATGAATAATTTATTAGCATGAAGTAGGTTGATACTACATTTCAATTTTTGGGATTAACAACCTAGCTATCTACCCAACAATTTGGTCTTTTAGTTGTAGTTGTAACTCAGATAGTTAGATAGTTATCGTTCCATAGTGATAGTTCCATCGAAAATATCACACAGTGCCCTTCTCATCTAAAAAATGACGGTTGTTTGTCTTTTTGTCGCAACCAGTAACAGACCCCTCCCCGTTTGGCGCCCATTAGGCAAATTGGCTCGGATTTCAAAACTCAAAAACGCATCCGCGCTCTAGTAAGTTTTATTGAATTACCATCTAACACCGTAGAAGCCTCAGCTCGGCCGTTCAATCCCATAAATTCAGGCATGAAAGAGGGAAATCGCCTGGTGGGGTGTTAATTGAACTGTGAGTTTCCATTGTTTTCCACGAAGTGATGAGAAGCGCGTAGGGCAGAACCAGAACGCCCCCGGAACTAGTAATTTGATTAGAGATGCATTTCCGTTACTATAATCGCCTCTGTTGTTTGTACTCGTATTTGGAGGGGTTGTGTTCTGTACATCGAACGTTTCTAACCAATTAGCTTGATGAATCTTCGCTTTTATTTATCTGGTATGTCTATTGAAGGAGGTTTAATTGTCGTAGTATTTTTGCCTCTTCGAAGGGAGAGGAATGAACGTGAGGGGTGAGCTGTTTTCGACTGAGACCCTCTTAAGGAGGGAAATCGTAGTGGCATAAGTCTCTGGGAGAGATAGGGACACACCATCAATCAGATGGAGGTCTGATAATCTCTCTCTTGTTTATCGTAGAACTCTTTATTGGCTTTTCCCTCCGGCCGTCCGTCTCCTCTTTTCTTAGTCGACTTTGATGAACCATTTTCGGGAGTGTGAAAGTCCATGATTGACGAACACAAAATCGTTTGGCAAGCTGGGTGAGCAGAATGGCCTCCTCACAAGAGCTGACATGGAAGTATATAATTGGTTGGTGTAAAAATGTTTGACCATTCTTGAAAATTATTTTCGATTATTCCAACTCCACTGTGGATACCAAGGCTACTTTTCATCGAGAATCCTTACATGAACCTAGTTAGAACTGAAGATTTTGCTTCTCAAAGAAGAATTTAATTTGGATGCAATTCAACTACATAAGAAGAGATCAAGTTCTACAGAAGGACCTGTGACTGTAGTTCGCATGATTGTTTACCTCGATCCTCACGTTATTTTTCGTTGGATAAGAAAGTTATTAGTCGTATTAAGTCGTAAGAAAGTTATTAATAAACTGTTCGAGACCAGACCTAACAAGTTTGCCCCAGTGGAGAGTCGTTCTAGCGGGAAAGGTGTGTAGGGTGGAGTGGGGCAATTGCGACCCAAAATGTCAATAGTTCAACTTTGATCCTCTCGTAATCTACGTAAAATAAGCTACTCATTAAAAAAAAGTGAAAATAGCGTTTTCAAAGGAAAGTTACAACTTTCCTTTTGTGACGGATCCCAGCGATAACTTATCGAAAGTCTGAGGTTCACCTGATAACCCATCCATTCCGACTTCCTTGATGAAGGAGGAAGGGGGGGGGACAGGTACCGCGGGATCCGTCACCCCCCTCTGGAGTCATTGTGTTCTCAGAGAGCCGCAACCTAACCGTGAGTCTATCTCTCTAATTACATTTCGTCCTATATTGTGGTGAATGTCTCATTAATGCTAACTCGGATCTTCTCACATCTTTGCCTTGTCATATGTGTAACATTTCTGACCCATTCTGAGCCATTTCCATTATAGGACAATACATACCTATTTACTGTCGCCCTACCGAATCCACCTGACTTGTACATGAACCTTTCCTACATCATTCAAGCGTGAATAGGAATTTCAGGTATAGGGACGCCAGTGCTTTTTACGTATCGTGGTGGGTACTTCAGAAAGGGGAACGTACATCCAGAAATAGGTTAACGTCCATGATCTACGGTCCCAGTTTTGACCAGTACCTATTCTCTTTCTTCTTCCCATCACGTTACACTTTGAAAACGCTATTTTCACTTTTTTTTTTAATGAGTAGCTTATTTTACGTAGATTACGATGCACTCTTCAAATTGTACAAAAGATTTACTTCTCATGGTCCAAACTGTGTTTTTTAAAATTCCAACCGACTTCCGCATTTGCCCCACTAATCGGGGCAAATGCGGAAACGGCCTGCGAATCCCATTAAAACATTTAGTTGCATTAATGGGGTAAATGCAAACAAAGCCCATTTCAATACGAACATAACGCTATATTTAATTCTTTTCTCCTCCACTTTTTTATGACCAATGAGCCCGCCTTTTCCGACAGGTAAGGGTTACCAACATAACTGGGTACACATTGAGAAGGTTTCTGAGGCAAGGCGCTCAAATGGCGCCATTTTCAAAACCATTTCCGCATTTGCCCCACTCCACCCTAGTGAAATCACAAGGAAACATACCTCATCGAAAGGCTTTATTCAGCGAGAATTCGCAACAGAAATACGTAACAGAGAAAATGAGGAGAGTCTGGAGATCCGTAGGCGAGAAACATATGATTTTCAAATATTGGATCAAACAAAGTTGGATCAAACCATAAATTGGGTTGTTTTTCCGCTGATTTGGGGGTAGTTGATATGCTTGATTATTTAAGCTCCGTTCTTTTGATTACATGAAAACACGGAGAAAATTCCATTTTGGAACCTAGGATTTCGAATTTAAAACATGTGAACTTCAGTTCACAAGACCACAGCAAGTCAGGAGTGAACCACAGGACACATGGATTGTATCCCATCCCCCATATTCAAATGTTATATTCAAATTGAAGTTAGGAAGAACTAAATTTTGGACGGAAAATTGCAACACGGGAGGGCGAAATTGAGGTTTTTGGTGAAAATCGGAAAAGATCAACAATTTACGTGTGTACCTTTGTACTCTTCGGATCCATGAATACAAAAAATAGAGTATTTTATGGGTTTTTAAAGAAACAAAATTGTTGAAAATCGGTTTAAACATTTTTTTTTTCAAATTTGCTCAGTCACTCATGCTGCACTATTGGGACTCACTATTCTAGTTTTACTTGTTCATTACTTCGTAAAAGAATATTCAATTGTATTGGCCTTGAGCCTTTTGAAAGGTCGATGTTTCTGTGTATTGAAGATAATCCTATGCTTTATTTTTGTCAATGAAGGCTCCATTTTATTTGAAAACTAATTTTTCGGAGAATATTGAAAACATTTATTTTTTTGAAACGTTTTACCTTTATTTTCACAATATAGCTTGGAGTCACGTGAACTACTGTTCACATTATTCTGTAACTCCTTCAGTAATAGTATCAATTTTTCCAAGTTTTGGAGTTTATTGTATTATGTCTTGAATTTAACACTATAAAAGGAGAAATGAAGAAAGAACAGCGTTTGAAACGGAATGAATTGTCTGAATGCTTTTTAATAATGACAAGATGGCCGGTCAACAGGTTTGCCTTTTTCCATTGTAGAAATAAATAATATAAATCAAAAGCGATTAAATAATTTGTGAAAACAAATGTAATTATGACAATACTTTGTTCGAAATAAATTGTAGAAATAAAATTTCTTCTCAAAATCAATGGTAGACATAACATATTGAATCATAGGATGCCTCTAAACATCCAAAAAAGTTGCAGCTGTAAATTTAGAATACCTATTTCTTCTAGTGCTGATTTTGGTTTATTATTTTCAATAATGAACCTTTGGAATCGACCAAGAAAAACAAATTTTTAACCCTCCCTCAAAATTTGGTAGAATCCGAAAATCGAATGACAAATTTTCCGTCCGCGGCACTTTCCCCACTTAGCATTGACCGATTTTGATGAAATTTGGTATGTAGGCTCCATTTGGGGTCTAGTTGTGCCCCGAAGATTTTGGTTGTTGTAGGTAACTTCTAAGAGTTGAAAAATAAGGTTTGAAATTTTGAAAACGCCCTAACTCAAAAAATTTGTATGTAAAGGTATTGTTTTTTCATCATTTTAAGATAGTATAGAATTTTTAGAATTTTTGAGACCACACGGAGCCTTATAGGTCAAACCGTTCGCTCCCTACGAGAATTCAAGGGTTGGAAGTAGGATAAATCAGAAACACGAGTGTGAATCGCAAAAGAGGCCTAATCTCCGTTCAAATTTTATCTGACCGAAATTCGATCGATGATTTCCTTCAAGTTGGTTGGTGGTAACAATGGCAAAGCCGTCTTCTTTGCAGACGAGTGATCTATATAGAAAAATAATAAACCATTGTATAAGCGTTTTGGGTTAGGCAACCCTATCAATCGAAGAAAGAAGGAGGCCAATCGAAGAGTGGAAGTTCAGAGGACAAAAAATATATAATATATATTATAATAGTATGGCCCCTACTGAGTAAGAACAACGACGATATTGCGTTTCTCTGTAAACGAAAGTTTTATTATCAATAAGTGTGTTTCAATGGAGTACAACATTGAACTATTTAGTTTATGAAAAGGTTTACGAACCTGTAAACGAAAGAAACAACAATTAAAGCCGATATTCCGGGTTTCCTCGATAATATCACGGGATATAAAATCTTGAAATCAATCAGTTAATAAAGTTAGGGATGGCAACGATATATCGATATATGAAATATATCGATATATTACGTTTGATATATCGATATATTTATATCGATATAGAGAACCGATATTATCGATCAATATCGATATATTTAACGATATATCGCGACCTGTTTTCAAGTAAAAAAAATTTTTTTTAAGTAAAAATTAAATATTGAAATGAATGGACGAGAAGGGACGCCTGTACTTGTAAAAACATCAAGTAATTTTATTCCAAATTTTGTAGGTACCTACTGATGGGTTGATTTCAGACTGTTGACTTCAGCTCAGACATGATTGTGTACATCGTTTACACCTACAGTGGCTCTCAAGGCTAAAATACTTGACTTAAGCCAAAATTAATGGAGGCTCGTCCAGCTTAAAACTACCTACTATGCGAAGTGAAGCAGGTTTTCACAACAATTATTTTCAATTTTGAAGGATCATGATCGCCCACAGTACCTACCCCTGTCAATTTATAAATTAATTCAACATTGCAATGACATTTTCGCACTTTTTTCCAGTTTTTAAACAATGCATTTCGATCATTCATACCCAGTAACTTTTGAAAGTAGGTTAATACAATGTATTAATCAATGTATTAATACATTGTATTAATTGAATATATACATTGTACATTGAGTATATACATTGTATTAATGTGTATACAATGTATTAATTGAAATATGTCATATTTCACATGGTTTTTCCAAATAGATCTTTCGATATGTCGAGTATATCGATATTTCCTCCAAAATGATGTTAGTAACTTTTCTATTCACCTACCTACTTACTTCTTCAAGTTTTCCCAAGTAGATACTCCGATATGTCCATAAATGTCATCCTAAATTATTTTTATATTGTTTTAAAACTATTAAATTCACCTACCTACTTCACATGTGACATTTTAAAGTAGATCTTCCGATACGTCAAAAAATCGATATATTTTCTCCGATATATCGAAATATCGATATATTTTCTCCGATATATCGAAGGTATCGATATCTCATTGACGATATATCGTTTGATCGATATATCGATATATTTCATTCGATATGCCATCCCTAAATAAAGTACAATGACGGTCGTAGGGAGGGGTATCGATACTCGATATTTCAAAATATCGATACTTTTGTACCGATACTCGATATTTTAGTATCGATACTTCACTATCTGATATTTTTGGATATCGATACTTTGGATCCGATATTTCTAAATATCGAATATCGATACAGTTCTCGCGGAAAATTCAACATAATGGCTAAAAATGAAGAAAGTAGAGAGGCTTTTGGGTCATTACTCTTTGGTTGCACAAATAAGGTTATTATCAAGGAGAAAATCACCCTGCTTGGACTCTTGATAGTGAAAAATGAATAAAAATTGTTGAAAAAAAATTTTTTTCTTGAGAATATTGGATAATATTGATAGTTTGTGACACTAAAGTATCGATACTCGATATTTTAAAATATCGATACTCATGCCCAACGATACTTGGGATATCGATACTCGGATACGATACAGTATCGATACAAAATATCGATACTTTTATAACAATACCCATCCCTAGACGATCGACGAATATTTCAGTTTTCCCATCAGTTGTCTGCCGTGGTGCATTTCGTAGTCTAGGTTACTAAACTAGAGCGGCGTCCACGTCGTGAAGAAATCATTGCAGGAGTGAGGCAGTGTTTCCTTTACATGTACTTAAGCAATATGGGTTTCTGATTAATGATAAAGACAGTAGCTTATTCTCTGTGAGGTGCGAGTTAAAATGTTTATGATTGAGGACCCAATTTTGTTGAGCTGTACGAATACGAAGCTTCATGGAGTAACATCGTTTAGTGAGCAAGCAGACGTTGAGGAAAATTGAAATAATCAAGTCCTACTTTTTAGGTATTGGAAATTTATAATTTGGTAAATATTCCCCGACAAATCCTCACGATCTGCACGAATACAAAGCTTCCATACCCAAGAAATTGAGGAAGCAAAGAATATAATTTTAACAGAATAAACACTCTTCATTGCCAGCAACACGCCCGGAAGATGCACTCTGTTGAGTCTGGGTCTGACTAGCTGTTGAGAACAGAACCGCTAGATGTCAGGCAATTCAACGTTCTCACAGAGGCTCTCTAACTCCTACCAATTTTATAGCGCCTATTATTTGCATGTACAAACTGATATTAGCATATTAATATTTAATGTATTAGAATCAAAATCAGAACACGCATGTGAAAATTCTATTAAAATCCTGGAATATTTTCGTAAGGATTTGCCTTGGTCAGATCGACAAGGAATCAAAATTTTACATAAGCTCTGAAACGCAAAATTTTGATTTAGAGTAACCAAATGGTTGTATCCTGCTCCAAGGCCACAAACTTTACCCTCCTTCAATAGTGAGGAAGCTAAAAATCCTTTTTAGCAACACCTCCGTTATTATTACAATTTTCGAAACTCAAAAAAGGCATTGAGAAATCACCACATTAGTATACCTATTTTGTGGAATGGAATTTTCATTCATAGCAATAACACCCAGTCAACGATAGAACGCGCAAATATTGGCAACGAAGCAATATTTTTTAGTAGGTAGGTAATATCATAATATTATATTTATTCTAATATTATTTACTTACTAATATTACTTAGGTACAGATAATTATAGTTCTAACTCCAAAAGGCCATCAGCAAACGTATCTATTATTTCGTAAGACTTTTAAATTTTAATAAGACTTTTAAATTTTAATAAACCTACGAAATGAATACATTTTTGACGTGAGAAGGAAAAACATCTTGTGTAATTGCTTTTGGTTTATTATTTTCAATAATGAACCTTTGGAATCGACCAAGAAAAAAAATTTAACACCCCCTCAAAATTTGATGGTTTACGTTTCAAGGTACGTAGAATCCAAAAATCGAATAAAAATTTGGCCGTCCGTCCGCCGTACGCCGTAAGCGGCACTTTTGCCACTTAGCATTGACCGATTTTGATGAAATTTGGTATGTAGGCTCCATTTGGGGTCTAGTTGTGCCCCGAAGATTTTGGTTGAGGTAGGTCACTTCTAAGGGTTCCAAAATCAATTTTGAAATTTTGAAAACGCCCTAACTCAAAAAATTTTGATATAAAGGTATTGTTTTTCCTTCAATTTAAGATTCTATAGAATTTTTAAAAATTTTTGAGACCACCCGGAGCTCTGTAGGACAAACCGTTCGCTCACTACGATTATTTAAAGTTTGGACGTACGATAAATCAGAAACACGAGTGTGAATCGCAAAGAGGCCTAATCTCCGTTCAAATTAAAGCTGACCGAAATGCGATCGATGTTTTTCTTCATGTTGGATGGTTGGTGGCTTTGCAGACGAGTGATCTATATAGAAAAATTAAAAATAATAAACCATTTTGTAATAATTTGCAGCGTTTTAGTTTAGTATTTTAAATGATGAACTTTTGGAATCGAGCAAGAAAAAAATTTAACCCTCTCAAAATTTTATGTTTTACGTTTCAAGGTAAGGTACATTAATTGAAAAATCCAAAAATCGAATAAAAAATTTTCCTTCGTCCGCCTTACCTATCCCATACGCGAATGAAATTTAGGAGATCTCAGTATTTATGTTCTTCACGGAAGAAAGGTAATCGAAGGGATAGTCCGATCTATGAACGAGAGAGGCAATCATTGCTCTCGCCAATTGATACCTGGAGATTTGCTCATCGGAGATTTGATACCTGGACCATCTCAAAACAGAAACATACAAATTATTATTCATGAATCAATACCTATACCAAACATAAGTACCCACCCGTTGAGGGTAAAGATAGTATACTTCCAAACAAAGAAAGTTCGTATTTGTGCAACAAGTCTCAAAAATTTCAGTAAGGTGATACCTGGCAGCTGAAGTGAATAGGTAATGGGTCATTTCAAAATTTGGGGTTATTTCTTGTCACGCAGCTTTTGTGAACACTCTATTTGTCTTGGGAATTTAGAATTTTTTCAGGGAGATACAGCAGGTTGGTGTCTACAAAGATCACATAGAATGAATTTCACTAATCAATTAACTCAGATAATTAAAAATCATTAATGATCCCAATTCTCTCTCCCTACACCTGTCACAGAGGGTAGGTTGGGAGCTTTGAAAATTTTTGGAGAACTCTATATTCATATTTTAATTTAAGTAAAAAACGTTATTGGTCCAGGATACTCTCCTCTTCAGGAATAAATTAGAAACGAACGAAAATTTCATGAATTGGAAGGGTTTTTGCTATGTTTTGATGCTGTCACAAGGTTTTATTCTCTCTCCCTACAATTTTTTTGAAATGCCTGCCCACTCCTGGAAAACGATTATTTTGTGTCATGAAAAACAAAATTGAACACTGCTGCAAGATGGCTTCCGAAGCTACTGAAGTTTGTTGAATTTCCAAGCTCCCAGTTGTGTGGGTTATGTTGTGAAGTGTTGAAGCTTTGAGAGTAGGTAAATACTTTATCTCTCCCTACAACCACCTCACTCATCAGGGTAAGTGTTCAACTAAGTTTAATTAAACTCAAATTACAATTATGAATGCCATAGTGTTATGTATTTTTTCTAACGTTCAGAATCAATAATGGTTAGGCCAGTAGAGAGTGATAACCTCACAAATCTCTCTCCCTACAACCTCTCTCCCTACAACTTCTGGGAAGAGGCTGGTTTGTAGGAAGAGAGATGGAATTGCAGGGAGAGAAGTTTTTTTTTTCAAAGCCGTTTACGTTTTTAAGAGTTACCTGAACTATTTACACCGCTGGGTCATATAATTCTGACTTTTCATTAACCCACATTTTACGAAAGATTAGACTTATTGAAAGACTTGAAGAATCTGATAATTCTGATGTACCTAGATTATAGCTTCGGACTGTGATTGCGATAAGTAAAAGAGACTCCTAAACTAAGATTCTCGTATTTTGAAGGAATAAAAAGGTTTCATGAGTTCAACTCACACTTGGTTTTTTCTCTCCCTACAAAGTCGAAATTATGGAAAAAAATTCAAAATTCTATAAATTTGAAACTACTTGATAAAGTGTGCGCCCACTTCAGGATCTGCCTCAGTGGCCAAAACAAAGGACGTTTACGGGAGAAAAAACATAAAAACTTCAACAATAATTTATGGAAAAGTTCGAGGACAAAATAACCCCAAATTTTGAAATGACCCTAATAATAACCGCATCTCGAATTTCGAGACGTGCTTTTGATATCCAGAATTCAGCGGATCTCACACTTTCAGTGGACCCCAGGAACTAGGAGTAGCTCCTGACTGTGTATGAACTTTCAGTGCTCTTGGAAGATTGCCTGAACCAGTGGTCACCCCTAGTATCAAAGCATAGTAGTTTTGCCTCATATGTTCTATACACCAAATACTAAAATTACTCAGAAAGTTATTGTTTGTTACTGATGATGACCCATTTAACTTGTGATGTTATTTTTGGTTAATCGATTTAACTTGTAACTCATTATTTTCGTGGAAATAGACAACGCTCTTCTCAACTCCTTCTCAACGTTGGTTTTTCACAATCTCAACGCGAGTGATTTTATTCGTCTCAGAAAGCTTTTAGTAGAAAATGCGAAGGAAAATTTTGATTTTAAAATAATAGCGAGAAAGCAAAACTCTTGAAAATTTAAAAGTCTTGCTGCTCATTACCTGGGACATCAAAAAGAAGGCATGACTACCGATTCGTTTACCTGATACGGTGTTCTGAGCGTAACATTTATGTATGTTTAATAAGTATTAAATTTAGGATGTATGCCAAAATTTTACATGACCAGAGTGAAATGACTTCTACTGCGAGACTTGTAAACGTGGAAGAATAGTTATTCAACAAAAATACAGATTAGGGTGCACCGAAGGCTGGTAAGAGAGAGGGAGATTGTAGAAATCAGACGGATTTTGAGATAAGTGATTTATTTTCCTTGAATGTAGATCTTGTGTCGTCCTCATGTCGGCCGCATCTCTGTTTTTCGTCCTCGTCGTTACAACATTCAACCAACGTGTAATATTTGGTCAGACGTTTGTTGAAGCCTGGGAAGGTAAGAATTGGAGTGAAAAGGAGTTAGTTACCATCGTAAATAACGTCTACAACATTTTTTGCTTACTTGCTTCAATAGAAAAATGTTCATACTTGTTCGGGGCTCGACGGCTGTCCTCCTCCGTAAAACCAGAGAATGGTAATCTGCCCGTTTCAACTTCAATTCAGAGGTTTCGTCTAGAGTCGAGGGACATCGAAAAAGTGTCCACCTGTTGAAACAAAAATCTTTTAAATTTTGTCAGAATTCACACATAACTATACTTATTTAGAATTTGCTAGAAATGTCTCACAGGAAGAGGTAATTTATTACCTATTGAGTTGATTGAGATCAGAATGACTTGAGTCATCTACCCAGTTTGGCGGAACTTGAAAAAGCAGGAAACCTCAAATCATTATACCAGTTTGGGTCTTACCTAGGTCGGGAATTAGGATGCGCAGTTGCTACTTAATAACACACTGTACTACTTGTAATACACTGGCAATTGAGAAGAAAAGGAAATTAAAACTCCAAACTCTTAACTACTTGGAACACAATTGCTTTCCCTGCGTTTGTGTAGACGACTGGTTCGGTCCGAATTCTGTACCTGCAGGAATCTATCGCACTAGGAACAGAGACGGACTTCTTGGTATTACGTAGAAGTAAAGTCTAGGTAGTTTATTCATAAATAGGTAGGTATCTTGGAATGCCTGCATTTATTTACTTTCCTATGTCCATGAGTATTGGTTTTTATTGCTGTTGGCTATGGTTAGCTGATCACTCAATTGAAGGACAAATAGATAACACGGAGGTGGAAGGTGATGCTCAAAATTATTGTGTACAACATCGTGAAGGTTCAACGTAGAAAAAAAGCAAGTAAAATCTTTTTAACGTAATCATCGAGTCGTATCTCTTCTGTGTGTAGGTACCTATTGACGCTTCCCGATCCTGATAACTCGATAAGGAGAAGGTAATTGATAGTTTTGAATATTTTCGCGTGATGAATTCAGGTACCTACCTAAATTATTATTTTAATGAAGTATAATTCTGTGTCTGTCATTGAGGAATATCACCGAATTCTGTTTGAATTTTTCCTGAATAGTTAATGACGTGGGATAGATGAAAATCGGGTTGATTTTGGAGAATAAGTCTCCTGTTATCTTTGGGAGACATTCAAAATTTATGATTTCAAAAAATAACCGGGAAAACGGACCTTTTCAACGTGAAGTGGAAACGCTCGCTGATTGGCTGTTTGGATCGCCGTCTCCTCCCCTTCTTGCCTGATGAAACGACGAAATCGTGTTATCTAAGAGGAGAGTTATCAAACAAAAACGGGGGAAGCCTCATTTTCTCCATCTTGCGTTTTATATTTTTTCTCTTCAGTTCTTCTATCTTGATCTTTACTGGTTGTGTGAAATGTTGCCTCCGACGAATATTCGAAGTGAGATTTCACGATCTCAGCGCTTCAAGTGGTCGTACATGAACTATTCCTGGTTGACGTCATCCTCCCGGTTTTTTTAAACGTTCATAATATTATTGTCTACATTGTTTTGTTTATTCGTAACTTAGGAAGTACGGGCTGATAGTTTGCCGTTGGGCCTTTTTCGAGGTGCTGAATCCAATTTTGGGTTCAAAAATTGGAAATTCCGACATGGTGAAATTCCTCATTATGTTGAAATACGGATCAAGGCGTTACTTATATGGACTCCAAAAGTTTAGGAACATCGCACAATATGATTAAATCACAGATCGCACATCGACATCACAGACATTTCCTATAAGAACTGACCAAGGACGATGTAGCGACAGAGAGGGGTTGGGTGACAGGATTGCAAACAGTTAAATAATAATTAGTACCGCTAGATGCATTCATAATGACGATTTGGTAATATTATGATTAAATTAAATCTTTATAAGAATAGTTAGGTGCAACCGTTCCCAAAGTTTCTCTCCAATTATCTACTCACTTTGTCCGGTTTCAACAAAGTATTGTCACATTGTGTTATCGTTTCAGTTGGGCAACGTCACTAACTTGTAAACTTGAAGCTCAGTTCTGACTTTAGAACAGTACCAGTCTGTCGTCATTCTGGAACCAATTCGTACTCTAATAAATTAATGGTCTAGCTGGTTTTCAAATTTGTCTCGTCTACTACAGGAGTCTGGCCTAATAAAAGTGACCATATCCTTCACAGATGCAAACACCCCGTTGGTCGAGATCACAGTCTCTCCATTGGCCACTACGTCGTCCCTAAGAGTTTTAGACATCTCCTGGAACGTCCATAAACAATGGAGGACAGGCGATTGGGTCGCTCTCTACAACGAACCTCCAATCACCAAGTCGCAATCGTCTCTATTCATAGGGACTATTGAATCTAGCAAAGGGTGGATTCGGACTGGAATTTTGGAGAACAGGACGTCTTCCAAAGTGCCTGATTTCAACAAGAAATGCCTCGGATTTTGGGCAGCCTATTGGAACAATGGAGAGGACGAACCAGGTAGGTACAAACTCAATTACACATGCATACAATTTTGAACTGAATACCACCATTTTGGAGAACACCACGGTGTTCTTAAGTTTGGTGTGAGTGACAACTACGATAATCAATTCTGATTGATAGGAACCTTATATCCAAAAATAAGATATAATACTATTTATACAAATATACGATGTTAGGCAGCTGTCTTCAGTGGCATTTCGACGGCGAGTGAAAAGCATTTTGATTGATGCTGAAATCTACTGTATTAAGGATAATTTTGGTCTATTTTGATGACTTGTTCTTTATCACTGTTATTGTTGTTTTATTTATAAATTGTTGTGTGTTCCTGGATTAGTAGTTTATTTGTTTATGTATTTATCTGACGTTGTTATACCTATTCTTAGGTTTCTACAATAAAAACTTTGATTGATTGATTGACCGTACAGGGTGGCTCACGAGTCCCCCCCCCCCTCCTGCTAAAATCGTCCAGATAGTGGTAAACAGAATTTTTGACATTTTCATGTCTTTCATATGGCACATAAAAAAAAAATCGTCACGAAATTTGATGCGACGAAATTTGTCCCAAGTCGCCACAATGATGATTATGACAATCAGAAGTGAAGTTGTTAGGTACTTTACAGGTAGGTACTTTACAGTTTGATATTACCAGATCAGCTGAGTCGAAAATTGAGCTCCCAGATCAGCTGAGTCGAAAATCGAGCTCCCAGATCAGCTGAGTCGAAAATCGAGCTCCCAGATCAGCTGAGTCGAAAATCGAGCTCCCAGATCAGCTGAGTCGAAAATCGAGCTCCCAGATCAGCTGAGTCGAAAATCGAGCTCCCAGATCAGCTGAGGCGAAAATTGAGCTCCCAGATCAGCTGAGGCGAAAATCGAGCTCCCAGATCAGCTGAGGCGATGTAGTTCATGTGTTGGGAGGGGAGGGGGGGGCATGAAAATGTTTCAATGTGTTGCAGACTCGTATGCAAGCGTTTATTAGCTTTTTTAATTTTAAATCTTCATGATTTTTCCCAAGGATCTCAAATATGATTTCATGAATTTTAGACCCCTCAACCGAATTTTTTGGGCAATTTTAATTAGTTCAGGTGGCTAACTCTACCCCTAAATTACTACATAACTAATTAAAATTGTGTCGTAACTCTTATGGATGGAAAAAGAGCGATTTTGTAGTTAAAACCCCCTACTTTTCGGCCGCCGTTTCAAAAAATTCCAGTTAAATCCAAAAATACATACCATCACGTGATTCAGGGTCGAAAATTAATGAAAATAAATGTATCACACTTGGGGTCTACCTTCGTCTCAATTTTGGCACCACCCAGGGGTTGCTCATGTTTGCGCCCTCACTGGAAGGGTTGTGCGCAACCAAAAAAATTGGATGAGTGGTCTAAAATTCATAAAAGTTCACGCAGAATCCAAATCTGCAATAAAAAAATTAGGGTTCCCATTTGAGATAACAAAGTTGGTGTGCGCACAGTGGGGGGGGGGGGGAATAACTTGTGAGCCACCCTGTATATAATATAATGATGTATAATATATACTTCATAAAATTATATCATCCCTTCAGAAGAACGGTGAAGTTGCCACAAAGATCAGAAGATCCTATTTGCAAATAATGTGTTCAATAATCCTACTGAAATTCATTCTAGTTGCAACAACCTGCCTGTCAACAAACCCAACTTGGATGGCAGACAATTGGGAGTCCATCAAGCGTTTGAAGCTCTCTCAAGTCCTCTTGCCTGGCTGTCATAATGCCGGATCTTATCAACTAGCATACTCTCCATTTGAGCCCAGCGTGTTCGATAAGTACGTATTCACGCAGGTGAGTCTTTCTCAGTAACTGAGGAGTTTTCTTGTTCTTAGTCATAAATTGTAATTGTTCCACAGACTTGGGTTAAGGATGGTCTGGAACGGATTTCTAAGCAGTTATTTTGCTCCACTGCTTAATTTGAAGCCCGCTCCATTTAGTGTCTGGTTGCCACCCGAAGTTTTGGTTATTGTCAGTCACTTGTAAGGGGTGAAAAGTGGGAGAGAACATTATCAAACCCCTATCTTGAACATTTTTGATATACAGGTAGGTATATTGTGCTTCATTAATTTAAAGTAGGTAGCGTCGATTTTTTGAGCTCTGTGGGACCAAAAGTTAACTAACTAGAATAATTAATTATTTAATAGTGAATAAATAATTATTACTGGCGGTTTCTCATCAATTTAGAATCGTAATCAAGTTTTAGAAATGAATGAGACCATCCAGAGCACTGAATCATGGTTAAACGAGAGATGATTGTGAAAGTAATCATTATTACATTACAAGCCACCTGAGGGACTGTTAACCCCCTCCCCCCTCATCATCCTCAAATCTCTTTTTTTGGCCGCATTTTTTTTTTGTTTCTTCAAGTATAATTTAGTCGCTCAGTTGTGCTTCCTTAACACAATAAGGGAACAAACACTTCCAACAACAAAACTTCTGGTTGAGCCAAACTTAGTAATAAAAGCACCCACAACGGGGTGTGCGCCTGATTTTATTTACATTTTTAATCGAAAGTAGATCTCAAGTTTCGAATTCTTGTAACGTCACGCGTCCCTCCCGCCTGGGCGGGACCCCTCAGCCAATTGTGACATCATAAGAATTCGAAACTCTGAAAAATCATAGATGAAGATCTACTCACGCTAGAAGGTCGCGGTTGGTGTCAAAATTCTCTGAATGAGGTCTAGTTTAGATTAAAAATAACAATAAACAGTTTTTCCGATCCATGCGCACACGCTATTTTGGGATTAAGATGTTTTGCTACTTTCTACCAACGGTTAGGTACTGTTAAGGGGAAAGCCGAGTTCCTTGCAGACGGGTGATCGTTTCAGGCAAATAATAAACCGTTGTGTAATAATTTTCATATTTTTTTTTCCTGGTCGATTCCTAAAGTTCATTATTGAAAATAACGAACACAAAAACGCTGTTTTGGACGATGTATTATTGCGCAAGAGTATCACTACAAAAATATGTCGGTTCAACAGGACGAATCTGTTTTGGAGCAACTGATTCACGGCGCAAGGTATCTGGATTTCCGAGTCGGAAGATATTCCCGGGTGAGAGAAACATTTTGATTTTTCAAGTTTTAAACTTAACGCGTCAACTAGCGGAGTCTCATACAAGTTTGAAAAATTGCATCAACATTTCAGGTGAAAAGTCTCGTGGATCTCATCATTCGACCGCAGGAGTCGGTTTTTTGGTTGAATCACGACTTCGTCCAAGTCAACAAGTTGTTGACTGTACTGAATGAGATCAAGATGTTTCTTAACAACACACAAGAAATCGTTGTTGTAGACGTCCATGCCTTTCCTGTGGGTAGGTGAGTAACTTACATAATGATGCTGCTTACAATGAGTTATTTACTTAATTAGGCAATCTTGTTATTGATTTTTGACATTTCATGTCTTTGCTATGGCACACAACCAAATTTTCGTTATGTCACGTTACGTTACGTGACGAAATATGCTCAATGATTATTATGATTCGTAGAACTAAGGTAGGTAGGTACCTATATTAAAAAAAATAGCTAGCTGAAATTTGGCTATATGATTATTATGATTTGGCTGGTAGACTCCTTAGGACGTGAACAATAAGGTGCACAGAGTTTTGATCAGCTGAGTGGCTCCTGAAGCTAACTTCTTTCCTATCAACCCTAGGAAGCTGAAATTTGGCTGGTAGCCTCCAATTGGTGCTAAAAACTGTGAACAATATGGTGCACAGGGTTTTGATCAGCTGAGTGGCTCTTGAAGCTAACTTCTTTCCTATCAACCGTAGGAAACTGAAATTTGGCTGGTAGCCTCCTTAGGACGTGAACAATAAGGTGCAGAGGGTTTTGATCAACTGAGTGGCTCCTGAAGCTAACTTCTTTCCTATCAACTGTGGAAAGCTGAAATTTGGCTGGTAGCCTCCTTAGGACATGAACAATAAGGTGTACAGGGTCTTGATCAGCAGAGTGGCTCCTGAAGCTAACTTCTTCCCTATCAACCGTAGGAAGCTGAGATTTGGCTGGTAGCCTCCTTAGGACGTGAACAATAAGTTGTACAGGGTCTTGATCAGCTGAGTGGCTACTGAAGCTAACTTCTTTCCTATCAACCGTAGGAAGCTGAAATTTGTCTCGTTAGGACATGAACAACAACGCTACTGGAGTAGGCGATGTAGTCTGGCTCGAATACACAGAAGAAAATGTCCCAATGTGTTGCAGACTCGTATGCAAGCATTTATGATTCTTAGAAGTGAGGTAGTTAGGTACCTATATGATTATAGCTCCTAAACTTTTCCATTTAGGTTTGTAAACAAATCCATGTCAACCTTACATGGATACCTAGTAGTTGTATTGATACTATATTCAATCGAAGAAAAAAGTTAGGTTTATAACTAAGAGTTGCAGTTATAATTTGTAGTCATACATTATGAATTCAACTAAACGTAAATCGCGTTTTGACGACGAAGAAAGCAACGAAAAACGGTTATCTAGATTGCTAGAAGATGGAAGGGAAGAAGGAGGGAGGGGAAAGACATGAAATGTCCTAATGCGTTGCAGACTTGTATGCAAGCGTTTTCTATTTAAATGTCCATCGATTACTGAGCGGTTTGTTGCAGGGGTTTTTCTACTGTCTCTCACCATACAAGTGACACTTGTGAGCTCATACAGTGATTAGTATGGTCATATCTGCTGCGTCCCTTTTCTCTCTAGGATATAAATTTAGAAAAAAATTGGAACAGCTTCGATTATTGCAAAAATCATCTCCATAAATACATTTGCAATGCACGGGTAACTGGATAGCATATAGAGAGGCGCAACTCTTCCGCATAACTTCTGGGGTCGATTCTGCATCTAATTTGCAACAAAAAACGCTGCAAATTATTACACAATGGTTTAGTATTTTTCTATACAGATCACTCGTCTACAAAATCACCAACCATCCAATGTGAAGGAAGGGAAAAAAAATCACCAACCATCGATCGCATTTCAGTCAGCCCTAATTTGAACGAAGATTAGGCCTCTTTTGCGATTCACACTCGTGTTTTGATTTATATATATATATATATATTTCAATATAAACCATTAAATTTTCGTAGGGAGCGAACGGTTTGTCCTACAGAGTTCCGCGTGGTCTCAAAAAATTCTAAAAATTCTATAGAATCTTAAATTGAAGGAAAAACAATACATTTACATCGAAATTTTTTGAGTTAGTGCGTTTTCAAAATTTCAAAATTGATTTTGGAGCCCTTAGAAGTGACCTACATCAACCAAAAGCTTCGGGGCACAACTAGACCCCAAATGGAGCCTACATACCAAATTTCATCAAAATCGGTCAATGCTAAGTGGCAAAAGTGCCGCGTACGGCGGACGGACGGCCAAATTTTCATTCGATTTTTGGATTCTACGTAATTTGAAACGTAAACCATCAAATTTTGAGGGGGTGTTAAAAATTTTTTTTTCTTGGTCGATTCCAAAGGTTCATTATTGAAAATAATAAACCAAAATGTCTCTTAGCAATATTTTTAACCCCTTGTTTTTTACCTTTTGGTTTATTATTTTCAATAATGAACCTTTGGAATCGACCAAGAAAAAATTTTTTTTAACACCCCCTCAAAATTTGATGGTTTACGTTTCAAGGTACGTAGAATCCAAAAATCGAATAAAAATTTGGCCGTCCGTACGCCGTACGCGGCACTTTTGCCACTTAGCATTGACCGATTTTGATGAAATTTGGTATGTAGGCTCCATTTGGGGTCTAGTTGTGCCCCGAAGATTTTGGTTGATGTAGGTCACTTCTAAGGGTTCCAAAATCAATTTTGAATTTTTAAAACGCCCTAACTCAAAAAATTTTGGTATAAAGGTATTGTTTTTCCTTCAATTTAAGATTCTATAGAATTTTTAGAATTTTTTGAGACCACCCGGAGCTCTGTAGGACAAACCGTTCGCTCACTACGAGAATTTAAAGTTTTGACGTACGATAAATCAGAAACACGAGTGTGAATCGCAGAAGAGGCCTAATCTCCGTTCAAATTAAAGCTGACCGAAATGCGATCGATGTTTTTCTTTATGTTGGATGGTTGGTGGCTTTGCAGACGAGTGATTAATATAGAAAAATACTAAACCATTGTGTAATAATTTGCAGCGTTTTATCTCAATATTTAATTTTTTTGTGATTTTGACCTTACGTTACTAAAACTGTCTTAACTCTCTCAATTTAATGAGTAAACTCAAATTTTAGGAAACCGTTTGAAAGAGCATTAAATGTCCTATCGGTTAGATGCTTGAACTTTTCTTTGTGTCAAGGTTTGATGCATGAAAGCCCTCTGAAAAGGAATTTTTACCTTCATTGGGCAACCTTAACTTTTAGCGAATCTTCAAGGAAAATGAAGCTATTGCAATGGCCTCAAAATTTTTAAAATGGACTTTTTCGAAAAATTGTTTCACTGAAATCCGTTTTGAAACAATCCCAACAACAACAAGTGTGTGTGTGCATTCCGCACGATAACTTTAGTAATTGTTTAGCAAAAATTTTCAAGTTTTCGTCAAAATGTTCGTAACATCAAACAAAAGGATGAGTTCGTTAGCCAAAAATTTTGGACTACCCTGAGTGATCAAAATTTCAAAAATAGTCCAAAAAACGGGCTTTTCAGATTTTTGTGGTTATTACCTTAAAAATCATAGTAATGTATGGTATATTCGGATTCAGCACAAAATTTCTGATACCGATGCACTTTCCAAAAATGAAAATTGCCAAAAAATGCAATGCTGCACTCATCACTTCATCTCGCCTTGTCCGGGGTACTAGAACCAGTTCCACAACCTCAGTACCAGCTTCATTTTCCCAAACCCGCACCAGAATGTCATTGGCTATCCGCAAATTTCCAGACATAGCCCAAAGACTCTTGGATGTAAGCCCCAGAGGTGGTATGTCCTTCGATGTTGGTCTGCTACCTTCCCTAACCCAATGTATAACGGACTGTAACTCAGTATCTTCTTTCTGTGATTCTGCCCACGGCTGAGTATCTGTTTCTTGGCACACTCTTTGAACTACAACTTGATTACCTTGTTTCAGCTCTTGCCATAGGCAATGCTGGCATCCTGCATCAGCACAAGGCCACCGTGACATACCATCAGTATTGAGATGGTCCTTACCGGATCGGTGCTTTATCTTATAATTGTATGGAGCCAGTATTTGCTGCCATCTTGCCAGCTAGCCATCTGGATCTTTAAAATTCTGCAACCATTGCAAGGATGCGTTATCTGTCCTAACAATAAATTCATCACTATCCAGACCATAAGACTGAAAATGACGAACTGCCTTGATCAAACTTACCAGCTCCTTCCGTGTTGTGCAGTAATTTCTTTCTTGTTTGGAGAGACATTTGCTGAAGTAAGCAATTACCCGTTCTTGTCCCCCTTGTGTTTGTGACAAGACGGCCCCAACAGCTCGATCACTGGCATCAGTATCCAAAATGAATTTTGCACCTTGGATTGAATGACTGAGAACTGGTGGAGAAGTAAGAACAGACTTTATATTGTCAAACGCTAGCTGGCACTCATCAGTCCATTTGAGGTTTCCTGTCATATCCTGGAGTGCAAACATCTGTAATAAGAGCAAAAGCTCACAAAAGTTCTTACTTCTTTGACAGATGTAGGGACTGGCCACTCTGCTACCTTTGACGTTTTTGTGGGTCTGCAGCTATTCCCTGTCCAGAGATCACAAATCCGAGGTAGTTCACCTTTCTTGAAAATAGATGACATTTTTCGGGTTGAGTTTCACTCCTGCCTTGCGCAAAACATCCATTACACGTCTCAACCATTTAAGGTGTCCTTTGAAATCAGCATTGTCTCTTAACGCGTCGTCCAAGTAAACTTTTACTCATCCCTGATATAACTCCTCCTGAAGAATTCCTGCCATAGCTCTTTGGAATGTTGCAGGCGCATTACAAAGCCATGCTACCTGCCAATGCACCAGTTAACGCATCTATTTTAGGAAGGGGATAATAGTCCTTCCTTGTGATCGAATTCCACTGGCGGTAATCGATGCAAAAGCGTGTGGTGCCATCCTTCTTTGGAACCAATACTATTGGACTGGCACAAGGGCTCTGCGAAGCTTCGATTACCACAGTCTGCTCCATATCCTTGATAAGCTTGTCTACCTCTCCCAAACGGTGTGGATGGATTCGTCTTGGAGATTGTCTAATCGGGGGATTATCTCCAAAATTGACTGAGTGGGTAATACTTTTTATACAACCCAAATCTTTTCCAGATCCGAACGTCCGAAAACTCCAACAAAAATTCTTCAACTGCCTGGCGCTGCTCCTCAGACAGACCTTCAATAGAATTTCTAACCAGTAGTTGAATGTGACTTGGTATACTCTCAACTTTCTGTCTTCTCATACCCAATGCAGTTATTGTCAAGTGGTGATAACTCATTCAAATCCTCTTCTTAATTTTCCTCGATCTCTGCTCGAGCCCCAATATCCAAGGACTCCAGTCTTTTTCCATCGACGACAACTGTGTTGTTACCTGGGTCTATAAAACATCTTGTCCTAGAAAATCCATACTAAGGACACAATGCTCGTGAATTTTGGCAACTAAAACAGTGTGGCAACGTTCCTTCCCATCACCTAAGTCAAACTTGACTTGAGCATGGCCTTGTACAGGTATGATGTCTCCCGATATTGTTCTCTACTACAATCCTAGCACGATTTGCCACTTCCACATTCAAATCCTCTTCCTAATTTTCCTCGATCTCTGCTCGCGCCCCAATATCCAAGGACTCCAGTCTTTATCCATCGACCACAACTGTGTTGTTACCTGGGTCTATAAAACATCTTGCCCTAGAAAATCCATACTAAGGACACAATCCTCGTGAAATGAACAAATTCGAGGCATTTAGCAAAGTGTTTTGATTCAAAATATTGAGAAAGACAGACTCTTTGAAGTAGGTAGGAAACACACACTTCATCTTGATTCTGCAAGAATTAATTAATACAGTGCCTATTTATTCCACATTTTTTCAGGATTCAAGAAGAGGATGGAATCTCACGTGGAGCTGCTGGGATACTTGAAGCTCCACCTGGGAGATCACTTGGTGAGCTACATGGGGTATGAAACAACCTTAGAACAGGTACGAGCAACTGGGAAACGTCTCATTGTGGCCTACAACAGAATTAGCATAGTTCATATG
The DNA here is from genome assembly GCA_009739505.2 of Apolygus lucorum. Taxonomy (NCBI): domain Eukaryota; kingdom Metazoa; phylum Arthropoda; class Insecta; order Hemiptera; family Miridae; genus Apolygus; species Apolygus lucorum. The sequence continues at coordinate 62,626,229 of CM019178.2, forward strand.
CACTACTCCAGCGTCTGGCGTCCCGTGTCTCAGAAATGGGGAGACGCCCGATCAGTCGAGGAGTTGCACGACTACATCATCAGGACCATGTCCAAGTAAGTTTGGGTGTGGAGGAAATGAGAATATAGGAATAGGAATAGATAGATAGATAGATATGTTTATTTATTTTTTGCCATTTTGTACACTTTTACAATAATATAAATGCATGAAGGGATGCAATTTGCTCAGATTTCCTACCCGACATTAGGCTTGGCCCGTGTTGTAGGGTAGGATCTTTGCAAAATCGCTCCATATTGGTAAATAAATTGATGTCTACTATACAATTACAGTAATAAGTAAATTAATAAACAATACATGATTGGACAGAATTAAGGACGCATTTGGATAATCTCCAACATATACTAACTTACTTTAATATTCTCTAACTTTAATAATCTCTAAACTTAAATAGTCTCCTATACATATATGCTGTTTAATAGCCTTTCGCATCTAAAGCCCCCTTCTATAACTAGCCAACTTAACACTTGCTTTTTGTATTTTGGTCTAGTGAACTTCTGGGGACTTTTCATGCTACAAACAATTTCTCGGTGTAACAAATGTAGAATGAAGATCGGGCTGTGCGTTGTCAGAGTCAGTCTAGGTCTAGGGCAATTCAAATTATGTCATTCAATTATGTTGGGTGTCCTAAAGAATTGCAATAGTAGATTTTTCAGATAAAGTTGTCTAATAGTAAATACCTTAGCAATATCAAATAGATCTACGGAAGGGGTCCTACGCGGTAATGACAACATCATTTTTATGATAATTTTCTGCCGAACATGTAACTTATTTATATGGGTGGAATACGTTCCTCCCCATGCTATTATGCCATACTGCAATATAGATTGCAACATGGTATAATATATAAGTTTTATTGTTTGCTTCGGGAGGGTGTGTCTAACATTGTAGAATATATATATATATATTTCCTAATCTTATCATGGATATAGTCTATATGGGGCTTCCACTTAAGCTCTTCATCCAGAACTAGCCCCAGATACTTATGCCTTGCAACTCTTTCTATCGAATCACATGAGCATATTTGATCTTCTACACAAGAGTGCAGGATGATTTTCAAGTGTTTTTCCTCAATTTGTGACTTATTTCCTCCGTAAACTATCAGTTTGGTCTTGTTAGCATTCAATGTGAGATAACTCTTGTGAAACCATAAACTGTATTACATAACTTCAGAATCAGAACCCGATTAGTGATGGAATCCGAGTAAAATGAAGCCGCCTATCTGCTAGGAGTTAGGAAGAAAACCTTCGTTTTTTGTACATAATGATATTATGTATTATTGTACATAATAATGCATATATTATATGCATTATTCGTAGATATGGGAGTGAGCATAAAGTAGCACCTTTCTACTCAAAATAAACTTCAATCAGCTAGAAATTTAGTGTTTTTATTGAGTAGAAAGGTGTTTCTTCATGCTCACTACTATATCTACGAATAATGCGAATTTTATGTACAAAAAACGAAGGTTTTCTTCGAAAAATCCAATTTCTTGCAGTCGGAAGTATCACCATTGGATTCAGCGTAAACAATTACGTAGAAAATGATACCAAAATCGTCAAGCCATCTTGAGATCGAGGGGGACCATAAACCGCTTAAAATACTGGATTTTCTTGTAAAACACGTTTTTTAACATTCAAACTTCATTTACTCTTCCAATTTTAATATTAAAAACAAAAATTGATACACCGTTGGAAAGCTGACAATTTGAGCATGTTTTCTCTGAAGAGCGCCCATCGAAATGGGCAGGGATTTAGAGTGAAAACTTTGGTCAAAGAAAGTCAAGTTTCGAACAAATTTTAAAGTTTGCTTTTAGACTTGATTTTTTGAAAATATTTTATTGCTGAAAGATTTTGATTTTGCACTAGGTAGCTTAGGAATTTAACGTTCTTTCTAATGGTGTAGTCAGATTTGAATTTTCAGGAGAAATAAGGGGTTTATGACCATATCAGTGCCGTAAGGTCGAAAACGCAAAAAATAACTTGAAAGTGAAAAGAAAGGAATTTTGAGTGGGTTAAAAGAAAATTGCTAAGAGACACTTTTTGTTGGAAATACCTTGTAGAATAAAACCCTGAAGTTATGCCCATCTTTAAGTGTAGGCACCCTGTATAGTTGCGAATCGTTAGGAAAAAACGAGAAGACGCTAGATAGTTCAATAACGGAGAAAATGGGACAGGTGTGAAAAAAAGAAGGACATTTATCATCACAAAAGATCAACTTTCTCTTAGCTCTACGAGGTTTGTTATTGAGCCAATTGACAAAATTCGACAGTTTTTGGAAACTTCTAATGGTAAGTAATAAAGTTATTTCATGAGTAGATTGACCGATGTAAATGTGGGTTATGTTAAACCATGTCATTCTGAAAAGTGCCGAGCCACAGTAAGTACCCAACCCCCTTTAATGTCAGTTGTATTCTGCATTCTCATTATGCACGAATTAACATACGAGTAGATTTACCAGGTCCCCATCTATTCATACTCACCATCCTCTATATTGGGGACGTCTATGAGTGTCTACTGTATGAGTGACATCTCATTCGAAAATATTTATCATGCTAGGAGCGCCCTGAATCACGCAAACATTTGTTTTATATGTATATAGGTAGTGATTGTTGTTAGCAATTCCATATTAGCCTCTAACGATTATTCTTAGAGAGCTTCGTGCTCCCCCTCTACTTACCTATTCGATCTCAGCTCAGTTCCATTCTAGAAATTGTCCGTGTCACAATCGCTCTAATTAAACAATCTATTCTCACATCTCGTCTAACCGTGGTTTATCCGTTTCCCGAATATTCCAACTTTAGTGATCACCTGGGGTATTTCCTGAAGACTTTCACTCGTCACTCTGCACTCTCCAAATCCTCCGCGTATTGCAAACTAATTTCTGTTCCTGAGGAGCAAGATCAGTTTTCTGGTTTTATGAAAAAAGAGAGATAGAAGATATTTCGATTGGTGCAAAGGACGGTCTAATTAGTGCAAGGGAAAGCATACATTTAGGTAAAACATATTGTGAAGCAATGCATGCATTCCAGGGGACAACCTATTGGATAAGCATTAGGTAAATTTAAACTAGATGGTAGGCGATGAAACTGTTTCACTCAATATAATTTATCTAGTGTTTCAGGCAAGAAATAGTGGTCTCCCCTTCACCATTGTCCACCATAACATATCTAGCGGCGTGGGAGCCTCGAATTTGAAGAGCTTCTTGAAATCCATGATCTACCTGTTTCCTCAGGAAATGGGGAAATGATCTCGGCACAATAAACTGTACTAGAATGGTTTATTGTACAGAAATCAAGCGGGTATAAGTATAAAATAAGCAGCACAATGAAGAACGAGTGGAAATGGTCGTACATTGATATCTGAACTGAGCTAAGATGGTGGAACGGGCGGGCGGTTACAAATTCTGCTCCGCTCTGAACTAGTACTTTCGAGGAAATGATCTCATTAACTGTACAAAGTTTAGTTTTTTAATTGTACTTATATTTACTCGTATTGGTTCCGTACTTCTGGTCTATAATGGATCGAAATTGGGTCGCTAATCAGGGTATGAACGGGATGGCAGTGCTGGCCTCAGTTGATGGGCTTTGGAACTAGCAGTGAACTGAATCATTTGAACGAAACGGCTGGTAACGGGCGGGAGGTTCCAACAATGTCCAACATGGGAATGGGGTATTTCAGTCAATTTTTAAAGATTTTGTTTCAAAAGAGCATGGATCAGGAATAACGGTAATCGGGTATGTTCATCGAGAAAATGTTTAGAAGAAATTAGGGAAGCTAATGAAAGTTGAAGATTTGAATGAATGTTGCTGAATCCAAATTTGAGGTCTAAAACCTGAATTTCCGACCTACCCAAATACCCCATTTGAGTTCTACCCCCCTCCCCCCCACTCGCCCCCTCAAACACGCTAATTTTGATACTCTGGTGAAATAGTGTGCCATTTGGGAGATTTCTGAGTCGAACAAAAAGAGAAACACGCAAATCAGTTGGAAATCTAGGCTTGGGCAGAGTTTACAAGATTATGCCCGCAAAGACACGTTTTTTTAGCATTATCCCTCCCTTTCCCCTCCCCCCCTTAAAAGGCAAAATTCTAAATTCCAGCGACGTAGTGCTCAACTAGATAGATTTCCGCGTGGAACAAAAAAATAACCACAAAAATCGGTAGAAAACTAAAGCCTGAGCAGAGTACACAAGATTGTCACACACACACAACATTCACCTATGGTTTCGTTTCGCGGATTTGGATTCAGAATAGTCTAAAACGGATTAGTGTGGTAATTTTTTTTGTATTGAGTGTTGTCCACTTTTACCCCAGATCAATCACATAAGAACGCCCAAGTCTTAGTGTGGGACATCCTAAAAACGCATAGTTACTCTTTCCGAGTCCATAATCAGTAGGTACAATCATACGGAAGGAATAAATCAACGCTAGGAATATGACAGAAGAGTAACACCTATCTTGAGTTGCAGTCGATGTCCATACTCTTCAGTTTGAGCAGATCAGTTGAGTAGGAACTCTTTAGAAACAGAAATGTTCACTCCTTCTTATAACTTGCAGAATGAAAAGAGCAAAAATGAAGAATTACGTATTGAGAAGTGAAGTTAGCCCTAGAGATCTACCACCCCTCTCTCTGGGAAATTATTGTTTACCATTTGGCAGGATGTCACTTCGTCGTCACCACCTCAAAACCAAGATTCTGCAATTTCAGCAGTTGGGCGTGTTGACAACTAGAATTATAGCAGATCACCGCCTTCGATTGATCTTAGACGGTTATCTTGTTCCGTAGGCCACATCTAAGCGGGATGTTTGCTGTGATGGCTGAACTGACGCCGAACGCTTGGGACGTGGTCACGGACGAACAGAGGGGACTGAGGACGATGATGGATGCTTGCAACCACAACGTGACCGACTGGTTCAGAGACAAATGGGGCCTCACGACCAACGCTGTGGCTGTGGATTTCATCAGGTCCACAGGCATAGTATCTGCTGCCATCAGGTGGAACAGCGCGAAAGCAGCTTTATTGAGAAGCATCGGAAATGAAACTTACACACCCCTTGACAACTCGAAGTCCACTATAAATTGAGCTTACCTTTACCTACATAAACTTGTCAAGTACATAAAAATGTACCTTTGAAATACTATAAAGATTGATATCGGAACCTCAAACCTGCCTACACTTTTTGAAACACACCTTTATGAGGTACTGGAGAGCATTATGGCTAGATTGGTGGCGAGGAGCTTCAGAAATTGTTCAAACCTATCTATGTAAATTAGAACCGAGAGTTGTGTGTGCTCACTCAGTCTTGGATTTTCGGAGTCTCTAAGAGACTGTTGAGTACTTATGACCAGCTGAACACCTTTCGGGACATAAGCTGGGTCAGCTAAATTCTCTCCCGTTAGTCCCACCACGAATTTAGAAATGGTCTCCAAGCGATTTTGTTTTAACCCCTTAATTTTCCAAGTTTTTCCCATTCTAAGAGTTTTTTCGTCTGTTCGACCGTATGTCACTAAAATCACCATAACTACCTTAATTTACGGTGGAAATGTAAAATACCAACAAATGTTGAGGAGGATGGGGGAGGGTACTAATTGTTTCTTGGTCGATTCCAAAGGTTCATTATTGAAAATAATAAACCTTTGTGTAATAATTTGCAGCGTTTTTTTTTCTTTTTTCAACAAAATCGACGTTTTGACTTGGTTCTTGGGAGACCCCGGATTTCTCAGTCAAACTGTCGATTTCGTTGAAAAAAAAAAATCATGTTTTTCCGCGTTCAAACTCACTTTTCTCCCTTAACCTCCGTTGTAAAATATTTTTTGATTATGCCGTTGGAAAGCTAAGATCTTTGCTCAGTTTTTGGTGATGAGGTACGTGAAAAACCATGGGAAAGAAAAACACTAACAACCAAAAGAAAAAATAGTAAATTTTGCCAATTTGACAAAAATTACTCTACGACTTGATTTTTCACCCATCAGGACCCCGAAAGTTGTTGGCTCTATAAAGATGGGAAATTTGACGCCCTTTCCAACGGTGCCCTTATTTTTACATTTTCACTGTAAATTAAGGTAGTTATGGTAATTTTAGTGACGTAAGGTTGAACACATGAAAAAAACCTGGAAAATCAAGTGGTTAAAACAAAATTGCTAAGAGACATTTTCTTACTCAAATTAGTTGTAGAATCGACTCCCGAAGTTTTTCGGTCCTTAACATGGGACACGCGTATAATTGTCAGAGGAGGTGACTATAGATAGCCTCTCCTATACATATGTTACCTATAGCCTACCTATAGATTACCTCTCCCATTGTTATCCGAATAAAGTTCTGTTGCTTTACCATGAAGTTACGTACCATGTAGAATCATCAATATTAGGAAATATAATTTCTAATCATATCGGTGGTAGTATTTTCATAGGATATCTTTGTGGTGGAAATGAGCTATCGGAATAGTCACTATACTAGTGATAACTCTAAACACGAACCCAAACTAGATGTACGCTTCAAAGGATAATATATTTCAAAATTAACTTTACAAGAAAATACATCTTTTTCGCAAGAACATAGAACAGAACTGTATTTTAATTATTTCAAATCTAGATGAAAATGGAGATATCGAAAATGGATTAGGAAATCATGGGGGCAAGAGTCCAAATTTAGATGTTAATTTAGTGAATTCCATCAAATTTAAATTTCAGTTTTAAAGGTTTCATCCTCGCAGACAAAGAAATCATCGAGAAAATTGATCAGGAATCAATAAGACAAGTGGTCTTCGGGAAAATTAGGTGTTGTCGATTGTATTGTTTGCTTTTCAAAAATCTATTTTCTCATGATTACACTTTTGTTGTGGTTTTGATTAAATTTTTCATTTTAATCGAGGGATTTACCAATCTATTAGATTCCATAGATTAGTTAGAAATGAAAACAAAGCACACCTCTTGCAGACAAATTCAAAGTATAAAAAACGCTGCAAATCATTGCTCAAAGGTTTATTATTTTCTGTATAGATCACCCTTCTGTATAGATCACTGGTTCTCCATCAATAGCACCTACCACCATCTGTATTCTCCCTTGACCTTCCCTCTCAAATTTCAGTTTCCTGCGTTCAATAGGATTGAAAATGGCTTCGGAGCTCACTCAGCTGATCAGTAATCTGAAGAGTGAAGAAGATCTCCTCGAATGCTGGAGACGCCTGGAAGAGCAGTTCCATTCAATAGGAGTAAAAACGGTTTTGGAGCTCACTCAGCTGATCAGTGATCTGAAGAGTGAAGAAGATCTCCTCGAATGCTGGAGACGCCTGGAAGAGCACTTCCATTCAATAGGAGTAAAAAAGGCTCTGGAGCTCACTCAGCTGATCAGTGATCTGAAGAGTGAAGAAGATCTCCTCGAATGCTGGAGACGCCTGGAAGAGCAGTTCCATTCAATAGGAGTAAAAATGGTTTTGGAGCTCACTCAGCTGATCAGTGATCTGAAGAGTGAAGAAGATCTCCTCGAATGCTGGAGACGCCTGGAAGAGCACTTCCATTCAATAGGAGTAAAAAAGGCTCTGGAGCTTACTCAGCTGATCAGTGATCTGTAGAGTGAAGAAGCCTTTGAGCAATGATTTGCAGCGTTTTTTACCCACCAACATTTTTTTTACCTAACAACTTTTTTTTACCTACCAGCTAGGTACTACCTACCACACCATACTGCTTCACACCTTCACAATCAAGTTTATTAGAAAGAACTAAACGCTTCACACTCGATTGGAAAAATAGAAAGCTTCGTATGGAAATTTGATTACTGGTTACGCAGGAGGCAAAACTGTATACAAATCGAAGAAATGAACAGCGATCGCATTTTAGTCCGATAAAATTTGAATGGAGATTAGACCTCTTTTGCGATTCACACTCATGATTCTGTTTTATCGAAGGAAAACCTTCAAGTACTCGTAGGGACCGAACGGTTTGTCCTACAGAGCTCCGGGTAGTCTCAAAAATTTTTAAAAATTCAATACTATTTAAAATTGGTGAAAAAACGATACCTTTATTTCGAGAGTTTTCGAGCTAGGGCACTCTTGAAAATTTCAACCCTTAATTTTCACCCCTTAGAAGTGACCTACATCAACCAAAAGCTTCGCGGCACAACTAGACCCCAAATGGAGCCCATATACCAAATTTGAACCAAATCGGTCCAGTGTTGCTAAGAAAAGTGCCGCGTACGGCGTACGGCGGACGGACGGAAATTTTTTTATTCGATTTTCGTATTCTACGTACCTTGAAACGTAAAACATCAAATTTTGAGGGGGGGTTAAAAAAAATTTTTTCTTGCTCGATTCCAAAGGCTTATTATTGAAAATAATAAACCAAAATGTGCTAAAGATCTATTGGTGGGTATACTTTTGTCAATTTGCTCGTCTGAACGAGTGCACATTTTTTCGCCTTGAAATGAGTTTTTCTATCAAAATTAGGGCTACTTGAAATAGCCGGCCTCAATTTGAAGATGACTCCGGTTCAGAATACCCTAGAAATGAACTCGTTAAAACGACCATTAAATAAAAAAATTATCCCCAGAAATTATTGGTGACTATCTTCATTTCAAGAACATAACGAACCGGGATCTCCTTTCAAGTTTTATTGAGCTGTAATTGGTCTTAAAAACGTGCCCCTAAAAGTTGTAATGTCCCACGAAAGAACGATTAAATTCCACAGTTTTCGTAGTTTGAATTGTTCATTATTCATCACGACAACATGAATAATATAACAAAACTTTTCATCAGTAGGACCTTCAACTAGGTCTACTACAAAAGTACTTTTGTGTTCGCTGTTCGTAAAATTAAAAAAGCCAGTCAAGTTGGGCGACAAAGAAGCTCTCACCCATGAATACGTAGAATTAGTTAGTGTTAAAATGCTTGATTGCTTTATTGAGCAGTACCACAGATAGATTCCTCAATACGAAACTTAACCTTTATGAAATGACAAAATTGAAATTAGAAGGTTGGTTACACAAGTTGATTACAAACAACATTGTAAAATGAACAATTAGGACCAACCTCTTCAAATCTAGGGCAAATCGATGAAGGCGAATTATATTTGTTCGAAAGGTTTGGGTGTATGGAAAACATGGAAGCGAAATGGTTACAAACTGAAGCTACTAGAAACTGAAAGGTGATGCTCGAGGAACTTCTAATAGCCTGTAAATCTGCCGACGAATAGATAGTGTATCCCTATTTACGATATCTGTCGAGACAAAATTGTGAAATTCAAGAGGTGGCATATCTATTATAGATAATACAAAGCATACATTTATTTATACAAATAATAAGATCGTCTTCTTCTGAAATTGATGTTATTTCTTCATATCAGTGAACACACCGGTACATCGTTGTTAATAATTATTTTGTTTGCTAATGGGTGACAAATTAGTCATTTGACTTGTGACTAACAAATTTGATAGAACAAAGAGTCGAGGAAATATCTTATATATTGATAAACAAACAGTTAAGAGGTGGAATTTCACCATAACAAAACAACAATATCACGACTGCAGTAGTTGTCTAACAACCAATATTGAAAAGATTTACGATTATATGACCTGCAGCAGGCTATCAATCACCAATCATTGCTGTAGTATCCATCTAATCGCTTATCCTTGTTGATACCTTCACTATGACTAGGATGAATGACTAGAAAAGTAGCAACTTCGATTATGGTCTCGATCCTTCGATAATGTTTTTAATTTAAATCAGACCTCGATTAAATATTACTCGATAGTTTTGTTTTGTGTTTGGTTCAAGTACCCAAAAGCCCAGTGAAATAATATTTGCGATATTATCGCATGTTCGCACATCAACTCCTACGAATACATATTGTTAGTAATGCATGCATTCCAGGGGACGTACCGTTGGATAAGCATTAGGTCAATTTAAACCAGTTAGTAAGCAAAAAACTATATCACTCGATGTAATTCAGTAAGTATTTTAGACAAGAAATAGCGGACCCCCCCCCCCCCTTCACCCTTATCCACCATTACATTTCTAGCGACATAGGAACCTCGAATTTGAAGAGCATTTTAAAATCCATGATCTACGACACCCAACATAGGAATTCAAGTTCCCCCCCACCCCCCAAATGGTGCCAGTCAGGCACCAAAGCGGTAATACTTCGTAACGTTGAACTTTCATCAATTAATTTTGTTAGGCAGCCCGTCTAAGTTAATTTCCGTATTCAAGGTGAAACACAAAGAAAAACCCACGAAATATGCGGTTTATGGTGTCCTGGCACCATGATGGCACCATTATTAGTTCCATGGTGGTACAGTGAATAATTCATGAAAATCCAGAGGTATAATGAGAATTTATCCTCAATTTCACAGCTTGGATACAATTAGTAAGCAATAAAGGAACCGAAATATTGAAAAATCGGATATTTTGTCAATATTATCCCCCACTCGTGCCTCCCATGCTAATTTTGTTACTCTGGTGAAATAGTGCACAACTAGATAGTTTTCCGCGTCGAACAAATAAGAACCACGTAAATCGGTTGAGAACTAAGGGCTGGGATAATGTACACAAGATTTTGTCACACAGACATACACCTATGGTTTTTTTTCGCGGATTTGGATTCAGAATGGTCTAAAACGGATTAGTGTGAGGTTATTTTTTTCTGTTGAGTGTTGTCCTAAAAACGGCAAGGTAGCACTCAAACTACCACTTCCAAAGGACAACTACCGGCCTGTGGAAGACATCATACATCTCCTTGATGGCATATAAACAACAATGTCAACAAAAATCCTGCTAAGGGTAGCAATAAATAAAAAATAAAAATTTAAGGAATCTAATTTTAATAAAAATTAGATCACGAGGTATAATTTTGTTGATGAGGAAGTTGATGAGCCAATTTATAGAATTAATAATGATGAATCCTTGAATCTGATTTCTCCGTATACTGTAACTTTAAAAATTAACGGTAAAAACATTATCATTTGAAATAGGTACGGGATGTCAGTCTACAATTTTACCTTTAAAATTAAATAGGTAATAAAAATATTTTAATGTATTTATGTCAAACAAAAAGATTAATAGAATCTTTTTATCGTATTTTGGTACGAAAGCAAAGCCTGTAGAAAGTTTTGAACCTCGTGTAACTTTTGAACGTAAAACCAAGGTCCTCCTCTTCTGGGTAGAGGGTTATTAGTGCGTTGTCATAAGAATGTAAATAACTCCGATTTTTGGGAAAGTTTGAAATCGAAATTCCTCAAGTATTTTCTTCTAAGTTGGGCTGTTTTGATAAGGGAAAGGCTGAGAGTTGAAAGAAGGTGCAGAACCCACGTTTTTTCGAGCTAGGTAATTACCATTTTCGCTCAAGCCTGCTGTAGAAAAAGTTTTGAAGAGCTTAAGAGAGTTAAAGAAGACATTTTGGAGCCTGTCGATTACTGGTTTGGTACACCTATAGTACCTGTTCTGATGAGTGGAGATGTAGGGTTATTAAGTGTCCGTCAATCCATTCCCTTTACCGAGTCCACTTTCCAAAAAGTCCAAGGGAGCAAATTCTTCTCAAAACTAGATCTATCTCAAGCCTATCAGCTGATGCTTATTGACGGCAAATCAAAATAAATTACGACCTTATCTTCATACAAGGGGTTATTTGCCTATAAGCGACTTCCCTGTGGAGGCATGTGTAAAAAATCCGCCAAATTCCAGAAGTCCATAAAACACTTCTACATGGATTGGATGGTGTGATACCTAGTCCTATTGGATGACATTTTGGTCGACGGTACAAATAAATCAAGATAATGGGGAATTGGTATATTCGAGCATTCAATGCGCCCAAAAGTTCCTTAATTCCATGGGATTGGCTCCAAAAACCATGAAGTTGCCTCCATATGGATTTCTTAGGTCCAATTTATAGTGGTTGTCCATTTTAAGTCGCTGTTTAAGTGGCTGTACCTACAAAATCAATGAGTCAGCCGTCACTATAAAAGTTTAAAGGGACCTGATTGCTGAATTATGCATACCTGATACCTGGCAACTATTCTGCTTTCATGTCTGATGAGCTTACCAAATATGCAAAAAAAGATAGGAATACAGTTTAAATCGGGAGTACTGTACAATCCTCGTACAAACGGTGCGGCAGAAAATGCTCTACGGTTGGCCAAAAGAGCAGTTGTACTTATGCCGCACTTGGAAAAGGGACACCTGATTACATTTTAGATGTGGATATTTATCAGTCCTTCTGACAAGTTCATCTTTACAATAAACTTAAACTTGGAAAAGGAAGCAATAGGTTAATTCCTGACGGCTAAAAGTGGAAAACGTGGAACATGCTTTGACCACAAATCCTCACAACCCAAATTTAGCTCACCCAGATCAGGGAGGAGTAGGTATAGCTTGTCATTCGAACTTAGCGTTCTCAGAGAGGAACCGGTGAAAGTTCGTGACAGCCCTGCGTTCCACACTTTCTTGTGTAACTTTTTTCAAATAGTAGGTCCAAGGCTAAAGCATATTCCATGCTAAACATTTGAGTCTATTGCTATAGCTTCATTTTTTTGAAGATTCACTAAAACAAACTACATTCGGACCCTACGTGCCTCGTAACAAAAACAGTGAATTTCGAGGATGGAAAACATTTTTTTCCTTGCTTGATTCCAGCGGTTTTTAGGACGTCCCACAGTAAGACTTGGGCGTCCTTATGCGATCGATCTGGGGTGAAGTTGGACAACACTCAACGGAAAAAAAAAAATAACCACACAGTAATCCGTTTTAGACCATTCTGAATCCAAATCCGCGAAAAAAACCATAGGTGTATGTCTGTGTGTGTGTGTGTGTGTGACAAAATCTTGTGTCGTCTGCACAGGCCTTAGTTCTCAACCGATTTTCCTGGTTCTTTTTTTGTTCGACGCGGAAAACTATCTAGTTGTGCACTACGTCGCCGGAATTTCGAATTTTGCCTTTTAAGGGGGGGAAAGGGGGGGTTAATGCTCAGAAAACGTGCGTTTTTGGGCATTATCTTGTGTATTCTGCCCAGGCCTCAATTTCCAACCGATTTTCGTGGTTCTTTTTTTATTCGACGCGAAAACCTATCTAGTTGTGCACTACGGCGTCGGAATTTAGAATTTTGCTTTTTGAGGGGGAGAAAGGGGGGGTTAATGCTTAAAAAACGTGCGTTTGCGGGGGTAATCTTATAAACTCTGCCCAGGCCTCAATTTCCAACCGATTTGCGTGTTTCTTTTTTTGTTTGACTCAAATAACTTCCGAGTAGTACATGATTTTACCAGAGTACCAAAATTTGCAAGGGGAGGGGATGGGTGGGGTATAATATTCACAAAATATCAGATTTTTCAATATTTCGGTTCCTTTACTGCTCACTAATTTTACCCAACCTTTGAAATTGAGGAAAAATTCTCATTATACCTCTGGATTTTCATGAATTATTCTCTGTGCCACCATGGAACTAATAGTGTTGCCACCATGGTGCCAGGACACCATAAACCGCATATTTCGTGGGTTTTTTTTGTGTTTCGCCTTGAATACGGACGTTAACCTCGACGGACTGCCTTTTAAAACTAATAGATGAAACTTCAATGTTAAGACGTATTTCCGCTTTGGTGCCAGACTGGCACCATTGGTGAGTGGAAGGGGGGGGGGGGAGGTGAACTCGAATTCGCATGTTGGGTATCGTAGATCATGGATTTTAAAATGCTCTTCAGATTCGAGGCTCCCACGCCGCTAGAAATGTTATGGTGGATAATGGTGGGGGGGGGGGTCACTATTTCTTGTCTAAAGTAATAAATAAATTAAATCGAGTGAAACAGTTTTATCGCTTACCAACTGGTTAAATTGATCTAATACTTATCCAATGGGACGTCCCCTGGAATGCATGCATTACTAAACAATCTGTTTTTAACCTATTGAGAGGTATCCATTAAGAAGTGTTCCAGTATTCCTGGTACTAGGTGGTAGGTATACAACTATTCGAATGAATTGGCGCATGGAGCTCAACTAAATGGCCTATTTTAAACTAAACGAGGTCCAGTTGATACCAGTGACAGCTCGGCAGTGTAGGGTACCAACACAATGTAGAGGTTCGCGGTAGTTCTCGGAGATCTGTTGCTCCAGTTCTCGTATCCTACTGAAATAATCACCTGGCGTTACCCAACTGACCTCGACTGTAACAATCTTGAAGAGGTAATGCCTTTGCGCTACCACGGGGGAGGAATACGTTGGAGCACGTCAATGTTTCAAGATGAGTCATTCAATTAATACCTTCTTTCCAAGGGAATGACTAACTCGAGCGAAAACACACACTAAAGAGGCATAGACTAGTAACTCCTTGCTCAAAATATACCAGGAATCTATTCTGCATGCCATCAATCTGATTTTCAACGAAAAGCTTCTCGCAGCAATTTTGTAATGCCTTTTCCCCTTCCCTGGTTCTTTATAAAAACGCATCAAACTATTACACAATCGTTTATTATTTTTCTATATAGATCACTCCTCTGCAAAGCCACCAACCATCCAACATGAAGAAAAACATCGATCGCATTTCGGTCAGCTAAAATTTGAACGGAGATTAGGCCTCTTCTGCGATTCACACTCGTGTTTCTGATTTATCGTACGTCCAACCCTTGAATTCTTGTAGGGAACGAACGGTTTGTCCTACAGGGCTCCGCGTGGTCTCAAAAAATTCTATACTATCTTAAATCGATGGAAAAACAATACCTTTATATCAAAATTTTTTGAGTTAGGGCGTTTTCAAAATTTAAACTTTGGCCTACATACCAAATTTCATCGAAATCCGTCAATGCTAAGTGGGGAAAATGCCGCGTACAGCTCACGGACGGCCAAATTTTTATTCGATTTTTGGATTCTACGTACCTTGAAACATAAACCAACAAATTTTGAGAGGGTGTTAAACAATTATTTTTCTTGGTCGATTCCAAAGGTTTATTATTGAAAATAATAAACCAAAATCAGCAACATGATCGTGAATTGTGCAGCTTACGGTTAAACTTCCGTAAACTGCAAAATTCAAGATCATGTTGCTTTTTTTTAAACTTGGAAAACCAGTAGCACGATTGTGAGATCGTTAGCGATTGTGAACCCTGGTGAAACCTATGTATTTCATGTTCGTCCTAGACCCATACTACACGCCAAATGTGATAAAAAACGAGCCATCAGATCGAGAGTAATTTGTATTGACTAAATTCATAGAGAACAAGCTCGAATTTTGAGGGTAGTTGGCAGTTTGTTCCAGAATAATTGCCGTTGATGCAGGAGCACATTATTCTGAAAAGTTGTCATAAATGGGAGATGTTTCGATCGTGTGGTTATTTATAAAAATGTAGAAAACTATCAACTTGATAATGATGGCTAGGGGATTGGAGGGTTTAGTGCTTTTTTGGTCCCTTTTGCAAGTGCTCTGAATGCATTAATTTTCGATGCAACGGATTCTTTGTGGTATAGCTTTACTGCCCACCCTACTTGGCAGACTTTTTTTGAAATATTGAATGTTTTTGTGATGAATGTTTTCAGAATCTATTTCCACTAGAAATATTATGTTCCAGATGTACTGCAGAATGTACGAACTAATTACTGAAAATGAATACTGAGTTAGTAACTTAGTAGAGCGAAAAATACCTACTGATACGTTCAAGGATGAGGACGTGGATTGGAATACAAATCCAGTCGAAACCAACTCGGTAACAACCTAACAAGCACGACCGAGGTTTAATTCCCATTACCAGCAGGATATCAAAGCGGATGAGAAAAAATCAAGGTGGTCTGAAGCTGGAAACAAAAAGGAGACGAAAAGAAGAAGACGCGAAGAAGGTAATGCGGGTTTCATTGAGAAGAAATAGCGTGCTGGAGGGGGCGGTGGGGGGACGACAGCCCACTTTGGCAGCCCATCAGCTCCCTCAGTTCACTCGTCTCCAGTCAGTGTGATGTGGTCGCCATGGACGCTTGTTTTGTTTACCTTCACTTGTCATCGTGCAACAGTCGAGAGCATCAACTTTCAACTTCAAGGTGAGTCTCTCTATTGTTGCTGTTAGGAGATCGTTCATCGTATTATTCATTCATGTTAGTGCTATAATATGTGACGAAAATTTCAATGAGATAATTAATGGGTAGGGAAAGTGGAGGATGTTCGACCCCCTAACATCAATGACATAGTAAATGTGGGGATTAGTCTCTAGATGGGTTTCATCGCTTTTGGACAAATAGTATGGAGCGTGATCACATGTGTAAACCCCTTTAAACTCTTAGTTTTCAGTTCTGATAGTTCGAAATCGCAAGGCGAATTCGGAGGGTACTCGAGTGTCGGTACAGTTACCTTCAAGTTTCATCGCATTCGAATGGGTGTATCACATTGATCAGGTCGTAAGATAGTCCCTATAAATTTCATTGTCATCGCACCAAACGTATTATTTGCACAAACATGAATTCCTTCTAAAATAGGTATCAATTTCTCGAATTCCGACCCCTTTTGGTTTATTATTTTCACTATCGAATGAATGAATGAATGAATTTTTATTGTAGCAGCCACATGGTGGTAATACAATAGTCGAATAACAAAAATAAAAACAAACAACCGATACATCAACGTGTGAGCAGGAACAGGTAGGCAGGTACATTTAGTGGGACTTTGAGTGCTATAACTAACTTAAAAATGACTTAAAAAAACAATGAACATATGAAACACCAAACATAATAAACACTCAACAAATAACATTAAAACTAAAAATGCACCTACATACTCTAATCCTAATATCACACAATGGTTTCATAATCACAGACAATATCACGGCAACTTAAAGTAGAATACTAAATTAATGAAATAAATACGCATGACTGGAGTACTTGACAAAAATATTCCTCCGTCAGCGAGTCAAAACGTCATTTATACATGTAGATACAAAATTCAAATGACAACCGAAAAAAACTCCGAAGACTCATAAAGTTCCGCATCTAGGAGGACAGCCTTAACTCGTTCATCAAACTTTCTTCCACGAAGCTCGCGCACCGGCTCCGGTAAATGGTTGAAAAACCTCACGCCCGTCTGCAAGGGATTACATCTTAAAGAGGTCGTCAATCGAGTAGTGGGAGGGCGGAGATTATGTCGAGCTCGAGTCGTATATTTGTGAATTTCCGAACCACTCGGCACCAATCCTTTAGAAAGGAAATACCAAGAAATTTTTTTAAACCCCCCCCCCCCCCCTATTTGTTGGTTTACGCTTCAAGGTACGTAGAATCCAAAATCGAATAAAAATTTGACCGTCCTTCCGTACGCGACACTTTCCTTAGTTCCCATGGACCGATTTTGATGAAATTTGGTTTTTGGATTCCATTTGGGGTCTAGTTGTGCCCCGAAGCTTTAGATTGGTGTTGGTTACTTCCACAGAGTACTGGTCACTTCTAAAGGTTGAAATTTTGAAAACGCTAGGGCTCAAAAAATGTCGATGTATTGGTTTTTTATCAATTTAAGATAGCATTGCATTTTTTCGATATAAAGGTATTGTTTTTCTATCAATTTAAGATAGCATTGAATTTTTAGAATTTGTAGAGATCACGCGGAGCTCATTAGGACAAACCGTTCGCTCACTACGAGAACTTAGGGTTGGACGATGAATAAGAAACACGAGTGTAAACCGTAAAAGAGGCCTAATCGCCGTTCAAATTTTAACTGACAAAAATGCGATTGCTGTAGGCACGTGGTAGGTGGGTATTATCTATGGTTCATAGGTGGTGACAATGGCAAAGCCGAGTTCATTGCAGACGAGTGATCTATATAGAAAAATAGTAAACCTTTGAGTATTAATTTGCAGCGTGTTACCATATACTCCCAGCTAATTCGTTATTTTTCTAATCAGTGAAACCATAATTTGATCAAATTGTTAATCAACATCTCCACTGCAAAATGCACTTATAAAATGTTCGAAATTGAAAGGGCAATTTTTCCAACTTGAGTTTCAAAAGTGTCTTTTGACATTTTCATGTCTTTGTTTGGCTCATGAACTGAAAAATCGTCACGAAAACTTTGATGCTTGGGTTGAACTAACAACCTTACTTCACTACCTTGTTGTGTAGTGGTTGACATGAAAATGTCCCAATGTGTTGCAAGCATTTAAAATGGGGAATTTGCCTCAATTTTAGATTCTGGAATTTCAAGTCAAATCCTATAATAGGGCCCTAGAATAACGTTTAACACTAGGAATAACCAAGGGGAAAAAATTACCGTAGGAGAAAATGACTAAACAAGTGAACCTCTGTTACAAAACACCGCGAAAATCGAGGGATATTGTTGACGTCATACGAAAAAAAAAAACGACGCGAAAACAACTCCGACAACTGACAGAGTTCTAGCACCGCCACACAAAACGATCCAGTGAAATGGCTACTCGAATAATGTGATTCAAATCTTGAAACTAAATAAGAGAAGATGAAGACTAATAATGCTTGATAAACTAGTAGGTAGATTCGTATTGTAAAAAAGTGAGTAATATTGTTTCTTTTGGTCACTTTTGTGTCTGGGTTCTTCCTGCCAGTTCGCGGCGCACTCTTGTAAGCACCACAGAACCTCCTTTGAAGTCAGATTGGTAGAATATCCGTTACGTTTCAAACATGGCTGCCTCTTACACATTGCCACCACGTTTAAAATGTCCATCTTCCTTAAATTCTCTAAATTTTTTGGATGCGTTTTCGAGCAGCTCACTATGGTTTTATTCCATAAAAATAAACCCTCATTCGAAAAAAAAAAAAAAAAAAATTGTGAGGCGAATTCCCCATTGAGTTTTTGCTCCTAATTTTGGTCAATGCGTATTGTAAATGCATCGTGGCACCAAAAGATTAAAAAAAAACAAATTCGGTGTCAGAAAATAATTGTGTCAGAACCTTCAGGTCTAAAGGCCCTAAGTGCCAAAAACTTCAAATAAGTTATCTCTATTTTATGGTTTCAAATGTTCACAATGTTGTCAATATGCATTCAAAATTCCTGAAAATTGTTTTACACAACCTTTGCTGTAAGTACCTACTTTTATTTCACGCAGCTAGCCCCATCATAGGACTTTTTTTGTATTAATAAAAAAAAACGTCTGTCAAGTGGGTGTGGCACATAGCTTCCTCGTATCCATAACCCGATTGTATAGATGATCCGATGCATAGTAGTTAATCTCAAAACAGCAAAACAAGTTAATCTATAACATCCCTGAAAATTTCATTGAAATTGGATGGAAAATGTAGAAGTTATGATACAAGGAATTCACGTTTGCGCATGCGCAGTGGCTACTATCAATCCGAAGGTGGTGATTTTCACAGGGAACCATCTAAATACTAATCTGTAACATCCCTGAAAATTTCATTGAAATCGGATAGAAAATGTAGAAATTATGGACGTTAAAAGGAAATTCACGTTTGCGCATGCGCAGTGGCTACTGTCAGTCCGAAGGTGGTGATCTTCATTGGGGACCATCTACAACCTAATCCGCCTAATCCCTGAAAATTTCATCGAAATCGGGTAGAAAAAGTGGAAGTTATGGCCGTTACAAGGAAATTCACGTTTGCGCATGCGCGGTGGCTACTATCAGTCCGAAGGTGATGATTTTCATAGGGGACCGTCTACACACCAACCCACACAATCCCTGAAAATTTCATTGAAATCGGACAATAACTTCGTATAGTTATGCGCGTTACAAGGAATTCATGACAGACACACAGACACACAGACACTGAACCAAAATTGTTCAGAAAGGTCCAAAACGCAAAACGCGAGTGAAAATTTTTATTTTGGAGAACTTTTTTTTCGACCTTGAAAAGTGAAAACAAAGCTTCCGCTACCTTGGTAGACTCGGAAGCAATATCATTGTTTTTGAGAAGCTGGAAAGGGCCTACGTACCACCCCAGTTTCCCAAGAGCGCGTAAGTGCCATTAGTTTCTCTATAAGTGACTATTGATCACTAACTAACCTTATGTTGAAAATACTGTGGTTCAGGTACTTACTTTTTTAGGTTCCTTTAAGTTCCTCAAAATTTTGTGCAATCTCTTGGCCAGTAAAAATCCTGGTTTCTCAATGGAAAATCGAAAATTGGAAAATATGCTGAAAGGAATTAAACTTTCATTTTTCTTACAAACAGTAAGTCAAACAGCCATAAATTTTCTCCGGTTGTTCACATTATTAGTGTAAGCTTGGGCTTCACTGTTGAATTGAAGATTCTCGAGTAAGCCCTTTGAAACTGACCCAAATATAGGTTGAGAGGCTATATTGACACAAGTGATAGGTAATTGAATTTATTATTATAAAAATACTAAAACTGAAATAATTACCTGGTAGACAGCTGTAGCGGTTCGGAGGTAGCTGAAGGCTCTTAACATCAAAATAATACCTGAAGGGTCTAATGCTGATATCTGTTTAAAATAGGTTATTGGTCTGAAGGACTGAAATTATCTTCCTGAAGGGAATTACAAGTGCACGAAAAATGGAACGGTGCACAGTGAACGGCGCACGCACTAAAAGGTGCGACGCACTAAAATGATGTGATTCGCACTAAAATGGTGTGATTCGCACTAAAATGGTGTGATCGCACGAAAAGGGTGCGGTCACACGTAAAACCTGTCTGTTACGGAAATTAAGGTAGTGAATAAGAAATGCAATTTTACAAGCTAATAGGAACGTTTTTAATGCAATTAAAAATGGCAAGTTGACTCTACGTTAAAATGTTGCTGGCAAAGAAAAATACAAATTATGAACAATAAATGGTTTTACAAAGATTTCGTGCGTTCTTTCAATTTTCCTTCTTATAACGACTTTACAAATGACTCGACTAATGACTTTACTAAATTTACACAATTTGATAATTTACTCGACTGACTGACTGAAATTCTAAATGTTCTTTGACTTGACTCGACATGAGTATATTTTCTACACAGTTTGAACACAATTACATTGGCCAATGTATAGATTAGTTTTTACACTCACAGCGGTGGGGCCCGAAGGAAATCCAAAGGTGGTGCAATGAGAAGATCTCTGGGGGGATTTGGTCCAAACGGTTTTTGCCACACAGATTACCGTTGGAGGAAGGGGTTGGCTCGTATACTCAGACTCGTGGGCAACTAGGCTAACTCGGCGGACTGGTATCGAGGGGAATCCAATCACTACTTGCATAAAGGGGTTCGATAAACGTATCTAGCTTGATGCAGAGGAGCGCGGATTGATAGCTTCAAAGACGGGGACGTTATGGCCGCTCCACGCGGTGACTAGCTCATTTGATTCCAGAGGCCCCCACCCTCCATCAACATGCGTCCAAGCGGGGCTCCGTGGTGACTTGTGATTGGCAGTTGGTGACGTCAACCCGACGTGAGCGCTTCTGGTGGTGGGCGCCTAAGATGGTGGTGGCGCCCTGGAGCGGGGACGGTACAAGCCCGCTCCATCCTGCTGGTCTGGAAAAGGCGGGAAGGGAGCGATGGTGGTGGTTGCTCGGCCGCATCATTGCTGGGTCACTATAGTGAGCTGCGGCTCACATTAGCTAACCAATATTCTTAAAGTATTTGGGGTAAATTACTTTAGTACTATGTATACCTTAGTATCGACTTAACCTTCATCCGCTCGCGTGGGCGGCAAACTGCCGCCCGCGATGAATTTTGCGCAGCAAAACATAACTGGCATGCAAGAGAGTGGGAAAGTGCAGTTGTATTCTCTAGTTGGACTTTCCTCTGCAAGATGTCGTTAACCTCTTCCTCCTGCGTTACGTTGGTGGCTGTCAGTACACGTTCAAAGTTTGAGTGACTAAGTTCGGCGGCTAACTCCCGCCCCGCGATCGGCAGTGCAACATTTTTTTGAACGTCCACGGTGAAATGTAAGTATATTTTTTAACTTCATTCAGCCTCGTTATGAGTAGCTATGTATGTTTCGGAAGAAATGCCGATAAAAACCTGAGTTTTATTTATAATTTGTGATGTTTGCTTTGGTACCTACTCTTATTGCTTCCGAGTCTATTAGGGTAGTGAATCATTGTTTTTACTTTTCTATGTCACTTCTTCCACTTTAGTCACTAGGCAGTAAGCTCAAGAAAAATATTTAGACGTTATTTCTTTTTTACCAAAGTTTATAATAAAATTTTTTGCATGGTTCCTTCTAATAATGTGATTATATATCTTCTGCTATGAAGAACAATTTGATTTATTGAACAGAGTGTGTTAGTTTAGTCACTAGGCAGTAAGCCCAGAAAGAATATTATGACGTTATTTTTTTTAATTTTTGTTTACCAAAGTTTATAATTATTTTCAATAAAAGTTTTTCATTCTAAATAATGTGTATGAACTCACTTACAAGATGACCAACCCAAATCCTTGTCGTTATCGAGTTGAAGTACCAAAAAATCCATTGAAATAAGGAAAAATGTGACGGGCGGCTGTCAGCCGCCCCGCGATCGCTAGTGTGACTCAGGGGGGCGCGTGCGGATGAAGGTTAAAAAAAAGTCGATTTTTTCGAGAAATAACGTTCTTTCCCCATAGGGAAAAGATGATTTAATCGAGAAATAACGTTCGTTCTCTATAGGGAAAAAGTTAAATTTTTTGAGAAATTAAGTTCATTCTCTATAGGAAAAAGTAGATTTAAAAAAAATAAAAAATGTTCATTCTCTAAAGGAAAAGTTGAATTTTTCGAGATATTACGTTCATTCTCTATTGGGAAAAGTTGATAAAATCGAGAAATAACGTTCATTCTCTATAGGGAAAAATATTTGTTATAAATATTTTCTCTTATTCTCTTTCTCTTATTTTCTCTTTATTTTCTCTTATGTCATAATAAGAGCCGCTGAGGGCAGAGGGCTAGAACCTTTCTCTAGCTCGTTTTTTTCTTCAAAAGATCGACATCCAACACTTCTATTAATAAATAAGGCAATAAATAAGCTGTAAACAACAGTAATCTACCTAATAAATAGGAGAAACCTACGTAAAACGTTTGCAGTGTTGCCTGAAAACGGGTTGGCACTTAGGCCCTTTCAATGAATATCCTATCTGGACTTCGGTATCATTTGAAATGAAGACGTGGAGATTGGCAACCCTGCTTTTTTTCTGGTCGATTTCAAAACGAATAAAAATGAGTTGGAACATAGGATCTTTCTTGATATGTTCCCGTTGGCACATAGGTACCGAAAATTAAGAAAAAAAAACGAAAAACTGCCGAGATGGCACTTAGGCCCTTTGAACCCGAATGTCTTCAATTGTGTGTCATCATAAGCAGGCTAGAAGGGTACTAAAAAGCCCTCTACATCATTAACTAACCATAAATTCTGGAAAAAATGATTCATGTTCATGACTATCTCGATTTTGTTTGATTATCAATGAAATGCCGGAATTAAGAACATAAATTCAATCGATATTAAGAAAATGGTATCGAAATGAGGGAATCAATGTTTCAACGACACAACAAAATCTCGTAAGAAATTCAATTCATTGATATGGCTATCGATCTTTTCAGTAGGGTGGAGTGGGGTAAATGTGGAAATGGGGCAAATGCGGAAATGGTTTTGAAAATGGCGCCATTTGAGCGCCTTGCCTCAGAAACCTTCTCAATGTGTACCCAGTTATGTTGGTAACCCTTACCTGTCGGAAAAGGCGGGCTCATTGCTCATAAAACGATTTACGATTGATGCCTACCACGGACTTCCATGGCAGTAAAATTGGAGAATCACTCACTCACTCACTGCTCATAAAAAAGTGGAGGAGAAAAAAATTAAATATAGCGTTCTGTTCGTATTGAAATGGGCTTTGTTTGCATTTACCCCATTAATGCAACTAAATGTTTTTATGGGATTCGCAGGCCGTTTCCGCATTTGCCCCGATTAGTGGGGCAAATGCGGAAGTCGGTTGGAATTTTTAAAAACACAGTTTGGACCATGAGAAGTAAATCTTTTGTACAATTTGAAGAGTGCATCGTAATCTCCGTAAAATAAGCTACTCATTAAAAAAAAAAAGTGAAAATAGCGTTTTTAAAGGAAAGATACAGAGGATCAAAGTTGAACTGTTGACATTTTGGTCGCAATTGCCCCACTCCACCCTATTATTTCTGATTCCGACTGGGTTTTGAAGTGAAGAACCAACTTGATATTAGAGTTCGTAATACCTACAGGCGCCCACCTTCCAAATATTATACGAATAGAGCGATTTCAACGCTTGGTTAATAGGGTTGTCCGATACCGACAAAGTATCGATACCAGTACTTACAATACTACTCAAATAGAAGTATCGATACTGGGTAGTGATACTACTTTTTGAATGACCATCGTTCCCTATGCAACTAGGGAACATTATTTATTAAAATGTGAAAACCCCAAACATCGTTCTCCATTCATGCCTACTACTTAGAAACATTAATCAATAAACTTGAAACCTTATTTATAAAAACATAAAATTTAGAAACCCCAAACTCCTTCCTCTATACCATTTAGGAAAATTATACGGGACTAATGTTTTTTGGGACAATTTGTTATGTTAAAGGTTAGTATTGGAGGTTATTCTATTTAGCCAGTGGCCCAAAAATGCCACTTATCAGATATGAGTTTGTTGTTCTCACCAGTTACGTCATTCAATCATTTCAAAATTTTCAATTATTGACTAAATACGCATACCTGTGCGTTTTCTTTTCCGATACCTGATCCTGCAATCGATACCACAACTCGTGTCGAACAAACGTATCGACACCAAAATTCATGGCGTAGGAAGGAAAGTCTTGTTACTTTACTCGCATCTATAAGAAAGTATACCTAGTATTGGACACTCCAATTGATTATGAATAAAAAACATTCATGTTGGATGAATGGTTGTTGGTAATTTAGTTGGAATAACCCAGTAGGTACTTCCCCCAATAATAACCCCTTATTACTTACCCCTTTTTACTGCTATTAGTATATTTGTCACCCAGACGATATCTGAACCAGCAAAACAACCAAAATAGTGCCATGTTGTCAATAGTAACAAATGAAAGGCCAAGTTTGTTGACAGACTTCTTAGAAAATCCCACGAAAACCCGTCTTCAAGGTTTCAGGTGTAATTTTTACTAACACAAATATTCCATCAGAATATTTTAACAGGAATAAAAAATTGTAATATTTCAAAAATACCCCAGAATTTATTGAAAAAGCTCTTTTACTACAAATACACTCTAGCAGTACGAATGAGATTTTCTTCCATTACCTATCAGATCATTTTCGGCATATCTTTTCGACTAGATTGAGGTACCTACCTTCCGTTCAAGTGAAACACTTGAGTTGATAAACGCTCTGTGCCCTTGAATAATTCCTCGAGGAAAACGGAAGAAATGAGTGTTATCTTTAGTAGGTAAATATGATATTCGCTATTCACAGGTAGAACAAAAAATGGGAATGTTTCTACACACTTCAGTAAGAATAAATCAAAAGAAACACTGCTCCATTATCACCGGGTGGTTCAAAACAATTTATTTATTTGAACAGATAAAAATGGTGCTCATATTTCACGGAAAATTGTAAGAGGCAACATTCGTTTATAAATTTTCTTGGAGGTGTACCTAGTACGATTGCATATTACGTAACTTGATTAAAACTCGAGCTGTGATATTGACCCACTCCTAAACAAAGAACGTCTGCCAAGTTGGGTGGGCGGTATAGCTTACCGTGGACAATTACATTTGGTTGATGTGAAAATGAACTTTGTAAACTAGGTATAGAACAGTAAAACTACATTTCCTAATTTAAAACGCTGCAAATTATTACACTGTTCATTATTTTTCTGTATATAGCAATCGTCTGCAATCACTGTTTTGCCATTGTTACTTCTCTTTTTTTAACCTATTTTTTTTTTCTAACTCCCCTCAAAGACAAAATGTCTTTTTTGACGGAGGGGGCACGCCATAAAATAAAAATAAATAAATAAATAATTAAATAATGGGGAGGACGCCCAGGACTCACCCGACGCCGGCCCTAGGGATGAGGGAAGATGAGGAAGGTGGGGGTGGGAGAGAGGGATGAACGGAAGTGCCTCTATAAAACGACCACCAGTTCAAATATGAGCCGAGCAGGACACGGGTGGTGATACCACGGAGTACGCCTACTGAGATGCCCAACTCACGCAACTCCGTGGCACTTTTCCCGCACCACACCCCGCGCCATGATAAGGTTGCAGCCATCACCCTGATGTTGTTGGGTGCCACTCCTTTTAGCTCCGACACCGTTTGCCGTAAATCATTTCTATCATACTTTCTTATCTTAGCCCGCCAAGTCTGCTCCATGTCCAAGCTGCCATTGACAACTTGGACATCCAGGATAATGCAAGACTGGTCGGGCTTGACGGCAACAATGTCGGGCTTCTTACCCTGGTCACTTGGCATGTGATACAATCTCTCCCTCTCAACATCCCAGCTGCTAGATGACAAAGCACCTGCTATCTGCTTGGCGACCGCATCATGACGTAAAATGCGGCCCCCATGAGTCCGAGGTCTATTGCTGCACTACATGATAGAGATGTTCATTTCCACTCCGACAGGCGCGGCAAAGGGGTAGAGTTGTCCCACGACTACCCCTCGAACACCTTACCGCAGTTGGCAGAGTTGCGTGGAAGTGTCGGTAGTTGCTGGCCCCAATGCCCTCCGAAGCCCAATCCACCCATTGGGATGAGATAAGGCTTTCGAAGCACTGTCGGAGTTCTTTACCATCTACTGACTCATGCAGCGCAGCAGCGAACTCAGCAGACGAACTGGGTTTTGGAGCAGATGGTGTTGCTCGGACGCACCATGCTAACTGCTGCCTGACAAAATCAAGATCAGCAGCCGCACGGGCGACCTCCCAGCTCGACCCTTGAAGGGCTAGCAGGCGCTGGCGGCGCAATGAAGGGATACATGCCAAGAGAGACAATGCCAAGCCCACCGGATTTGACCGGTGCATGGATATAGGCACTTGGGACACCAGGTGGGAACCTCAGCCAAGAGCGCACAGCAGAGCGAACTTGTCGATCTAACTCTTGCAGCCTCCCCGCCGTAAGCCTGCCAAAGACTAACCCATAGGTCAGCTTTGGCAGTAAGTACGTGCGGAGGAGGCGCAGCTTCTGCTGTGGCTTCAATGGAGCCTTGGTAACGCGAGCTAGCGCTCTACCAAGGTCCACACGGCTGGCACTAATGGTGGCCACCCTCATGAAGTCGACTCCAAGGTACCGCCAAACCTCCAACACGGATCGAGATGGGATGGGGGATCGCTAGGTAGGTATTACCTACCTCCTACATACTTCAAACCTGCACAATCAAGTTTATTTTGAAGAAATAAAAACTTCACGCTCGATTCAAAAAATAAGGAGTTTCATATGGAAATTTGATAACTTTTTTGAAGTAATTATATATATATATATATATATATATTTTTTTTTAACAACTTAGGGAAAAACAATACAGGAGCCGCGCGAGAGATGATTAAAAAGAGAGATTAGTTGCTAAAGAAGCAAAACTAAATACAACTCGTAGAAAACAGATCTCTATCAGCGGAAATAAGTAATTCCAACATTATTAAGAATCGATCCTATTGTTTTTCTTTTCACATTTGTCATTGTTATTTATCCAAATACATGATGAAGTTGAACTTGAATTTTTCAACTGAACAATATTTAACGGTCCATCCGCCCTTGAGGCATTATTGAGGTTGATTCGAATAATCCTTCTTTATGATGAGGGAACCAACATTTTTATGCTTACCACTGAGTAGTAATTGGCTTGGAGACATTTTACAACTGTACCTACAAATTGTTTTTGTCTCACCATTACAAGTAGGATCATGTTTTACATTTTACATAAATAATGTATTTTATACTTATTATATTTTATGTATTCCTCAGGACCCACTTAGAATCAACAATAAATTTAATTAGTTCTGATTTTTCCTGAATATTTTGCTGAATACCAAATCAGAGCAAAATCGGGCGATTACATAACAAGTTTGTTGCGTGTGCAGTCGGTAGGTACTCGACGTGCGAGGGCAATGAAATGTAGAGGGAACTATCCAGAGGGCGGAATTCATAGTCGTAACAAACGCCTGATTGCGCCATCGAAGGTGTCGATAAGGGTACCTATGTCAAAAGGGGAACGTCTATGTACTACTAGCTGAAAAGCCCACTGAAAGCAGGCAAACATTTTTAACCCCCTCTAAATCTGGATTTGCGAGATGCTGAATTATTAGGGACTGAGAAATCATACGAATAAAAACGAATAAAATCACTCGCGATGAGATTGTGGAAAACCATTTTAATAATAGAAAGCTTCATATGGAAATTTGATTACTGGTTACGCAGAAGGCAAAACTGTATACAAATCGAAGAAATGAACAACGATCGCATTTTAGTCAGATAAAATTTGAACGGTATTTAGACCTCTTTTGCGATTCACACTCATGATTCTGTTTTATCGAAGGAAAACCTTCAAGTACTCGTAGGGACCGAACGGTTTGTCCTACAGAGCTCCCTCAACCTAATCTACAACCTAATCCGTGTAAAACCTAGAAATGTCATCGAAATCGGGTAGAAAATGTGGAAGTTATGGCTGTTACAAGGAATTCACGTTTGCGCATGCGCAGTCGCTTCTATCAGTCCGGGGATAATGATTTTTATAGGGGACCGTCTACATACCAGCCCGCACAATCCCTGAAAATGGACAAAGGTCTAATTCAAATCGACAAGGAAACGCGCACCAGGCAGGTCCTTCCTCATACATGAACAATTATTCTTCTGGTGAAGACAAGAAAATATGAGCCTTCTCCATTAAAAAAAACTACTTAGTGAAAGTTAAAGAAAAGTGTGAAATTTTCTATCTTCCACGATCGAACAACTTTTCAATTCTCCTCGGTTTCTACCCAAGAGGGTTTTTTCGGTGCTGAACTGTTCTTTCGGATGAAATCATCTCCTTGGAATGACTCTCGCAACGCTCCGACAAACTTTGTGGATTCTGGAACTGACCTTCTAGTACTGTGGCTCATAAATGAAATCGATCTCATTCTGATGACACAAATTCAGGTTTCCCTGATTATGTTTGAATCGAAGGTATTAAACGATAATTTCGGATATTTCAAAACATCATGGACAACAGTTGTCCAGTATAGTCAGTATAGTTCTATACTAGGCAGTATCCGTATAGACCGGGAGCCGAGGCCAAAATCGGTGACTTACGAGTTGAAAGCTACAAACCAATTTTTATTAAAATGTCCTCCAAGGTGAGTAGAAAAATGGATTGCTGCCACTCCAAAGCCCCGTCTTTCAAAAATGGCGGCCATTTGAAATTGTCAAATTTAGAGAAATGATGACTTACGTAGTTGATGGCTGGAAATAAATTCACTTGCAAGAACTAATTATCCAAGGGTGGAAAATACATCTCTGCCACCCTAATTCCCCGCCCCTGTACAGGCAGAGTCGATCAAATTTTGTCAAAATTTTGACCATTTTTTGACGTATTAGTTGATGGCTGGAAATTGCATAATTATCTCCTACATGCTACTGTAAGACAATAAAACACACTCTGCCACCTTGGAAACGCGACGTTTGTGGTGCAGAAGCCAATATGTACAGGAATATGTGTGTAAAATCTGCAGGGTGAAATTCAGCACCGAAAAATTGACTTATGAGTTGATGGCTGCAATTCATTTTGCGAGTAGGTAATTATTAGTTCTTTCGAAATTCCTTACTCTGTCATTCTGATTCCGCGTCGTTCATTCAGCAGAGATGGTCCAAATTGGTAAAATTTGGGTCAGCTAAAATTTGAACGGAGATTAGGCCTCTTTTGCGATTCACACTCGTGTTTCTGATGTATCGTACGTAAAACCCTTAAATTCTCGTAGGGGCGAACGGTTTGTCCTACAGAGCTCCGCGTGGTCTTAAAAAATTATATAGAATCTTAAATTGAAGGAAAAACAATACCTTCATATCAACATTTTTTGAGTTACGTAGGGCGTTTTCAAAATTTCAAAATTCATTTTGGAACCCTTAGAACTGACCTTCATCAACCAAAATCTTCGGGGCACAACTAGACCCCAAATGGAGCCTACATACCAAATTTCATCAAAATCGGTCAATGCTAAGTGGCAAAAGTGCCGCGTACGGCGGACGGACGGCCAAATTTTTATTCGATTTTTGGATTCAATTTGGAAATGAAGTAGAATGTTGTAAGGAGTTCCTTACATTTAAATTGAAATATAGTTATTTTATAATTAAAACATCAAACTTGTTCCAATTCAAAACTGTTTCTCTTTTTATTGTCTCCATGTTGTTATGGTAACACAGCGAAAGCATTATAATGTTATGAAGTAGTTACATCCCCCCACTCAAGTTCCATCACTGCTCCGACTGTGATAAGGTAAAGCATTTCGGCAGGATGCCACTTTGTCTCCTCCATCATCATCTTGATACGTAATTGTTTTTGGAAATCCATCCATCCAACATATCTTCTTGATCAAAAATGGTCCTTTGATGATTGGGGTTTTGTCTTTTGATCCACATTGGACTAGAATCTGTCCTCCTTCTCTGAATTGTGGTATTTTCGATGAGTGTCTCCGATCAAACTGAGTCTTCATTGAAATGTTGTAGTCATTTGGTGTTTTCTCGGTTTCTTCGACCATGTCTTCGGTGATACCGTATCTTACGTCTGCTGGAAATAGAGGTTTGGTTTTAAAAGCCTTGAACTTAGGTGAGCATCCAATTGGTATACAGAAGGACCTGTTGGAATGATTCACTGCAGCGTCGAGACATTTCTTCCAACCTCCTTTGAAATTGGGGTACATGGCGAAGAATTGTTTGAGGTCGCGAATCTTTCTCTCAACTAAACCATTACCTTGGGGATGATACGGTGCTGAGTTCACCCATTTGATTCCTCTGTCAGTTGCGAATTTCCTTATTTGTTCTGACTTGAACTGAGAACCGTTATCAGAAACTATTTTCTTCACTTTTCCAATATGTGGATAACTCTTCAGATAGTTAATTACGGCCGTGGAACTTTCTTTCATGGCTTTGGCGTGAACGAATCTAGACGCTTCGTCAACAATCACAAGAAATGACTGAGTTTCGGCAGTTCCCTCTGATTTCTTCTTTCTCTCGCCAAAGTCAAGGTGTATACTCTCAAAAGGTACCAGAGATTTTTCTTGGATGATCATTGTGTCAGGTTTGGTTCTGAACTTGAACTTGTGAACTTGACACTCATGGCAACTTTTGACATACGATCTGATTTTCTTCTTCATTCCTGACCAGAAAAATCTTGCCTTGATCTTAAAATATGTTCGTAGGAAACCATCATGGCCACCTGAATCAGGATCATCATGGTAGGTTCTGAGGATTTCGGGGACATGTTCATCTTTGACGAGTAGTTTATTCTCTGGACCACGGATCATGTTCGTCACTAGATTGCATTGGCTGTTCAAACACAATCTCGACATGGCGTCAGCATCTTCCATTTCACACCCACGACGGTGATTAATTTTAACGTTGTAGGACATCAAAAAAACTTGCCATCTTGCTAAACGTCCTTTTGGTTCCTTCAGGTTCAGCAGATGAGAAAGGGCTTCATGGTCCGTGTGTACTGTGAATTCACGTCCTTCAATGAATGACCTGAAGTATTTAATGGCGTTTATGACTGCCAATGCCTCTTTGTCCGTTACCGAGTATGATTGTTCAGGCTTCGTGAAAGTGGAGGAATGATAACCTATGACCCTCAGTTGTTGCCGTTTGGGTCGAGAGCTGTCACGCTGATACAATACAGCGCCAGTACCAAAATTAGAAGCGTCACAACACAACTCAAACGGGAGCTCCCAATCAGGTAACTGAAGTACTGGGTTGCTCGTTATCTTCTGCAAAAGCGTCTTGAATGAATTCTCTTCAACTTCAGTCCATTTCCAAGGTGTATCTTTGGCCTTCAAGCGATCCAATGGTCGAGCAATATCAGCATAGTTTGGTATAAAAGCACGGAAGTGCCCAGTTAGTCCCGTAAATACGCGCAGAGAATGAACGTCATGTGGTCTTTTCATTTTTCGAACTTTTTCAATGGATTCTTCTTTCGTTGTCTTTGTATACCCATCCAACGTTCTCCCCAGAAACGTAATGCTGCTCTGACTGAACTGGCTTTTCTCGACATTTATCATGACATTTTCTTGGGTGAGTTTCTTGACAACCAGGTAAGTTCGATGGGCACATTCCTCTTTAGTTCTCCCTCCAATCAGAATATCGTCAATGTAAACTCGTATATAGGGATCTCTCAACAAGTTTCCCAATACGGTAGTCATGAAACGCTGAAAAACTGATGGTGAATTCATCCAACCAAACGGAAGACATCTGAACTCGTAATGACCGAATGGGAGCACAAAGGCGGTGTACTGCATAGTCTCCTTGGTGATAGGGACTTGGTGGAACCCGTCTTTTAAATCAATTTTTGAAAAAGCAGTGCATCCACCAAAATTACTTATGATGTCGTCTATGGAAGGAAATGGAAAAGGGTCCTGCTGAGTTTGCTTATTCAAAACCCTATAATCCTGACATAGCCTCAGTGTGCCATTGGCTTTAGGGACAATAACGCAGGGTGAAGCATATTTTGACATTGATGGCTGGATTATCCTTTTATCTAACAATTCCTTGACTTTATCTTGGGCCCAAATATACTTTTCTCTTGAAAGCCTGTAAGGCTTGAGGCGAACTATATCTGCATTGTCCTTGAGCTGGAAAGGAATAGCGTACTTCGCATATGAAACTGGTTTATTTGGGGATGGAAAAATCCTCAGAATGTCTTTTGTGCTGAATATCATTTTATCTTCATCGACAGATGTACATTCTTGTGAGACACGCGGGTGGAAATCCTTGTGAATCAAGGAAAATCCCAACAAACCCAGAGTAGGCATTCCTACGATCAGGTCATAAGAAATGGCATTAGAAACAAACGCTTTCTCCTTCAGACAACACTCTCCATGACGTAGATTCAGTAATGTGGAAAACATGGTGCTTTCGGAGGAACCATTGAAACCTCTTAGTGTCTGGTGATCTTCTGAAAGCTTCCATTCATATTTCCTGACGATATTAGCACTTATTATATTTACACTAGCACCAGTGTCAAGCAAGGCAGTCAGGATTACTCCATTTACAAATAACTGAAGTTTTGGGGTCGGGGAGTTAGCGTATTCCAAAGGGCAAACCTTTTGCACGTTTCCTACGGTTCCCTCAAGCTTAGTTTCGCACATTTCAAAAACCTTCTCATTACTTTTGTCGTTGAGTGAATTTCCGGGTGACTCCTGCAAAGGTCGCAACCTCCCAACGGCTTTTCGAATGACATCAAGTTCATGAAAATCGAGCAGCTGTAGCTGGTCCTGCATGGACTCCGGTAGCCCTAGGAGTATTATCGTGCTCTGCACAAGATCTGGTAAATTCCCGAAAGCAAGCCTCAAAAGTTTCTGTTTTTCATACCAATAGTCAAGTAAACAGCCTCCTTGGTAGGTAAATGAGAGTGCCTTATCTGCTACGACTAGGCTGTTCTGACCAAAAGCTTCTGAAAAAGACTTTTTCCAATTGGCCCAATCATCCAACTTGTCATCACTCAGCAAACGGGTATAATACCATTTTTGTGGTGTGCTTCCTGGTTGAAGATACGTAATGAGGTTTGTAATCATCAAACTATCGGTATGCCAGCGATTAGCCTGGCAAGCTTTTTCATAAAGACGTATCCACAACTTAGGATCTTCATTAAATCCATCGAAACATGGGATATTGAATGGAAGTGAGTCTCTGGACATACTTTCAAGGGTATCCTTGAACGTTTCTGACATTGAGTTCATTAACTCTTGAATCATATTCACATTTGCCATCTGTTGTATATGCAGAATCCGTTGAAACTGGGAGACAGTTTCTGGTGCCAGCGTGGACTGGCTCAGTGGAAGCGGATTTGACATGGTTCAAATGAAATAGTGACGTGAATTGACTCACCAAATAGTCCGTATCCAAACTGCGCCAAAATGTAAGGAGTTCCTTACATTTAAATTGAAATATAGTTATTTTATAATTAAAACATCAAACTTGTTCCAATTCAAAACTGTTTCTCTTTTTATTGTCTCCATGTTGTTATGGTAACACAGCGAAAGCATTATAATGTTATGAAGTAGTTACAAATGTGAATAGTGAAGTTAGCTGCAGTTCCTTCTACAGGCTCTTCTCGCTGCGAGCACATCAACGTAATGTTAATGACTGTCTGTAGCAGGCGGGTTTACAGGTAGAAACACATAAAGTGAATCTCACCCTTGCGTCATTCGACCAGCATGCAGCATGCTTTGTTGTAGCTAGTGCCAGACTATGATTTTGAGTAATTAGTACTTTTATCTACTAGCCTTGAGTTTAGCTAGATTTTACTCGGGAATTACTTGGTATTCAAAACTGTGCACCGGCAAACGTGATTTTCCTTCAAGAATTTCTCACTAATTATCCCATTTTGTTCCAATTTGGAGGGTAGTTGAAGGCGCCCAATTTGATGATTCAATAATTTCATCACAATCCGAGTAGAATAATCGCGTTTCATAAGTGGAAGTTATTAATGGTACCTACAACAGTCGTATAAGACTATCAACCATTTACAACAATTAAAATAATTATTTTCATGTTATTCCGCACGATGAAGCTTCACTGCCCACCCAACATGACAGAAGTGTTTTGTATGAAACTTTAGCCGAAACAAAAATGTGTGGGAAAGCTCTATATGTAAAGAGCTCTGTTTTAGAAGACAAATAAACATTCGGTAGGAGGCTACTTTCACTTCCCAGTCGAGACTTCTTGTGATTCACTTCGAGACCTGACAGAAATTTGTTAGGCAGGTATTTCCTTAAGGAAGTTACACAACATGTTGAAGAACACAGAGTTAAGGGAATCCTCCTCAATAGGTAATAGCTGTGTAGCTGTCACCAAAATTCTTATCTACCACCTATGACACGTGTTCTAGGCAATTTTGTTTCCTCACGATCGAAGAATCGAGATTCATAGGTGTCAAAGACCTGGTCAGACAATGATCGTCAACCACTGAACTGATTAGATGATAACAAACAAATACAGAATGAAGATTAGCCGAAGTCACGTAAATAATTTCTGAATCCTATGTACATGGTGCAGAAACCCGCGTCAATTTGTCAATAATACGTGGCAAAAGTGTTAATCGAAACCAGTACGGGCAAATAGTGCGTGAACCTTCGCAGTTTGTTTGAAATGTCGGACGACGATTCAGGTGTAAACCTAAGGCCACCATCGCCACTACGGATTACCGATCAACCGCAAAATCTTGCTCGTTTGTGGCAACAGTGGCAACAATCATTTGATTGGTGTGCAGAAGCCACGAATTTCTCAAAAAAGAGTCCTCAAAAGCAAGTGGCAACTTTGATCACGGTTATTGGTCAGGATGCGATCGTCATTTATGATACTTTCAAACTTACCGACGCTGAAAAGAGAGACGTGAAGGTGATTTTAAAAAATTTCGAAGATTACTTCACGCCGAAGGTAAATAAAACGTACGAAAGGCTTGTTTTTAACCGCTTATCTCAGAAGAAAACGCAAACATTCGATGAGTTCCTCACGGAGGCTATGAATCAAGCAAATAAATGTGATTTTGGCCAGTTGAGAGATGAATTTCTTTGCGACAAAATCGTAGTTGGTATACATAACGATCTAGTACGCCAAAATCTTCTCTCCGAGGATGCCTTGACTTTCTATAAAGCTGTTAGCGTATGTAAAGCCGCTGAGTTAGCAAATAGGCATCTATCTGAAATGAAAGGGGATGAACCAACCATAGATGTAAACGAAGTTAAAACGAAAATCAACAACCAAGCAGAATGAAGGTAATAAAGGTAATACAAATGAAACCTTTCATTGCAAAAGATGTGGCACTGATCATAAATGGAAATCATGTCCAGCTTGGAACACAGTTTGTTCAAAATGTTCCAGGAAAAAATATTTTGCAAAATTTTGCAGGTCTTCTAAGAAGGTTGATTCGTGTTATCCAAAATCGGATTCTGATTCGTTTTATGACCTCTACGTAGGTAGCATACACGATTCATCTTTGACTGACATAGAATGAAGTAGTTACTTCATTCCAAAACCGTTCGTGTTGAGTTCAAACTGGATACTGGAGCACAATGTGACATAATCACTGTGAATGAGGTCAGTAAGTGTAAACTCCAGCTCACGAATAGTCGAGTCAAGTCGTTGATTTCCTACAGCAACGATGCCACAGAAGTTACTACTGTAGTCGGTGAGACAAATTTCTCCATAAAAACTAAATATGGGTACTCAGGAAATTTGTAATTCATGGTTGTAGCAGCTGGACATAAATGCATACTAGGCAAACAGTCTTGTGAACAACTTGGTTTAATAAAACGCATACAATCGATAAGCAAGCATGAAGACCTATTTACTGGCATCGGCTGCATAAAACAGTATGTTTATAAAGCAGACCTTATCGATGAGCCTAAGCTCAAAATTTTTCCTCCACGGAAATTGCCATTCGCGATTAATAAGGTGAAGGAAGAATTAGACAATATGATAAAAAATAATATTATCACGCCTATGCATGCACCAGCCCCTGCAGTTTCCCCATTGGCAGTAGTACGGAAAAATAATAAACCAAGAATAAGTACAGACTTGATCGATGTAAATAAAAAACGTCTGCCAAGTGGGTGTGGCACATAGCTTCCTCCTATCCATAACCCGATTGTATAGATGATCCGATGCATAGTAGGTAGTTAATCTCAAAACATCAATCTCTAAGTACCTTTCACTACCCTCATAGGGGACCATCTACACGCTAATCTGGACAATCCTAGAAAATTTCATCAAATTCGGATGAAAAATTAAGTGAGTAGGTGTATGTGATTGGATAAAAAAAACGCTGCAAATTATTACACAATGGTTTATATAGGTTTCTATATAGATCACTCGTCAACAAAATCACCAACCATCCAATATGAAGAAAAAAAAAGAAAAAAAAATCAAAATCACCAATTATTGATTGCATTTTGGTCAGCTCTAATTTGAACGGAGATTAGGCCTCTTTTGCGATTCACACTCGTGTTTTGGTTTATATATATATATATTTCAATATAAACCCTTAAATTTTCGTAGGGAGCGAACGGTTTGTCCTATAGAGCTCCGCGTGGTCTCAAAAAATTTTAAAAATTCTATAGAATCTTAAATTGAAGGAAAAACAATACCTTTATATCAAAATTTTTTGAGTTAGGGCGTTTTCAAAATTTCAAAATTAATTTTGGAACCCTTAGAAGTGACCTACATCAACCAAAAGCTTCGGGGCACAACTAGACCCCAAATGGAGCCTACATACCGAATTTCATCAAAATCGGTCAATGCTAAGTGGCAAAAGTGCCGCGTACGGCGGACGGACGGCCAAATTTTTATTCGATTTTTGGATTCTACGTACCTTGAAACGTTAACCATCAAATTTTGAGGGGGTGTTAAAAAAAAAAGTTTCTTGGTCGATTCCAAAGGTTCATTATTGAAAATAATAAACCAAAATGCATAGCCTCAGCTGGGTTTCGAACCCGCGACCTTAGGAGCTCAGATCAAGATTTAATCCTCTGAGCTACCGAAGCCTTGCAATTAATGGGATTTGAGATTCTCACAGGAGACCATCACTCTATGAATGAACCCCTCTATGAAAAACAATTCTCTGTGATTTTCATAGGGGACCATCCAAACACTACTCTGTTACATCCCTGAAAATTTCATTGAAATCGGATGGAAAATGTAGAAGTTATGGCCGTTAGGTACAAGGAATTCACGTTTGCGCATGCGCAGTCGCTTCTATCAGTCCGGGGATGATGATTTTCATAGGGGACCGTCTACACACCAACCCGCACAATCCCTGAAAATTTCATAGAAATCGGACAATAACTTCGTATAGTTATGTGCGTTACAAGGAATTCATGACAGACGGACAGACACACAGACACGGAACCAAAATTGTTCAGAAAGGTCTAAAACACAAAACATGAGTGGAAATTTTGATTTTGGAGAACTTTTTTTTTCGTCCTTGAAAAGTGAAAACAAAGCTTCCGCTACCTTGGTAGACTCGGAAGCAATATAAAGCGTCGTCAGTACCCTCTGCAAAATATTGAGAAAGTTGCGGCTAGGTTACACGGATCCACAATATTTACTAAGTTAGATTGTACGAAAGGATTTTGGCAGCTGAAGGTGACTACAAGAAATTCAAACTATTTGACATTTGCAACTCCATGGGGTCGTTTTAGGTGTCTGAGGCTTCCATTCGGATTGGCATCTGCTCCGGAAATTTTCCAACAAATAAAGTGTTCACTCTTGGGTGATATACCTAAAGTTGAAATTGCGATGGACGATGTATTGATCCATGCCAAAACACAAAAGTTGGAAAACACCACGAAAGTTGTAATTGGTCGTATGCAAAAAGCAGGACTCAAGTTGAATCCAGAAAAATGCAAATTCAACGTAACACGCATAAAATTCTGGGGTCATGTACTTTCAGAACACGGAATCGAAGCAGATAGTGACAAAATAGAGACAGTTGAGCGCCTCACAACTCCTGAAAATGTGAAGCAACTTCAACGGTTTTTGGGCATGGTGACGTATTTAGCCAAGTTTATCAAAGACCTTTCTGAGTTGACTGCACCTTTACGCCAATTATTACTGAAGGATGTTGAATGGCATTGGAGTGAGGCTCATGAAGGTGCTTTTAACAATTTAAAGGATCGAATAAAAAATACGCCAGTCCTTGGACATTACGATCCTAATAAAAACATAGTCTTGTCAGTTGATGCCAGCAAGCATTCAGTAGGTTCTTGTCTAATGCAAGACGGAAAACCAATAGCATATAGCTCAAAAGAACTATCAGAATCCCAGCTCAACTATAGCCAACTAGAGAAGGATGCAACTGCCATTCTTGAAGGCTGCAAGAATTTTCATTCACACATATAGGGAAATACTGAATTGGTAATCGAGACAGATCATGAACCTTTGGAGGCTATAGCAAAAACGCCACTGCATAGCGCTCCAGCTTGATTACAACGCATCATGTTCGAAATCATGCCTTACAACCCAGTGATAAAATATAAAAAAGGAAACTAGCTACACATAAACTATATACTCTTCCAATTTAGTTTTTGAGAAAGGAATATTTACATGTATTGTCACGTTTGGTGGATTGTCCTCTTCTTTTTTGTTTTTAATATAGTTGGATTTTTTTCAGTCCAAACTTGAAACTTTGCTTTTTTTGAGTTTTTTGATGAAATTCTCCAGAGATTTTCATTCATACCCAGTTGAAGAAAATCGATGGGATTTTCAGCAAACAGATCCTCAAAATCTCAGGCATCCTACGGTATTGTCAAAAAATAATTTACAATCTAATTTAGGGGAGAAATTTGTGTTTGAACGCGAAAAAACATGGATTTTTTTCAAAGAAATCGACGGTTTGGCGGCAGGATTCAGGCGGTCCCCTCCGCCGCCGCTCCTTTCACCCTCCTTCCAACCCCGAATCCTCCCTCCAAACCATCGAGTTTCGAAAAAAATCAACGTTTTTCCGCGTTCAAACAGAAATTTCTCCCCTAAATTAGATTGTAAAATATTTTTTGACTATACCGTTGGAAACCTGAGATTTCGAGGATGTTTTTGCTGAAAACCCCATCGATTTTCCTCTACGGGTTGTGGGTGAAAATCACTTGAGAATTTCGTCTAAAAACTCATAAAATTTGAAAGTTTTAAGTTTGGATTACAAAAAATCGAACTAGATGCAATGTTAAAAATTTGTATTGTTGCTCATCTGATGGTAAATTTAATGTTCTTTTCAGCGGTGTAATAAGATTTGAATTTCCACGTAAAATGAGGGAGCTATAATCATTTTAGTGAGACAAGGTTCAACATACGGAAAAAATCTTTAAATTGAAAAACTCTAAAAAAACAAGGGGTTAAAAGAAAATTACTAGGAGACATTTTTTGTTGCAAATTACTTGTAGAATCGACCCCTAAAGTTTGGTCGTATCTTTCCCGGACACCCTGTATAGATGGGACCATTCAAATTAGCATTGCAAATTTGAACTGAATGGGTCGGAAAAACTGTTAATTGTTATTTTTAATCTAAACTAAACCTCATTCTGAAAATTTTGACACCGACCGCGACCTTCTACCGTGAGAAGACCTTTTTCAAAGATTTTTCAAAGTTTCGAATGTTTATGACGTCACAGTTGGCTGGGGGGTCCCGCCCAGGAGAGAGGGGCGCGTGACTTCATAAACATTCGAAACTTTTAAAAATCATAGCAAGATATAGGTACTCATCCAAAAAGAGAACGGCTGGTCTCAAAATTTTCAGAATGAAGTCTACTTTCGATTAAAAATTTTAAATAAAATCAGGCGCCTCCCCCATTCTTTTCCACCCCTAGTTCTTAGGCCTCCCTGAATCCTAAGGGCCAAAAAGCTTCGTTTCTTCAATTCATACGTTGTTTTTCTCCTCTAATAGGTGGAGTAACATTAAAACTGATCTTAGCGCACTTTTTGGTGTGGAGGTAAAAGTTTGACGACCAAAAAACATGAAAATTTGTTAATTTTTACAAAAATTGCCTACACTACGAATTAATTGTTTACTTTATTTACCAAATTGGCATACGTTTTCAACATGAATGCACTGTTTTCACGGATCTGATTCTGATCATCACGATTTCAATAACCGGCGCTTGGCCGGTTCCAAGTTGTTGCTTGGGTACTTCACGGGTTCCAGGCTAAGATACCTAGTACCTAGTACATGGGCTTCAGACAGGTACCTGTATTGTTCTGCTCTTGACTTCACATACGTCGTAGAAACGAATCAGATCTGAATAACCGTTCCTACTTCCCGATTGTTTCATTGTGCGTCATGGGATTGTGGGTCTATTGATGTTCGGCCGGAGCTCCGTTCAGTTTACTGGTCCAAGGACTGGTCGTGTAGTCGTAGTGAGGTAGGCAGGCAGTCAACATTACAATTTTGAATTTTGAAATCTGATGAGATCGAGAAATCGATAATTGACTAGTTTTCAGATATTTCATCGATTCAAAATTCCCCACACGTAGAAGCTGCCTTTGTATTTCATTTACCAACCAACAGGGATAGAGCAAAGTTTGCAAGTATTGTACTTCTAGTTTTGTCAATAATGTTTGCTAGAAAACTTGGTATCTGGGTGTCTTTAATCACCGAAGGAGAAAGGAGTTTTTTCAGGAACAACCTTGTTCATCAAACGGTATTTGAAGTTGCGCACGGCACAGAGAAGTTACCTATCTACCAATTTTGCTATGAGAATTAATCACTCAGAAGGTAAATCCCTATGTTCTATCACTCGGAAGAGATTGGCAAGAGTTCTTCACTAGTTTCTTTTGTTCATCTTTTTTTCGGTAAAGTTACATTATTTTATAGATTGACGCTAGAAAATGTGACTGACTAGAAAATCTGACTGTAAAATTAATAGTTAAAAGGGCCGAATTGTTTATATTTTTGGTTATTTTTATTATATATTTATAAATATATATAGTTATTATATTTATTTGTTTATATGTTTGGCTCCAGGAGGGAAATCAGGTGCTTAGACCTCGAGGATGGAGTAGGGACGGCACGATACTCCTAAGTATCGATACTCCGATATATCGGTGGTGTTTCCAATTCATTCCACAATATTAGTGAATCCATTTTTTGATAACACATGATTTTGGGAGTTAAGTTTGAATTGAAAATAATAAATCTTAATGTTTTTCGAAAGTGAATCTAGAAGGTGTTTTTTGTCTCTAGATTTTCATTTATTAGATTACATTTTGTGGTGATATTCGGACAATTATTGAACACGCCTATTTTTGAAATGGAGTTGAGGAATGGAAGAGTTGTTCCCGTCAGGGAAGATCCGCCTCGCCGGAACTCTGTTAGAGAGGAAGTGATGAGGGAGTCCAACTCCTCTGTGCACAGTGCGTCTTCTAGGGAAGTAAACGAAATTGAGGATCTAGAGAGGAGGATAAAACAATTACAGTGTGAAGTGTGGAGGAGACGAAGTGAGTTAGGAAATGAAGGTGTCGCGGATAACAGTGGTTATTCAATCTTATCTGAGGAAGGAGCGAATCAAGTTGAAGACTTCTTGAGCTGCCCGAGCACACCTGCATACCCCATTCCAGCGCCACGTAGAAGTTTGATGTCTTCACCAGCCAGACCCGTACCAGCCCCACGACAAAACATACAAAGACCACCAACTGAAGCAATAGTAAGACCAAATGAAGGCCAAGTAAGCGACCCCCTAATATTAATATTAAACTATTTTGTAGCCCGTCAGTCAGATGGTAAGGACCTGCCAACATTTAGTGGTAAGCCTAGAGAATATCCTATATTCGTAAGTCAATTTAGGCGAACCACTAGACTTTGTGGATATTCTAACGAGGAGAATTTGGGTCGATTGCAAAAGTGTTTGCAAGGAGAGGCCCGTGAAGCAGTATACGCACTACTGGCTCTGCCAGATAGCGTCCCGCAAATTTTAAGAGTTCTGGAATGTAGGTTTGGGCGTCCTGAGTACGTGATTGGTGAACTGGGATGGCGACTCAAGAGCATGCCAGAGGTGCGTGAGAACGACTTTACTAGTATTATGAAATTCGCATCTGAAATCCAAAATTACGTTAGGTACATCTGTTACCATCTTGGAATGTGAAGACTACCTCATTGAACCATCGATGGTAAAATGCTTGGTTGCAAAGCTTCCACCGTCTATAAAGCTAAAATGGGGGGAGTATCTTTGGGCTACAAACAAGTTCTCTTCGCCCCGAATAAATGACTTAGCAGAATGGGTTCAGCGAAGGGCAGATTAGAACAAGCTACGAACTTGGGGTTTTGGAGCAATCAGCCAATAGTCCTTGAACCAAGTCACAGATTCACGCGATTATTGGTATCATATTATCACGAAAGGGTAGGACATACAGAGCAAGAAACAGTGCTGAATGAGCTGCGGCAAAGATTCTGGATCTTGCAAGCACGGAAGGCAGTGCAACGGGCTTGGAGTCAATGTTTGTCGTGCAGGGCCCGGATGAGCAAACATTTACAAGCAGTAATGGGTGACTTACCAAAGGAGCGACTGGTCCATAATATCCAGCCATTCACTAATGTTGGTGTTGACTACTTTGGACCAATGGAAGTAAC
Source organism: Apolygus lucorum (assembly GCA_009739505.2). Lineage (NCBI taxonomy): Eukaryota > Metazoa > Arthropoda > Insecta > Hemiptera > Miridae > Apolygus > Apolygus lucorum. The sequence continues at coordinate 62,669,434 of CM019178.2, forward strand.
AGTGGGTAGACGACGGGAGAAGAGGTATGGAGCATTATTTACTTGCCTTAGTATTCGAGCCATACATTTGGAAGTGGTGAACAGTCTCAGTTCCGATGGAATGATAATGGCACTGCGGAGATTCAGCTCAAGACGGGGATGGCCACAGAAGATTTTTTCAGACAATGGAACAAATTTCAAGGGAGCTGCAAACGAATTAATCAGAAGTATCGCGGAATGGGATCAGGATTCCATTGGCGCAGAATTGGCCAATCAGGGAGTTGAATGGCACTTCAACCCACCCCTAGCGCCTCACATGGGAGGAGTGTGGGAACGGTTGGTCCGGTCAGTAAAATGCACAATTCAGACCATACTGCAAGACCAACACCCTTGTGAGGAAGTCCTAACTACAGTTTTTGCGGAGGTTGAAGCGTTGGTAAATAGCAGACCATTAACCCATGTATCACCTGACCCATTGGACGAGGAAGCGCTGACGCCTAATCACTTCCTCATAGGAAGGTCAAGTGTGATGCCCATCACACCAATGCAAACAGAAGGATTATGTCTAAAGAAAGCATAGAGAATGGCACAGCAGCTAACTGATCGGTTTTGGGAAAGATGGGTAAAAGAGTATCGACCAACACTAATACGGAAGGCTAAGTGGGTTGGTGCTAAAGGAAATATCAAAGTGGGTGACATTGTGCTGGTGGTTGACCCTCAGGGGCGAAGGGGTACTTGGCCAAGAGGAGTTGTCGAGGCGCTATATCCCGGTAAAGATGGAGTAACCTGGGTTGTTGATGTGCACACCAGTACAGGAACGTATCGCCGCCACATCACCAAGCTGTGTCCCTTGGCTGCCCCCGAGGATGTTTCCAATTCATTCCACAATATTAGTGAATCCATTTTTTGATAACACATGATTTTGGGAGTTAAGTTTGAATTGAAAATAATAAATCTTAATGTTTTTCGAAAGTGAATCTAAAAGGTGTTTTTTGTCTCTAGATTTTCATTTATTAGATTACAGGTGGTATTGTGCCGTCCCTAGGATGCAGTGGAGCCCCTCTTAAGGCTAAATGTCCCGAGTTTAGTTGTGAAATCTGCCACCATGTGGCAGCACCAAAATGAAGAAAATTTCGTTTACTTCTCATTTGAGAACGGATCAAGATATTTGAATTCCGCAAACGCACTTCTCTTCAGGATCACCGTAGAATTGCGGGTAATTGGTTTAGAAAGTGTGCAAATTTTTTTTCATACTGCCCCAACAAAAATTTGTTCAAATTTTGAAAATTTTCAAAAAGTGGCCTTATAGCCACTTGCAGAACTTAATGAGGACTACAAATCCGTTTGAGGAATTTTTCTAACTTGATCGTAGCCGTCGGATTCTCGTTTCTACGATATGGAGCAGGGGCGAGGGGGACGATCTTAGGCTGGGGGGCGGCGGCGGCCACCCGCGCGACCTTCACCTTCTCTCCGACATTCATGTTTTGATAGTTTGCACCCTTTCATCACTATTCTTTTTTTCCTGGCCACTTCATAGGCACCATCAACCTTCCCATTTCCAACTTCTCTTCCTTGAGGTTGAACGAATGTGCTGAAATTGCCATAAAAAGCAAGATGACCATATAATTAACTTATGAGCAAGATTCTATTTTAATTTGATACCGATAATGGTTTGCACTGCTAAATAGTTGGTTCTGAAATTGTGGTAATTTTAGTTCATTGTCCATGGAGTAGGTAGGTACCTATTTGTTCAAATTTCAATGTACCTAGTTGCAAAAGTGATCTAACATCATTCTAGTCTTACCGCTTATTTCGATGAACTAGCAATAGAAGGTTTATGGGGGCATATTTTCCCCAAATTCCCTCTTAATTATTCTAGGAGTTACACTATTAATCTTCCTTGCTTTTAAAAGTCATTCGTGATTTTATGTAAATTTAACGCCTAACAATACTGAAGTGTTGCATTTTGAGGTACCTACTACCTACTAAATTACAAATATGACTGTCCAAAAATTACCATTAGTACACTGTAAAAAATACCCTGAACTAGGGATAGATTCTCATATAATTAACTTATGAGCAAGATTCAATTTTAATTTGATACTGATACTTAATGGTTATCATTAGCTTCTTATGCAGAGGCTACTTGATTGATCTTGGGGCGATGATTTTCATAAGGGATTATCAACACGTCAACCCGCATAATATCCCTGAAATTTTTTAAAATCGCAATTGGACAATAACTTTGTATAGTTTTGCGCGTTACGGGGATTTCATGACAGACAGGCTCGGAACCAAAATTGTTCAGGAAGGTCTTGAACGTAAAACTGGAGTAAAAATTTTGATTCTGAATAACTTTTTTCAACGTTGAAAGGTGATGACAATACTGTTGAATAATAATTTCAACCAAACATGGCAACACTGCCCTTCTGGCATCAAGTAGGCACTTTATTCTTTTGACGCCATCTTGTTCATTATTTTTTCATTCATTCTGATGTTGATAAGCAACTGTGCTCTGACTAATAAAACTTTTTCTCTCGTGAATAACTTGAGTGTGATTATTTCACTTAAAATAAAATAAAACCTTTAACAGGTTATGGGCCCAGTAAAGTCTGTATTCGTTAGTAAAAAGTGAGTGGTGAAAATCGATTGATGAAAAAGTGATAGTGCTTTTGCCGCGAAAGTTTTTTGTTTACATCCTGCTTCTAACCTCAAGGTAAGCGTTGAAATAATATGAAAATATGTCTCCAAACGGCAATAAAACTTCAAATGACGACATTTCTCACATTGATAAATTGTGTGGCACGGCCAATTTCCCAATTTGGAAGTTTCATGTCAACATCCTATTCGGTTCTAGCGGTTTGTCGGGTATTGTTGCCGGTACAGATGCAAGTAAACCCACCGACTCTGCAGAAGAAAAAGCTCAATGGACCCAAAAGGATAATAGGGCCAAGAAAATAATAGTGCAAACGATCGACAAAAAGATAACTATGCATCTTTTGAGCTGTGAGACAGCCGCGGATATGTTTACCAAACTTTGTACGCTGTATGAGGGAAATAACGCGCATCAAAAAAGCGAAATCCTCACTAAATTCTTTAGCGCGGAATTTGGGGATTGTTCGGATATCGCGTCTCATATCAGTTCATTGGTAAATCTACGTTATCAGTTGTCCAATCTAAATAAAAACATCGATGATGACGAGGTTATTGCCAAGATTCTTGCTACATTGCCGGCTCACTTAAAACACTTTCGTACATCTTGGGAGTCAACCCCACAGGGTGAACAAACTCTCACAAATTTGACATCCCGTTTGATTGCGGAGGAGTCTCGACTGCATGACACACGCCAAGACGCGCCAGTTGCTTTTAACGCTCAGGAAAATAAAAATAACATGAAGAAACATTATAAAAATCCGAAAAATGATAACAATTCGAAATATAATAACAACTTTAAAAATAATAATCATAAAAACTCGAACTCTAAAGCTACCAGTCAGGGAAAATTCAAACCGTGCACCTTCTGCAAAAAGACGAACCACCATGAAAACAATTGTTTTTATCGTCCAGGTGCGAAATCCCGTGATGTTGCTTTTCTGAGTGACACTTGTACGACCAAAACCGCCGATTTTATCGTGGATTCTGGATGCACTCGCCACATGGTCAATGACGTTTCTCTACTGACAGGAACCCATCCAATAAATTCTGAAATTGGAGTCGCTAATGGTCAGGCGATGCAAGTTGTCAGTATTGGCCAGTGCAGAGGTGAACAGTGTTCCCTCAAAGAAGTTCTTTTCGTTCCTGATCTCACGAAAAATTTGCTGAGTGTCAACGTCATCACTGACAATGGTGGAGAAGTAAAATTTGAGAAGAATAAAGTCGAAATTTTCAAAGAGGGCACTAAAATTATTGAAGGCTGTAAAACTGAAGAGGGTTTATATAAAGTAAATTTTTTGAAAAATCAAGAAGCCCTTCTTTCAACAACTAAAAATAATGCTGAACTGTGGCATAGGAAACTTGCTCACATTGGTCATACAAACCTTCGAAAATTAAATTCCCTCTCTCATGGAATGAAAATTTCTGAAAACGATTTTAAAAATCTTGAAAAATTGTGTGTCGTTTGTACCCAAGCCAAACAAACGAGAACCCCGTTCAAAAATAATAGAACCAGAGCCATCAGACCCCTTGAAATCATACATACCGATGTGTGTCAAGTTGAAACTGAAACGTGGGACAAACACAATTATTTTCTGACCTGTCAAGACGATTGGTCACACTTCTCCATGGTCTATCTAATAAAACGAAAATTTCAGGTACCAGAAAAACTATGTGAATTTATTGAAGCTGCTGAAGCCAAATGGTCCATGAAAGCTCATAAAATTCGCTGCGATAATGGAGGCGAATACATCAGCGAAAAATTTAAATCCTGGTGCCAAAATCGAGGATTGGAACTGGACTATACAACTCCAAGGACGCCACAGCTAAATGGAAATGCTGAGCGGCTGAACAGGACGCTGCTTGATAAAACCAGAGCTTTGCTTTTCGACTCTGGACTTGATAAAGAATTCTGGGGTGAAGCTCTACAAACTGCATGCTACCTGCTGAACCGAAGCCCTACAGCTGCCCTAGAAGTAACACCTGCCGAAATGTGGTATGGAAGACGACCAGATCTGTCCAATCTTCAAATATTTGGATCTACAGCTTATGCAAAAGACCTAAGACATATTGGCAAGTTGGAGAGACGATGCCAAGAATATACGCTCGTAGGTTACTCTTCCAACGCCTACCGTCTTTGGGATCCACAAAAGCGAAAAATCATCGTTTCACGTGATGTTCGTTTCCAAGAACAAGCTCCTCGGTGCAAAGAGGTGTTCAATCTAGCTGATATAACAATCTCTGAAGATGAAGAAACGCAAGATGAAGACTCTCCTAATGAAAATGAGGATTCACTTACAGATTCTGGAAATTTTCATTCAACTGAGAGTACAGAAGATAACGATGAAAACTTCGAAAAACTCATGCAAGAAGAACAACTTGGAAGGGGAAAACGCCAAAAAACCACGCCCACTTACCTCAAAGACTTTGTCATGCTTACCTATGACCAAGCTGTCAAAGGGCCTGACAAGGAAAAATGGCTGACAGCTATTGAAGAAGAAAAGTATTCGCTTGAGAAGAATGGTGCGTGGGTGATGGCTAACTCTGAAGAGGTAGACTCAGATAATGGGTCGAAAATCCTTACAAGCATGTGGGTTTTCCGAATCAAGGACAACGGACGTCATAAGGCCCGACTTGTCATCAAAGGCTGTCAACAACGAGCAGGGATTGATTTTTTTGACACTTTCAGTCCAGTTGTCAGTGCTAGTTCGCTGAGGGTCATTTTAGCTCTTGCTGCTCAAAGGGATTTTTACATAATGCAATTCGACGTGAAAACTGCTTTTCTCTATGGAGACTTACATGAAAACATTTATATGTACCTACCTCAGGGCTATGCTAAAGGAATTTGTAAGTTGAAAAAAGCCTTATATGGCTTAAAACAAGCCCCACTTCAGTGGAATAAAAAATTGAAACAATTTCTACAAGACAACGGGTTAATTTCGACAAAAAGTGACCAATGCATTTTTGTCAATGCTAGTAAATCAATGATTCTAGCCATACACGTAGACGACGGAATACTTCTCGGGAAAAACAAGCAAGAAATGGAAGATTTTCTACGTTCGTTTCAAGAAAAATTCGAAATTGTATACAACTTTAATCCAAAAACATTTCTTGGAATCGAAATAACGAAAAATGATGGTAAAATGAGAATCAACCAAGAAATCTACACCAAGCAAGTACTGTACAAGTATGGTATGCAATCTGCAAAGCCTACTCCTACTCCAATCGCTACTGGATCGAATACCATTTCTGATTCACCAAGAGATAGCAGCAATTTCCCATATCGTGAAGTTATAGGCAGTCTCTTATATCTGTCAAACAAAACAAGACCAGATATTGCCTTTTCTGTTGCTTTTGGAAGTAGACACAACGAAAATCCTACTGTTCAGGATGTGGCCAACATGAAAAAGACTTTAAAATATCTGGTTGGAACGCCTCATCTTGGAATTCAGTTCACTGATGAAGACTCTGATCAACTGGTTGGCTATTGTGATGCTGACTATGCCAACGACCCTGAACAAAGACGCAGCACAACTGGCTACATCATTATGTTCTGCGGTGGACCCATTTCCTGGTGCTCTAGGAAACAGCCTGTCATCGCCATGTCATCCACAGAAGCGGAATATATATCTGCAGCCGAATGTTGTAAAGATTTGATGTATTTAAAAAGATTAATTGAGGAACTGACAGGTAAAAATTTAAATGTTAAATTAAAAATAGACAACCAAAGTTCAATTACATTGATCAAGAATGGTGTTGTTCAAAAAAGAAGCAAACACATTGATGTTAAATTTCATTACATTGCTGAAAAATATGCTGAAGGTTTATTGTCTGTTGAATATTGCCCTTCGGAAAGTCAAATAGCAGATTTGTTAACAAAGCCTCTCAATACGTTAAAATTTAATGAGTTCAAGTCTAAAATTGTTTGTTGAAACACGCTTTAAAAAGAAAAAAAAAAGATACTAAAAATAAAAATAATAATGATTTTAAACTGTACTTTGTAAAAAAAAAAAAAAAAAAAATGATGCAATTGAAATATTTTTTTTAAAAACTTTCTTACTTTTATGAAGACAAAATGTGTAATACTTATGTTGTACTTTGTATATGTTTGATCTCAACTAAAGTGATAATTTTTTTAAATTCTTGTAATGTCTATGAAATACTTAAGACTGAAATGATGTACCTAAATTAGCATGCTCAATATTCATTTTTTGATAAGCATGTTTGTATGTTACCTTAAGCAAAGCTTATACTATGCCAAATTTAGGGGGGTATGTTGAATAATAATTTCAACCAAACATGGCAACACTGCCCTTCTGGCATCAAGTAGGCACTTTATTCTTTTGACGCCATCTTGTTCATTATTTTTTCATTCATTCTGATGTTGATAAGCAACTGTGCTCTGACTAATAAAACTTTTTCTCTCGTGAATAACTTGAGTGTGATTATTTCACTTAAAATAAAATAAAACCTTTAACACCTTCCGCTACCTTGGTAGACTCGGAAGCTAAATTAAAATTTATGATTTCCCAAACATTGTACAGAGCATCAAAAAAGGTAGGTACTACGCATTTCTTATTTCCGAGTCTACCAAGCGGAAGTAGTTTTCACTTTTCAAGGTTGAAAAAAATGTTCTTAAAAAAAAACTCTCCGATCGCACGTAATAATAATACGAGTATTACGTTTACAGTATTACAGTATTTACAGTATTACTCGTATTACAGTATTCTAGAAAACTTGCTTCAAAGCTACCGATATGTAGTTATGATTTGGTTTACTGGGTATCCCGTTGCATTTTTGGTGGCAAAGAAAAGTGTCACTAAAAATTCCTTGAACCCCAGCCAAAAGACATATCCATGTCAAAATGATCTCCAAAATCAAAATTTCCACTCTCATTTTACGTTTCCGACCTTCCTGAACAATTATGGTTCCGTGTCTGTCTGTCTGTGAGTCTGTCGTGAAATCCTTGTAACGGGCATAACTATACGAAGTTATTCTCCGATTTCGATGAAATTTTCAGAGATTGTGCGGGTTGGTGTGTAGACGGTCTCCTATGAAAATCATCACCCCGGACTAATAGTAGTGACTGCGCATGCGCAAAAGTGAATTCCTTGTAACAGTAATAACTTATACATTTCCCACTTGATTGCTTTGCCAGACCCCGTCCGACAAGAAATGTCAACAAAATTTAATTTCAAGACTCTTTTTTCAATGAATAAATGAAATACACCCTTTTTTGCCGAAAATCTTCCGTTATGTTTAGCATACGAGGTCGCGAAAGCGAGGATACCAATTTTGAAATTTTCATTTCTCCTCTTTCAACTACTTTCTTAGAGATGAGAAAGTTGGTACCTACTACCTATCGTACGAGTTTCTGATTTTTAGGACGTCCCACAGTAAAGCTTGGTTCACATAGGTGCGTAATGTCCGTAATCCGTAGTGCGTAATTGGATCCTATTGGCTGGGGCGAATAGCCCCTCAATTATTGGGCGCGAGCAATCTTTGCGGACGAAGACTTTTGCGGACGAAAGGAGCGTTTTGTAAAATTAGATATTTTACGCATTACGGATGAACTTCGACCAATTTCGGCAAACTTCGTGAAAGCTCTCGTCGTCTGTTTATCGTTCAGCCATCGACGAACAGGGCGAAACAGCTGAACGCGGGAAAGGAGGCGACCGGGAAAAAACAATTCCGCGCAGAACCTACTGCGCGCTTCTGCGTAACGCGTAATCATATGGCCATGTGAACGCTCTTTTACGCATTACGGACTTTGCGGATTGCAGAACACCCCCCCTTCTCTTTTTGCGCATTACGGATTACGGACGTTACGCACCTATGTGAACCTAGCTTAAGACTTGGGCGTCCTTATGCGATCGATCTGAGGTGAAGTAGGACAACACTCAACAGAAAAAAAAATAACCACACAGTAATCCGTTTTAGACCATTCTGAATCCAAATCCTCGAAAAAACCATAGGTGTATGTCTGTGTGTGTGTGTGACAAAATCTTGTGTCGTCTGCACAGGCCTTAGTACTCAACCGATTTTCCTGGTTCTTTTTTTGTTCGACGCGGAAAACTATCTAGTTGTGCACTACGTCGCCGGAATTTCGAATTTTGCCTTTTAAGGGGGGGAAAGGGGGGGTTGATGCTCAAAAAACGTGCTTTTTTGGGCATAATCTTGTGTACCTACTCTGCACAGGCCTCAATTTCCAACCGATTTGTGTGTTTCTTTTTTGTTTGACTCAAATAACTTCCGAGTTGTACATAATTTCACCTGAGTACCAAAATTCGCAAGGGGAGGGGGCAAGTGGGGGATAATATTCATGAAATATCCGATTTTTCAATATTTCGGTTCCTTTACTGCTTACTAATTGTACACAACCTTCGAAATTGAGGAAAAATTCTCATTATACCTCCGTATTTTCATGAATTATTCTCTGTACCACCATGGAACTAATAGTGGTGCCACCGTGGTGCCAGGACACCATAAACCGCATATTTCGTGTTTTTTTTTTTCTTTTTTTTTTTGTGTTTCACCTTGAATACGGATGTGAACCTCGACGGACCGCCTACTAAAACTAATAGATGAAAGTTCAATGTTACGACGTATTCCCGCTTTGGTGCCAGACTGGCACCATTGGTGAGGGAAGGAAGGGGGGGGGGGGGGTGAACTCGAAATCGCATGTTGGGTATCGTAGATCATGGATTTTAAAATGCTCTTCAGATTCGAGGCTCCCACGCCGCTAGAAATGTTTTGGTAGATAATGGTGAGGGGGGGGGGGTCAGTATTTCTTGCCTAAACTAATAAACCAAATTACATCCAGTGAAACAGTTTTATCGCTTACCAACTGGTTAACTGATCTAATGCTTATCCAATGGGACGTCCCCTGGAATGCATGCATTACTAAACAATATGTTTTTACCAGTTTACTCTTAGTTTCTTTCATCTATCCTGTCCAAAAGTTCGATTATTCTGGTAAAAGAGTTACCAATTAATTGTTTTGACAAACCACAATTCTATAAAAAGCTATAAACTTTGTTTAAAATGCTGTTCCATCTTTAGCATAAACGGACGCATTAATGTAGGTTAACTGTTCTACTTCAGGGACATCAATAAATCTAACATTGCTGAGAAGTACTACGACTACAATATTATTAAAATTTATTGTTTATAACAATCATTGTATATTCGTAACCATTGAACGGAGTTGAGTGTTGACAATTTGAGCGTCTCCTATATCACGTTATCGGAGTTGAGAACAGCATACTGTCGTGGACGAGGTATTTTTATGGTTGGAAAAAATGCCCAACTTTGGCGGAGAAACCTCTGGGGCTAGCCTCTTGGGTCGAACGACGCACCGTGTTTCCACTGATGGCTCGAAAACCTTCGAAACATACCCTTCAGGGTATCGAGCTGGTAAATGTGTCAGGATTTTTGTTTTTTTCGTGTTTCTGTGAATAAGGTGAAATCTGTGAAAATTATCAATCAGTAGTACGTTTATTCGGCAAAAAGTCGGCGCTTGTGTAAGGATGAATTCCTAGTGGAAAACCCAACGTCTGCTCAGGATGGTGTTGGATATCATGTCATTGGTGATAATTTCGGGGGCTCCCTCTTCTCGGTCTGGACCCTAACATTAATTATCCAATATATCTAAGAGAATATTCCAAAGAATATTTTCAAGTTGTTTTCATTGTATATCTCTTTTGTACTGTTCCCAGATAGAGAAAGACCTGGATCTCCGTTCATCGAAATAACAGTTTCCTCCCTTGCAACTGCCTCGGCTATCCGTGTTTTGGACCTAGCCTGGAGCTGTCCAAAAGCCTGGAAGTCTGGCGACTGGGTGGCGCTGTACAACGTGCCTCCACGCGACAAGAAGCAAGATTCGTTATTCTCTATAACAGTGGCAACAGAGAAGGGTTGGGTGAGGACTGGCGTCCAGGAGAAGAGGTTATTCCCCGAAGAGCCAGACTTCACGAAGAAATGTCTTGGCTTCTGGGCTGTGTACTGGAGACAAGCTGACGAGGAGCCAGGTTAGTAATTCGAAGGTTAGATTAGTGGAGCATTAAAGCGGTATCGATACCTTATAACATAATATTGTAGAATTCGAAAACGGGTTCTTGAAAAGATTCTTCACCTTCTTCTACACATCTTGAGGGTTGGTCAAAACTGAAATAATCTTCTCTAAGCTGCGGAACGTACCGAATAATTCTACTGCTGATTTAAATTGGAATAGTCTCTCCTCTTGCTTCCATTTGAGTATCTGGTTGAATAAACTCTTAGGGATAAAACTGGTCAAAATCTTGAAACTTCGAATGAAATTCTTTTCTCAGCTTCCAAACCCCACCCATGAAGCGGATGCTGGTTCAATCTAAGTAGACAACTTTTAGGTCAAACGGCAGCGCGGAATTCTAGGATCCTCCAAAAATGTTCAGGAAAGTCTGAAACGTGAAACGCAAGAATTTGGAGAACTTTTTTTTCAATATTGCGGTAGAGTCGGAAGCAACAAGTGTTATGGACATGAACTGTTTTTACAACGATTTACTTGTGGGTATTCTATGATACGTGTGCTATTGCTTCCGAGCCTAGCAAGGTAGAGGAAGCTTTGTTTTCACTCGGCAGTGATCTTGGATAGATGTTAAATTAGATATAAATTAAATTAGATATAAATTAAAGCGGTAATGGTTTTGTTGGACATGGCTAAGGCCTTTGATTGCGTAAATCGCTCTCAGTTGTTGGAGGTACTGCGCTGTAGCGGGGTCGATGGGGAAGAGCATAAATGGTTTTGTAGTTATTTTGAAAATAGGTGCCAATTGGTTTCGGTTGATGGAACTAATAGTTCAAATAGATCTGTTGAATATGGCGTTATTCAGGGTAGCACTCTAGGACCGCTCCTCTTCCTTATATTTATAAACAGAATGGAGGATATCCCATTGAAAGGAAAAATTTACCTTTTTGCTGACGATACCGCCATTCTGTGTTCAGCCAGCGACTGGGACGAAGTCTTTGCTCAGGTTAATCACGACATAAAATTGATTTATGAGTGGTTATCCACCAACACCCTCAGCTTAAATGTCGGCAAGACGAAATATTTGGTAATTTCGAAATCGAAAAGTAGGTCACAAATACATCATATCTTGAAGCTTCATAGTTGCGGTAATGAGGATTTAAATTCATGTCTGTGCCCGACATTGGAAAGAGTGGCGTCTGCAAGGTACTTGGGCGTCATTGTGGATGAAAACCTTAGATGGGAGGAGCACATTCTGTCCCTCGCTAAAAAAGTAATGAACATGGCTTATGTATACTACAGTGTCAGGAATAGTCTCAGCTATGATTCCCTTTTGATTGTATATAAAGCATTGACTCAGAGCTTATTGAGCTTTGGCATAGTGGTATGGGGTGGAGCCTTCCCATCTTTGTTGCGTCCCCTGGAGACAGCTCAAAAAGCCATTTTGAAAATTATAATAAAAAAACCTAAAAGGTTTCCGACAGCAGATTTATACTCCTTGACTAAGGTGTTCTCTGTTGGCCAATTATATGTAAAGTCTGCTCTCATGTTTATGCACAATCATCCGGATTGGTTCAATTACTCACACATATCCAACTGTCCTTATTCTTTTCGACCCACTACGCAAAATATTATACCTGCTCCTCAGTCACGTTTAAAAGGTACTACACGTCATATTTTCTATAGTATGCCACTATTATTGCGAATAGCACCCTCTACTATAACCAACCCTAATAATTATAAACGTCCAGCGTACAAAAAAATTGTTTTTAGTTGGCTCATTTCTCAAGGGCATTTCATTTGTGAAAACATGTTTAAAAGTATTTATATGGAATAATTTTATCTCACGAAGTTAATGTAATAAGTTCTTAGTTGTTAGGTATTAGGTTGAATTAGGTTTCTCGTGAATCTTTATCCATAGGAAGGAATAATTTCTAGTCCGCAAGTCGTGACAAGTCCGCAACTTATAACCACGTTGTAACAATCGGGAGTGGCTCCCCCACCCAGCACGGAACTATGTTCTTTGGTGTGGGGAAATTCCAGGTATTTAAGTGGATCTGTTAATTTAAATAGTGTTCTTATACTTTTTTTTCATATATTATTTACTCATATATTACTTATGCCACATTATGTAATGTTCGAAAAGTTGGAGGAATAAATTTAATTTATTTCATTTCATGTTAGTCGAAACTGACTGCTGAGCCCCTGAACCGTACGTATTACATACCTACATATGACTGAGGTAACAAACTTTTATTTGTTTCATAAACGATAACATCGGGTTATTGCCTTCTTAATGAACTATAATGGGAGTCATTGCCTGTTATATCTCTTCCATAGTTCAACACCATGAATACCTTGACAATGTTTACGTTACCATATTGTAAAATACCTTTCTTCACTTTTCATGAATACAGCATTGAAAATATCAGTATTCTCTCATATTCATTCGAATCAAGGATAAATCATTGCCAAAACTGCCGTTTTTAGCAATGGGTGTCATGGGAAACGTCGAAAAACCTGACGGGAGTCATCGGTAATGCGCCCGCCTAGATATTTTTAATGGCTGCCCAACTTGTTTATGATGGTACATATCCTTTCAAATAATGATGCTGAAGGGTTTCTCAAAGATTCGTGCATTATTATTTCACCTTTTCAAATTGTGCGTTCAAACTGGTAATTGTATGATGAAATTGTATCCTGAATTTTTTTTTATTCTACGAATGATAATATAAATTTGCTTGCCCACTATTTAATTTTTACTGATCGAGTGTTTTTGATTGAGTAAATGAGTTATCTAGACCCCTTCAGGTACGGTCTTCCGTATCTATCATAATAAATGATCAGAGAGCATGATCCACATTCTGAAACCTAGGAATGCAACGATGAGCTTTTGATGAGGCTCAAAAATATTTCCAGAGTGCATGGTCCTCCTTGGGCCAAAATGTTAAAATGTAACTGCAGCTGAGGTGACTCATATTTAATCGAAACCTTTTTCCTACTGACTGCAGGACATGCCTTCTATTTCACGTTCTCCCGAGACTTCTGGTTGACATTCTGGCCTTCCTTACTGCCAATGAGGCAGTAACTAAATTTTGAATTCTGATGAGCGGATTGTAATTGTATGACCCTTCTTAAATTCCCTTTTTGCGGGGTTTTCTGAAATTTTGCCCAGAACCCTGTTAATCTTGATTTATTAGTTACTCAAAATGAATGAAAAAAATTTCCAAACATAAACAAAAATTATCTATCAGAACCTACATAACGGCCTTCGTAGATTTCAAATCCAAGTTTCCAGTCATGAGAAAATGGTAATTCAAAATGTGATCATTTCAAGACGCTACTTGGCGGCGAATTTGGGAACTAAAACCGGGACACCTTAGTAACGCTGGCTATAAGGTGTACAACTGATGCCAATAAAGAAATTTAAAAAAAACTAGTTTCTCATTTTGGTTTGAAAATTTACATTCCAGAAATATAAATACAAGTATTGGATAAATATATTCCCACGAGTATTTGGTAAAATTATAATAAGCAGAGGGTGGGAGATAAATCATTCGCTGCGAAGTTGTGAAAACCCTTCTTCTTCTTTTGTGACTCTACAGCCCTGGGTGGGCCTCGGCCTCCTTCAAGACGGTCCTCCATTTCACCCTATCTCCTGCCACACTTCTCCAATCTCGGCACCCGGCCCTGGCTGTATCCTCTTCTACATCGTCAATCCATCTTTGCCTGGGTCGTCCTCTTCCTCTGGTCCCATACGGCTTAGTTGCTTGGAGCTTCTTAGCTGGGTCATCCTCCTGCAGTTTCCAGACGTGGCCAGCTCATCTCAAGCGCCCCAGCTTTGCAAACTTGACCACGTCAATGTCACCGTAGAGCTGGTACACCTCATCATTTCTTCTGCGCCTCCAGCATCCTCCTTCGCAGACTGGACCAAGGATTCTTCTCAAGATCTTTCTCTCAAACGCTCTAAGCCTACTCTCTGACAGCTTCGTCATCACCCACGACTCAGATCCAAATGTGAGGACTGGGCGGAGGAGAGTTTTGTAGAGAGTAATCCTGAGTCCTCTCGAGAGCGTTCGAGATCTGAGAAGCGAGAGGAGCCCAAAATAGCATCTATTTGCGGATAACAGTCTCGTATTTATTTCAACTGAAGGATCGTTAGCCATGTGCACCACCGAACCGAGGTTTTTTTTTTTTTTTTTTACTATGTCACACTATTTGGCAATTCAGCCATAAGCTTTCTTGCAGCCCAATAAAGTCCCGCCTTACGATGCCAGCGGGTTTCGTCGTCCGGTGTAGATATCATTCTTGTGTTCTGCAGGGCAGAACATGTGTCCAAATGGTTCGTGTTCATTTCCTCCCCTGACTGGCACAGGGGGCAAAATGGGTCTCTTGCCAGACCGATTCGGTGTAGATGCTTTTGCAAGTAGTCATGACCCGTTGCAAGCCGGAAACATGCTACTGCTACGTGACGTGGTGCAGAGATGGGTACCCTGTTCTCAGGTTCCAGAAGGACAGCCCACCGTCGTCCCTCCGCTTTCTCCTGTATATACGAACCGAGGTATGTAAATGTCTCTACCCGCTGAAAGCTTTCTCCATTAAGATTTATTGTATCGAGGAGTGTTGAGCCCTCCTTCTGACCAGTAACCATGTATTTGGTTTTCTCCATATTTACTTGTAGGCCCATCTGTGCCGCGGCTCGGGACAGGGACCCAAAGGCATCTTCCAAACTCCTCACGGTTCTCGCCATTACATTTATGTCATCCGCATAAGCGAGTAACTGTACGGATTTATAGAAGATGGTGCCTCTAGTGTTGAGTCCCGCTTGCCGCACTACTTTCTCCAGTGCCAGGTTGAAGAGCAGACAAGCAAGAGCGTCACCTTGCCGCAACCCAGCATTGGTCTGAAACTCATCAGAAAGGTCGCCTTGAATCCTCACTCTGTTGGTGGTGCTCCTCATGGTCAGCTCGACCATACAACACAATTTTTCGGGAATTTCAAATTCGCGGAGGGCAGCATAAAGCTTTTCTCTTCGTATACTGTCATACGCTGCTTTAAAATCTATGAAGAGGTGGTGCACAGTCATCTGGAATTCCACGCTTTTTTCTAATACTTGTCTCAGGGAGAAAATCTGGTCGACTGTGGATTTCCCTTTTGTGAACCCACGCTGGTAACTTCCCACCACTCTCTCAGCATGAGGTAGGAGGCGATCAAATAGGATGTTTGATAATACTTTGTAGGAGAGGCTAAGAAGGGTAATACCCCTGTAGTTTCTACACTCAAGAGGGTCTCCCTTCTTATGAATTACACAGATTATGCCATTTTCCCAGTCAGTAGGCTGTGAAAACCCACTCCAATGAAAAGTATGTAGAAGTATGTAGAACGTTGTCCATTCCCAAGCAAACAATAAACTGTTGCAATGGTTAAATGTTTTCCAAGGTTATGTCATCATCAGTGACAAGTAAGAACTTGTTTGTTAGGTGCTGACGATGACGTAATTCGTGGTTCTGTGGAAATGGACTACGATTTTCATACCTACCTCGTTTTTTAAGGATGGGAAACTGATGCAAAACATTAATTTGGATCACTCCTCCAATGGCTGCTTTGACCACGATCCAACTGGACCAGTCTTGATCTAATAGTCGCCATTATTGATCAAGTTTAGGCCCCACAAAGGAGGAAGTTTCGGCGATTGAGACACATCTTTCGATCCCACAAAATGAGAATGTCTTTGCAATTCCTGGCTGAATAGTTGTGGGGGCCATCGATCGGGAATAGTATTGTTTATTCTAGGGTGATTTGTATACATAAACCAAATAGATAGGCATGTAGATATTGGTGATGACAAATATAGATAGATATAGATAGAAACCAAAATTTTGTGTTGATAGATGTAAGTATAGATGTTGACAGACCAAATTCAAGAACGATGTGAGTACTTGGTACTTTTTCAACCAAGATGCTTCATAGATCTCAACAACAAATCACAGCCTTAAGATTCGCGATACCTAATACTTTCATTGAATACGAATTACGATTTTGCAGTGGCCACTACCTGCCTCACCACGAACCCGACGTGGATGCAAGACAACTGGGACTCAATCAAGAACGTTAGACTGAAACAAGTGTTTCTACCAGGTTCTCACGACGCAGGCGCTTATCAACTAGCCTACTCACCATTTGCCCCCAGTTACTTCCAAAAGTACGTCTTCGCCCAGGTAATGTTATGGAAATCATTTCAAACATAAGTTTTATGACGAGAGGTGAGGAGGCCAAGACAATTCCTAGGAAATACCGACGTTGATACCACACTTTATTGCCTCCTGCGCATGCGCAGTAGATACCACTGATCGCAGGAGTTGCCACCGATTTATCTACGGTAAAGGTACCACTCCTTATCTCAATACGGATGAATCGTATCTTTTGGTGGTATCGTGGAGTACCTTTCCAAGATAACAGAGAGTTCCTAGGAGATAGCGACGTTGAGATACCACACTTTATCGCCTCGTGCGCATGCGCAGTAGACACCACCGAACAGATACCACTGGTGGCAGGAGATGCCACAAATTTATCTGTGGGAAAGATACCACTCCTTATCTCAATAGGGATGAATCGTATCTTTTATCGTGAAGTACCCTTCCAAGATTATAACACTATTGTAACCAGAGGAAACATTTTTCTTTTGTGAGTTGGAGACTAGGTACTTATCAAAATCTACTGGATGTTTAATTGATTCTCCACACTGAAATTAAGTTAAGTTGACTGAAAGTTAAGTTGGATTTATGTAAGTTGTATACATTACTATTTCAGTGACGAAAGTTTGTAAATGCAAATCCTTGATACATTTTTAGACTTGGATTAACGAGGGTGATGAAGTTCTTTTACTGTTTACTCTGAGTCAATGCACACTGTAAACTCGTTAGTTGTGTTAATTTAATATCAAGTAAAATGTTTTATATTTATTCAGCGTTCTTCACTAACCACCAGTTTTCTCCTACATGTCGGTCTGGGGGATAAACCAACCTTTCCGACCCAGACTAGCTAAATCCACCTTGCACTTTTCCAGTTTTGAACTGTAACATCTAAAATGTGATGATTTCAATAGTTTATGCCCAGTATCTATTTAAAGCAGGTTAAATTTGTCACTGGTTTAGACCAACTGGAGCTTTACAGTTTAATTATGGAAATGCAGCAATTCAAAAGTAGGTAATTTTTCCTTGAAAGTGCAAATTTAGAGTCGCGTTTATTGAAAGTCGTGTTTTTAGAGTTCGACTAGCTAAACTACTAATTTCAACAAAAAAAATAAGGAGAGGAATTTGAGGCAATCTCAGCTACAATTTGGAACTTTAATCGTGCCCGTAGCCATAGTTTTCCCAAACATAAAAACCAAAGAAAAAAAAATTGAAAAATATCCCAACTCCTAAGTAGTTAGCGTATGTAAATTAGGAAAAATTCGAAATTTTCCAACGGCATAACCAACGTTATCCTTTAGAGGAAAAAACATTAGATCATGGATATGTCCATTGTGGTCGGTGTAATTTGAAAATTGAAAACACACCATCTCTTCTAATAATACGTACCTACCTATTACGAATGTCTGTCAAAGGGTCAGGTAAGAAAACTGCATCTTTGGCGTATAAATGAAAAAGAAAGCAAATATATTTCAGGTAATATCTTGAGTAGTCTATTAACTAATATTGTAGAGGCGCATATAGGTATACTTTCATACGACTAACTTCCATAAGAAGAGTAACAGGTCTCAAAAACTAAATACTCAAAAACTGTTGTCAAAAGGCCCCTGGAGAGTGTAGTCAGAAAATGTTTTCCACTTGAGACATTCTAGAGAAATTATCACAATCAGCTCTTCTTTTTTCGAGAGTAAACCAAACAGCAGCAGAGAGATTAAACCAGAAATAGCAAATTCTTAAAATTGTCGGAAAAGAACTTTTTTTTCGAGAGTAGGTAAACTAAACAGTTAAAATCACGTTAATGTGACTTGCAGGTGCAGATGAAAAACGAGCTGATAAGAATTCTGATAAGCTAGAGTCTGTATCGCCGCCATTTTTGGTTAGCCTCCACTTCGGTCGCTCTAGACACAGTAGATACCACAATTCGTATCTTTAGGGTCGCTATCTCCTAGGAACTCTATTGTACACCAGAGGTAGAACATTTTTCTTTTGTGAGTTCGAGACTACGTACTTGAAAATCTACTGGATGTTTAATTGATTCTCCACCCTGAAATTAAGTTAAGTTGACTGAAAGTTAAGTTGGATTTATGTAAGTGGCGAAAGTTCGTAAATGCAAATCCTTGATACATTTTTAGACGTAGATTAACGAGGGTGATGAAGTTCCTTTAATGTTTGCTCTGAGTCAATGCACGTTAACTCGTTAGTTGTGTTTATTTTAATATCAAGTAAAATGTTTCATATTTATTCAGTGTTCTTCAATAACCACCAGTTTTCTCCTACATTGTCCCAGTATTGTATTCCTTGCATTACCTTATTCCTTCCCTCGCAACGTATCAATCCCTAGCAACTTATCCAATCATATGATGACTCTTCGCGGTTATGTTGCCTAACACGAACTCGTGAGCAATTCTCGTGACGTTTTTTAGTTTATGTGCCATAGCAAAGACAATACCATGTCGAAAAAAAGCTAAAATTTAAACAGAGATTAGACCTTTTTTCAATTCACACTCGTGATTCTGTTTTATCTTAGGAAAACCCTTAAGTACTCGTAGGGAGCGAACGGTTGGTCCTGCAGAGCTCTGAGTAGTCTCATTCGATTCCAAAGTACAATACTATTTTAAATTGATAAAAAACAATACTTTTATATCAAAATTGTTTGAGCTAGGGCGTTTTGAAAATGTTAACCCCTAGAAGTGACTGACATCAACCAAAAACTTCGCGGCTCAACTAGACTCCAAATGGAGCCCATGAACCAAATGACCAACATAGGTCCACGGGAACTAAGGTAAGTGCCACGCACGGAGGGCGGATGGCAAACTTTTATTCGATTTTCGGTTTCTACGTACCTTGAAACGTAAAACATCAAATTTTGAGGGGGGGTGACATTTTTTTCCTGCTCGATTCCAAAGGCTTATTATTGAAAACTAGCTGAAAAGCCTACTAAAAGTAGGCAAAAACGATTCCTCAGAATCTCTCCTCCACCCAATTCCCCCGACTCCTCCCGCCCCCAACTCCTCCGCCCCCGACTCCTCCCACCCCAAGTACTCCGACTACTCCCGCCACCAACTCCTCCGCCCCAGACTTCTTCAACTCCTCCCGCCCCCAACTACTCCGACTCCTCCAGCCCCCAACTCCTCCGCCCAGACTTCTCCAACTCCTCCCGCCCCAACTACTCCGACTCCTCCCACCCCAACGCCTCCTCCCAGACTTCTCCAACTCCTCCCGCCCCCAACTACTCCGACTCCTCCCGCCCCAACTCCTCCGCCCCAGACTTCTCCAAATCCTCCCGCCCCAACTACTTCGACTCCTCCCGCCCCAACTCCTCCTCCCAGACTTCTCCAACTCCTCCCGCCCCCAACTACTCCGACCTCTCCCGCCCCAACTACTCCGACTCCTCCCGCCCCCAACTCCTCCGCCCCAGACTTCTCCAACTCCTCCCGCCCCAACTACTTCGACTCCTCCCGCCCCAACTACTCCTCCCAGACTTCTCCAACTCCTCCCGCCCCCAACTACTCCGACTCCTCCCGCCCCCAACTCATCCGCCCCAGACTTCTCCTACTCCTCCCTCCCCAACTACTCCGACTTCTCCCGCACCCAACACCTCCGCCCCAGACTTCTCCAACTTCTCCGCCCCATACTTCTCTAACTCCTCCCGCCCCCAACTACTCCGACTTATCCCGCCCCCATCTCCTCCGCCCCAGACTTCTCAACTCCTCCCGCCCTAACTACTCCGACTCCTCCCGCCCCCAACTCCTCCGCCCCAGACATCTCCAACTCCTACCACCCCCAACTACTCGGACTCCTCCCGCCCCCAACTACTCCGACTCCTCCCGCCCCCAATTACTCCGACTCCTCCGCCCCATACTTCTCCAACTCCTCCCGCCCCCAACTCCTCCGCCCCAGACTTCTCCAACTCCTCCCGCCCCAAGTACTCCGACTCCTCCCGCCCCCAACTCCTCCGCCCCAGACTTTTCCAACTCCTCCCGCCCCCAACTACTCTAACTCCTCCAGCCCCAACTCCTCCGCCCCAGACTTCTCCAACTCCTCCCGCCCCAACTACTCCGACTTCTCCCGCCCCCAACTCCTCCTCCCAGACTTCTCCAATTCCTCCCGCCCCCAACTCCGCCCGCCCCAGACTTCTCCAACTCCTCCCGCTCCCAACTACTCCGACTTCTCCCGCCCCATCTCCTCCGCCCTAGACTTCTCCGACTCCTCCCGCCCCCAACTCTTCCGCCCCAGACAACTCCAACTCCTCCTGCCCCCAACTACTCCGACTCCTCCCGCCCCCAACTCCTCCGCCCCATATTTCTCCAACTCCTCCCGCCCCCAACTACTCCGACTCCTCCCGCCCCCAACTCCTCCGCCCCAGACTTCTCCAACTCCTCCCGCCCAGACTTCTACAACTCCTCTCTCCCCAACTACTCCGACCTCTCCCGCACCCATCTCCTCCGCCCCAGACTTCTCCAACTCCTCCCGCCCCACTACTTCGACTCCTCCCGCCCCAACTCCTCCTCCCAGACTTCTCCAACTCCTCCCGCCCCAACTACTTCGACTCCTCCCGCCCCAACTGCTCCGCCCCAGACTTCTCCAACTCCTCCCGCCCCAACTACTCCGACTCCTCCCGCCCCAACTACTCCGACTCCTCCCGCCCCCAAATCCTCCGCCCCAGACTTCTCCAACTCCTCCCGCCCCAACTACTTCGACTCCTCCCGCCCCAACTCCTCCTCCCAGACTTCTCCAATTCCTCCCGCCCCCAACTCCTCCTCCCAG
Source organism: Apolygus lucorum (assembly GCA_009739505.2). NCBI lineage: Eukaryota > Metazoa > Arthropoda > Insecta > Hemiptera > Miridae > Apolygus > Apolygus lucorum. Next base: position 62,691,028 of record CM019178.2, read on the forward strand.
ACTTCTCCAATTCCTCCCGCCCCCAACTACTCCGACTCCTCCCGCCCCCAACTCCTCCGCCCCAGACTTCTCCAACTCCTCCCGCTCCCAACTACTCCGACTTCTCCCGCCCCAACTCCTCCGCCCCAGACTTCTCCAACTCCTCCCGCCCCAACTACTTCGACTCCTCCTGCCCCAACTCCTCCTCTCAGACTTCTCCAACTCCTCCCACCCCCAACTACTCCTACTCCTCCCTCCCCAACTACTCCGACTTCTCCCGCACCCAACTCCTCCGCCCCAGACTTCTCCAACTTCTCCGCCCCATACTTCTCTAACTCCTCCCGCCCCCAACTACTCCAACTCCTCCCACCCCCAACTCCTCCGCCCCAGACATCTCCAACTCCTACCGCCCCCCCAACTACTCCGACTCCTCCCGCCCCCAACTACTCCGACTCCTCCCGCCCCCAACTACTCCGACTCCTCCGCCCCATACTTCTCTAACTCCTCCCGCCCCAACTACTCCGACTCCTCCCGCCCCCAACTCCTCCGCCCCAGACTTCTCCAACTCCTCCCGCCCCAAGTACTCCGACTCCTCCCGCCCCCAACTCCTCCGCCCCAGACTTCTCCAACTCCTCCCGCCCCCAACTACTCTAACTCCTCCAGCCCCCAACTCCTCCGCCCCAGACTTCTCCAACTCCTCCCGCCCCAACTACTCCGACTTCTCCCGCCCCCAACTCCTCCTCCCAGACTTCTCCAATTCCTCCCGCCCCCAACTCCTCCCGCCCCAGACTTCTCCAACTCCTCCCGCTCCCAACTACTCCGACTTCTCCCGCCCCCATCTCCTCCGCCCTAGACTTCTCCGACTCCTCCCGCCCCCAACTCCTCCACCCCAGACAACTCCAACTCCTCCCGCCCCCAACTACTCCGACTCCTCCCGCCCCCAACTACTCCGACTCCTCCCGCCCCCAACTCCTCCGCCCCAGACTTCTCCGACTCCTCCCGCACCTACTCCTCCGCCCCAGATTTTTCCAGCTCCTCCCGCCCCCAACTCCTCCACCCCAGAGTTCTCCAACTCCTCCCGCCCCAACTACTCCGACTCCTCCCGCCCCCAACTCATCCGCCCCAGACTTCTCCAACTCCTCCCGCCCCCATCTACTCCGACTCCTCCCGCCCCCAACTACTCCTACTCCTCCAGCCCCCAACTCCTCCGCCCCAGACTTCTCCAACTCCTCCCGCCCCAACTACTCCGACTTCTCCCGCCCCCAACTCCTCCTCCCAGACTTCTCCAATTCCTTCCGCCCCCAACTCCTCCCGCCCCAGACTTCTCCAACTCCTCCCGCTCCCAACTACTCCGACTTCTCCCGCCCCCATCTCCTCCGCCCTAGACTTCTCCGACTCCTCCCGCCCCCAACTACTCCGACTCCTCCCGCCCCCAATTACTCCGACTCCTCCCGCCCCAACTCCTCCGCCCCAGACTTCTCCGACTCCTCCCGCCCCTACTCCTCCGCCCCAGATTTTTCCAGCTCCTCCCGCCCCCAACTCCTCCACCCCAGAGTTCTCCAACTCCTCCCGCTCCAACTACTCCGACTCCTCCCGCCCCCAACTCCTCCGCCCCATACTTCTCCAACTCCTCCCGCCCCCATCTACTCCGACTCCTCCCGCCCCCAACTACTCCTACTCCTCCCGCCCCCAACTCCTCCGCCCCAGACTTCTCCAACTCCTCCCGCTCCAACTACTCCGACTCCTCCCGCCCCCAACTCCTCCCATCTCCGACTCCGTCGACTCTCCCCACTCCCACGACCCCTCCAATCCCTCTGTGCATACGTATGTACGGTTGGCGTTTTATGTATATACATAAAACGCCAAACCAAAATACTAGTGTGAATCGCAAAATTTCAATTGATCAGATTCTTCGATTTATAATTTCAGTTATAACCGATTCGTTTCTTTGAATAGAGTTTTATGTCATTCAGTTATGCTTTCTTAAAGGCAAAAGTTGTTACGAATTAGTCATAGAATCGATAGCTGAAATATGTCAAAACTTAGTAATAGTACCTAGTAGTTTATGGAAAATTTTCTGAAATACCTCGTACAAAACTGCCATTTCTAATGAATGAATGAATGAATGAATGAATGAATGAATGAAGTTTTTTATTGAACAAAACCAATATTGGTATATCAATCGTCAGATTTCGGTAGGAACACTAGGTAAATTTAAGTATTTATACAACAAGATGTGAACAGGATAACAGGTAAATAGGTACATTAAACAATTTTCGAGTGACTACGAGAATAAAAACTGAGAAGTAACAAATTTCAAATTCAACAATAATAAATATTAAAAAATTAACACTCATATAAAATATGTTACTCTACAAACACAGTAAATTAAAAATGCACCTAGGTACCCTAATCCTAACATCACAGTACAGTTACTTTATTATCACAGAAAAATATTACTACCCGAACTAACCTAGTATGTTAAAATTAAGCATGATTTGAACAGAGTACTTTTATAAAACTTCCTCCGTCAGATGCACGTCATAAATATTAAGTAGAACATATAATTTAAAATTTTGTAATGTTGTCAAAGTATTCATCTAGGTCATACGGGGCCATGCTCAAAAGAATACCCTTACAGGCAGCTTTAAAAATACTCAAATTTCCCGAATTTTGAATCTTATAAGGGAGTTTATTAAACAATATTGGCCCCCACCAACCAATAGAGTTTCTTGACGCATTCAGCCTACATGCAGGTAGCGACAGCATACGTGCATTTCGTGTATCGTAATTATGAGAAGGTGTTGGGAATTCGGAGCGGTTTTTATACACGTACACCAGACAACTTAAAATGTATTGGCCTGGCAGTGTCAAAATGTTTAAGTCGATGAACTTTGCTCGGCAGTCGGCCCTGTAATTTAGACGAGTTACAGCTCGAATCGCTCTACGCTGGCATCCAAAAATAATCTTGGCCGACGGGGCATGGCCCCAGCATAGAATGCAGTAACTCATACGGCTGTGGAAGACGGCATGATAAGCTGCAATTACGGCATTTTTGGACAGATAGTCGGATAACCTGCGCAGTAGGAATATTGTACTGTTTAAAGATTTGTTTAACCTATCACAATGGTCCTTCCAATTTAATTTTGGATCCACCAAGACCCCTAAGGTGTTCATGTGAACCGGATTGCTATCAATAGAGGACAAATCCCTCAAGCCAAAGAATATCTGTTGGGTCTTTTTGTCATTTACGGCCAAGCCATTCAATTCAAACCAATTAGAAATAACATCAACAGACATGGCACACTTCAATTTCAACGTGCTGATGTCACTATCAGCACATAACACCGTGGAATCATCCGCAAACAAAACGCTGAAATTTTTCGTGTGCTGCGGTAGATCATTCATAAAAATCAGAAACAATGTAGGTCCTAGGACACTACCCTGGATTACAGAAAGGTTATCGAGATTCCTAAATTCTGAAATAGAGTTTTCGACACGGACAGCCTGAAACCTGTCAGAGAGGAATGATTCGATCAATTTAACCGCGTCATTCGAAAAATTGTACTTAACCAGCTTCCTTAGAAGCAGCTCATGAGGAACACAGTCGAAACATTTCGCTACATCAACACATGTTGCTGACGCATATTTGCTTTCTAAAAAGTAATTAGAGATGGCATTCGAGATAGCAAGTACAGCGTCCTCAGTGGACCTCGACGATCTAAACCCATATTGGTTATCGCAGAAAAGGGAATTTCTTTCAAAGAAGGACACAATTTGCGGATTTATGGCTTTCTCAGAAATTTTCGAAAAGATGGGCAATTTTGAGATAGGGCGGTAGTTACTTAGCTCATTAACACTTCCTTTTTTATGAAGGGGGATTACCTCTGCCGCTTTGAGAACTGACGGAAAATGACTCACACTAATCGATTCATTTATGAGATGAGTCAACGGGTACACAATAGCTAGGGATGTATATTTAATCATTTTGGTGCTCAATCCCAAATAATCGCACCCATTAGACACCTTAAGATTAGAAATGATTTTAAATATCTGCTCAGGATCAACCGATGCAAAATTAAACTGCGGGGAAGCAGACACATCAAAGTCCAAGGGATTGCCAAATGCTGGCGGTAGGTTCTTTACTGTATCCTGAGCTACTGAGCTAAAGAAATTATTAAATTCGTCGGGCGAGAATGATGACTTTGTTGAATTAGTGGGTTCTTTGCGGCTTTGATTAATATAGGACCACATTTTTTTAATGGGGTTTTGTGATGAAAAAATGAACCGCTCATTTTGATCAGTTATGGCCACACGTAAAGCAGCCTTATATTTATTTCGGCAAGACACAAAAGTAAGTCGATCAACAGGATCCCCTGTGGCCTGTGAGCGCTCATAAAGATCCCTCACTTGATCTCTAAGCTCACGAAGACCGTCCGAAAAACGTATTTTAGGAGTATGACTTCGACTCGACATTTTCTTATAAATCGATGGGAACTCAGTATGGGCTATTTGAGAAATTAGATTGGGAAACCATGACCAACGCAAATCCAGATCGACATGGCAATCGAACACGAAATCCCAATCTGTGTTGAACAATCTATACTCGAACAATGCTAGTTTGTCAGAGGTTACCGGTCTTACCAAAATACATTTTGAATTCTGAAAACTAGGACCTGGAGTCACAGAGATCTGAAACTGGATAGATCTATGGTCAGAAAAAAACACTTCATCTACAAACAATTTTTCAGTATCGGAAACTGAAAAATTTACAAAAGTATTGTCAATACAGCGTCGTTTTCTAGTTGGAGTTTTGTTTCTAGGAGTGAAATTGTAAGATTCAAAACCACAAAGACCATCAAAATCTAAGAGCTAACGTACCACGTAATTCGAAAATAGTTTTCGGCGCTCGTTGTTACACTGTTTATTTGTGATAACTTGTGTCATGGTTGACTTCAGGATGAGAGTATTTTGGAGCAGCTGATCCACGGAGCGAGGTACCTCGACTTCCGGATAGGACGCTACCCGTCCGGCTTCTGGCTCAATCACGACATTGCGAGGGTACACGTCCTCGAATTCGTCTTCGAGGACATCAAGCTCTTCCTCAACAAAACTAAAGAAATAGTTGTCATCGACTTACATGCATTTCCTGTAGGTAAGTGCGCACCACTGCACTGTGCTGTGGTGTGTCTTAACTCTCTTGATCTAGTACATAAATAGTAGACAGGAGCTATGTTAAAGGTTTGTTACTCCGAAACGTTATCCTTTTGTTAAACTCTTAGGTACCTATATAATCGCATTCCAAGTGAACGCCAAAAATAAAAGTTCACAAAAAAGTAAGTCCGTAAGAATATAGCTTGTCCCGTTTGACTGTAATCGGTACTGGAAAGACTAAGTGATTTTTACGTACATTAATTACCTACAGATCCTGTGATATTGTTAGTGGGACAACACGTGAACTTGAATAGCATAGAAATTACACTTAATTTCGAAAAATTGAAAGATTGAACAGATGAATATCTACCGACCTGATAATTATTTCGACAAATTATCCTCCTTTGTGTCAGTACTGATCATTTGCCACCATTTAGGTCGTTCCTAGGCTACAGTCAAAGAAAGTTGATTTTCCAAACAAAATTACTCATTTTTCATACTGAATAGAATTTTTTCTGAAATGAATCATTGCCAAATTCAACTTACAAAACTAGTCAATTTTATGGTTCAAGGTTGAATTTTCCAATAACACTTAAAAACTTCAAAAAAAGTTTGACGATTTGACGGCTTGACATTTTTGTTTTGTTTTGTGAATATTCTCACTGAAAAATTGAGCACACAGCTTCCAGAATCGTTCATTAACATTTTTGCCCAAAGATTCTGAAACATGCTTTGAAAGACTGTGCTTCCTGATATTCTTACATACTATTTTTAGCTGAAATGATGTTTTAAATCCCCCCCCCCCCCCTTGTTTTCACTTTACCTGCAATAGTTCCCAATTTCATTTCCCACCAGTTATGGTGGCATCTCCAACTACTGGTTTCCTGATAGACGCTGATGAGATATTCACACGATAACACATCCCTAAGGAAGGTGATAAATTCATCGAAAGCTACGCAAAAGAGGAATTTTATTTCTGAAGACCCCATTCCCGATCAGTTGACAAATAATTGTTTGTTGGGTCGTTATATTTGCTGCTTTCATGGACTTTGTCTGAACGTTACAGGTTTCAAAGAACGGCCAGAATCGCACGCTGAGCTGGTGGAGTTCATTAAACTCCAAATCGGCGACCATCTGGTGGGCTTCATGGGCTACGAGACGACACTCCAGCAGATCCGAGACACCGGAAAGCGTCTCATCATCGCCTACAACGACCCGAGTATCGTCCCAAAGTACCCTCTCTACCTTTGGTTTCCGATTTCCCAAAAGTGGGGAAACGTCCGCTCCGTGACTGATCTTCGCAACTACCTCGCCAAAGTCATGAACAGGTGACACTGAATTTTAAACGACCTTTTCTTAGCCTACACACTTCAAAATCAAAACAGGAAAGTCAGTTACTGCCATAGATAATAGTTTTAGATGATGCAGGATGGATTATACAGGTGATACTCGGGATGTTATTGAACTCAGACCAGTGCCAAGAGCTAGAGAGAGGGTGAAATAAGAAATTGAATAAATATCTGTTGTTGGGGATTCTTAAATAACACGAAAAACAATAGAACTGAGGAAATATAATTCGGAAATATAATCGGAGGTAAAATCACAAAGACGGTAACGAACAGAATGGTAACGTAACGCAGGTAAGGCAACACAACATGGCCGACACAAGAAATTTAAGTTCAGACCCTAGAGCCCTCTGTTAACGAACCTTAGAACTAGGACTTGTCCCGAATATTCACAACAATATCCGGATATTTATTCTTTCGTTCTTCCTCTCTTTTCACATCCTGTTCGTCCAATTCACGGAGTATGCGAGTGACATCCTCCTCCCTGCTGTATAGAGCCCTGAAAAAATAAAATAAATAAAATGAATATAGGCGCTTTATTTTTTTATGCTATGTTTGAAAGTGTGAACATACAAAAACTTATTTATTTGTACAATATATTTTCAAGATGAAAATTGCAAAAATTATTTTAAATGAATATAATTATTGGAAGGTGACACAGCAAAGTAAAAACTATGATTCGCTACCCTAATAGACTCGGAAGCAATACAATTAAGTACCACACCAAACATCACAAAAGGATATGAAACTCAGATTTTTATAGGCATTTCTTCCAAAACATACAAAGCAACTCATAACGAGGCTGAATGAAGTACAAAATGTACTTACATTACCCCGTGGACGTTGAACAAAAATGTTGCACTGTCGATAGCAGGGCGGCAGTTAGCCGCCAAACTTGGTCACTCAAACTTTGTACATTTACTGACAGCCACCAACGTAACGCAGGAGGAGAAGTTTACCGACATCTTGATGAAAAGTGTTTAACTAGAGAATACAACTGCATCTTTCCACTCTCTTGAGTGCCAGTTATGTTTTGGTGCGCAACGTACATCGTGGGTGGCAGTTTGCTGCTCACGCGATTGGATGAAGGTTAACGAGCGACTCATTTACTAGTACTAATGGAGAATCCTTAAATTGTATGGTTCAACGTTGCAAGTTAAGTGTATTGATTGCGACATAGTTCTTGGACTTTTGATTTTAGGTTCGCCCCTCCTGGCCCTCTACCTCTATCCTGGCTACAGCCCTGCCCCCGAGACTTCTTGAGTCACTATCAAATAAACGAGAACCACTCGAATGATCAAGTTTTGTGATCGGACGCACGAGCAAAGTTGTAATATAGTAGAGAGTTTGCTGCAAACGAATGGCTGCTAGGTCGTTGACGGGCTAAGGGCTTCATACCTCGGAAACAACCTAACTAGCCTGTGACGTGTGATCTCGCCAACCCACGTTTATAAGCTAAGACAAGCTCGTTACAGCCTTAACCCGCGTTAACCTGCTATGTAGGAAACCTCACTGCACTTTTAGACTGGGAGCCAAGGCCAAAAACTGCGACATAAGTAGGTACGAGTTGAACGCTACAAACCAGGTTTATTATTTACCATAATAAACCATTGGAATCGAGCATGAAACAAAAAATTGTTAACCCCTTCAAAATTTGATGGTTCAAGTTTCAAAATATGTAGGAATTCAAAAATATTCGAAAATTGAATTTAACAAATCCGTCTGTCGACTGCACACCGCACTTTCCTTGGTGTCTAGTTGTGCCGCAATGCTTCTGGTTGATGTCAGTCACTTTCAAGGGGGTGAAAAATAGGGGTTCTAATTTTTAAAAGCGCCCTAGCTCGAAAACTCTCGAAATTTAGGTATTTTTTTAACCAATGTAAAATCGAATTGAACTTTTAGAATCGAATGAGACAACCCAGAGCTCCGTAGGACCAACCGTTCGCTCCCCTTGAGAACTTAGGGGTTGGACTTACGATAAATCAGATACACGAGTGTGAACGTCAAGAGGTTGATCTCCGTTCAAATTTTAGCTGACCAAAATGTAAACGTTCGTTTGTTTTGAATTGTACTCACATTTTGCGTCCTTACCAACCAGTAATCGCATTTCATACGAACTTTCAACTCGTAAGTCACTGTTAGGCCTCCTCCCTGTTTATTTCGTTTGTCTGATGTCTTCATCACTAACGTTGCCAAATTCAAATCTCCCTTACTGCTCTCTTCTCAATATGGATGAACCTTTTCGGAAGCGTGGCCCAGATTACTTGTGTCCTTGTTATTACTCCTGTTTGGTATAATGCAATGAATTCTTGTAGCTCCTCAATCTCTGAAAAGGTACCACAGGAAAGGATACAATCTCAAGAAAAGGATACAACATTCTGTGTATTCTGAGCGTTATTTTAATTACCAAAAAAACCTGCGTTAGTGTCACTTAACAGGAGTAGCGTTACTGTTCAAATCAACCTTAGGCCGTGATTCACAACCTAAGGTTCACCATCGCGAACTATGAGGTTAGCATCCACACATTTTTTCCTTGGAATCTTAACCTGTTTTTCCTTAGATCATCAACAAGCTAGTCACCAAACTTTTGCAGAAAACTCTCCAATTTTGTAAGATTAGGTTCTAATGAAACTTAACACTTATTCTCTTTCACAGCAAACCCCCAAGGAGCACGATGTGGGCAGCCATGGCCGAGATGACTCCAGATGCCTGGTCCATCCTCTCTGACAAATTCAACGGACTCCGGAACATGGCAGACCTGAGCAACCACAACATGACGGAATGGTTTAGAGACGAATGGGGCCACAAAGCCAACATAGTTGCTGTGGACTTCATCAGGTCTTCTGGTATCGTCGCAGCTGCCATTCGTTGGAACAGAGAGAAATCATTCGCCCGACTTCAAAAACGTTCTTTGATCAAACCCTAACTCTTTTAAATAAAATCAATAATGTATGTGTGTGGTGTGCTCGTTGTGTCATCGTTGAAAGTGGCTGATTCCAGTTCGATTAAGAAGTTTTGGTCCAAGGCCGTCGTCAAACTGGAGACTCTAGTCGTACGACCTGAGTAGTTACTGCGCATCCCACATATCATCAGACTCCTTTCAAAACCCCTAGTGTTTGTTGAACTACAAAAACACCTCCTAGTTTAATGAAAATAGGAGCAAATAATGGCAATGCACGTGTTTTTGTACTCTGTGGTATTGAAGTTCACGTGCCCCACTGTGACGTCATAAGAATTCGAAACTTTGAAAAAATATAGTAAAAGATCTACTCACGGTAGAAGATCGCAGTTGGTCAAAATTCTCTGAATGAGGTCTAGTTTAGTTTTAAAATAAACAGTTTTTCCGACCCATGCGCACACCTTATTGTAGAGGTGTGTCGGTACAGCTGTACCGGGACTGTGGAACCGAGTATCAGGTTGGAACGGTTCCACGCAGTGACAAAAACTCGACCCTTACCGGTCCAGTTCCACGGACTGATAAGATATCTTGAAATGGCTCTGGACCGGGAAGAGAATCTTTTCCATCGGTCCAGTTCCATCCTCACCAATCACAATGATCTGATCAATCATCTCATCAATCTGATCATTCTGATTGGTGAGGATGGAACTGGACCGGTGAGGATGGAACTGGACCGGTAAGGATGGAACCGGACCGATAAGATATCATAGCGAATGGTTCAATGGCTCTGGACATGGACCTAGTATCCCTTGGAAGGATGGCTCTGGACCGGTAAGCATGGATCTTGTTCTCAGTTCCGTTCCATGTTGTACCTGGAAGCGCCCTTACTACTTCCATGGACTGAGAATGGTTCATGGAATGGCTCTTGAGCGGGAAGTTATCTTCTGGACTGGTTAGCATGGAAGTTGTCTCCAGTATTATTAATTTATTATTGTCATGTTAAGTTCTTAAACTGCAACGTCATTATTCTTTCCTCTAATTGTTTGGTAACTATTATTTATAATAAATTGCCTCTTTTGTAACACTTGTTCGAATTCCTTCCTTTTAGCGAATTGTCAAGGAAAATGATGCTATTGTATTGCAAGTTGAGATCATAAGCATGGAAGAAGGACGATAGGGATTTGACTGTCTGCTTCATCCATGCCGTGTTATTGGGATTTGATCGCCTGTACCGGTAATGGAACTGTACCGGTAATTTGGAACGGTTACATTTTTATCACCGTAACCGTTGGAACTGTTCCAGGGAAATACCTGGACCGACACACCCCTACCTTATTGGCTCACAAAGCGAAGTTTCAGGCTACTTTTCAGCACTACATCACGAATAGATTTTGAAATTTCACGTTGCATTTTTGGTAGCACTACTTCAGCTGAGTTCATCGCGCAGTCCGGAACAGTCCAGGCGTGCGCAGTAGGGCTTTACGCATTCGCAGTGCAGGAATTCCGAGTTCTGGTTTTGAGTTCACTTTCCAACCCCATTCCCGACTCGTTCAGAACACGGTTTTGGTGTTTCTCGAACTCTGTACAACTATGAAAGAACTCTCTGATGAGGGTTACTAGAAACTTTAATTAGAAGTGGCTGTGTGCGGTTTGTGGCTTATCAGACATTTTTTGAATTCAGGGCCTCTGATTATTTATATGAATCGACCATGTAGCCCAGTCAATTTATACATCCAACATTGCAAACGGGCAGGTACTAACAAATTTTTAGGACGTCCCACACTAAGACTTGGGCGTCCTTATGCGATTGATCTAGGGTAAAGTTGGACAACACTCAACAGAAAAAAAAATAACCACACAGTAATCCATTTTAGACCATTCTGAATCCAAATCCGCGAAAAAAAACATAAGTGAATGTCTGTGTGTGTGCAACAAAATCTTGTGTCGTCTGCCCAGGCCTTAGTTCTCAACCAATTTTCGTGTTTTTTTTTTTTTTTTTTGGTTCGACGCAGAGAACTATCTAGTTGTGCACTACGTCGTCGGAATTTCGAATTTTGCTTTTTAAGGGGGGAAAGGGGGGGTTACTACTCAAAAAACGAGCGTTTTTGGGCATAATCTTCTTGTAAACTGTGTCCAGGCCTCAATTTCCAACCGATTTGAGTGTTTCTATTTTTGTTCGACACAGAAATCTTCCAAATTGCTCATTATTTCACCGGAGTATCAAAATTCGCAAGGGGGGGGGGGGGGCTAGGGGGGGATAATATTCACAAAATATCTGATTTTTCAATATTTCAGTTCCTTCATAGCTTACTAATTGTACCCAATCTTTGAAATTGAGGAAAAATTCTCATTTTATCCCCGGATTTTCAAGAATTATTCTCTGTCCCACCATGGAACTAATAGTGGTGCCACCACGGTCATTTGTACGAGTACTCCCCAGGCACGAAAAAGTTGTACGAGTACTCCTGGAGGAAAATGTACTAGTGCTCCCGCAATGTACAGGTGCTCCCCTTCACTTTTGTATCAGTACTCCCGGTAAATAGGACGATAAAACGGTCATTTGTACGAGTATAATTGCACTAAAAAATCGTCGGTAGTAAATTCTTAGTAAATGCTCTTATACACTATTATTGCACTAAGAATCATAGTGAGGTCGGCAGTAAGTAGTTAATTAATAAAATTATGGTTGGAGTTTTGGGGCTATCCGCTGAACAAACTCGTAGCTATTCATTTGCCCACGTTCCCATATGACATTGGCAGAAACCAAACACTGCAGATTCGATTTGCAAGTAAACACGACAATGCCTTCTTCATCATTGGTACTTGCGAGGAATTCTTCTCCTTTGTTTGTTGTGGTGGGTATCAAACGGAGTGCTTGTAGAACATCACTTCTGTCACGCGGCAAACGAGGAAGTACCTTACGTTTTTTGTTGTAAGCAACGCGTCTCAAGCGTTTTACGTCTTCAAATGAAACATTACTGTCAGGAACCTCTTGCAACACAGTTCTCACCACTTTTGAAGGCCGAGTCGATAAATCGTCGTTTGCTTTCCTCTTTACGGCTGCCTGCAACGAGCATCGTTGCACCTCCACATCCGAAAGTTGAACACAGTTGTGTACTCCACATACTTCTATAACTTTCTTCCCAATAGTTTTAATGAAAGCCTTACAATTACTTTTTTTTTACTGCACGTCTATCGCTCAGTCCCGTCTTTCAAAAATTTGTGGAAAACATACTTAAAATTGTCTTTAATTACGGCGTTGTTCCCCTCTCGACTTCCACCTGCTACAAAATCCGTTTCACTCATCGCGACAGACCAAAGGCAACTGTTCAATGGGAGCACTCGTACAAATGACCTCGGGCGATAAGCAAACATGCGGGAGGACTGACACAACTGGACTTTCACTTGTGAGTCGCGCCGGGAGAACTCGTGCCGTTGACCGCCACCACGGTGCCAAAAAACCATAAACCACATATTTCGTGGGTTTTTTTTGTGAGTGTTCACCTTGAATACGGAAATGAACTTCGGACTGCCTACCAAAACAAATGAAGACTGCATGGGAAGAACGCACCATGTCCCATTTTGTAAACTTTTCAGGAAATATTTTTTTCCGGCAAAAACCCAATATTAGGTCGAATTTGGTCGATACATTTTTTAAAAAAATGGGATTTGTATCTCAGCGTACTGTAGAATGCGGTGGAACAATCAAAACTACTGCAAAAAGTATTTTAACACTCCATATTGCTATCCAAAGTTGCAAAGGTCCATCTGTACAGAGGAAGAACGCACCATGAATGTGTATTGCTGGTTTTATTCGTAGTATCCTGCCATAAGATTTCTCTCTTTATCAGGGCATAACGGTTTCGTGACATTTTAATAATATATATAATGGTTTGGTATTTTCAACAGTTCACTCACGAAGAAGTTTTGCAAAATATTTTAATAGAATAAAGTCTAGGAAATTCATTTTTGTTCTTGCAAAAAAGGAGTAGGTATTACAAAAAAAAATTAAGGACATTAACATTGATTTTGAAAAAATTGTTCGTTTAATAAAATTTTAGGAAACTGATGTTTGTATTTTTAAAAATCAAGGAAAACCCTTTGTTCAGAAAAAATTACCAAAAAAGTCAAGACACGTGTTTTAATTTTTTGATCTTCAACTTCTTGAAATAGGACTGAGCTACATCCCGCATCCTTCCAGTAGATTTTCTCTTCTTGGTGGTAACAAGATTAATCCCATCTTCCTCGCTTTCCTGTTCCATATTCACTTCCACGAAAACAAAACAGTTTTCGCCAACAAAAACAAAAACAGTTTCACCGTTTTCAAGAAAACAAACACTAGTACCTATCTATCTCAAATAAACTTATTGGTAAGAAGAAGATAATATTTATCGCCGCCAACAATCGAAAATAATACTGTGAAACCCAGGAAAACCACATGAATGCGTGAATCACAAAGATCCATCAGGTAGGGGAATACGACCTGGGGGAGGGAGCCTGAAAGTTGGCACGTTCCTCCCCAGTTGCGCTCGGCTTGGTGCGTTCTTCCCCTGTACGGTGTTTCGTTTCTCGCATTTTTCTCTTATATTGGATCATTTTTGCCCATTTTGGTTGTCACCATCGAGTCCGTCGTGAAAAAATCTATAAGGAACCGTCATAACCTATTTTTCACAAAAAATCGACTTGTTGCGTTCTTCCCCTGTGGTCTTCAAATAGAAGAAACTTCAACGTTATGAAGTATTTCTGCTTTGGTGCCAAACTGGCGGGGGGGGGGGGGGTACTCGAATTCGCATGTTGGGTGTCGTAGATCATGGAATTTAAAATGCTGTTCAAATTCGAGGCTCCCATGCCGCTAGAAATGGTATGGTGAATGTGATTGAGAGGAGGGGGGGGATCTCTAAACTACGATTTCTTGCTAAAATACTTAATACAGGTTTTTCGCTTACCAACTGGTATTAATTGACCTAATGCGTATCCAATGGGACGTCCCTTGGAATGCATGCATTACTAAATAATATGTTTATTTGTTGTTGGGATCCCTAAAGGTAGGTAGTTTATCCCTAAATTTTGAAAGCTGAAATCCCTCCGTTACTGATGAAGTGCGCTGAAAACATAACATAACACTAGAACTATTATTATTTCAATAAATTATGCCAAGTAACTTTTTGATGTTGGTTAAATTTGCTACTGTTTGAGATCAACCTGAGTTCTGTAGTTAAATAAATAACGAAGAATAAATCATGGAGATACAACAATCTAACATGAATCATTTTTTTCCTAAAGTGAAATTTTCGTGTAAAGGCTGTAGTATTCCAAGTATTGCACTTGCGAAACCACTCATTTTATTATTTTTTTAAAGTAAAGAGAGAGAGAGGAATTTGAAGGGTATTTAATTATCTTCTTCCATCTTCGTTGCAAGCAAGTGATCTATTCAGAAAAATAGACCACTGTGGAATGGAGCGTTTCATCACAGTGAATGTTACGCAATAACAAATTAGGTACAGCAGTTCCGAATCATGGAAGCGTTTGCAGTGTAGAAATTCTGGGAACATGGTACGAAATTCTGGGCTGCCATTTTTCAGAACTCCTCCTTATTTTACGAATTTCGTGATGCCTTGAGATTAGGATACGGAGGTTGCCTGTCAAAGTGCAAGTTACATGCGATGGGTGTGGATGGAGGGATTTATCGCTCAGTCATGGCTTGACAGGTAGTCTCGTAGTAGTAGATTGTAGATTGTACCTGAATCTGCGGATCAGGGTGTGGGGAGCCCAAAAGCACTGAAGCCTGGTGGCTTATTGTGCTTCTCCGCAGATTCTATTGTCTAGTCAAACAGTCCCAGCCCTTTAGTAAGGGCCAGTAGTTGTTTGGCTAGGTTAGTGCAGGGGAATGCCTCCATGGGTGTGGGTGACCCAAAGAGTTGGAACCTGCGAGTTGATAGGGCTTGGCAATCAAAAATTATGTGGGAGGCCTTTTCTTCAGCCTCACCACATAGCCTGCATAGGGTTGTATCTTGGGCCACCCCAATGCGGTTAAGGTGGAATCGGAGTGGGGTGAAGCCTGTTACCAGACCAACCACTAGCCTGATTTCCCTGCGGCCTAGCCGCAGCAGCTCCTCAGAGGCGCTGGGGTTAGGTTTGGCCACCATGCGCTTACTTAGAGCATGTCCTCCCAGGTTTGACCATCTTCTTGTGGTTTGGTTTGTGACCCACCGATTTATGGTCGCCCTGAAGGAGGATTTGGGAATGCCGACGGCCGGCTCCGGACCAATGAATGGAGTCAGTGAGCCTTTTCTGGCCAGCGCATCAGCATTCTCGTTTCCCATTACCCCACTATGCCCCGCCACCCACTCCAGGGAAACCCTGTTGCGTTGTGACAGGGAGCAGAGGTTATGGTAACAATCCCACACTAACTTAGAGTTAATGGTGGAAGCTGCCAAGGCCTTGATCGCAGCCTGGCTGTCCGAGAAAATGCGGATGTGTACACCATTGTGTCCCCTCCGCAGACTCTCCCCAGCGCAGACATCGATCGCAAGTACCTCGGCTTGAAAAACTGAGGCAAACGCTCCCAGAGGAGCCGAGTGGCTCCATCCAGAGTTTGCCCCATAGATTCCAATCCCTGTCCCATTCCCCGTTTTGGATCCATCTGTATACCAGAACAGGTCGTTGGAACAGCATTGAAAGACTCGCCGCCCCTCCGTCGTTATGATCGATTTGAAGGGGTGTGTTTCAGCGTAAGTTCTGGGCATAATGTCTGCTACCATGTCAAGCATTGGTTCGCATAGAAGACCCAGGATTTTGGAGTGGCCGTGGATATGTGACTCTCTCCACGTCCTGTTCCATTTCTGCCTCAAGGCCGCCATGGCAGCCTCTCCTTTTATGAAGATATCGAGGGGGGGGAGCCCCATCTCATAGTAGTGGTAAACAACCATTTCAGTCTCAATACACGATACCACAACGAGATTCGGGACATCCTAGGTGAGCTCATGTCAACAGCGTCGGGAAACTGTGTGAAGGAGCCTATCGTTGTCCTTCGTATAACCCAATGAGGCGAAGGTGGTCTATGAATTGGGGGGATAGTTCCTTACGAATATGAAGGTGGTCCCCTATGAATTGGGGGGATGGTCTCCAATTCATGAGGGACTATCCCCCAATTCATCCCTTTTCTTTTTTTGCTAAAACTTCAGATTTGCCTAAGACCCAATTCATTTTGGGGAAAGTTTAATTCAATTCTCAAAAGTTTTAACTCAAAGAGCGAATGCTATTGTATTTTTGTACTTGCCGTTCCCTTCACCATGTATCTACTCTCGCTTATCTGCGAATAGAGGTTTTTTCCTGTTTGCCGCAGAGAAATGTACGGGCCGAAACGATGTGAAAACTGACTGACTCTTTCCTCTTCGCTCAAAATGTGTCAATTAAGGGTATTGGCTGACACGTACCCAAGTCCTAGAATGTAAGCAATAAGAAATGAAACAGTAGGTAACAAACTTACATTGAAATGGTCTTCACAACAATAAAACTGGGTTGTTGAAGGTGGAGGTCCTGCAGCCTCCAACCATTTCTGCCTTCTCTCTCGCTGGTGTCACTGACAATTACTTTTCCTGTAGATTCATCATTCGCGCATCCCTTCATAAAAAACTGTTTTTCCTCCCTCATCATCGTGAGTTTTCACTTGAGTTTTGCTTGAATCACGACTGAATACACTTGAATGAACACTGTCTCACGTGTATTCTTTGTTTGTAACCTTCTTGCGTTAACCCCAGAGAAAGGGGGTCTAAGTGATGGGTTAGGCAGGCAGATACGTCACAACATGGCTGCCTCCATACAGATTGCCGCTACATTTACAATTTCCATCTTCCTTAGCCCTAATTGGGCCATGGTGTCAATGGAAGCACGTCTTAGGAATTCCACAGCTGTCTCAAAGTGTCACCGGAGTAACTAGATTTAAATTGCAATTTAAAATTAATGAACAGATCTGCATTTTTTAAACCATTTTTTGTAAGTTATTAGAAGTAAAAAAAATGTTATGACAAACATTTTGATAACTTTTACATCTATTTCTTTGGACATTTTTGTGATAATTTTATTTTGAGACTTCCAATGGCCCACAAAAAATTCTGCTGCTCATTAAACTTAAAATTGCAATTTAATTTTGGTT
This sequence comes from Apolygus lucorum, assembly GCA_009739505.2. NCBI lineage: Eukaryota > Metazoa > Arthropoda > Insecta > Hemiptera > Miridae > Apolygus > Apolygus lucorum. The sequence goes on from CM019178.2 coordinate 62,708,561, forward strand.
ACGCCAGTGACACTTAGAGACAGCTGGTGGAGTTCCTGAGATGTTTTAGGGTGACACTAGTGATACCATGGTCCAATTCTCTAAATTTGTTGGATGTTTTTCCATATCAGATATGGAAGAAAACTTTAGTGTGCTGCTCGAAAAAACAACATCTAACAAGCCATCTTTCGAGAGAAAAAATTTAAACAATTTGAGGCAAAGTCCCCATTAATACCTACTACTCGAATACTCACAGGAGCTACTTTTCATGCCAGAACTGATAGAATGATGGGCGTTCGTTCACCAACCTGAAACAATCCGAACTTCCAGAAAAGTAGCAACAACTTCTAGTGACTGGTCGGACTAAATTTCAACATTCTGGGATTGAGTCTCAAATGGTAGCCATTGTGGCCACTGTCACTCATTTCCCTACGTATCCTTCGTCTGACTTCGCGCGACCAAAAGTTGTCTCCAGGGCCAATTAATGTAAAATAGATAGACCTGACAAAGGGGGGTGCGCATGATTTTTTTTTTTAAATTTTTAATCGAAAGAAGACCTCATCCTGAGAATTTTGAGACTAGCAGTTCTCTTTTTGGATGAGTATATCTTTTTCTATGATTTTTCAAAGTTTCGAATGTTCATGACGTCACGCGCCTCTCCCCCAGCCCACTGTGACGTCAAAAACGGACGAAACTTTGAAAAATCATAGAAAAAGGTCTTCTCACGCTAGAAAGTCGGGGTTGGTTTCAAAATTCTCAGAATGAGGTCTAATTTAGATAAAAAGTAACAAACCGTTTTACGGAGCCATGCGCACACCCCATTGTGTTTGAACATAATCAAAGCGAAGCAAACCAAAATATGTATTTTGAAATTTCAAAAACAAGTTTTCATTTCGTATATTCTTTAAAAAATTATAATTGTGTATCGAGAACGATGTGGAGGTCAACGCACGCCTTACAGAACCTCCCTACTCCCAATTAACTGTTATGTAGTTTCTTAAGAGTTTTTTAAAATGTAATCGTGGTTTTTCCTCAATCTTGTTATTTTTGTGAACTTAGTTAATTATTCTAAATTATGTCATGGTGATTTTGTGTACCAACCGAACGTATTTTGTATGCGTACTGGCTGTGATATATGTTTTAATAAATCAAAAAATATGAGTAGTTTGGCGTTTTATTTTTATTATTAAATTACAAACCTACTAATGAAAATTTGGGTCAAGGATGAATTCCCATTTTGACTTTTTGGTCGTTTCGAGCAAGTTAGCCTGAGCAAAAGCACTTTCTAGGTCAAGAAAACATTGTTGGGTGTAACGGTTCCACCATTTCCAATTTATCCTAATGGGGAATTTGCCTCAATTTTAGATTCTGGAATTTCAAGTCAAATCCTATAATAGGGCCATAGAATAACGTTTAACACTAGGAATAACCAAGGGGAAAAAATTACCGTAGGAGAAAATGCCTAAACAAGTGAAGCCTCTGTTACAAAACACCGCGAAAATCGAGGAATATTGTTGACGTCATACGAAAAAAAAAAACGACGCGAAAACAACTCCGACAACAGACAGAGTTCTAGCACCGCCACACAAAACAATCCAGTGAAATGGCTACTCGAATAATGTGATTCAAATCTTGAAACTAAATAAGAGAAGATGAAGACTAATAATGCTTGATAAACTAGTAGGTAGATTTGTATTGTAAAAAAGTGAGTAATATTGTTTCTTTTAGTCACTTTTGTGTCTGGGTTCTTCCTGCCAGTTCGTGGCGCACTCTTGTGCGCACTACGTGTAAGCTAAAAGTTCGTGTATGTTCCACTTCTGTGGTAAGCGCCACAGAACCTCCTTTGAAGTCAGATTGGTAGAATATCCGTTACGTTTCAAACATGGCTGCCTCTTACACATTGCCACCACATTTAAAATTTCCATCTTCCTTAAATTCTCTAAATTTTTTGGATGCGTTTTCGAGCAGCTCACTATGGTTTTATTCCATAAAAATAAACCCTCATTCAAAAAAAAGGGGGGGGGGGCAAATTCCCCATTTCATCTATACATCTATATTTTGTAAGTCAGGGGTGGAGACTGCAAAGCAAGCGACATCTAGGAGAAGCAACCTGAACAGCTGGGCCAGCCAGCTAGGGATGGGTATCGTTATAAAAGTATCGATATTTTGTATCGATACTGTATCGTATCTGAGTATCGATATCCCAAATATCGTTGGGCATAAGTATCGATATTTTAAAGTATCGAGTATCGATACTTTAGTGTCACAAACTATCAATATTATCCAATATTCTCAAGAAAATTAATTTTTTCAACAATTTTTAATCATTTTTCACTATTAAGAGTCCAAGCTGGGTGATTTTCTCCATGATATAAACATTATTTGTGCAAACAAAGAGTAATGACCCAAAAACCTCTCCACTTTCTTCATTTTTTAGCCATTATGTTGATTTTTCTGCGAGAACTGTATCGATATTCGATATTTAGAAATATCGGATCCAAAGTATCGATATCCAAAAATATCGGATAGTGCAGTATCGATACTAAAATATGGAGTATCGGTACGAAAGTATCGATATTTTGAAATATCGAGTATCGATACCCATCCCTACAGCCAGCCCTCCATCGCGGACCCGACCGGGGAGGAACCGTGAAGGCCTGGAAGGTTCTATCGGTCGTCATTGGCCATCGTCGGTTATCATCGGTTCTCCCACCTACTGCTCTCCACCTGCCCCTTCGACGAAACCCTTCCCTTCAGTCATCTGTCTACGCTTGACTCGAGTGGTTGTGAGTACACTGGGCTGTCGTATTTTTGCCAACAACAGTGTAGCTAAAGTTGCGTTTTCTCAGTTAACTTCCGTACCTAAAGTCACGTTCGGTACGAACTTTCCTTCAATCATCCTGCTGCCTGTGACTCCCTTCGGGCTCACAGTTCTTCCTGGAGTTACCTACCACTGGACCAAGGCGCCTCTGCAAACGGTACTTGAAGTGCCTACCTCGAGACGACTCCTAGCTCCCACTGTAGTACGGTAATCACCCTTATGTCTCCATTTGTTTCACTACTTACCAGCAACCTCACTATATTCCAGACTTCATTCGTCCTTTAATACTTATGTAGTACTAGGAATTCCGTTGTGGTACACGAATATTTCATCATTTACCTTTGTTTGCAATTCGATACGCATACCATATCTTTCAGTACGCTCGATACACTTTGCAGTATAATTGATACATTCATTCAGTACATTTGGTACACGTTTCAGTACACTTGGTACGCATTCAGTAATTACTTGTCACGTAGTACTCGTTTCAATACATCAGTATCTCGTAAATTCTTTGTATTTACTAGAATCAGTACGCATTTTGGTACCTAGTTTGATTTTCTTATATTTTCCTACCATTGCAATTCTTGTCATTATTCATACCGGTACGATCGGTACACAGTCAGTATTTTCTTTAAGTTACCTATTTTACGACTTGAGATTCACTTTCTTGATATATATAAGAGGAGGTACGATATATATATAAAGCGATACGCATATTTTGACATATATTTTTTACCATTTATTTTCGTTTAAATACATGTTCTTAACAGTAATTTGTGATCTGACTCGTCTACGTTTCTTGTTCCCAATTCACCAAGGTGTCATTTTGTAGGGACGTTTTTTGCTAGCTAGATTTCGCTACCTTAGACTCCTTCTGAGTCCATTCGGCTAGGTCAATTCTCCATAGCCAACCAAAGCAAGCAAAACAACAAAGCTTACAATTTTATCAGTAAATGCGCAGAACCCACAGCTGGTCAAAGTAGGAATCAAGTTCATTGACTTGGAGAAAACGCCAGATAGGGGCAGTGGGGAAACCCAGGGTGCCATGTTTAGGGTCGAACCTGTAACACGGGTGTATTAATTAAAGAATAGGTCTTCAGAAACTTCGTTTATTAAACTGGCGATCGCGCGGACAAATCAAAACATCACAACCGCAACTCATGCTAACCTGGTCTCTTGCAACCTACTTCTTCTGCTTCAACTTTTACATCAATTTAGTTTTTTTTTTTTAAACATTGTTTTGCTACAATAGACATACAAATTTAAACAAACAAACAAACAAATTTAATCTACTGTCACATGATATGTCTCATAATTGGACAGCCATCCTGGAGGTCGCCGTATCCTTTGCTGCCTTCCTGCTGGTGTAGCATTGACATCAGGTAGAGATTGCGATGTAGGTGTTGGGGATGATGGAGGTTGATTGGGTGTCACAGGGGGCTCTGAGTCCCTGGGACTTGGCGGACGTGGTGAGGGCATCACCTCTTTTTCTGGTGTAGATTGCTCTCCAGGAGAAGATATTTCTTTGCTTTGGGAAGGCCATGGTCTCAAATGAAAGCGATTCCGCCTGAGAGTGTCGCCTGAAGGCGTGTTCACTAAGTACGATCTTGGACCCACTGACTCCTTCACAACTCTTCCCGGCTGCCATTGTCCCTGCTGTGTGCGTACTCCAACCTGTTGTCCTTCTTGTAGAGGTGATAGAATTTTTGTCCCTCGATTGAAATAGGTCTGGTTTGAGACTGAGGTTTGTGCGAGCTTTGCTCTGACCTGATCCTTAGAATACGGGTGTAGTTCTAATTGAGATGCTACAATGGGAAGTTTGTCTTTGAGTTGACGTCCCAGGAATAACTGGGCCGGTGACATCCCCAAGGATAAGATTGGTGAGTTCCTATAGTGCAGGAGGGCAAGTTTGGTATCTCTACCCTTCCTAAGGAGGTTCTTCGCTATACTCACAGCTTTTTCTGAGAGACCATTTGATCGGGGATACGTAGGGCTTGATGTGGTGACCTTGAAACCGAATTCACTTGCAAATTTCCTGAACGTATTACTGTTGTATGGCATGTTGTCACACATCAATTCTTCTACCACTCCATATCTTGCAAATTTATCTCGAAAATGGTTTATTAATGCCTCAGCTGTTTTTCCATGTAGTGCATCAAGCTCTATCCATTTAGAGTAACTGTCATAAATTACAAGGTACTCTTTTCCCCCAAATGAGAGGATATCCGACCCCACCCTTTGCCATGGTCGATCACTGGTTGGGTAAGGCATCAATGGCTCTCTCTGGTTGGAACGCCGATACCTCATACAAACACAGCAAGACTTGATGTAGTTCTGTATATCTGTAGACATCCCTGGCCAGTAGAATCGTAGGCGAGCCTTAGCCTTACACTTTTCTTCCCCTAAATGACCATCACAATGAATTTCCTCCATGATTAAGCTCCTAAGATCTTTTGGCACAATTATTTTGTCCTGGAGCAAGAGAATTCCATCTTCATTGGATATGAGGTGAGCCACAGCTGCATATGGCTTAACCTGCAGTGGCAAAGTTCTTGGCCATCCCTGCATGATGAACATCATAATCCGCTTCAGTGTCTCGTCCAACGACGTTGAACTCCTGAACTTCTGGAGAAACTGCTGAGATCCAATAATGCTAGAGCCGATTGAGTGTACATACTTGTCCGATTCATCATTCTGACACTTTTCTGTAACACTAGTAAGGTTTCTTGACAAAAAGTCAGCCAATACCAGTTCCTTCCCCGGAATGTAAATTACCTCCAGTTGATATAACATCAGCTGCAGCCTCATTCTCCTCAAGCGTGCCGGAATTCTTGCAAGGTCTCGCTTGAACAGAGTTTGCAACGGTTTATGGTCCGACTGAACAGTGGCAGGCCTTCCATATATGTAGTAGTGAAATCGGTCACTTGCGAAACAGATAGCCAACAACTCCTTTTCAATTTGAGAGTAATTCTTCTCAAATTGGTTCATAACCCGAGAAGCAAAGCAGATGGGTTGTCCCTCCTGCAAAAGGCATGCCCCTAGACCAAATTGTGATGCATCAGCCTGAATAGTGACCTTTTTTGTTGGATCAAAATACCTGAGCGTTGGAGATTTGGTTAAAATGTCCTTTAATCTCAAAAATTCGGCCTGATGGTCCTCCTTCCATTCCCAATTACATTGATCCTTTACCAGTTCTCTCAGTGAGGATGTAAGCTCAGAGGCGTGTGGGAGAAATCTGTGAAGATATTTCACAAGCCCCAAAAAATGTTTGAGATCTTTTTTGGACTGGGGTGCTTCCAGATTCTTAATTGCTTCTATGTGCTTAGTTGTCACAGAGACTCCTTTTCCACTTATCTTGAGACCAACAAACTCAACCTCTTCCTGGCAAAACTGGCATTTTTCCGAGTTGAATCTGACATTGTGGGTTCGAGCTCGTTCCAAGAAGCTTTGCAGATTTCCATTGTGTTCCGTCACCGTACTTCCAAAAATAATGGCGTCATCAAAGTAGATTATAACACCTTTGAGACCAGAGAACACCTCCTGCACCTTTCTTGTAAATATTTCAGGGGAAACGGAGAGGCCAAATGGAAGTCTGTTGAAACAATAATTCCCAAATGGACTACTGAAGGTACAAAGTCTGGCGCTTTCTTCATCCAATACCACGTGCCAAAATCCACATTTCATATCTATGACTGAGAAAAATTTGCCCCCGTTCAACTGTGACAGCATCTCGTCAGGTGAAGGGATCAGAGCTGGTTCAACCCTCAAAGCCGAGTTAAGGTCTTTTGGGTCAAGGCAGAGACGGAGATCTCCATTTTTCTTTTCCACCACCACTAGAGGATTCACCCAAGGAGTTGACCTGTCAATTCTGGTGATTATTCCCTCCTTTTCCATCACCCTAATGGTGTCCCGCAGTTTACTATGAAGGGCTAATGGGACTCGGCGAGGTGGGTGGATCACTGACTGGATCTCGGGATTTATGTTGAGGTGTACCTTCCCAGGGATACACCCCAATCCCTCAAAAAGATCAGCATATTTGCCCAGGAGGCCGGAGCCTGCACTCTTAATCCCATCCACTGGAATCATCCGCTTAATTAGTCCTAATTTTTGTGAAGTAGTAATACCCAGTATGGGTATGGCCTTGACATCAGCAATAATGAAATTTATGTTATGCTGAACTCCATTTCGTAGTGCGCATGGTAGTTCTATGGACCCAAGTGCCGGAGTCTTGAAAGAGGAATTACCGTATGATTTCAGGATGATGTTCGTGCGCTTCAAATTTTTGATATGGCCCCCGACTCTAAAGTACTCCTGAAGGGGCATGACATTTACTGCTGCTCCACAATCAAGCTTGAACAGTATTTGAGTACAGTTTATTGTTAGTGGTTCGAGCCAAGCCGTCTCCTGTTCAATATCCAAGTCATATAGTTCCACCTCATTGATATCAGTGATTAAATCAATAAAGTGAATCTCATGTGCCTGGGCGTTATCGTCATCATAGAACCCCTGAAAATTGGTTGACTCTGAATCCACGATATTATGGGGGTCTTCTGATTCCAACTCCACATTGTGCGTCGATGCTGTGGGACAACATTTGGCGAAATGGTTCGACAAGTGGCACCGTGCACAAGTCTTTCCAAAGGCTGGACAGGAGCGTATGCCGTGCTTATAACCACATTTATTACACATGAACGGTCGATCAGACACTCGTCTATTCTGAAGTTGTCGAGGGTGGTTAAATTGCTTACCATGCACGACTGCATCAACTGAACTACTCAAATTTAACTTATCATCAATAAGTGACACACTATTTTTGCTAGCCTCATGAGCCCTGCATTTGGAAATGGTCTTTTCCAATGTGATATTACTCTCCTGCAACAGAATCTTTCTCATATTACTGTCATAATGGCGAACGATAATTTGGTCTCGAATTATGGACTCTTCCAGATCGCCGTATTCACATAATCGAACAGCTATGCGTAGATCCGTGAGAAAGTCATCAAATCCTTGCGATTCCTTCTGTTGGATGGAAAGAAATTTGTATCTCTCCATTACGACATTTGTGCATGGTGCACAATGTTTGTCAAATTGAAGGATGACCGCATCAAGCGAAACGGTATCTTCATTTAAACCAAAAGAGTTGAAAAGACGTCTACCTTCTTTACCTATTACATTCAAAAATACGGCTACTTTGTACTCTTCCTTCTTATCAGTAAGACCGCTTGCTCTTATGAACAATTTAAACTCCTGTTTCCACTCCACCCAGAGCGCAGCCGCATTTTCATTGAACACAAATGGTTCTGGTTTAACTGCATCGAAACCCGCTGTTGCCATTATTTCTGATTGATTCGAAGAAATTACGACCAACGAATGAGTTTGGAAACACTACTTATAGGAAGTACTTACGTGATGAACTCAACACTGCCAAAATAAGTTCGACTACTATTTTGCAAGCCGTCTTGAAGTACGAGCTTTACACTGACACCATGTAACACGGGTGTATTAATTAAAGAATAGGTCTTCAGAAACTTCGTTTATTAAACTGGCGATCGCGCGGACAAATCAAAACATCACAACCGCAACTCATGCTAACCTGGTCTCTTGCAACCTACTTCTTCTGCTTCAACTTTTACAGAACCATCGGCCAGGGTTCGACTCTACTGCTAATTTGCGACATTTTTTGTCTCTTGACTTTTTTTTTACCCCCTGAAAATCCGACTTTTTTTCACTTTTAAGATGTTTTTCGTATTTTCGACTTTTTCACAATCAAGTTTATTTTGGAGAAATAAACGCCTCATCTCAATTTGAAGAAATAAAGATTTTGGATGCCTTCATTCGGAATTTTCATTCTGGTCAGGTAAAATTTGAAGGGAGATGAGGCCTCATTTGCGATTCACACTCGTGATTCTGATTCAACAGAGTCCTACAGAGCTCTGGAGGGTCTCATTCGACTCTAAAATTTCAATTCAATTTTAAATTGGAGGGGGTGTTGAGCAGGGCTTGTAGTGGAAATAGTTCACGTATGCAATGAATTTAACGAGTGTATTGAGTATAATAAAGGAGAGACAAAAGCTGTGTATCACACAATTCACATTAGATAAGAGGAACGATTGCGATAGATCGATACTGCGATAAGTGACATCGATATACGCATTACTAATCGATACATGAACATCGTGAGGATTCAAAATTACCCTCCAACATACCCCTCTAATTTTGGCACAGTTACATTATAACTTGAAAAATTTTTCAATATAAAAAATGGATACATTTTGAAAATGTTTATGTAAAAAATAAGTATGTAAATGAATAGAAGTCTGATAAATTCCAAATTATTCAACCATTTTGTGTAGAAGATTTTCAAACTTCGCAGCAGTGAGAGGCTTCGTCAGAAGATCAGCGATTTGGTCAGAAGTAGGGCAATAGTTTATGGTGACGAGACCTTCGTCAACCTTCTCTTTGATAAAATGAAATCGTACGTCGATGTGCTTGCTTCGACGATTCATTATACCTCTGTTGGCCAAATCTATAGCACTTTGGTTGTCGATGTTTAGTTCAGCTGGAATTGTCTGTAGAGTAAGCTCTTCCAGAAAACTTTTCAGAAAGATGAGGGACTTTGAAGCTTCTGTAGCAGCTATAAACTCAGCTTCTGTTGAGGAAGTAGCAACTATAGGTTGAAGTCTGGAAGACCAGCTGATGGGCCCTCCATTGAAGAAAATTATAAAACCGGTGGTACTTTTTCTGGTCTTCTCATCTCCAGCATAGTCAGAATCGCAGAAACCTTGCAGACGAACGTTCTCTTCCCTCTTTAGATAGGAAATTCCCAAGTTCTTCGTCGAGTTGACATACTTGATGGTACGCTTGAGGTTTACCACGTCGGACTGGGTTGGTTTTTCGACATGACGTCCGCTCATACCAACTGCTAAGGCTATGTCAGGCCGAGTCTTAGTCGAAAGATAGAGTAGACTGCCAACTGCCTCCCTAAACGGAAAGTTAACATCCTTTTGACTTGAGGTCGAATCATTTTTGTGTCCAGCAACCAAGGGAGTAGCAACTGGTTTTGCATTTGACATGTTGTAACGGTCTGCCAGCTGCTGAGCGTAAGATTCCTGTGAGAGTTTCAAGGTCTCCTTTTCTTCAAAGAAGTTTATCCCTAAGTAGATAGTGGGAGTATCACTCACTGTTATCTTGAACTCAGACGCAAGAGCTGTCAAGAATTTTGTCATTTTTTTGGTATCTGATCCAGTTAGAAAACCATCATCAATATGGATCGTTAAAATCATGGACCTGTCAGAATTTACAAATACACATTGCTCTGTTTTGAGCTGTATGAGTCCATGTTTTTTTAAAAAATCTGTGAGGCGCTTGTTTCACATAGCTGGGGCCTGTTTTAAACCATATAGGGCCTTTTGTAGCTTGCAGATTTTTCCATCTTTGTTGTATCCCTGAGGCAAACTCATGTAAACATCTTCCTGGATATGTCCGTACAAAAAAGCAGTGCGAACGTCGAAATTCATGCGCTTGAACTTCTTCATTGCAGAAAATGCGATGACTGCTCTCAGTGCATCTGTGCTCACAACAGGGCTGCATATTTCGTTATAGTCAATGCCCTCGCGTTGTTGACAACCACGGACGACCAGGCGTGCCTTGTAACGACCATTATCCTTGATTTTGAAAACCCATCGGCTAGTAAGGATTTTTCCAGTAGTTGCAGCTGATTTATCCACAACATGCCAGGTCGAGTTTTCCTCCAATGCTGTCATCTCTTCTTGTATGGCTTCCTTCCATTTGTCTTTGTCTTCACCAGATATCGCCTCCTGGTAGGTAAGCAGACTCACATCTGTAGAGAGATCATAGTCTTGGAGCTTCACAGGTAGAGTCTTCTTCCGATGACCACGTCCCAATGGCTCTTCAACTTCCTGCTGTTCACTGGGTGAAAATTCAGCAGTAGACTGATCATGAGGTGTAGCCAAGTTGTCATCGTCATCTGAATCGTTGTCATCGTCGTCTGAATTGTCGTCCAAAGAACTCTGCTCATCTGAGCTTCCCATATTAGACTCAATGACATTTTGGATGTTGCCATCATCAGAATGCTCATCATCATCGTCCAAAAAGGTCGAATTTTTGTTGAAGGTCAACATTCGTTCAGTGTTGTCAGAATTATTCTGTGAGAAATAGGGCTCTTCATCAGAAAAAACGACGTCACGAGAAGTGATGATTTTCTGTTTCAAGTCATCCCACAATCGATAACCATTTGGCCCATAGCCAACAAAAAAGCATTTGTTTGTTCGCTTTTCAAGTTTCTTTGTGTAGGTGAGTTTCTTTGCAAAGGCCACAGAACCAAAGATTTTGAGTAGAGAAAGATTGGGTTTCTTGCCATACCATTTCTCAGCAGGAGTAGCATCTGATAGTGCTTTAGTTGGGCTCCTGTTCAACAAATAAGTGGCAGTAAACAAGGCTTCGCCCCAAAATTTATTTCCCATACCAGAGTCGAAAAGAAGTGCTCGGGTTTTCTCCATTAATGATCTGTTGAGTCGTTCAGCAGAACCGTTCAACTGTGGCGTATGGGGAATGGAGTAATCTATTTTGATGCCTTTCTCTGCACACCAATTTTTGAAGTCGGTTGAAACGTATTCCCCTCCATTGTCACACCGTAACTTGTGAAGTTTCAAATTCCACTTATTCTCAGACTGTGCAATGTACTCCTTCAGAGCTTTGGGAGCGTCACTCTTCCTGTTCAACAAGTAAACCGATGTGTAATGAGTGTAATCATCTAAACATGTTATAAAATACTTGTTTTTATCCCAAGTCAAAGTTTCAACCTCAACAAGGTCAGTGTGCACTATTTGCAGAGGACGGTTGGCTCGAGTTCGGTCATTCTGGAATGGCTTGCGTGTCTGCTTTGCTTCCTGACAGACTGAACACACATTTAAGCTGCCTTTGCCAAGAGTTAACCCTTCAGCAAGAGTTGTCAACTGCACCATACCCTTGTGACTCAAATGACCCAATTTCCTATGCCAATCAGCAATAGTGCTAGAAGTGGCCAAGTTGGAGAAATGATTCTTTTCTGGGTTTATTTCAACAAGATACAACCCTGAACTGTCCCTTTTTCCAGTCAGAATGACGTCATCATTTTTCGAAACTGTCACACTGTCATTTTCAAATTTGATCTTACCACCATTTTCTGTGATAGCACTAGCGCTCAAAAGGTTTCGATCGAGGCCAGGTAAATACAGAACGTCAGTGAGTATACACTCAGCGGCTTCTACTCGTCCTACAGCTTCTGCCTTCATAGATTGACCCTTTTTTGAGGTATGCACCACTGCTTTGGCAATGGATGGGTTGGTAAGCAAATTTTTGTCACATGACATGTGAGAGGTAGACCCTGAATCTAGAATCCATTGGTTATCTGACTTTGGGGAAGTATTAGTCTCTTGAGCACACAAACTATCTTCTTCTTTCAAAGAGTAAGTCAAAAAACTGACTTTGTTTGCTCGGGCTTCGTAGGCTTTTTTAAAACGACAATGCTGCTCTTCATGGTTGTCCCTACCACAAAACCCACAGGGATCGAACTTTTTCGGTTTTTCTCCTAGTTTCTTTGACTTTTCACCATTCGATTTTGAGGTATTTTGAGCGGGAAAACTGCTTGGTTTCTTGAAAATGGGCTTCTTTTGTGCCTGTGCTTTAAAGGAAACGGGAGCACTTGAAGGTACATAGCGTTTTTCGTCCCTTATCAGTCTGGTTTTCAGATTGGCGAGCGTTTTTTCAGTCGTTGGAGTGGAGTCCCACGCTGTATTAAAATGTGGTTGAAAATGGTTTGGTAAAATTGATAGGATACGCGCGATGTAAATGTCATCATTAATCTTTGTTTCCGTCAGATTGATTCTATACACGACATTCTCCAGCTTACACAAGTTTGTTTGCATATCAGTACTCGAATCATACTGGAATGTAAAAAATTCCTCCAAAGAAGTGCATTTATCGCGTTCATCATCCTTATCAAACAAGCCTTTCAAGTTACTGTACATTTCCGCGGACGTTTCACAGTTCATAATGTGTATTTTATTCTGCTTTTCAACGGTAAAGACTATGTATTTTTGTGCTTTAGCATCGCGCAACTTCCACTCCTTCTTTTGCTGCTCCTGACTCTTATCATCGTATTTTTCGATTCCGAGTACGATTCCGTCAAGATTTGAAGCTTTTAGCAGTATAAATAAGTCAAACTTCCACAAAGCAAAACTACTGGCGTCTATAAGCTTTTCGCATTGATTAAGATCAATTTCTTTGCTAGCCATTATCACTGTAGGTAAGAATAGGGAAGGTGACTTACTGAGTGCCGTCTTCTTATATTACTGTTACACTTTTTTCACTTTACTTTTGAACTTCTGGGCCCATAACCTGTTGAGCAGGGCTTGTAGTGGAAATAGTTCACGTATGCAATGAATTTAACGAGTGTATTGAGTATAATAAAGGAGAGACAAAAGCTGTGTATCACACAATTCACATTAGATAAGAGGAACGATTGCGATAGATCGATACTGCGATAAGTGACATCGATATACGCATTACTAATCGATACATGAACATCGTGAGGATTCAAAATTACCCTCCAACAGGGGGTGGAGAGTAGCTGATGTCAGGTCAAGTTGTAGAGGTCAAGTTCAAGGTCAAAAGGTCATAGTATTAATAGTTATGGCCCAGAACCGCCCTTCTTTTCACTCTACTGGAGGTTGAAATTTTTTTCGAATAAATCAAATAAAACTGAATTTTCTCACTTAGCGTGCATTGACTTTTAATTTCCAAGTCTTATAATAACACCACTTCCAAGATGTTGATTGGCTGTTCTCAGCAAAATGGTCTGATTTTGATGAAATTTGGTATTTGGGCTCCATTTGGGGTCTTGTAGTGCACCGAAGCTTTTGGTTGATGTCAGTCACTTTTAAGGGTTGAAATTTCAAAAACCCTCTTGCTCAAAATCTTCTGTTATAAATAAATATAGTGAATTCGCAACTTAGAGTTAAGAAAACAAATGAAATTTTACTTAACTGTGAAGCAATGGTAGCGGTCAGCGTAGGCGACGTCGGAGACTAGAGGTGGGTAGGAAATCGCGTCACTGGTTAAAGTCACCTATTACCGGAGAGTCACCGTTCCGTTTGTCACCTATTACGGAGCAGACCCTATTACCAACGGACTTGCAGTGACAGCAGGTAAAATAACTCTCCCTTCCTCCATGCTCCGAATCACTATCTCAAATTATTTCACTTTGACCCCTTCGGAGCTTCTTGAATTGTCACTGTGTGCGTTGTCACTACAGTGCCGTTTAGGGATGTCCGATACTTCAAAGTATCGATATTGCTTTTATCCGTGTGACGTCACACAGAATGGATGTATCGATTCTTCAACTAATCGAACGGTTATTCGAATCTCGCTGAAAGGCGGCCATGTTGACTCCGTTGTAAACAAAGATTGTATGGACGCTTTTTCATTATGCCAATTTATGCAGTTATTAGTTGCTCTTCTCTTCCCGGAAGCGGTATTTAATTTTTTGGTTTGCCAAAAGTGATTAGAAACAATGTGGAAAGACAAGAGAACTTTCCAAAAAAATAAGAATATCAGCCTTTTGGCGTCGCTGATTCCCAGCGTTCCTGACAACCATGTTCGATAAACTGACTGAATTCCCATCGTTGTAAACAAAGAGTTTTTCATTAGACATGCCGATTTGTGAGGTGTTTGGCTGCTCTTCCCGTCACAGGAGCAGTATTTCGTTGTATGGTTTGCCAAAAGTCATTAGAAGCCAATGTGAAAAGACAAAAGACCTATCAGAATAAAGAAGAGCAAGGTGGCTCGCTCGAATCAATCGCAATTTGAGAGGGTGACAACTAAACTCCAAACAAATACTAGTTTGTTCTCAGCTATTCATCACCGGTAAGAATAAAAATACATCACATTTTGATGTGCTTACATTACTTCAGTCATCAGTAGTTAGGTAGTAATAATAGAATGCCTACCCTCATTGGACGAGCTTCACAAAATGTTTTTGTTTGTGTCCAAGTGTTTTGATTTGTACGAAGTTCCCAGGAAGATAATTTCGAACCAATTTGCATGATTGTTTTGAAGTTCAATTAGTAAATGATCGATGTAAATATGCACTTCATCTCCTGAATTTCAAAATTCATGTGCAGGGAGAGGAAGTAGGAAAGTGAGGAACGTGATGTTTTCGGAAAGATGTGTAGTTACGTTGCCTCAACAAATTCTGTTGACTGGTTTATTCGTTTAGTTAATTACCTTCTTAAGTGGGCATTCAAGTAGGAAGTTAATACTATTTAGTTGATACTAAGTAATTTCTGAATGATTCCAAAGTTAACTTTGGTGGAGGATGTTGGTAGGAGGCGCTGGGAGTTACAGCTGAACGAAGTTGTTTACCTACCTACCTACATACTGATTCCATCATTCAATAGTACTGGGCTAAAATCACGTATTATCAAGTATTTTTGAGTTAAAGGAAAGTTAATACCATCAGTAGGTTCAAAGGGGTCTAAACCACCGCAGAGACGTATCTTATATTCATACCTTCTCAGGTCATCACCTGAGAGTGAACACACATACTGAGTATGGAATTTCTTGTCAGACATCTAACCCACAAGGGAGACATATTAATACCGATTACATAATTGCTTTTAAAGAATATTATCACCATTGTTCTGTTTACAGAACAGAAAACTTAGTATGTAAACAGAATGACCTTGCTGGATAGGAGCGCAAATGGCGCCCCTTCACGACCAGCTGATCGGGTCAGAGAAGGTTATGTTGAGAAGTTTATGTTTGATATCGAAAATAATCGATTATTGAGTCTCGAGGATAGAACGAATAATATCGTATCGATACATCTAGAAGGTATCAAAAAGTATCGATACGATACTTTCAAAAAGTATCGATATTTTTAAGTATCGATACTTTTCGATACTTTCTCAAAAATTGGTGAAATTGTCGTTATGTTTCTCTCCATCAGTGTGACATCTCTCCATTACGAGATAATTAGTATAGAATAAACAAAACAGTAAAACCGTTGTTATTTAGGTACAGTAGCTCTATTGTAGGTAACGGTTGAAGAAAATTATACTGAATGATATAAAAAAAAAACAGATAAAATGTGAGATATAAAAAAGTATCGCTTCCGATACTGGAAAAAAAGTATCGATACTACGATATGTATCAGGGAAAAAAAGTATCGATATGTATCGATACTTTTTTCAAGAAGTATCGATACTTTTAAGTATTGATACTTTTGGGACATCCCTAGTGCCGTTGGCGCTACTCGTCACTCCGTAGTGGATGGCGCTGGTTGTCACTTCATGGGCGGTTGGCGCTACTTGTCACGTTGTCACTCTTGGAGCTCCTTGTCACGGTTGGAGCTCCATCGTCACTTATCACCATTTGTGTAGCGTGATCAGGTGATCAGTTGTCTCTCGTCCCTCACGCCGATCTTTCCGCGGCCCGGGTTTAGGACTCTCGCCTTTAGTTTGACTCGTGTGTAATACCTAGTTTTCCTAGCGATGGCCGATGGATTATCTTGAAATGAAAACTGATATTACAAAGACCTTGCGCTTATGGACTAGTATGTTCTCTAGTGCACTTACCGTGTTTCGGATCAATGGCTTGCAGTTGGTAGCGGAAGGCGTTGATGTTCGTTGACTAGGTGAGTCCCTTTGGAAACACCGAAAAACAATATTCTTCGTCTGAAGTTTACCAGGTAAGTATAATTTGACTCTTTATTGCGTTATTGTGTATAATTTGCTTTGTTGATCAACATTAACTCTTTTCCTTTGTTTCAGGTTCTTCAAGACTCAGGTAAGTGAATTTACGTGCTGCAATCTACGAGTGACTCTACTTTTACTTCAATCAAGGTAAGTTATTCAGGTAAGTATTTTATTAATAGACGTAATTTCTGATCCTATTACGCTCCAGGAAACTGCTCAGGTAAGTATTCAAAAGTCAGAACGCCAGTTCAGGAACAAAAGGTAAAAATCTCTATTTAAACGAAAAATACTTTGAACATTCAATAAATGGCATAAAAACGTCTTAATCTCAATGACTTTAACTTCAGAATTATCAAGGTAAGTAATAAAGATAGGTCCCTGATGGGGTTAACCTATACCTGTCCACGTGGTGGGTTGTTACCAAACACCACGAGATCGAGAACAAGAACACGGTGTTACGAAACACCACGAGATCGATAACATCAACTAAAAGTCCCTTTTGGACATCAAAATACAAGAAAATTTATACCTAGGAGGAACTCCAAAGCAACAATTAATACAAAATGAAATTAGTTTACCGGTTTTGACTATTATGAGAGAGAGAGTTCGTGGGGATGGTCCAGGTGGAAATGCGGCGGTCGTCCAGAATCTTCGTGGAGTACTTGGGAGGGCGCAATCGTACACCAATGTATCCAGGCTCGAGGATCTGGTTGCGAATTATCAAACGGTGACTCTAATTGACTTCACTTGTCATAAAACTGTCCTTTCACTATTTCCTGCTGCCTCACAGCTTGCTAACACTGATACATACTTCTGGGTGAGTGCTCGATCAAGACACGACTAAGGTCTTCAAGATGGCGTTGCCCTCAGCCGTGTCCCCCCCTACGCGACCTTCCCCCACCTGGCTACTCTTTTGCACTGGCCTGGATGGTGCTGCCGCCTGGTAGTGGCCGCGGTCCCTCCACTTCCATGCGATCCTCTGTGCATGGAAGGCTTCTCTTCAGGATCAACTTGGGTACCTATGGATTTGGTGGAGCTCTGTGGTGATGGACCACCACAGTGTTGCCCGTTTAGTTCGATGTTTTTCGATAGTTTCATTGTTTTGTGATTTGTTGAGATGAATAAAAAACCGAAATCTTCTCAATTATGGGTGTAAGCTCGTGACGTTACGTACGACTTCCTAAAGGGGGAGTTAATCAATGAATAAAGATTTGATGAGGAATCGTAACTGAAGGTTACAGGGTTCCAGTTTAGGGGGTTAGGACGCAAGTCGGAGGGGCTTGTTCCTATCGTTACTTAGTGTGTTGATCAGTTCCTAATTATACCTAAGATACCTAGTGGTAGCTGCCACCAGTTTGAAATAAGTGTTCCTGTATGTCAAACAAAAGAAATAAAGGGACTAGGTACTTAAGGTTACTAGGAATGATGCGTTATACTTATCTGTTGGTAGCGATGTTGAAAGCGGCCGGTAGCAGGTGGCGGCGACACACTCTTGAAGTAACGAGCTGTAATGCTTTGTTTTTGCCTGAAGGGCTTATGTACCTGTGTATCGATATGAAAAGAAAATAAAGAGACTGAAAGTTACGATTGTTGTTACTGATTTATGAAGTTAACTACCTATTGCGATACACCATGAAAGATATTCGTCAGAACCAGGAGCGGGTGGTAGTCAGTGAAAAGGTGAGGTTGATTAGAGAACTACTTGTAATAATGAAAAGGAACGGTTCCTCCCGGTCCAATGATCCGGGAAGCCTGAAGGGCGATACAGTGTCGATATGTACAATGGTTTCTTGGATAATGTTCTTTGGTGAATGATAATGTTGAAAGTTCCTGTAGGTACTAAAAGTTACGACTAGGTACAGTTTGTTTCGACAAAGTTATTCAGGTACTTAGAGTTATGATCACAATAGCTATGTTCCTATGAACCTTTCTATTACTGAGACACTTCGCACCACTACCTATTATTGGCCAATAGATAGGAATTTTTAGTCACTCACGTGGAAGGGGTACCGAAGCGAGTCCTTCGTTGATGAGGCGGAGGTGTAAGGGGGTCGCAGGGTTCCGGACTGGTCCTTCGGCGTCCTCGTTCCTCGGTTCCTTGGGCTGGAGGTGTCGCGGAGTTTCCAGGGGAGGCAGGTCGGGGCAAGAGAGAGCACTTCTAAACTTTCCACACAGTTTAAAACCTAGTGCCAACACTTGTTGGAGGCGGGACGGTTTTTTTGGGGGTATCGAGCAGATTCGGGTCGGGACGATACAATACGGGGAGGTTCGCTTTCAGGAGAAGGGAGAGAGAGCTTCGAGACAGGCTAATTAGGCGAGCATCAAAGGGGTTATGAGCTGGAATCATTATGACAATGCTCTTTTACTCCTCATATCAGGTTGTCCAACTGAACACGCCGAAAAGCTGGTGATCTTGGGTAAGATGGATGTTGTCAGCTGGTCTGCTCTTCCATGCATGCTTTTTGGTTTATGTTCTGTGCTCCTTGGTGGTGTTTGGAGTGTTGGTGGGGGAGGCCAGTCCCAATTTCGGCCTTCTTTTCTCTTCTCTTTTCTTCCTTTCTCTCTCTCTTTTCTTCCTTTCTTCCTTTCTCTCTTCTTCCTTTCTTCCTTTCTCTCTCTCTTCTAGGACTTACTGCTGGCCAGGGCCTGCGATCATCAAAAGGGGGGGGGGGATCAGGACTTACTGATGTCTGTGGCCTGTGACAATGGGGGTGGAGGGCGATCAGGGCTTACTGACGGCTGGGGCCTGAGATGGGGAATAGTGAGCAAGAGGGGGCTTGCTCACACTCCTCGCTCCTCCGGGAGCCAGTGCTCTCTTCAAGAGCGCTGGGTATGGGCAGCACCTTCGACGGATAAGCACGTCGAAGTGCTACCTCATACTTTTGCCTCCTGCATCCTGGGCACGTTGCGGGAATCGGGCGCTCGCTGTGGTCTTCCTCGCACGTTGGTAGGGGCCTGTCCATCTCGTGCGCCTTCTTCAACCTCTGCCAAAAGGTCTTGCAGGCCTGGCATCGGAAGTTCTGCAGTTTGGGAGCGGGTTTCCTGCAGATGGGACACTTCACTGGTACTTTGGCCGCCGACGACCTGTCAGGTCGGAGTACCAGTGGAGACACTTTCCGGGTTTCAGGGCACCTGGTCAACACAATCTGGGGCTCTCTGAGGGGAGCCGACATCCATGCCGCAAACTTCGGTCCAGGGGACATCTGGGTTGCCATGGATTCGAGGGACGCCTTGGTGGTGGACGGTCCAGGTTGTGGAGAGAGGGTTGCCAGGGCCTGGTCGGTGAAGCTCATCTCTGCTTGGGAGTCCGCACTCTTCTCCAGGGGCTGCGAAGGTAAAGGGGACGAGGGACGGGGTGATCCTGACGGTGACGAGGACTGCGAGGATGAGGGTGAGGACGAGGACGACGACGATGACGACGACGAGGACTCCGCATCTCTGGGCTTGGTCTTGGACCTCCTGCTTTTGGAACCCTTGGTCTCAGGACTCCTGGTCTTCGCCGCGGGTGGCTCCACGGCGTCCTGTACCGGTTCCGGTGCGGGCAACTCCACGGCCTCTGGCACTAGTTCTGGCTCGGGTTCGGGTACGGGCGTTTCAGGGCCGTACAGGGCTCGCAGGAACGCCTGTCTCTCAATTTCCCACTCCTTCTGCTTCTTCAGGAGGATGTCTCGCTCCTTGGCGATACGGTGGTAGGCCGGCATCCAACTGGCGACTTTGTTAATAGTTGCGATGGCGGCTTCACCAAGGAGGGATCTTGTCTGGTGTTCGTTGGAACTGACCAGAAACTTGACCAGGTCCGTCAGACTTGCGAGCGTGAACTGGGGGGAATAGTGAGGTTCGGGAGTGTCCAGAACGGTCTTGGAGAGTCGGCGAAGACGGCGATCTTCAGTTTTGAAGTAGCGATGGATGCTAGCCACATCAGGGTCAATCGGTGGTGGGCCTTCCCTAGTCAAGGGATTCTTTAATTGTTCCTGCGCCATCCTGAAATCAACCACACCCACCTGATAACATCCTACCCTTGGAAAAGTGGTATACCGCATTTACTTCAATTACGACTTCATGCAGGAACGGCTCAATTTTTGATAGGGGTGGGATGTGTGGTCTCAGTTCAATCTGGACCCCCAAAATTTTCAGGTAAGGTTCTCATTTGTTTTTTTTTTTTTTTTTTTTTTTAATTGACCTGAAGGGTCCACTTCAATTTGGTGACCTGAAGGGTCCAATTTCAATTTGATGACCTGAAGGGCCCGTCAAATTCGCGATCTCTACTTAAGGTATGTATTTATGTTTTGTGTGTTTTAATTTTGTTGGTGTGTCCTATATGTTGTGTTGTTTGTGTTGCATGCCTTATATGTTGTGTCTTTTGTTTGTGTTGCATGTCTTATGTGTCGTGTCTTTTGTTTGTGTTGCATGTTTTATGTGTGGTGTTTTATTGTCAGTAATTGTCTTGTGTGTTTCAGGTACCCTATTTTCGTCAGTTAGTTCGTCGAGCTTTTCCCGTATGGATGTGTTCGTAATTCACCGGCTTTCGGGGACGGAAAGAATATCTGGGAGGGGACTCGGAAGTCTCTTCGAGCATCTCAGCGGTGTTGGCTTCGTTGTTCCCTCCAGGTGATCCTTCTGGTGGAACGGTTGATTGTTCACAGAGTTCGCTGGTGGTGGTGGAGAACTGGATGTTCGTGTCTGGGGTTGAGCTACCTCTAGTTCCATGATTCGTGGAGTCTTGTTGTCCCGATGTTCCTGGTGTCGGCATTTCTTCGGTTATCGCCATTGGTGTCGGTTGGGGAGTCGCTGGTGGGACGGCCTCATCTCTTTCTTCCGGGAATGGTATATCGGGCCCATCGTCATCGAGTTCCATCATCATCAAGTCCTCCGGCGGTTCCTCAACGGGAGTTGGTGTAGTAGGTCGTTCGTGTCCCAATTCGGTCACACGATCTACAAAGGCTTCATCGGGTACACCTGCTACAAATGCGGGTTTTAACCTGTTGATGTGTATCGTTTGGCGACGGATATCCGGGGTATCACGGATTTCGTAGGTAACCGGTGTATGTTTCATCGTTACGATCCAGGGGCCTGACCACGGGCTCCACAATTTTCGAGCTTCTCCGGAGGGTGGTTGGGCCTCTCGTAAGTACACGCGTTCTCCGGGTTCGAACGATCTTGCTGCCAGTCGAGAGTTAATGACATTGCTCCTTCTTTTCCAGGCATCGTGAAGACACTGGATTGCCGCGTTCCTGGCTGCTTTCAGATGTTTCAGTATATTCGCTCCGTCGGGTTGAGGCTGAAGGCTTTGGAGCGTCTCGTTAGGAAGTCTCAACTCACGGCCGAACGTTAAAAAGTTGGGGGTGAACCCTGTACTTTTGTGAGGGGTGGCTCTGTAAGCCGCCAGGGCCACGGGTAGAACGGACTCCCACTGTGTGGTTTTCTTGACTATCTTGGCCAGAATGTTCGCTAGGGTTCGGTGGAACCTCTCGCACACGCCGTTCCCTTCGGGGTGGTATGCGGTAGTGAACACTTGACGTATTCCCCATTGTAGACAGAGTGCTCGCGTGGATCGGGCGGTGAACGCCGTCCCTCGATCCGAGACTAGTCGTTCGGGTACTCCGTGGGTCGGGATATAGCGTGTAGCGAGGATACGTGCAACTGTTCCGGCAGTACAATCCGAGACAACGAAAGCTTCGGCGTATTTTGTGAAATGGTCGATAGCTGTAAGTATATACTTTTGGGTGACTCCGGACGTGACTGGTCCCACGAAGTCAATACCCACGATCTGGCCGGGCCCGTCCGGAAGAAGAGGTTTTTGAATGGGGTGTCTCAGCCCACTTGGTGTGTTCCGGCGTTGACAAGTCTCACAACGACGCACATATTCTTTCACTTCTCTGGATAGGTTTGGCCAGTATCCCAACCTTCTCACCATTTTCTCCGTCACTTCCGCACCTGGGTGTCCCGCCCATTCGTTCCGATGGCACCTATTCAGCAACCAATCCCTTAACGAGGCCGGCATGAGTGGGACCCACTCGTCCTTGTGGTCCAGTCTGACTTGAATTTCTAAGACTCCGTTGTTTCGCCTAGTCTGGTGTCTTCGACATAGGAGTGCAGTGGATTGTACCCATGGGTCCAAATTTTGTGCTGCTATCATGAGCTCTCGAGGGAATTCTAGTGTGACGATCGCGATGTCCACTCTACTTAAGCTGTCAGCATGTGCCATTTTGGTTCCTGGACGGTATCTGGGGATGAAATCGTATTCGGCTAACCGTAGAACCCAGCGGCCGATTCGCGAGGTGGGGTCTCGGAGTCTCATGGCTGCTGTGATGGCCATGTGATCAGTTTGGAGTTCGAACGTCTGTCCCAATAAATATTCCTGGAAGTGCCGAATCGCCCATACTACGGCTAGGAGTTCACGTTCCGTTACTGAATAACGGGTCTCCGCGGGATTTAACTTGCGACTAGCGAAGGCTATCGGTTTCTCGTTTCCGTCGTATTCTTGAGACAACACCGCTCCCAACGCGGTTGCGGACGCATCAGTGGCCAAAATGAAGGGTTTTGATAGGTCCGGATAAGCCAGTACTGGTTCCTCTGTCAGTCGCGTCTTCAATTCTTCAAAGGCTTGTTGATGTATATCCGTCCATTCGTACGGGTTGGTCTTTTTCAGTAGGTCTGTCAGTGGTGCCACGATTTTCGCGAAGTCGGGAACGAATCTGCGGTAAAACCCCGCCAATCCTAAAAAGGACTTCAGTTTTGAGGCGGTTGTTGGTATCGGAAAATTCTTCACTGCCTGAGTTTTCTCGGGTTCTGTGCAAATTCCTTGTGGAGTAACCCTATGTCCCAAGAAGCGCACTTCCTCCCTTAGAAATTCGCATTTACTGAGGTTCACCTGTAACCGGGCGTCCCGCAGTCTATCAAATACCTGTCGGAGTTTATCAAGATGTTCTTCGAGGGTTGCGGAGAATACAATGACGTCATCCAAGTAAACTAGGCAATTGTTTCCCAAGATGCCATCCAAGACGTTATTCATCACCCTTTGAAAAGTAGCCGGGGCATTCTTTAGTCCAAAGGGCATCTTTTCGTACTGAAAGTGTCTTCCAAGTACTGAAAATGCAGTCTTTTCTTTCGTGTCGTCGTGTACGGGTATTTGATGGTAACCCGAAATTAAATCAATGGTAGAAAACCATTTACATCCTCCCAACAGGGCAAGAGTTTCTTGTAATCTTGGTATTGGGTAGGCGTCTCCTTTCGTTATTTTATTCAGTTGTCTAAAATCAGTACAGAATCTCCATTTTTGTTCCTCCCCAGGGGGCGTTTTCTTTTTCACTAGGAGTACCGGGGCGCACCACGGACTCGTGGAGGCACTGATAACCCCTGTGGCCAACATATCTTTGATCTGTGTCTCCACAACTTCACGGAGAGCATGGGGAACGGGGTAAGGTTTATGATGGACGATTTCTGGTTGCGTTACGGAAATTTGATGGGATACTTCTAAGCTACAACCCTCGCCTTTTGGGGGCTTGAACAGGTCTTGATAGTTCATTAGGGTTCTTTTTGCTAGAGCTTGTTCCTGATTTTCCATGTGTGCGAGTTTCTGGTCGATGAGGGGTTCCATTTCGGGTTGGGGTTCGTCCCAGTGATCTGTGGGAATGACTTCCCATTCCTCCATATCGATGTTGTTTGTCGCATCGTCGATAGCCCCAATGTCAGCGGTAGGGTGTAGTTCCGTTCCCCGATTGACGGGTGGAACGTCTCGTTCCTCCGTATTTGGACGTCTGAATCGGGGTATCGACACGTCCCGTTCCCTCGTTCCGGGGGATCGGAACGTCCCGTTCCTCCGTTCCGGTATATCCGTATGGGGGGATCGACATCCGGGTGGAACGTCCCGTTCCTCCGTCTCGGGTTGTCCGTATGGGGGGGTCGACACTCCGGGTGGAACGTCCCGTTCCTCCATCTCGGGTTGTCCATATGGGGGGGTCGACACTCCGGGTGGAACGTCCCGTTCCTCCGTCTCGGATTGTCCATATGGGGGGGTCGACACTCCGGGTGGAACGTCCCGCTCCTCCGGCTCTGGATGTCTGAATGGGGGAATCGACACTCCGGGTGGAACGTCATCGTCATGGCACATGTCCCAGTACCTTGGTTCTTCGAGGGTTAGGCTTGTTCCAGTCCCGATCCGATGTCTTGGTAAGTATTCTTCAAAAGTTATTCGAGGGGTGTCGGATGGTTCCACCTCGTTCCGAGGTGCGGAAGCTACCGCCACCACCCGAGAGGTGCTGGGGAGGAATGTATTCGTGCCATCATCAAAACTCAGACACCGCAACACAGTGTCCTCCCTCCTCCCAGGCGGCGAAGGAACTCCCACACGACTCAGACCGCAATACGTTCCTTCGGACTCGTCGATTCTAGACGCGGTATCGCAATTCAGTTTCATAAACGGTCCTGTAGTTAGTGTCAGGGGGACTCGTTTCAGCACGTCCAGTCCCAGTAGATCGAGATGTGCACACCTTCTGGCAAATACTTGGAAGGTATGTTGGAACCGGAACTTTCCGATGCGCGTCTCGAGATGCTGTTCTCCCGCGAAGGGCAATAACGCTCCGTCCGCTCCCCACGCGACAGTCTTGGTAGGTACCACCGGTATCCCCGCCACCGGACGAGCTAACACCGAAAGTGCCGCACCCGTATCAATTAGCATGGACCGAGTCTCGGGTCCTAGTCCCACTTCAATTCTGAGGGTCCGCACCATCGGTTGTTCGATAGCGGTTACGCATAGGTCCGTTGGTTTCGGGGTTTTATACCGGTTCACTTCGTTCAGGTGTTCTGTTTCTGCCGGAGGTTGAGATATCGGTAGTAGTTTCTTCTTCTGAGGACAGCCGTCCTCGAGGTGCTCACGACACCCGCAGAAATTGCAGAAAATGGTACGCTGCGGACTCTTTGGACAGTCCACCGGGAAGTGGTCCATTCCCGCGCAAAACATGCAGGGGTACCGGGGGACCGGTTTGTCACAGTTCCGACCGTTCCGCTCGTCACTGTTCCAACGGTTCCTGCGGTCCTCCCCAACTCGCTGTTCCCTTTTCGGTGCCGTTTGGTCCCTACGGGGGCATCGCGCGGCGAAATGGTTCGCCCCTCCACAATTGTAGCACCTCATGTCCGACACTGCTGCCAGGTCCCATCGTTCCTCGAGGTCCTCCGTATCTGTCAATGTCTCTTCCAGTTCTTCGGCCCGATTCAGGGCGGCACGTAGAGTCGTGGGTCGATTGGTTACTAGGAACGCACTCATTCTCTTTCCCACACCCCTAACGAAAGCACTAAGGGTTTTCCGTTCGACCCACTCGTTTTTACTCAAGCGGTCCAGGTGCGTTCCCTCCTCCAACACGGCGCATCGGGCTAGGCTTCTAATGCGGTCCGCGAACTGTCTGAGGGTCTCCGACGTGTTCCTTTTTACGGTCCATAAAAGCGCCGCGGCGTGTTGAGGGTTTTCTCGGCGGAACCAGGTTAGCATCTCGTCCCGGGTCGACTCGTACGCGTTGTCACAGTCGATGGTGTCATCCCTATCAATTAGGAATTGTTTCGCCGTTCCTCTGGTTTTCGTTCTCAGTAGTCTTAGTTTCTGTTTTTGGGACAACCCGTTCGTCACCGCGTCGAAATTGGCGAAGAACGACCCGACGCTAAGTGACCCCGGAACATCTGGGTCCCATGGTTCCAGTTCCAGTAACAGGGAACGTGGAATTCCGTTCTTGTCCTCGTCACAGGTTGTTGCATGGTACTTTTTTAGGAGGATGTTCATCTCCCTCATGGTTTCGGTGAGAGTATCCACCGCATCTTTTGTCTGGAAGGGTTGTGACCCTTCTCCGAGATCGTCCGCGTCCGATACCGACATGTTTAGGATCGCACTATAGAAAGCAATAGGTAATCACTGCACAGCCGATACGGTAAGCTTCGAAAAGGTCAAGGTCGGTCGTAAGTGTGTGTTACGCACCTGTGTGACGACACAGGGAGTATTTGTGTGAAAATATGAGGTGTTTTGTAACGGGTAGGTATAGTTTAAGAGCCGATGTCGTATTCCCTTGTACCACTTTTCCTTGGTGTTCTTAAGATAGGATGTTATGCTACCTACCTACCACCACTCAAAGTTCTGACTATATCGTTACGAATTTATTGAAAAGAATTTTAAAGGAAGGTACGGCTCGTCCCGAACACAAATGGAACTAGTGGATCCGTGCGGGGCGCACCACACACAGTTCGGGCAAGACACCTGTTTCGCAAACCTAAGTTGTTGGAACAGGAGCGGTACCGCGAACTGCGATTCGCAAGATCCCACCGTTTGCCACCAATTTGTAAGCTCGTGACGTTACGTACGACTTCCTAAAGGGGGAGTTAATCAATGAATAAAGATTTGATGAGGAATCGTAACTGAAGGTTACGGGGTTCCAGTTTAGGGGGTTAGGACGCAAGTCGGAGGGGCTTGTTCCTATCGTTACTTAGTGTGTTGATCAGTTCCTAATTATACCTAAGATACCTAGTGGTAGCTGCCACCAGTTTGAAATAAGTGTTCCTGTATGTCAAACAAAAGAAATAAAGGGACTAGGTACTTAAGGTTACTAGGAATGATGCGTTATACTTATCTGTTGGTAGCGATGTTGAAAGCGGCCGGTAGCAGGTGGCGGCGACACACTCTTGAAGTAACGAGCTGTAATGCTTTGTTTTTGCCTGAAGGGCTTATGTACCTGTGTATCGATATGAAAAGAAAATAAAGAGACTGAAAGTTACGATTGTTGTTACTGATTTATGAAGTTAACTACCTATTGCGATACACCATGAAAGATATTCGTCAGAACCAGGAGCGGGTGGTAGTCAGTGAAAAGGTGAGGTTGATTAGAGAACTACTTGTAATAATGAAAAGGAACGGTTCCTCCCGGTCCAATGATCCGGGAAGCCTGAAGGGCGATACAGTGTCGATATGTACAATGGTTTCTTGGATAATGTTCTTTGGTGAATGATAATGTTGAAAGTTCCTGTAGGTACTAAAAGTTACGACTAGGTACAGTTTGTTTCGACAAAGTTATTCAGGTACTTAGAGTTATGATCACAATAGCTATGTTCCTATGAACCTTTCTATTACTGAGACACTTCGCACCACTACCTATTATTGGCCAATAGATAGGAATTTTTAGTCACTCACGTGGAAGGGGTACCGAAGCGAGTCCTTCGTTGATGAGGCGGAGGTGTAAGGGGGTCGCAGGGTTCCGGACTGGTCCTTCGGCGTCCTCGTTCCTCGGTTCCTTGGGCTGGAGGTGTCGCGGAGTTTCCAGGGGAGGCAGGTCGGGGCAAGAGAGAGCACTTCTAAACTTTCCACACAGTTTAAAACCTAGTGCCAACACTTGTTGGAGGCGGGACGGTTTTTTTGGGGGTATCGAGCAGATTCGGGTCGGGACGATACAATACGGGGAGGTTCGCTTTCAGGAGAAGGGAGAGAGAGCTTCGAGACAGGCTAATTAGGCGAGCATCAAAGGGGTTATGAGCTGGAATCATTATGACAATGCTCTTTTACTCCTCATATCAGGTTGTCCAACTGAACACGCCGAAAAGCTGGTGATCTTGGGTAAGATGGATGTTGTCAGCTGGTCTGCTCTTCCATGCATGCTTTTTGGTTTATGTTCTGTGCTCCTTGGTGGTGTTTGGAGTGTTGGTGGGGGAGGCCAGTCCCAATTTCGGCCTTCTTTTCTCTTCTCTTTTCTTCCTTTCTCTCTCTCTTTTCTTCCTTTCTTCCTTTCTCTCTTCTTCCTTTCTTCCTTTCTCTCTCTCTTCTAGGACTTACTGCTGGCCAGGGCCTGCGATCATCAAAAGGGGGGGGGGATCAGGACTTACTGATGTCTGTGGCCTGTGACAATGGGGGTGGAGGGCGATCAGGGCTTACTGACGGCTGGGGCCTGAGATGGGGAATAGTGAGCAAGAGGGGGCTTGCTCACATGGGCGATTTTTAAGCTCATTAAAAGGTCGAAAAACTGCCAAGTGCGACCTATATGGTCAAGTTTGTATGTAGTTTCAAAACTACCATTACCTACAAATTAAAAAATGTAATTCGTAATAATTTTTTCTAGTTGCTCATGTTCCTTCATTTGTTTCAATTAGAGATAATATTGAGGTGAAAATGTATGTTACCTACCAATAATGATCGACTGTGATAAATTCCATTTTTTTCTTATTTATTCCATTTTACCTACCAACGGAGGACTATGATGACTCTGGGACCACGATCGATAAATTAATTATTTCTGAGCTCTAAACATATTAATCTGATTGCTGAGTGTCTCATACTAGTTGCTTAAATCGGTAAAACGTAACATACAAATATAATGGAGGGGTATATAAATTTTTTCTCAATGAACAGAACCAATTTTTTATTAGAAATATGAGACCGATACGCTAGTTGCGTCTATTGGGGCAAGAACTCTCGTTACGGAAATCACTGCTGGTCACTTTACACCGAGCAGCGCCGCAGTTCCAGGATGCGCTTCTCTGTCACCCTATTACAAAGTCACCTATTACTGGAACCTATTACCGGCCTGTCACTGTCACGTTGTCACCTATTACCAAAAAGTAACCGTTTCGCACATCACTATCGGAGACTGAAAAGAGCAACTCCCCCGAAGGGGGTCCACCGCGTTGCTTGGCAACAAAAGAATAAAAGAAAGAATGCAAGCGCGTTGCTCAGGTAACTAAAAGGCCTAATGGTGGAGTTGTGTTACTTGAAAACTTGAATATTTTACCACTTATTGAAGGAACCAGGTGAAGCCGAGTGAGAACTACAATGTATTAAATTTTAGAAATATAATGAAACTTCAATTCGGAAAAAAGGGTACAAAATAAAATACAAATTCAAAAGGCAAGTATGTAGGTAGGATGAGTAATGGCAACAACGATGCTTTGAAGTTATGACAAGAACGAGGTAAGTATTTAGTATAACAAAACCAAAGCGTTGCTTGACTTGACTTGACTTGACGGTTAAACAAGGTAAGTACGTTTGCCTCTCAAATTTTGGCTTCCTGCGTTCAACAGGAGAGAAAATGTCCTCGGAGCTCACTCAGCTGATCAGTGACCACTCAGGCGCCTTCAGCATTCTCCATTGACCCTGCCTCTCAAATTTCGGCTTCCTGCGTTCAACAGGAGAGAAAATGTCCTCGGAGCTCACTCAGCTGATCAGTGACCACTCAGGCGCCTTCAGCATTCTCCATTGACCCTGCCTCTCAAATTTTGGCTTCCTGCGTTCAACAGGAGAGAAAATGTCCTCGGAGCTCACTCAGCTGATCAGTGACCACTGAGGCGCCTTCAGCATTCTCCATTGACCCTGCCTCTCAAATTTCGGCTTCCTGCGTTCAACAGGAGAGAAAATGTCCTCGGAGCTCACACAGCTGATCAGTGACCACTCAGGCGCCTTCAGCATTCTCCATTGACCCTGCCTCTCAAATTTCGGCTTCCTGCGTTCAACAGGAGAGAAAATATCCTCGGAGCTCACTCAGCTGATCAGTGACCACTCAGGCGCCTTCAGCATTCTCCATTGACCCTGCCTCTCAAATTTCGGCTTCCTGCGTTCAACAGGAGAGAAAATGTCCTCGGAGCTCACTCAGCTGATCAGTGACCACTCAGGCGCCTTCAGCATTCTCCATTGACCCTGCCTCTCAAATTTTGGCTAACTGCGTTCAACAGGAGAGAAAATGTCCTCGGAGCTCACTCAGCTGATCAGTGACCACTCAGGCGCCTTCAGCATTCTCCATTGACCCTGCCTCTCAAATTTCGGCTTCCTGCGTTCAACAGGAGAGAAAATGTCCTCGGAGCTCACTCAGCTGATCAGTGACCACTCAGGCGCCTTCAGCATTCTCCATTGACCCTGCCTCTCAAATTTCGGCTTCCTGCGTTCAACAGGAGAGAAAATGTCCTCGGAGCTCACTCAGCTGATCAGTGACCACTCAGGCGCCTTCAGTATTCTCCATTGACCCTGCCTCTCAAATTTCAGCTTCCTGCGTTCAACAGCATCAGAAAGAAAACGTTGCATTGTTTTGTGGGTCGAAAATTTTGGAATGACCCCCAGAACTAAGACATATCCATGTCAAAAGCTCTAAAACCCAAAATGGGAAGAAAATTTTGGAAAATCGAATGTTTTCAACATTTGGCACGGATAATAGAAAAGATAGAACTGAGTGCATTGATACTCTTGTGTGTTCATGACACCTTATAATAACACATGAGAACTTGAGCGTCACATGTCGCTTTCAAACGTCCAGGAAAACTAGTTTCTAGGAAATTTGAATGAAATTGGAAAAACTCAATTTGGAAACCGCGGCTTCCACCGCGAAAGTTCCAAACAAAACAAAGTTTTTACACAAACGCTTAGTGAAGCCAACGTGGACAAATAAGGGGAAATCCGCGATTGCGAGATGACGGGAGCTTCGAAAGTATGAAAATTTCTCCGACAAGGAAACGAAAAAATCCATTCAAAAGTGAGTCGGGTAACAAAATGTTCAAATTTTTGATTTTCAACAATAAACCTTTGGAATCGAGTAAAAAATTTACCGCCCCTCAAAATTTGATGGTTTACATTTCAAAGTAAGTAAAATTCCAAAATCGAATTAAAAAGAGAAGTGGACATCGTCCCTATAAAGAGGAAAATCCACGGTGCACCGTCATTGAGATTCGATCATGCGAATTTGTATTCACCTATGAATCGCAGGTCAGCTCATATCTGTTGATACTAGTACTCAATCCGCAGCCGCTCAGGACTCCCGAGGTGACATCTTGCCCAGATCTGAGGGAACCACTCCCTTTGACAAATGAGCCCCTTCGAGGTAACCATCCCTATGTTGCTAAGTACCGTGAACCTCCTGCTCCTGTACAAAACGTAAGTGACCATCTCCATTCACTCAACTATTTTGTAGCCAGGCAGTCCGAGGGGAAGGATCTCCCGCGCTTTGGGGGTGAGCCGAGGGAGTACCCTCAATTTATTAGCCATTTTCGGAGAACTACCCGAATATGTGGGTATTCTAATGAGGAAAACCTAGGACGACTTCAGAAATGTCTCCACGGAGAAGCCAGAGATGCGGTAAGTATATGCTCTACTCGCACTGCCTGATAGCGTTCCCAAAATATTGCAAATCCTAGAGCGCCGGTTTGGCAGACCTGAGTATGTCATAGGGGATTTAAGCTCTCGGCTCAAATCTAGTGCTGTTGTAAATGAAAATGATTTTTCTGGCATTATCAAGTTTTCTGCAGAGCTTCAAAACTACGTGACTAGTGTTGATTTACTTGACTGTCAGGACTACCTAATTGAGCCTTCTATGTTAAATTGCCTAGTGAATAAGCTCCCACCTACTTTACGTGTTCAATGGGGCGAATATGTCGTAGGAATGCAGACGATAACACCGAGGCTCAACGAACTTAGATAGGAAGTGTGAAGCACTTAGCGTTATAGCCAGGTACGAAAATTCTAATGCTGAGAAATCCAACCAATTCAAAGACCCACTGCTTACCATCGGTCAACCTAAAACTTGCAGGTTCTGTACCGTAGGTGTTAATGACCTTGGTAACTGTTCTCAGTGGCTTAAGGAACCCGTCAAGTCCAGGTGGGCTTGGGTTGTTAGAGAAAAGGTATGCTTCAAATGCCTGAAACCTAATCATTCTGCTCCCAAGTGCAGGGGTGGGAAAAATTGTAATGTATGTAGGGGCGAACACCACATTTCCCTACATAATTCTCGAGATAATGAAAAAAAACCTTCTCACGCACACTTTGATGGGAACCTCATTGACGCTGAACCTTGTGAAATACATTCCGTTCATGCAGATCCGAATTTGCTTACCAAAACCCCATTGTCAGGAAATTGGACAGCACTCTTACGAGTTCTTCCAATCCGGCTCGAAGGACCAAACAGTATTACGGAATGTAATACAGATACAAAATCAAATTCAAATAGAATCTAATTCAAAGTAAGAACGCAGAGTTTCAGCTCGTCACAAAAGATAATGATATTTTTATTTCCCAAGTATTTTACCCACAATGATTGTTACAAACAAATGAATGACGAAAACAATGGAGTTGGAGCCTGGCTCCAACTACCTACAACTTCGCACTTGAATCCAATGACACTAGTACTCAATCTGTTGATACTACTCTCTCAATCAGTAATATTTTTTCCTCAAATTATTCAAAGAAAAGCAAAATCATCGACCTTAGAAAGGTTCATAGTGTAGATCTGACTTTCAATTTTGGAAAGAAATAATCTACCAATCATCTACCAATAAATAATAATAATCTTATATCATCAAGAAAAACGTTGATCCAGTATATTTAGTTTTTCCATATTAAATATGGAAAAATGGAAAATGTGGAAATGAAAAAAAAAGAAGAAATGGAAAATGGAAAATATGGAAATGGAAAATATGGAAAATGTGGAAATGAAAAAAATGTGGAAATGAAAAAAAAAGAAGAAATGGAAAATATGGAAAATGGAAAATATGGAAAATGGAAAATATGGAAATGAAAAAAAAAGAAGAAGAAACTGCAAATTTTGCAGTTTCTTCTTCTTTTTTTTTCATTTCCTCAGTGAGTGAGCATTACTTTATTTTATCTAAATACGTTCATTTGAAATTTAATTTTTTTCCCAGATTAGCAGGGTCTGCTTTACGTCAAATTTAATGCCCAGCTAAATTTTAGGCTTTAACTTTGTCACATACCAGAGTCCCGCACGTATTCCAACTGAAAACCCTTAAAACTTGAAATTGAAACCCTTGAGAAACGTTTCGGTCATGGATATCAAACCCACCGGAATATTGACGATGTTGACCAAGAAACAACTAATCAACGAATGTACACCACGCAGTTCAACTTCATTCACCTTGCTTTCCTCAGGGGCGTCGGGTGAAAATAATCGTCAGGCAAACAGCTAGGCTGCAAATTATTACACAACGGTTCATTTTTTCTGTATAGATCATGAGCCAGCAAAGAACTCAGCTTTGCTATTGTCACCAACTACCAACCATGTTTTATCTTCACAATCAAGTTTATTTGGAACGCTTGTGTGGGACACTTCACACTCCATTCGAAGAACTAAAGAATTCCTTCGTTTAGAAATTGTATTACTGATTGCAAAAGGAAGCAAAACCGAGTACAACCCAAAGAAACGATCGGTGATCGCATTTTGGTTAGCTAAAATTTGAAAGATAACCAGGCCTCTTTTGCGATTCATAATCGTTTTTCTGATTTATCCTAAGTTCAACCCTTAAGTTCTAGGGAACGAACAGTTTGTCCTTAAAAGCTATGGGTGGTATCATTCGATTCTAAAAATTCAATGGTAGGTAGTTACCTATCTTTAATTTGTGAAAAAACAATACCTTCATATCGAGAGTTTTCGAGATAGGGCGCCTTTGGAAGTTACATCCCTTCCATTTCACCGCTTAGAACTAACTGACATCAGCCAAAAGCTTCGGGGCACAACTAGACATGATAATTAAGAAAAGTTCCGCGGATGGACGGATTTTTTTATATTCGATATTCAAAATCTACACGTACCTTTGAGGGTGGTCCAACTTTTTTTCTTGAAAATAATAAACCAAAAAGGCCTAATCTCCGTTCAAATGCTGACCGAAATGCGATCGATGTTTTTCTTCAGGTTGGTTGGTAACAATGGCAAAGCCGTGTTCTTTGCAGACGAGTGATCTATATAGAAAACTCCCGATCGGTGGCTACAGCTTTCGTACAAGTACGCAACCATGAGAGACATTTTATGTAAGCGAAAATCATCAGAAATTTCCGCGTAACGCTCCCCGCGTGACGATTTTTCATTTATGTGCCATAGTAAAGACATAAAATGTCAAAAGAGAGACTCTGAATTTAGACCTAATAAGACGTGAAACCTTCATTATACAATGTTAAGCAATTATTTTCAAGTGTAAGATTAATTATTTTCTAGCTTATCAACTAGAAAAACGATTAGGAACAGTGAAATACAATGAAATCGGGAATGAGACACCAGCCAACGTCAAACAGCTGCTATTAGTGGTGGCGAAAGAACGAACTGATTTCCTTCCTTGAGATAATGTGGTTGGATGGATATGTTATGTCTTGCCATGCGTGGGCTAATTAGTATCCATGGCTCATCTTCCAAGGTGCTTTCAAGTTCACGAAACAGTTTTCCGACTGTTTGCTACAGCTGATAGTGAGGTAGTGGGGGTATAGCAATACTAGACCCCGCGCTGACCCCCCCGCCGATCGTCGCCTCTCACTCTAAACGGTCCCGAAAAATTCATTTTTTCGAACTGCTTGCCTTGCATCACTGAGTACCGGAGACAAGCCTTGCATCGCCCGTGCTAGTTCGCGTATCATCCGCAATCTGTCGTATCATCCGCAATCTGTCGTAGTTACCGACCTTTTCAACTCTCTGGTGTGTTGCGGGCTAGTATCCAGGGCAAAATACGTACTTTCTTATTCCATTCTCCTAATTAATCTAACTTCCTTGATAATTACGAAATAGTCCCTAAATATTATAAAAGTTATCCAAAATCGGCTAAATATTACTTGCAAAAATGGAAATATAGGAGAATCTCAACAAAAATTAATTTTTTTATTTGCATATTTGTAGTAAGGCAAACAGTGTTTGCTATGTTTGCCTGGAGGAGACGCCACTGGCTTTCCTCAACATAATATGGTTTGTCGATATATACGTCCAATTGTAGAGCAACAGTCCATTTAAAAAATACCTTCAAGGAAGTAAACATAACATTCACAGAAACAGATAGTCGTGGAAACCCGTTCATCGAAATGACAGCCTCCCACTCTGCAGCTGCCTCGACTATCTTCATTCAGTATCCTGAGGCTGCTCATCAAAACCCTAGGAATCTGGTGGCTGCGTAGACGTCTTTTCTGAGCTGGAATCCCATTCGTAGGGTTCAGTCAGGCGGCCCAAAGTCGTTGGATCTTGAGTGGAGTCCAGGAGAAGAGGTTATTCGCCGAGGAGCCTCTCAAAAATACATTGTTTCGGGTTATGGAAATAATGCTGGAGAGAACCAGACAGGATGACAGGTTAGTCTTTCACTTCCATGTTATTTTCACGTAGGTTCTCTCTCCATTACTCACTAATGCACAACTGGGAACTAAAAAAATAAAACAGCCATACCGTTTCTTTCTCTTTGCACAATTTGGTTGTCAATTTCTTGCTTCACAACCTCCTGTTCAACTATTCAGTGTTTCGTCTGCTGTGAACTACTTTTCGAGCTACAAAGCAGTTCTACCAACGGACACTTCTTGGTGTTTTTACCCGATGAGATTTTCCTGAAGCCTGCTTTTTAGGTACATTATTTTCATCAAATTAAGGTGTTAAGTTTTCAAACCACCAGATTTACATTGGAGGAAGGAATTAGAATGGGGTATTTCAGGTATTTTTCAGGGTATCAGTCAATTTTTTGATGTTTGTTTCAAAAGAGTATGGCTCAACAATAATGATAATCTGGTCTGTTCGTTGAGAAATGTTTAGAAGAAATTAGGGAAGCTAATAAACGTTGAAGATTTGAACAATGGCAGTAGGGTGTGAGGTAGCAAGTTGTGTGACGTATTAAGTTGCTCGCCTTGAAAAAACTATCTTTGAAAAAAGTATCCATGCACAGAGAAGAGATAAAAACCCTTTCCTGGGGGTAAGCTACCTGAGAATATCATGGATACTACAAAATACTTAACACACGCCAACGGCCTGCCATTTTTAGGACGTCCCACACTAAGACTTAGGCGTCCTTATGCGATTGATCTGGAGTGAAGGTGGACAACACACAACAGAAAAAAATAACCACACACTAATCCGTCAGTGTGTATGTCTGTATGTGTAATTTTCGTGGTTCTTTTTTCGACGCGGAAAACTATCTAGTTGTGCAATAGGTCGCCGGAATTTCGAATTTTGGTTTATTATTTTCAATAATGAACCTTTGGAATCGACCAAGAAAAAAAATTTTAACACCCCCTCAAAATTTGATGGTTTACGTTTCAAGGTACGTAGAATCCAAAAATCGAATAAAAATTTGGCCGTTCGCACTTTTGCCACTTAGCATTGACCGATTTTGATGAAATTTGGTATGTAGGCTCCATTTGGGGTCTAGTTGTGCCCCGAAGCTTTTGGCTGCGGTAGGTCACTTCTAAGGGTTCCAAAATCAATTTTGAAATTTTGAAAACGCCCTAACTCAAAAAATTTCGATATAAACGTATTGTTTTTCCTTCAATTTAAGATTCTATAGAATTTTTAGAATTTTTTGAGACCACGCGGAGCTCTGTAGGACAAACCGTTCGCTTCCTACGAAAATTTAAGTGTTTATTTTGAAATATATATATATAAATCAAAACACGAGTGTGAATCGCAAAAGAGGTCTAATCTCTGTTCAAATTAGAGCTGATCAAAATGTAATCAATAGTTGGTGATTTTGATTTTTTTTTTATTTTTTTTTTTCCTTCATATTGGATGGTTGGTGATTTTGTAGACGAGCGATCTATATAGAAAAATAATAAACCATTGTGTAATAATTTGCAGCGTTTTTCTTTTTAAGGTGGAGGAAGGGGGGGGGGTTACTGCTCAAAAAACGTGCGTTTTTGGGGACAATCTTGTATAGGTACCTGTAAAATCAGCCCGGGCCTCCATTTCCAACCAATTTGAGTGTTTCTTTTATTGTTCGATTCAGAAATCTTCCAAATTGCACACCAGCGTATCAAAATTAGCATGGGGAGGGGGCTAGTGGGGGGGATATCATTCACAAAATATCGGATTTTTCAATATTTAGGTTCCTTTATAGCTTACTAATTATACCTCCGGATTTTCATGAATTATTCTCTGTACCACCATGGAACTAATAGTGGTGCCACCATGGTGCCAGGACACCATAAACTGCATATTTCGTGGGTTTTTTTGTGTTTCACCTTGAATACGGAAATAAACATAGACGGACTGCCTACCAAAACAAATAGATGAAAGCTCAACGTTACGAAGTATTGCAGGCTTTGGTGCCAGACTGGCAACATTATGGGGGGGGGGGGTGCATGTTGGGTGTCGTAGATCATGGATTTTAAAATACTCTTCAAATTCGAGGCTCCCATGCCGCTGGAAATGTAATGGTGGATGAGAGGGTTATGGTGATGGAGGGGGGGAGAATCACTAGTTCTTGCCTAAATTACTTAATAAATTACATCGAGTGAACAGTTTTTTTTCGCTTACCAACTGGTATCAATTGACCTGATGCTTATCCAATGGGACGTCCCCTGGAAAGCATGCATTACTTAACAATAATTAACGTGGGATCTCTTCAATTAATTTTCTACATGTTATTGTAACATTTGGGCAAAAAGTTGGAGTATGTAGGTTTTAAATGGTGCTAATCCAAATTTGAGGTCAAAAACCTAAATTTCCGACCCACCGAAATACCCACACAGAAAGGAGGGGGCAACCGTTTATCCACCAGAGTTGGGCAAAAATTAGCTCTGAAATTGAAAACTAAAACCTAAAACTAAATTATTCCCGAACAGGAACTAAAAACGGAAACTATTAGTTTCAGTTCGACTTTCGAAACTAACTGTTGGAACTAAATTAGTTCCAAAAGTTAGTTTCAAAGTTGCGAATAAAAATTAAAGTAGTTTCATATTTTATTCGTAGTTTCGGAACTAAAAATGAAACTGGTTTTTTTTTCTTCGCGTTTTTTACTGATTTGAAGGGGGATGTGTGTTTCAACGAAATATGGGTGCTGGGTGCGAACAAGTTTTTTTTTCAGGGTCGTAGAAAAACAGATTCAAATTTGCTCCCTTCCCCACCATTGAACATCAAACGTTTTTAGAAACGTATCGAAGAATTGAGGGTGATGAGTCATCATTATGTCTGGAGGAAAAAAATGAATATTTTATTGGATTGACAAAACTGTTCGAAAAATGGAGTACAGAACAGAAGAGTCCTGAGACAATGGAAAACGTCATAATGAAAAGATGTTTTATAAACTCAAAACCAGTCTGCTGCTTAATTTCTGTTAAAAAAAAATAATGTTTGTTCCAAAACGCAGAAATTTGAAATAGTCGAAAAAGAAGTATACAGAATGCAGATTATAAAAAAATTAAATAGGAATCTGGAGCAAGTGAACTACCTAACTATTGAGAATATGAGAATATTCAGTGATGAGATTATTAATTTTACTTCCGAACACTTTTTTTTTTTTTTTTTCGGCAGGTAGGTGAGAAAATCTTTAAGATCCACAGGTGGAGTTGGATCTCGTAAGATACCCTGAAGGATCCGCGACTTCAAGGTTATGTGGGATTCAAACCCACTAAAAAAACACCTCCTTTTCTCCCACGTTGGATGATCAGCCTGGAACTGTTTAACACATTAGTTCAGGCTGAGTCCTGGGGCACTTCATCAGTTCTGGATGGCGGGACGGACCAGGTGTTCCCTTCTCTGTCTCTCTCGTTCTAACAATGTCTTCCTTGTCAGGATACTCTCTGCGTACGCTGCCACAAGACTCCAGCTCCTCTCACCTTCCAGCATCTTGCTGACGACAGCTTCTGGTGTTGGAATTTGGGGAGTTAATCCCAGCTCTGCCAGCAGCTGGCTTCTTTCAGCCGCCCATTTGGTGCATTTGAAAAAGGTGTGCAGCGCATCATCATCTTCTCTCTTCTGACAGTGCGGACATGTTGGGACAGTTACCTTTCCCATTTTATGTAGATAGGCATAAAACAGTCCATGTCCTGTGAAGAATTGTGTGAGGAAAAAGTTCAATTCTCCATGCTTCCTGTCCGTCCATTTCTGGATGTTTGGCACTTCCGAACACATTCACCTCAAATTAGTAAAAAACGCTAGGAAAAAAAAAAATTAATTTGATTTTTAGTTCCGAAATTACGAATAAAATCTGAAACTACTTTGGTTTTTATTCGCAACTTCGAAACTAAATTAGTTTTCAGTTTCAACTTCGGTTAAACTAAATTTTTATTCAAATAATCCCAACTCTGTTATCCACTAGTCATCAATTAGTGGGAATGGATTTACAGTTCGCACGTAAGGGTGCAGAAGGAGGACTTGTTACTCTATAGAGCTTCCACGAACTAAATTTTATTAAGAAGGCACCCACAAAGCAGGGTATGTTACCTGTTTACTTTCTGCCGAAATAATTTTGATAGATTTGCTCTAATCCTCCTGAACTTCTAACTGAGGCTATTCTAAGTAATGCTCGTTTTTCCACTATTTTTTTTGTTTTGTATTAGGTAACTATGTGCATCTCAGGTTAGGCTACATGTTTGTCTCTGTTGGTATCCCACAGTGCTGATGGCACTATAACAATCATTCGTGGCCTTTTCCAGCTACAAGAAGCTAACCAAGGCACTAAAGATGAAGAGTTCACTAATGCCCAGGATAATGCCGGTAGGTTATTCCTCGAAGATCCTTCAAGATGTCTCGACTGTTTCAGGATGTGGACTGAAGACAGCCTTGCGATCTCTTAATTTTTATTGATTCTCAGGTAGGGTAGGTACCTACCGGCTATCGATAATTTGTTCTGTGTGCTTAGTTCTCTCCAGTCTTAGGGCTGGGAAGGTAAGTAATATTATTATTGATTGAAAGATCCACACAAAAGATCATTCTCTGTTCCATTTGTCCTTGTAACCTGATGAATAGGGTATTTCAGTCAATGAGGAATTTCACCGAATTCTGTTTGCATTTTTCTTAAATAGCTAATGGTGTGGGATAGATGAAAATCGGGCTGATTTGGGAAAATAAGTCTCCTGTTATTTTTGGGAGACAGTCAAAATTTTTAATTTCAAAACTAACCGGGAAAACGGACGTGAAGCGGGAAAGCTCGCTGATTGGGCTGTTCGGATCGCCGTCTCCTCCCAGTGTTGCCCATTGGGACGACGAAATCGTGTTTTCTAAGAGAAAAGTTATCAAACAAAAACAGGGGAAACCTAACTTTCCCCATCTTGCTTTTTCTATTTTTTTCTTCAGTTTTTCGATTTCGAACTTTACTGTTTCGTGAAATTTTGCATCTGGGGACTATGGATTTCTTGACCTCAGCGCTTCAAGCGGCCATAAATGAACTATTCCAGCATGACGTCATTTTCCCGTTTTTTTTAAACATTCGTATTTTCCACACTGTTTTGTTTATTCGTAAATTAGGAAGTTCGGGCTGAAAGTTTGCCTTAGGAGGTTTTTCGAGGTGCTAAATCCGATTTTGAGGTCAAAAATAGGAAATTCCGACATGGTGAAATTCCTCATTTTTAAATTTTTTTCTCAAATGTGTCAGGAATAACGGTAATCAAGTCTGTTTGTCAAGAAAATGTTTAGAAGAAATTAGGGAAGCTAATGAAAGTTGACGATTTGAATGATGTGAGTAGTACCTAAGTTGTTGTGAAGTATTAACTTGCTGACCTTGGATCGAGACATTCCACTAATCCCGTGTGGTCTCAAACGCCTTGTGGCCTTGGTTACTACAAAATACTACGCACAAGCGCCTGCCACATAGTGTGTGTGTGTTCAGGGAGGCCCGCCTTTTTTTCAAACGTGTGATCTCATTATTTAATTTTTCTACCTCATGCTACAACATCCACAACCTATACTCTAACCGTTACTCACTGTATACTCTCTGTTTCTACAATTACTTACTACAATTACTACTTTTTGCCCATTGATAAAAAATGACGCCTATTGATAATCAATGGGCAAAAAGTCGGAGGTTTTCAATGGTGCTAAATCCAAATTTGAGGTCAAAAACCTGAATTTCCGACCCACCGAAATACTCCATTCGACTATTTTCTGCTGAGAATACTGCAGCTAGCTATCAACATGATACGAAAAACTGCTAGTTGATCCAAAGTTACAACAAGAACAAGAGAGAGAGAGTTAGCTAGTGTTATGAGTGGTTTAGACTTAGTTTTAGAGTTTTTTTTTTACTCTTCAGAGAAGCTTTCGACCAAACAAGAACAATCTGCATTCACGGCTCCAATCGAGATCTAAGAGTAGCTCTAGCGCTACCTCCAGATCACACACCCTGGGACGAGAAGCTGAGAACGCGACGTCTTCCTGAAGTCTCTTCGGGGAATAACCTCTTCACCTGGACACCAATCCTCGTCCAACCCTCAGCCGTTGCTGGTCCGTCGAACAGCGATTCCCACTGTTGCTGGAAGACACCTCATACAGCCCAGACTTTTAGGTTTCTGGATGACTCCAGGATGATGAGGATAGTGAGGGACCGTTGCAACTGGGGAGCTTGTCATCTCCAGAGGGATTTCAGGACTATTATTATCATCAGCGGCACCACGAACTTTTTTCCTAGTGCGAGAGATTCACAATAACCCATGTTTGGGTGGAACTAGTCATAAGATCCAAAATGTAATAAAAGAAATCGTACTAAACGTAAAATTAGGACAAAATAGTAATAATAACAATAAATCGAAATTTATTATTAATAAATGACACAAACTAAGATTCAATAAATCAAATTAAATTTAACAAATTACACCAATAAGATTTAATAAATCAAATAAATAGTCTACCAACATTAATACGAGGGAGACTCAAACATAAATAGGCCTTTTATTACTAATTTTTTTAAAGGAAATAAAAACCTTTTGAATTACTTTTTCACATATCGATCCCTGGCTCGATGCCACACATGATGCAAAAATCGAAAAATATTTCGGACGTGTCCACATCCAGTTGCGCACGAACTGATGAAAGTGCTGAAAACAATAATTGTATTCACAATTATTACGGATTCTCCAATACGGTACGTAGATAATAATTATTATTAGAGAGTTCCTAGTGGGTTTGGTTCGGCTTAGATCCGGCGCGCCGGAACCGGATCGACGCCATGTTTTCAATACGGCGCGCCGGATTGCCTCCTAGTGATGTATTCGACCGTAACAATACGGCGCCATATCGGATACGGCGTGTTCTTATCACAATTCGGCGCCGGATTGAGAGCATGGAAGAAGTATATTCCAGTGTGTGTGTAATACGTCACGCCGTATCAAAAACCACTAGGAACTCTCTATTATCTACGTACCGTATTGGAGAATCCGTCGTAACCAGCAAGTCGATTACAGGAGGCGAGCACTTTCGATGTAAGGACATCATCTTCAGGCCGTCGAGAGAGTACTAAAGTTTGTCAGTCCGTCGTTCTATTTATATACCTAGTCTGGTCGAAAATGAGGTGAAAGGATCAGAAAGGAAAGGGGGACCACGTGGTCTTCTATTCTAGAATATGAATATATTATAAACTAACTTATTGCTAAAATTATTTACTTTTTTAAAATTAAATTTTTTTTAAATTTTATTTTAGTTAGTTGATTACTTTTTATTTATTGTTTGAAATTGCGATATCCTAGGTCGTTTGGTTGTCTGGAAGTTAGTGAAGTCATAAGGGTGCTGTTTGCGTTTGTAAGGAGTTAATGGTTCGTTGTCTTTTGTTTTTTTTTTTTTTTTTTTTTTTTTTGTTTTTGGATGAGTTTGTCGAGTGGTTTGAATACAGTGTCTGAGGTAGTGTCAAGTAGGTTTTTGTTAGGACGTCCCACAGTAAGACTTGGGCGTCCTTATGCGATCGATCTGGGGTGAAGGAAGACAACAGAAAAAAAAAAATAACCACACAGTAATCCGTTTTAGACCATTCTGAATCCAAATCCGCGAAAAAAAACCATAGGTGTATGTCTGTGTGTGTGTGTGTGTGTGTGTATGTGTGTGTGTATGTGTATGTGTATGTGTGTATGTGTGTGTGTAACAAAATCTTGTGTACTCTGCACAGGCCTTAGTTCTCAACCGATTTTCCTGGTTCTTTTTTTGTTCGTCGCGGAAAACTATCTAGTTGTGCACTACGTCGCCGGAATTTCGAATTTTGCCTTTTAAGGGAGGGAAAGGGGGGGTTAATGCTCGAAAAACGTGCGTTTTTGGGCATAATCTTGTGTACTCTGCCCAGGCCTTAGTTCTCAAACGATTTTCGTGGTTCTTTTTTCGTTTGACGCGTAATACTACCTAGTTGTGCACTACGGCGCCGGAATTTTGGATTTTGCTTTTTAAGGGGGGGAAAGGGGGGGGTTAATGCTTAAAAAACGTGCGTTTGCGTGCATAATCTTGTAAACTCTGCCCAGGCCTCAATTTCCAACCGATTTGCGTGTTTCTTTTTTTGTTTGACTCAAATAACTTCCGAGTTGTACATGATTTTACCAGAGTACCAAAATTCGCAAGGGGAGGGGGTGAGTGGGGGGATAATATTGTAAGCCGCAAATTGAAAAGGGAATTGTTTTTAATAATTAAAGAAATTTTGAAAAT
Organism: Apolygus lucorum; assembly: GCA_009739505.2. Classification (NCBI taxonomy): domain Eukaryota; kingdom Metazoa; phylum Arthropoda; class Insecta; order Hemiptera; family Miridae; genus Apolygus; species Apolygus lucorum. The sequence goes on from CM019178.2 coordinate 62,752,417, forward strand.
TTGGTATGGTAGCGTGTTCTTTGCCTGAGGGGCGTACCCTTCCCAACCTACGATCCACAAGCTATCTCGTCTGAACCAACCTGCCTTTTGGAGATACTCAAGGTGAAATCAACAACAACAAGTTGAGGAACCATAAACATCTATAATTAAGAAAATAGGAATTTTAGCATTTCACAGGATAAATCAGTCCACATTCATCACAGGTAACGTCAAGAAAAAGAAATTTGTCACTTCGTGACCAAAACCATAAACATATGTAAGTATTTTCAAGGTACGGGTATCGGTACCCTACTGGTACCCAACGAACAGAAACAAAGGTACGTATGTTGGTGACCACGTGGGCCACAGAAATATAAAGTAATTCGATAAAAATCAGAAATCAAGGACAATATGCTCCTGGAATTCAACGGTACCTTCAGGTAAGTATTTAAATGAACAATCAGGGACGCGAGGTCCAAATCAAGTACCTCAACTCCGAGGTAGGCAAGTATTACGGCAATCTCAGGTAAGTTAATTATAAGAAAAGATATTTAGTGAGTAAGCAACAGGTAAGTATCAACCCCGTTACTTTAGAAATAAAAACGTAGAGTTATCCAACGGGACAAGATCAACCATCAACAAGGTAAGTGAGAAAAACACGTGAAGACCTAGGCGTCCTAGAGAAAAGCAGATCGACCAGGTAAGTTTTAGAATTTAAGATAAGGTAAGTATGTTACTTTAAGTTGTTCTAGATTTAAGATATACAAAAGAATTTACTAAATCAGGGTGGAAGAACCACCACGAGGACTTACAACACGCTTGACGCTGTATCGAGGTACGCACACGCGACCGTGACTACGCGTCGGTACGGGCGGTGACTGAAGTTAAATTATGGGTTTTAACAGTAAAATTTAACAAATACAATAAAATAAACGTGGCAAAAGATGTCATACAGTGATTTACCAACGATTTGACTGGGTACTTTACCGTAATTTCACCGAAAACTCGTCCGAAAGCAGAAACGCAGTAGGTGGAAGACGATCCCGTGGGCGTCTTGAAAAGGAGAATTATTACGGGCGGATTCGCAAATTCGCACGAAATCCGACCGCTGTAGTTAAGTTCAATTTAAAGAGTTCTTCACTTCACAGGGGGAAATATCCCGACAACAAGTCCATCAACTAGTACAAAAAGACTGACTTCACAACGTTCAACCGGCCAACAGAGAGAGGCATTCCTGAGTCACGTCGAGATCGAAACTGCGCCTTCCAGCGCGAGCGGGTCGGCGCTCCCCTCCCCATCGTCTCTCTCCTTCTCCACCGCCTTCCCCATCACCACTCCTACCTCCTCGAAGGCCGTGGGCGGTGGTTCTGCCGCGCTTTTACGAATTTGCGGCTTACAGAACCCCTCCCTCCTCTGGGAGCCGTCGTCCTCGACGGTAACGTCTTGAGTGGCTACGCTGGGTATGGGCATGCGTCGTCCAGGGTACCGCCGGGTGAACTCCAACTCGTACCGGGTACGCCGACAATGACTGCACGTGGGGGCCACCCCTGTGTGCGGCGGATTACAGTGGTTTGTCAGCTGTCCCCGTTCGTACCTCTTCAACAGCCTCTCCCAAAAGGCCTTACAGGATGCGCATCGAAAGCCCCTCATCACGGTGGGTGGTCTTAGACAGATTGGGCAAAGGGCTCGCTTTTTGGACTCCTTTTCAGCATTCACTGCACCGTCGGATCGTCCCACAGTTGACCTTGGTAGACTGGTGAACCCCGAGTTATGGCGAGGTTTGCGGACGGAGGAAGATACCGAAGTGGGCTCGGAGTACTCCGGGTCACGCTCATCCCCGTCGTCGTCGGTGTCCTCTCCAAACGTGTCCATCTCCTCCTCCATCTCCACGGCACTCCGACAGCCTCTCCCTGTCGCCTTTCGTTTGGGAATTGGACTATCCAGTTCTTCTAGTGATACGGCGGTTCCGGCATTTAACTGCACCACCATGCTGTCCAGTTCCCTTGTGAGTTCGTCCACTCTTTTCTGCGACTCTCGCGCCTTTTCGTCCGCCAGTTCGCATCGGGCTCTCCATCCTGCCACCTCAACCTCGTGCATCCTCCATTCCGGAAGGAGCGCCGTCAGCCGCTCCAGACCGCCCATCCCGGCTGCGTAGAACGACTCCAGCATGGCGGGGCCATCCGCCAGTCGCATCACCTCCATGGCCGCCGCCGCCACCTCCACATTCTCCATCGCTGTTCGCTCTTGATCCCTGGAGCGAGCCGAATCACTCAAAGCGACTCGGGTCAAGCAATTCTGACAGGCCGTCTCATATGCTTTCCGTATCCGTCGCACCGACGGCAGGGCACGGGCAGGCGTTTCATCCTCCTCCATCGACTGCTGTTCGGAGTTCCTCCGATCCTCCATCTCCTGTTGGTTTAACAAAACATTCCCAGGTCAGTTTCAATTTACGGTAATTTAGCGTCTTCATGTACCTCATCGTTTCCTACCTATTCACTGTATGACATGCCACTAATCTTTCTATTTTTACATTTCTTTCCAGGTTCGTCTCTACATGATCACCGTCTACGCATCTCTGCTTAAAGGTAAGTTAAACTAAAAGTTTTTTTTTTTTTTTTTTTTTTTTTTACAGGTATTTTTCAGCCACCGTACGCACCCTACACCACTCCGTACCCCGCGCTAACCCCAGCCAGCACCCCTTTCTCATGTAGCTTTTTGTAGTCACGGGGCGGGCGAGCTCGCAGGAAATACGTACCCTCGCCCGTACCCGTCTCGCTTCTCCCTCCCGTCTCCATTAAGGCTGGGTCAGTCAATGGGCTTTTGGTAGGGGTACCCTCCGTACCTTCGTCCGGCCCGTCCAACTCCTCCAAAATCGGAAGGTCAGCTTCCTCGTTCCAAGCGTCATCCAGCTCCCAATTCTTCTCACGTTCCGGGGGTTCCTCAGGCACCCGTACCTCGGGCGCAGTTCCCGCATCCGGTTCCTCCAGTACGGCATCATCAGGCACACCGTTCACCGTGGCTGGCTTCAGTCTATTTATATGGACCACTTGTTGGCGAGCCCCCAGCAAGTCCTGAATTTCATAATTCACGGCCGAAATTACCCTCTTCACCCTCCAGGGCCCCGACCAGGGACTCCAAAACTTCCGGCATTCCCCGGAGGGTAGGTGCATTTGTTTTAAGTACACCCGATCTCCCTCTTTGTACTGCCTCGTGCTTCGTCTTCGATTTATCCGGTCCGCTTGCTGCTTCCATGCCCGATCCAAGCACCTCTTGGCCATCCTTCTTGCCTCCATTAAAGTGCGCAACTCGACTGAGCGGTGACCATCGCTGGGCCGGGTCCACTCAGTTGCATTTGGAAGGCGCAGCTCCCTTCCGTACGTTAAAAAATTCGGAGAGTACCCCGTGCTTTTATGTGGGGTGGCTCTATAAGCCGCCAACACTATGGGCACCATTCGTTCCCAGTCTCTCGTCTGCCGGACCACCTTTGCCATTATGTTAGCGAAGGTTCGGTGGAACCTCTCGCACACCCCGTTCCCCTGTGGGTGGTACGCTGTGGTTTGCACCTTGGTGATCCGCCAAGTCTGACAGAGTTCCTGAATGAGCTCAGAGGTGAACCCCGTACCCCTATCGGTCACCAATCTCCGGGGCACCCCGTGGTAGGGTATGTAGCGTCCTACCAACACGCGAGCGACCGTTTCAGCCGTTGTGTTGGGTACCACATATGCCTCGGCAAATTTGGTGTAATGGTCCACCATAGTCAAGACATACTTGGGGCCACCCAGTGTCACCAGTGGTCCCACGAAGTCCATGCCCACCACCTCCCCAGGTGCCGAGGGTATCAGTGGTCGCTGTATCGGGGCCGACGAATGTCCCGGTGCATTCCTCCGTTGGCACGGCTCGCATGCGGCGATGAACGCCTTCACATCCCTCCGGATCTTCGGCCAATACCCCGCCTGACGCACCAGTCTCTCCGTCACTTCCACCCCCGGGTGCCCAGCCCAAGCACTACCATGACACGACACCAGTACCCACTCCCTAATTGTTACGGGGATCAGAGGTACTCGTCCCTTCTCCCCCTCGACCTCAACAGGGATAGTCCATACCCCGTCCTCTCGTTGCACTCTATCCTGGTGTTTCGCAATCATATCCTGCACCCACGGGTCCATATCCTGCGCCGCCCCCATCAAGGGTTTCGGGACCTCCACATTCACGGCAGCCACGTGCATCCGACTCAATCCGTCAGCGTGACCCATGTTCGCGCCGGGTCGGTACCGCGGCTCAAAGTCGTACTCCGCCAGCCTCAATGTCCACCGACCAACCCTCGAGGTCGGGTCCCGCAGTCTCAGCGCAGCAGTCAGCGCCATATGGTCCGTCTCCAAAATGAACCTCCTTCCCAGCAAATACTCCTGATAGTGCCTGCATGCCCAAACCACCGCCAAAAGCTCCCGCTCAGTCGCCGAGTACCTAGTCTCCGCGTCGTTCAGTTTCCGGCTAGCAAACGCCACTGGTCGTTCGACGTCCCCACATTTCTGGGACAACACCGCTCCCAGCGCGCTCTGAGAGGCATCGGTGGCCAGTATGAAGTCCCGGGTTAAGTCCGGGTAGATCAACACCGAGTCGGATAAGAGAGCCCCCTTCAACGCCTCAAATGCCTTACTCTGCGCCTCTCCCCACCCGAAATCAGTCCCCTTCTTGAGGAGTCCAGTCAGTGGGGCCGCCATGCCCGAAAATCCAGGCACAAAACGGCGGTAGAAGCCCGCCAGCCCCAAGAAGGCGCGCACCTGACTCGCCGTAGTGGGAATGGGGAACTCTCGCACCGCCCGTATCTTCTCCGGCTCCATACCGACCCCCTCGCTCGTGATGCGATGTCCCAAATAACTTGTTTCCTGCTGTAAGAATTCGCACTTGCCAAGATTAGCTCGAAGACGGGTCCCTCTAAGTCGCTCCAACACTCTCGTCAGGCTATCCAGGTGAGCCTCCAACGTCGGCGAGAATACTATGATGTCGTCCAAATAGACCAAACAATCGTGACCAATCAGTCCGTCGAGAGCATTGTTCATTGCCCGCCGAAAAGTTGCGGGTGCATTCCGGAGGCCGAAGGCCATACGCGTGTACTCAAAATGGCTCCCCAAGACTGAGAACGCCGTTCGCTCAATGGAGTCGGGGTGCATTCCCAACTGATGGTACCCCGACACAAGATCAATCTTCGTGAAGTACCGGCACCGCCCCAACATCGATAGGGTGTCCTGCAAATTTGGCATGGGGTAGGCGTCCGCCTTAGTCAGCTTATTCAGACGTCGGTAATCTATACACATACGCCATTTTTGGGGTTCCCCCTCCGGTGTCTTTTTCTTAACCAAGACCACCGGGGCCGACCACGGACTCTTTGAGGGTCGGATTACCCCCTCCTCCAGTAACCCATGGAGCTGTTCCTCCACCTCCTCCCGGAGGGCGTGGGGTATCGAATACGGCCTCACATGAACGGGTTCCGCCTGTCCGGTGTCAATGACGTGCTCCACACCCAAACGACACCCATCCCGGTCGGGTTTATCAAACACCTCCCCGAACCTGTGAAGGATTTCTCCCACTCGGCTCCGCTGTCCTTTGTCCAGATGTTGTAGCTTAGTTACTAACTCGGTCCGGGTATCGGGCCGTTCCTGGTCCCATCGTTCCATAGGCATCTCCTCCGCGTCTCCAGCCGCGTCTCCCGGGTCGTCGCCAAGGACTGCCCCAATCCTTCGGAACTCGATGTCCCCGATTGGGAGTCTCGTCACCGGGTAGCCCACACTCTCGACCGTCCCCTCAATTTCCAACTCGATGCTCCCGTTGGTTTTCCTAGCAGGGTCCGCCATATTTCTCCTCAGTTTGGCCATCGACACCTCCGCCCGTCGTTTAGGGATGGGCATCTCCATGCGCGGCCCATCAATAGGCACTTCCATACCCGGCTCAACCTCGGGTTCCTCCAGGTACGACACGAGTTGCTGTACCTTCGTACCCGGCTCAGCCACGGGTACCCCCACACGAGGCAAGAGTTGTGGTGCCTCAGTATCCGGCTCAGCCACGGGTACCTCCACATGCGGCACGAGCCGTGGTGCCTCAGTATCCGGCTCAGCCACGGGTACCTCCACATCCAGCTCGACGGTGGCCACGTCCAGCCTCGGCTCGACGACGGTCAAACCAACCCGAGCCACCACCGACTCTTTCCGGCGATCTGCGACCCCGCGGCACGGCGCCACCATAGCCTCTCGCCTATCCGGACGGATCAGAAGCGGTACCTTCTTCATAAGGTCTAGACCGAACAGGTCGAGGCCGGTTCCTTCCTGAGAAAACACCAGAAAAGTATGCCTGGTCACAACCCCGCACACCTCCACCGTCAGTTCCTGTTCACCGCAGAAGTTCAGCCGATTTCCATCCGCTCCCCACGCCATAGCCTTAGTGGGTCTCAACAACGCACCCCCCACCGGTTTCGCCAGCACTGAGATTGCCGTACCCGTGTCCACGATCAGCTCTCGGGGCTCTCCATCCAGGGTAACGCCCAACCTTATTGGTTGCTCCATTTGAGAGCGTACCATGGGCACATGCCCCATAGGATACGCGTGAGGTTCCTTCTGCACCGCTTGAGTCGCGTCCTCAATAGCCGGCACTTTTGTACCTCGGGGATGGGACACCGGGGTTAACAACTTCTTTTTATGGCAGTCAGTTTCGAGGTGCTCTCTTACTCCGCAGTAGTCGCAGTAGATGGTTTTCTGGGGGTTGTTCACACAGTCCACCGGAAAATGCTCCATACTAGCACAGAACATGCACGGGTACCTCGGCGTTGGTCTGGGGGGGGCTCGTGCCCCCGCCAAGGGTACCTTCCCAGTGTTCCGCGGGCATCTCGCCGCAAAGTGCCCCGGCATTCCGCATTCATAGCATTTTCTTTCTTCGCGTACCGCGACGGCCGATATTCCCCACTTCGTGTCCTCATCCGAGTCCAACTCGAGCGTCTCCCTCAATTCCTCCGCTCTCTTTAACGCGGCCTCCAAGGTTTCAGGGGGATTGTTGGTTAATAAGGAACCCAGTTCCTTAGGCAACCCTTTTATGAACGCTTTTAAGGTTTTCCGTCTTACCCAATTCTGCCTCTGTGGGTTGGTCAAATCCGGCCCCTCCTCCTTAACCGCCGATCTCGCCAGTCGGTGTACTCGCTCCGCGAATTGACGCAGCCCCTCACCTTGCGCCACCCTTGCCGCACACAGTGACGCGGCCGACCGTTCCGGGTTCTCCGTTTCGAACCATGCCAGCATCGCCTCTCGTGCCTCATCATATGGGTTGAGTCCCGCATGCGTTTGAGCGTTGTCAATCAGGAATTGCTTGGCTGTACCCTTGACTTTGGCGCGCAACAGTCGTATTTTTTGGTTTTGCGTTAGGTTTCCCGCCACCTCGTCGAATACCTGAAAGAACGCGGTCACCGGCAGCGCCCCACTTTCGTCCGGGTCCCAATTTTCTATTTCCAAAAACATCGAGCGAGGCACATCCGTGTCGGGTACTACCTGAGCCGCATTACTTCGCCCCTTTCCGGCCAGGTCGTTATACGCCCTCATCAACCTCTCGAGTTGACCCAGCACTCCGCTCATCTCTACCTCCCCCGCTCTCCCAGGGTGCTGGCCCGGTTCGCTCATTGTAACGGTTTCCACAAACGCTGACTACCTGAGTATCTCCACAAGCCCGTCCAGACGGATTTATTACGATTTCTATGAGTTCGTGAAAAGCGTACTTTTCATGAAATCCCCTAAGCTGCCACCAAATCTGTAAGCCGCAAATTGAAAAGGGAATTGTTTTTAATAATTAAAGAAATTTTGAAAATTTGGTATGGTAGCGTGTTCTTTGCCTGAGGGGCGTACCCTACCCAACCTACGATCCACAAGCTATCTCGTCTGAACCAACCTGCCTTTTGGAGATACTCAAGGTGAAATCAACAACAACAAGTTGAGGAACCATAAACATCTATAATTAAGAAAATAGGAATTTTAGCATTTCACAGGATAAATCAGTCCACATTCATCACAGGTAACGTCAAGAAAAAGAAATTTGTCACTTCGTGACCAAAACCATAAACATATGTAAGTATTTTCAAGGTACGGGTATCGGTACCCTACTGGTACCCAACGAACAGAAACAAAGGTACGTATGTTGGTGACCACGTGGGCCACAGAAATATAAAGTAATTCGATAAAAATCAGAAATCAAGGACAATATGCTCCTGGAATTCAACGGTACCTTCAGGTAAGTATTTAAATGAACAATCAGGGACGCGAGGTCCAAATCAAGTACCTCAACTCCGAGGTAGGCAAGTATTACGGCAATCTCAGGTAAGTTAATTATAAGAAAAGATATTTAGTGAGTAAGCAACAGGTAAGTATCAACCCCGTTACTTTAGAAATAAAAACGTAGAGTTATCCAACGGGACAAGATCAACCATCAACAAGGTAAGTGAGAAAAACACGTGAAGACCTAGGCGTCCTAGAGAAAAGCAGATCGACCAGGTAAGTTTTAGAATTTAAGATAAGGTAAGTATGTTACTTTAAGTTGTTCTAGATTTAAGATATACAAAAGAATTTACTAAATCAGGGTGGAAGAACCACCACGAGGACTTACAACACGCTTGACGCTGTATCGAGGTACGCACACGCGACCGTGACTACGCGTCGGTACGGGCGGTGACTGAAGTTAAATTATGGGTTTTAACAGTAAAATTTAACAAATACAATAAAGTAAACGTGGCAAAAGATGTCATACAGTGATTTACCAACGATTTGACTGGGTACTTTACCGTAATTTCACCGAAAACTCGTCCGAAAGCAGAAACGCAGTAGGTGGAAGACGATCCCGTGGGCGTCTTGAAAAGGAGAATTATTACGGGCGGATTCGCAAATTCGCACGAAATCCGACCGCTGTAGTTAAGTTCAATTTAAAGAGTTCTTCACCTCACAGGGGGAAATATCCCGACAACAAGTCCATCAACTAGTACAAAAAGACTGACTTCACAACGTTCAACTGGCCAACAGAGAGAGGCATTCCTGAGTCACGTCGAGATCGAAACTGCGCCTTCCAGCGCGAGCGGGTCGGCGCTCCCCTCCCCATCGTCTCTCTCCTTCTCCACCGCCTTCCCCATCACCACTCCTACCTCCTCGAAGGCCGTGGGCGGTGGTTCTGCCGCGCTTTTACGAATTTGCGGCTTACAATATTCACAAAATATCCGATTTTTCAATATTTTGGTTCCTTTACTACTTACTAATTGTACCCAAGCTTTGAAATTGAGGAAAAATTCTCATTATACCTCCGAATTTTCATGAATTATTCTCTGTACCACCATGGAACTAATAGTGGTGCCACCATGGTGCCATGATGCCATAAACCGCTTATTTCGTGGTTTTTTTTTGTGTTTCACCTTGAATACGGATGTGAACTTCGACGGACTGCCTACCAAAACTAACAGATGAAAGTTCAATGTTACGACGTATTTCCGCTTTGGTGCCAGACTGGCACCATTGTTGGCGTTGGGGTGGTGGTGGGGTGGGGGGGGGGGTGACTCTAATTCGCATGTTGGGTATCGTAGATCATGGATTTTAAAATGCTCTTCAGATTCGAGGCTCCCATGCTGCTAGAAATGTAAAGTTGGATAATGGTGGGGGGGGGGGGGTCACTATTTCTTGCCTAAAGTAATAAATAAATTACATCGAGTGAAACAGTTTTATCACTTAACAACTGGTTAAACTGATCTAATGCTTATCCAATGGGACGTCCCCTGGAATGCATGCATTACTAAACAATATGTTTGTTTTTGGATGAGTTTGTCGAGTGGTTTGAATACAGTGTCTGAGGTAGTGTCAAGTAGGTTTTTGTTTATTATACGTCCGTCAAATTTACGTGGTTCGTATATTTCCAGTATGTTCAGTCGTCGTCCTGTCTGTTGTGGGTGGAGGAGTGTCATGTATGCCCCCTTTCCTTTTTGATCCTTTCACATCCCTTTCACCCAGAACAGAACGACGGACTGACAAACTTAGTACTCTCTCAATGGCCTGAAGATGATGTCCTTACATCGAAAGCGCTCGCCTCCTGTACTCGGCTTGTACGACGGATTCTCCAATACGGTACATAGATAATAATTGTATTCTTATAACTAGCGGAACTAACCCCATTCATTTAAAACCTGCTGATTTTCTAAACGCTCTCCGCCAAGTGCTTAATTGAGGGCCCCAAACATGTGGTAATCGCATAGTGAAAGGTTTGGGCTGTAAGGTGGATGTTCCAGAGCAGTTCAATGGGATGGGGAATATGCCCCACTATTTTTTAATTTTTTTTTTTTTCCTAAGAGGGTTCACTGATATGGAAGAAAACCCTAGTATGCTGCTCGAAAAGGCATCCAAAAAAATTAGAGAATTTAAGGAAGATGGAAATTTTAAATGTACCGGGAGTCTGTGACGTGACGAGTTTTCCCTTACGACAGCAGCGCTACCTCTGATAGCTAAACACACGAGTGCGCTGCGAACTGACAGAAAGAACCCAGACACGAAAGTGACGAAAAGAAACAATTTTACTCATCTTTTATGCAATATGATTAGTTTATCAAGCATTATTAGTCTTCACCTTCTTTTGTTTAGTTTCTATATTAGTTAGTTTTGAATTGTCCTCTTGTTGAATTCTGTAGTACTTGTGAGTATTGAATCTTCTTTTATATCTATTCACTTTTGTAAAAAATCCATTTCACACTTTTTCATTCCGCTCCATAGTTTCAAAATACCTGTTGCCATTGTTCCCTACTTCTGTTCTTTCCATTCTGTTGTCTAAAGGGTTGTTGAAAGCTCTCCACAAATAAAAGTAATTGGAAACAACGTTCTTAAGAAGATGCCTTATCTACCTTGACGTCAAAACCCACATAGCTTGATTGAGACAAGTGTTGGAGCAACTGCGGCAAACTTAACCTCGCCAAATGCATGTTTCTGAGTACACACATGGAAGAAGGTAGGAGGAAAGCTCAGTCAACGTTAAAAACGTGACGAAAAATCGCCCCCCGCTTTCAGCACAACCTCTAGGTGGCGAAAGGAAAACATAGTCCCTCGATAGTATACTGCTCAGTCGCTAAAGCGCAGCTTTGTCACTCTTGCTCATTACCGCGGGCTTTTTCAAAATTGCACCTCATCAATATTACTTGTGAAGTACGATTTTGGACGCTCTTTCCTCTATAACTATCATATAGTTATAGAAAAAAATACCAGGAGAAAAGGAGTAACGGTAGGTATGTACATACCTACCATGAAATGAAATACGAAAATATTGTGCAAGAAAACCACTGATTGGCACAAAATATGACGAGTGTAATTTCTTTTCAATATCAAAAACACAACAACAATTTTTTCAATATAAACAACTAACTAAATTACAACAAAACATAATGTCCAGGGACTGTAATTACACTACAATATCATCATCTATCATCTGCACCACTCTTATCACTGCATTTCTGCTGAGGCGTACCTACTGGTGGTCTCAAGTGATCGGAATTGACATCTTCCAACACTACTTCATGTTTTGAATAAGTGAAAAGCAAACTAGAGACGAACCACTGTAGATTAACAGAAAGACGAGAAAATTAAACTTCAAGAGACGAACCACTATCAAACTGAAAGACGAGAAAACGTACGTTAGCAACGAGCAACATTGGAAAAATACGTAGGAGTAACTGTTATCAGGACTGGGGGAGGGGAAGCGTTACGAGCTCTCGTGACTGTGAATAGTACTTCTTAACTCTGTTCGCCACCTAAAGAGAACACTACTGTTGCAGTGAGGAGAAAAGGCGCACGCAAGAGCCCATTGAAGTGAGCTTTCCTTCTATCTTCTTCCATGGTACACAGGTCATGTACTTAGGCCATATTTTGTCTGAGGCAGGACTTCAATGGACCCCTCGAAGGTGGACTGCATCCAGAACTATCCAGCACCAAAGGACTTTTACTGTCAAGATACCCCCCACTTATTCGAATCACTAGTACCTAACGATCATGTTTACAAACATCATCATTCTCACTACTCACGATTATCTACGTATTAATAACTGAGGAACACTCATCTCACCACATTCAAAAAGTCTCAACACCAAGACATTTCACAGGTGACTTCTGGGTTCATCTCAAAGTGAAATCCGTGGGTAATGTTCCGCCTGCGAGATAGGTTTTCTCAAACGTGCACGGAGGATCTGTAAAATAAGAGTCATCATGGAATTTAATTTGGTTGCTGATATTTGATAGACGGAGTTTTGTAGTTTATTTTTTTACTAGCTGAACAGCCTGCTAAAGGCAGGCAAAAACAAATCGTAGATATGTAATTTATTTAAATAGAAAAAAGTATGTCAAGTGGGTGTGGCACATAGCTTCCTCGTAACCATAACCCGATTGTGTAGAAGATCCGAAGCATAGAAGTTGATTTCAAACATCAATCTCCAAGTACCTTGCAGTGCCCTCATAGGGGAACATCTATCTACACGTCAACCGGCAGAATCTCTGAATATATAGCACTTCCATGTCAAATTCAACCTTTTCCAAATCGAATTCATCGTTTTCCATCTCAAATTCAACCTTTTCCAAGTCAAATTCAACCTTTTCCAAAACAAATTAAACCTTTTCCAAGTAAAATTCAACCTTTTCACCATTATTAGGGAAGTGACGAAAAATACGCACAAGCCCTAAATGTAGTGCCAAATGCTTGTTAGTGATTGGGGACTGTGCTGAAAACAATAGTAGGTAGAAGTAGGTAGATGCCTATAAATGAAACAAAATTGTTATCTTGTTTTTTTGTCAAAATTGTTCCTATTTTGTTGGTGTGTGTTGGGCACGATTGCGCATGTGCGCAATATGCGCATGATTTAAAAAGGCAATAACACAATGTGTTATAATGTTTAAATGTCATTTAAAACTCAAGTGCATTTTTAAAAATATAATAATTTAGGTTATGATAACAGAATCCACGGAGCGTCCCATTCCCATGAAGAAGGTTAGCACCAACTTTAGTTTTCCATAGATTCATGATCACGGGAGCTCGCCACTGCATTAAGGCTGAGTGTCCCCGATTTTAATAAGATTTTTTTTTCAATGGGTGGAAGCACTTTCAAAGACAAACTTAAGTAGCTTCCCATTTGCAAACAAAATGGAACATTTAAAAACTGCTTACACAGATTTTCTTTTTTGGAAAGTAAATACAATTTTGTTGAATTATGTTTGAAAATGTTAAAATCAATTTTGAGTAACAATAATTCAAATAAACCAGGTTTAGGCCTGCCGCAAATTGAACCCAGCACACGCACAGCCCACGCCGACCCCATCCCCAACCCACGACCATGGGCTGGGTCGGGTACCGCATATTGAACCCATTCGTGTGCCACAACCACGTTTCGAGATGTTCCCCAACTCGCTGATTGAGCTCCTCCTGGATCTCGATTCAGAGTCAGAGACTGAGGAAGTCATTTTTTTGTATTTTTCAATTAAACGAAAAAAAAAGTAAAAGAAATACCTATTTAGCTGGGAGAAGTACTAGTGGTGAATTTAAAGTGTTTTCAGAAGTTCATGACAATGTTTTCAAGGAAAGTTTTCGGCATACCTGGGAACAGGTTGGCGAAATTCATGAACTAATAAAAAGTGACGTCACGGGAGGTGAATGCAACGCCCAAAAACCAATCAGCAGCGAAGAAAAGTTAGCAGTATTTTCTAGAGGGGGGTGGTGGGGGTTAATATTGCATTGATAAATAAATTTCTCGCTTCAGGAACGAGTATAAAATTCGGGAAAAAGGTGTTAAATACTGAAAATGCCGTAAATTTGAATTCTACCACCCCGTTAGGTGTTTTCTAGAGGGGGTGGTGGGGGTAAATATTTTATTGATAAATAAATTTCTCGCTCCACAAACGAGTTTAAAATTCGGGAAAACGTGTAAAATACTGAAAAATGCAGTAAATTCGAATTGTACCTCCCCGGTAGGTGTTTTCTAGAGGGGGTGGTGGGGGAAAATATTTTATTGATAAATAGGATAGGAAACAACGCACCCACGACCCACGAAAACTGTGCGGCACATACAAACGGACCCACGCGTGGAGAGCAACTGAGTGGGATAGCCGTGGCCTGGGTTCAATATGCGGTACCTAATGCAAAACTGTGTTTCACATTCCTACCCACGCGTGGGTCGGACGTGGGCTGTGCGTGTGCTGGGTTCAATTTGCGGCGGGCCTTAAGGCAACATTTTGAAAAACCCCGTAAATAGGATATTGAAGAATGATATGACAATCACAATCCGCTTAATCATTAAATCGCAATTTAAAATGTAATTACAGCTTCATCAGCATTAGTAAAATTGGCTAAAATTAATGAGGCACTAAGGGAGGGACCCCTTCTTCTTCAAGCCATGAAGGAGGGCGCCTCCTCAAGAAAGACTCGCCCGAAGGGTCTGACCTAGTGATGTGCGAAATGGTTACTTTTTGGTAATAGGTGACAACGTGACAGTGACAGGCCGGTAATAGGTTCCAGTAATAGGTGACTTTGTAATAGGGTGACAGAGAAGCGCATCCTGCTACTGTGGCGCTGCTCGGCGTAAAGTGACTCGTTACCAGCTGTGATTTCTGTAACTAGAGTTCTTGCCCCAATAGACCCAACTAGTGTATCGGTCTCATATTTCAACTAGATTGGTTCTGTTCGTTGATAAAAAATGTATGTACCTCCCTATCATATTTATACAGGGTGTCTACACTTTCGATGGGCATAACTTCAGGGTTCGATTCTACAAGGTATTTCCAACAAAAAATGTCTCTTAGCAATTTTCTTTTAACCCACTCAAAATTCCTTTTTTTTCACTTTAAAGTTTTTCTTCGCTTTTCGACCTTACGGCACTGATATGGTCATAACTCCCTTATTTCTCCTGAAAATTCAAATCTGACTACACCGTTAGAAAGAGCGTTAAATTCCTAAGCTATCTAGTGCAAAATCAAAATATTTCAGTGATAAAATAGTTTCAAAAAATCAAGTCAAAAAGCCAACTTTAAAAAATATCCGAAACTTGACTTTCTTCGACCAAAGTTTTCACTCTAAATCCCTGCCCATTTCGATGGGCGCTCTTCGGAGAAAACATACTCAAATTGTCAGCTTTTCAACGGTCTATCAATTTTTCTTTTTAACTTTCAAATTGGAAGAGTAAATCAAGTTTGAATGCTAGAAAACGTGTGTTTTACAAGCAAATCCAGTGTTTTAAGCGGTTTATGGTCCCCCTCGACCTCAAGATGTCTTGACGATTTTGGTATCATTTCCTATGTAATTTTTTTTATGCTGAATCCAATAGTGATACTTCCGAATGATTCCGACTGCTAGAAAGTGGATTTTTTGAAGAAAACCTTCGTTTTTCGTACATAAAATACGCATTATTCGTAAATGTGGTAGTGAGCATGAAGTAACACCTTTCTACTCAACAAAAACTTCAATCAGCTAGAAATTCGGTGTTTTTGTTAAGTTCAAAGGTGTTACTTCATGCTCACTACCACATTTACGAATAATGCGTATTTTATGTACGAAAAACGAAGGTTTTCTTCAAAAAATCCACTTTCTAGCTGTCGGAATCATTCGGAAGTATCACTATTGGATTCAGTGTAAAAAATTACATAGGAAATGATACCAAAATCGTCAAGACATCTTGAGGTCGAGGGGGACCATAAACCGCTTAAAACACTGGATTTGCTTGTAAAACACACGTTTTCTGGCATTCAAACTTGATTTACTCTTCCAATTTGAATGTTAAAAAGAAAAATTGATAGACCGTTGAAAAGCTGACAATTTGAGTATGTTTTCTCCGAAGAGCGCCCATCGAAATGGGCAGGGATTTAGAGTGAAAACTTTGGTCGAAAAAGTCGAGTTTCGGATATTTTTTAAAGTTGGCTTTTTGACTTGATTTTTTGAAACTATTTTATCACTGAAATATTTTGATTTTGCACTAGGTAGCTTAGGAATTTAACGCTCTTTCTAACGGTGTAGTCAGATTTGAATTTTCAGGAGAAATAAGGGAGTTATGACCATATCAGTGCCGTAAGGTCGAAAACGCGAAGAAAAACTTTAAAGTGAAAAAAAAGGAATTTTGAGTGGGTTAAAAGAAAATTGCTAAGAGACATTTTTTGTTGGAAATACCTTGTAGAATCGAACCCTGAAGTTATGCCCATCGAAAGTGTAGACACCCTGTATATGACGTTTTACCGATTTAAGCACCTATTATGAGAATTAATTTATCGATCGTGGTCACAATGTCATCATAGTCCTCCGTTGGTAGGTAAAATGAAATAAATAAGAAAAAATAGAATTTATCACAGTTGTTCATTATTGGTAGGTAACATACATTTTCACCTCAATACTATCTTTAATTGAAACGAATGAAGGAACATGAGTGTGAAAGGCGGAAAGCGAATAGCCAGGGCGAACTCCCAGCTGGGAAGATTAGGTTCACCGCGCGGCCGACAGATCGCGTAGGCTTCCACAACCCAGGAATTGGACGGGAAGTATAATGACCTGTTGGCCGCTCGATCTGACTGATAAAGAAGAGACGTATGGGTTAATTGTCGGGAAGGTAATTAAATGATGATGATGATGATTGGTTGGTGATAGTTGTTTTGTTACTCACTGAATGAAAACCACTCGTCCTTCAAGCCGGCGTCCTTCCTAGCAGAGGCGACAGCTTGTCTGAGTGCGAGCGGCATTGAGTACGCCATGCATATCGGAGGTTCACCAGTGGCTATAAAAAATAGTTAGTTCAACATCAATAGGCACATGTGAAGTCATATTGGGTCTTAAAACAACCTCCAAATTTGAGCAAAATTGGACTAAGATTTAGATTTATTATACAGGGTGTTAAGGATTGGAAAACTTATCGTCTGGGGTCGATTCTACAACTAATTAAGCGAGAAAATGTCTTTTGGCAACTTTTTTAGCCCTTTGTTTTTCCAATTTTTATTTTTTTTCTCATATAAGTATTTGACTTACATCTACTGAAATTACCTACCATAACTACCTAAATTTACTGTAAAATGAGGGCATCGAATTTCTCACCTTTCTAGTGCCTACAAGAGACTATTTTCGGGATCCTGATGGGTGAAAAATCAAATCAAAGAGTATTTTTTGTCAAATTGGCAAAATTTCCTATTTTTTCTTTTTGTTAATAGGGTTTTCCTTTCCCCATGGTTTTTCATGTACCTTATCATCAAAAGCAAGATCTCAGCTTGCTTATAATGAAAAGATATTTCACAATCGAAGGTACTTGAGTATTAAACGGAGGCCACCTAACCTATAGAAATATTTCGTACCGGATACCAAAAATAACTACATAATTGGAAAGAACACACTTTAATAGATTTACAGGTGAAGTTTAGAATTAATCTGACGCCTGGTTCTGACGTTGTGCAACCCAGAACGCAGCAATGTCGGTCAGGATGGAGTTGAAAGCGTCGCCGCCGCTAGTGTGGCGGGCCACCACAGAAGCCAGCTGCTATCCCGAAACTAAAACTAAAGAGAAGCCTTCCATGCACTGGTGAACGCATGGAAGTAGAGGGAGCAGCTGCGCCACCAGGAAGCAGCACCTCGCAGGCCAGTACGGAGCAATAGCAGAGTGGGGGAAGGTCACGTGGAGGAGGAGACGGTTGGATCTGCGTCGTAGGCAGGCGTCAGTAGTGTCTGAACGGAGCTTCGCACTTCTCACTTTGTATTAGAGCCCACCCCAAGTTGAAGTCTGTGTGACAAAAATCTGTGTGATAAAGGAACTGTGTGAAAATAGCTGTGTGCTGAAATGTTGTTGTATTAGAGCCCACCTTACGAACTTTTGATCATTTGGAAACCAGATCCTCGGGCCCCGGGAGACATTGGTGCACGAATTCGCCCTCCCAAGTACTCCAACGAAGATACTGGACGACCCTGGCAAACCCCCAAAGGACTTCCCAACGAACTCTCTCTCTCAAAATAGTCAATCCGGCAAATTTATATTCTTTTGTATATGTTCTCTGCAAAGTTCCTCCTAGGATCTAGCTAAATTGTATTTTTCGTTGTCCAAAAGGACTTTATTTGAATTCGATAACACGGTGTTTCGAAACACGATTCACCACGTGGTCTTTTGATTTTGCTTGATTCGATAACATCTTGTTCCGAAACACGACCCGCCACGTGGTCTTTGATTTTACTTTTGATAACACCTTGTTCCGAAACACGACCCACCATGTGGTCATTTAAGGTTAACCCCCTTCAGGGAGATTTACGTTATATGATACTTACCTTACCATTTTGAAGTCAAACCATTGAGTTTTATTGTTTTATGTTGTTCCTTGATTGATTGCTGAATTCTATACTTTAAATAGAAGTTTATCGTTCGTTCTTGTACTTGTTGTTGAGTCATTGAGTACATACCTGAACATTTTCCTGGAGCGTAGTAGAGTCAAGATAACAAAAAGTGGTTAAATACTTACCTGAATTGCTTACCGTAACCAGAGCGGAAGAAGAGTCACATGAGTAGTAGTCGAGGATAGTTCACTTACCTGATTTCACGAAGTCCTGAAGTACCTGAAACAAAAGGAGAATAGTTAGAGTCAAATAACAAGCAAATTATACACAAATACGTAATAATAGCAAGAGTTATAAAGATCTATACTTACCTTGGTCACTTCCGACATAGTAAATCATTTTTCGGTATTTCCAAAGGGAAATACCTAGTCAACGATACCGACGCCGCTCACTGCCGACCGCTACCTACCATTCACGAAACACGGTAAGTGCACTTGCATTCATACTAGATCGTAAACGCAAGGACTTGTTTTAGTGGGTTTTCAAATGTAAATTCAATCGCCTCCACCAGGAAAACGCACTATTACACTAGCAGTCACATCAGATCGCCACATGTATTCTGCCAAATAGCTATCCAAATTGTGGCGAAGGTAAAAAAATTGGAAAAATTGGTAGCGAAGGTAAAATTGTAGAAATTGACGAGAGTTTGTTTACCAAGCGTAAAAGTAACGCCGGGAGAGTGCTACCACAGCAGTGGGTGTTCGGAGGTCTGTGCCACGAAACAGGACAGCGAACAATACTAGTTAATTCAACAATACAAGACTATTATTCACAACAATACTAGAATAGTTCTACTACAACATCTATAACAATTTAACCTTCTATAAGTGCCGCGGCGCGTTTTGTAATGGTGGCCTCCGTTTAATACTCAAGTACCCAATCGAATTTAAGGGAGAATTTGTGTTTAAACGCGGAAAAACGTGGATTTATTTCAACGAAACCGAAAAAAATTTATCGGGTTTTGACTTCTGTTAAAACGTCGATTTCTTTGAAAATTCAAAAATTAGATTTTTTCCTGAGAATAGGTATTAGATATGTTCATTTGGAAATTTGAAATTCATGCTTCAGTACACCAGTATTCAACAGTACCTAATTGGCTACTAGAACAACCATCTAAAATACCATTCTTCCTATCCAGCCTTTTACGTAGTGGGCTGTTCAATTACACTTCTAGAGTTGGTACCACTGTCAGAAGACCGGCATATGAAGTGATCCTTTCTTTCCTTATTTCATGATACGACTGTATTCTAGTCAAACAATAAAAAGTAAGTTAACACGGTCTAATGTAACTAAAAATAGTCTTACTTTTAGAGCGAAGAACTCCAAGTGGATTTGGTGCATTTTTCCGGAGGGTTACTCGAAAGTCAATTGGTATATCTTTAGCACCTGGTGGGTAATAATCCTGTAAAAATAACAATGAATGAACTGACTTTACATCGAATGAATATGCATCGTCTTTTTTCGCTTATTATTTTCAAATATAAACCTTTGGAATCGAGCTAAATTTTAAAAATTTCAACACGTGTAGAATCCAAAAACCGAATAGAAAACATTTTCTCCGTCCGCAGCACTTTTCTTAGTTACCTGGACCAATATAGAAATTTGTTATATGGGCTCCATTTGGGGTTTAGTTCTGCCCCGAAGCATTCGGCTACAGTCAGTCACTTATAAGGGTGAAAATCAGAGGTTTCAAAACGCCCTAGCTCGAAAACACTGGATTTAAATGTATCTCAACGATTTAGCATACAATTGAATTTGTTTGGTCCCTACCAAAAATGATTCGAATTTGGCGGTCGCTCAGGAGTGGAGTTTAGGTCATGATGTCCCTTGATCCAGAGTATGAGGTTCCTTCTTCGTGGCTTCGGCTTGGAACCCCCACCTAACGCGGGTTGTTTTATTGTTTTAGTTTGGTTTTCAGACATCTCGTTGTGTAAAGTTGACTCGATTGTATTTACATCGTGGATAATTCAGTTGTAAATGTGAATTTTCGTTAAAATAAAAGTGTTGAATTGGTCGTGAACGAGAGTTCTTAGTTCTCATTATTTCCCGGATCGAACATTCTGGTGCCGAAACCCGGGAAGGGTAGGATTAGGTTCGTGTAATTTCCGACTAATCCTGAAAGTCATCATGGGAAAGAATTCGAAGGAAAAGAAACGCAACGTAAGTCGAAGACATAGACAATCATCGCCTCAAAGTGGTGAGTCCGATTATGATTTTCCTACCGATTCTACTCATTCTCGAAGCTACGATCTCGATCTCAAAGAACTCGACACTCACACTCGCCCACGAACTCGATCACAGAACAAATTACAAGAACTCGCTCAATCACAACAAAAAGTATATTTTAGTCCGCATAATCTCCCAATTAACCCAGTTGTACTCGATTCGCACATTAATAACACACCAGTAGCAGTAGGTGCAACGGGAGGTGCAATTCCTAAGGTTTCCTTGAACGAACGTTTCACCAATTTCAGAGTTAATTTTGAGGATGAATTCGATCGAAATCGTGAGTCAAGGAGTCAGCCCAATGCAGCCCGTAGGATAGTTGAAGAGATTGAACTGCACACAGTTTTATTAGATATGCTACCAGTGTTTACTGGTGATGTTACGAAATTTCCTGAATTCTTGACTGGGTATAAAGTTGCCGTGCATGAGCGAGAAATTTCGAATCATTTGAAGCTATCTGCACTGCGTCAGAAGCTGTCAGGACCACCCTTAGATTTGATTAGAAATTTCGGATCTTCACCAAATGATTATCTGCCTGCGTATTCGTCTCTCTTGAGGCGTTATAATAATCCATTTCTTACTGCTACTACCTTACACGAACGTTTGATGTCAAGGCCGAAAATCGGATCGCAGAATAGTACAGAGTTGGAAAAATTCGTCTCAGACTCACAAAATCTTTACACAGCAATCAATAATCTCAATTTACCAGACCCGCTGGATTTTGCCAGATTCATTGACACATACAACAGATTGCCCTCAGATCTTAGGGACCAATTTTATGAACGTTACATCAAGGATGGAGAAAGTTTACCCACCTGCGACCAATTATTTCGGTATTTGAATAAAAAAGCAGACGTTTGCCGCGCTCGTTCTCTTCATGGAAAAAATGAGCTTTATGTTAATCGTCCGGAGCTACCTGCGCGTCACGTTTCTGGGGAGCGGTTCTCTCGTCACAGTTCCTCGGAACAGATATCGAACAGATATCGTTCGCCTTCTCCAAGATCTCGCGAATCTTATAAAATTCGCCCTGTTTCTGCTCAAATGAGAGGCAAATCCGATCCAACTTGCTACTATTGCAAGGATAAACACTTTTTGTATCATTGTGAACAGTTCAAGTCACTGTCTCGCCAAAGTAAATTGAATTTCTTGCAGACAAACAAACTGTGTGTTAATTGTTTTTCGTCCAAACATTCCGTTCAAAATTGCACATCTAAGCGAAATTGCACGTTCTGTGACGAACGCCATCACACATTTTTACATGTTATCCCAGGTACCTCCAGTGGCGGTTTGGAATCCCGTTCTGGATCTCCCTTTAATTTGGCCAATGTCACTAGCTCTCCCACATCATCACAATATCGTCCTGAGACAAATTTGAACACCTCGTCGTCCCATTCAGGACAAAGTGTGTACAGGGCATCCAACGGCCAGCGTACTGAGCCAGAATTTAGCACTAACCATACACGTTCCCTGACTTCCTCATGTTCTAGTACCTATTACGAATGACTTCCAGGCCAGCACGATGCTATCCCCCACTCATCCCCCTTCAAAAGTTCTCAAAAGCACTCGATCTCGAATTCAATGAATTTGGATGTTATTCCTACGGCTATAATTAATGTACGTGGGAGTGGGGAGACATGGCATCGTGTGCGGGCCATTTTTGACACTGGTAGTGAAATCAATGTCATGTCTGAGAGTTGTGCACATCGTTGTGGCTTCAAGATATTTCCTGCTTCTGGTTACGTTGCTGGAGTGGGTGGTACACCGAACATTAAAATATTAGGAACAGTTTTTGGTCATATATATCAGGGGAATGGACGCAATGATATACCTATTTCCTTCTGCGTGTTGGATCAAACTACTCTCGAACTCCCATCCCAATGTTTACCTCGTCACTACTGGCCACATCTAGAAGAACTCAGTCTTGCTGATCCCAGCTTTCACGTTCCATCCCAGGTCGACGTTCTGTTAGCATCTGGCGTTCTGAATAAAGTTCACTTGAACAAAATTATGTACTCAATTCGAGGCTCTCCCGAAGCACATCTCACTTCAGTTGGTTGGATAATCACTGGCTCCTACCAGAATCGTTCTACAAAAAAGGTCTCATTTCACCCCGAAGTTCAGGACAATAGTTCAAATTCAGCAGAATACCGTCGGAGTCATAAGGAGCGTAGAACATGCACTCAACTCCTCAGTTCCCTTCCAAGTTCTTCGAAAACTATTAGTACAAAAAATGTCTGTAAGGAACTCTTACATAGTACTACAGTTCCGAAGCCACAGCGTAATTCAGGACCTGCTCACCGTTACAGTCACTCTTCATCAGGTCAGCAGCACACATCGCCCCAGTCCAATGAAAATAGGTCTTCCTCGGTCCATATCTCTTCTTACCGCTCTGCTATATCTAGTTCTACTATCTGGCCTGTACCTACTCGTGTTGCACTGGATTCCCACATTCAACCTGTTGTTCTAACGACCACGTCCAAATTTGAAAATGAGTCTGATCTTGTAGGATTGCTCGAACGAATGTTCAAGTTGGAATCAGTTGCTGAAGTTTCACCCTATACTCCGGATGAACTCATGGCTGAGGAATGTTTCAGGAAATCATGTGTCCGCCAAGCTGATGGTCGCTTTCAGGTTAGCCTACCCCTTTCACGTCGACCTGAACTCTTGGGTGCCTCTCGGCAAATTGCCATGAGAAGACTGTTTCAACTAGAAGGAAGACATCGTAAGAATCCTGAGCAGCGCAAGGCGTATGAGCTATTCATGCGTGAGTATCTGGATAGTGGCCACATGGAACCAGTACCCCCTCCTTCAGCTAATCATATCACATATTACCTTCCTCATCACTCTGTGCATCGACCAGGCGACCCTCCTTCTAAAATTCGTGTTGTTTTCAATGCCTCACAAGTCACTACATCAGGTCATTCTTTGAACAATATTCTTTTGCCAGGACCTCGTCTACAGTTGGATATTTCTGACGTTATCACCAGATTCCGCCAGGATCGTTTCGTGTTTACTGCTGACATAAGGCAGATGTTTCGCCAAATTCAGCACCCTGAAGGTGATCGTGACCTTCTTCGTATTGTTTGGCGTTTTGATCCCGATCAGCCGGTACAGGATTTCCGAATGACTACGGTCACCTATGGTACAGCTTCAGCACCATTTCTGGCTGGGCGTGTGATCAAGGAGATTGGTGATGAAGTAAGTCAATCCAAGCCAGAAGTATCTTCCATTCTGCATCAACGAACGTATGTTGATGACATCAACGGTGGTGCTGATACTATCAGTCATGCCTTGTCTATCAGAGATGATCTCCGAACTACACTAGCATCTGCAAAATTAGAATTACGAAAATGGGCTGCCAATGACCTACGCTTATTGCAGGGTATTCCCAGAGATCATATTCTTCCTGCTGCTTCTTCTGTGGTCATGGATGAGGATGAGGACTCAGTTCTTAAGGTTCTCGGTCTGTGTTGGTGTCCTCAGGATTTCTTCCATTATCGACCATCCCCAGTTCAACAAATACAAACTAAACGCCAATTGGCTAGCCAAATTGCAAAGATTTTTGATCCCCTAGGTTGGTTAATACCAATAACCGTATATGCTCGAAAGATCTTCCGGACTGTGGTTCAGGACTCCTATGAGTGGGACCAACAACTTCCAATCCACGTTCTTGAAGACTGGTCTATTTTAGCCACTGAACTCCCTGTTATTGCTGATCTGAAAATACCCAGGTTTACCCCAATCCTTGGTCAGAACTTATATCTTATCGGGTTCGCAGATGCCTCAGAGAAGGCATATGCCGCTGTGGTATACCTTGTGTCCATATCTCATAACTGCAATGTTGTTCGCTTGATCGCAGCCCGTGCTCGAATGGCTCCAGTCAAACCTGTGACTTTGCCGAGACTGGAGCTCTGTGCTGCGCAACTCTTGTCCTCATTACTGCATAGAACTGCTGCACTTTACCCTAATCTGGATCCTAAGCATATACTAGCTTATTCCGATAGCACTATTGCACTGTCTTGGATAACTGCTCAACCCACTCCTGTTTGGAAAGTATTTGTTGGCAATCGAGTGGCAGATATTACCTCCAAGATTCCTGTTTCTCAATGGTTCCATGTACCGACTGAGCTAAATCCAGCTGATTGTGCATCACGTGGAGTACGACCCACTGAATTGGTTAATCACAACCTTTGGTGGACGGGGCCTGACTGGCTGAATCAGCTCCCAGAAAACTGGAATTATACTCGTGTTCAACCCAAGCTTAATGATGAAGCAGTCCGCTCAGAAGCCCGTTACCTTCGAAATCCTTATGGGATAGCCCTTCCAACTTCATGTGATGATTTGAGCATTGAGAGCCGTTTCTCTGACTATGTTCGTATGCAGTCAGTAGTTGGATGGATGTTGCGCTTCGCACATAATACCCGCAGTAGAGGAATTCGCCGTAGGGGACCCCTTACAGCTGAAGAACGGAGGTGTGCTGATCTGGTGCTCATCAAAAGAGCTCAGGTTCAGGGACTGTCTGCTGAGTTAAAGGATGCCCAAAACTCTAGGCACAAGCTGCGGATCACCAAATCATTGAATTTGTTTGTGGATTCTACTGGAGTTCTCAGAGTGGGTGGTCGACTGTCCCAAGCACATCTACCCTATGCTACTCGCCATCCTGCATTGATGCCTTCAGACCACCCCACAACCTACATGATAATAGATTGGACTCATAGATGGAATCTTCATGCTGGACCTCTTGCAACCTTAGCTAACATCCGAACTCGATGGTGGATTGTTAATGGAAAGAACATTGTACGACGTAGACTTCAGTACTGTACAAGTTGTCGTCGTGTGAATCCAAAACCCTTTCAACCAGTTATGGGTGATCTTCCTCCTGAGAGAACTGAGATGGTGGCTCCTTTCAACATAACAGGGGTCGACTACGCTGGTCCCTTTTTTGTGCGAAGCTCAAATTTGAGATCTGCCAAAGAGCTTGAATGCTACTTATGCATCTTCCTTTGTTTTTCAACAAAAGCTGTCCATATCGAGGTTGCGTCCGATTTGAGCACAGCATCGTTTTTCCTGGCATTCCAGTCCTTCATAGCACTTCGTGGACGACCATCAGCTGTGTGGAGTGATAATGGGCGAAACTTTTTGGGGGCTGCAAATGAAATTGCTAGGTTGAGACACCTCCTGAGGGACCAGGAACATCAAAACGCAATGGTGGAGTCTGCCTCAAAATGCGGCATTGAATGGCATTTCATTCCACCCAGGGCTCCTCATTTTGGAGGTTTGTGGGAGGCAGCAGTTCGATCTACCAAGAGGTTGTTGCGCAATATGCTCCGAAACGAACTGCCTTTAATGGATGTATTCCGTTCACTTGTTGCCCAGGTGTCTGCTGTGCTAAATTCGCGCCCCTTGTATGCTGTCCCAACATCATCAGATGATCTTGCTGTACTTACTCCCGGGCATTTTCTAATATTTCGACCCATGACTGCTCCACCCCTTGATTCACAAATTACAGAAAGAACCTCTATCAAGGATCGATGGCGCAGGGCTCAGTACTTAACTGGAAAATTCTGGAATCAGTGGAAAAAGGAGTATCTGCTGGATGCTCAGGTCCGATCAAAGTGGCTAGCGGATGATCCTCCTAAGGCCAAGCCAGGCGATATAGTGATTGTCATGAACGAGCTCACTCCGCCTCTTCAATGGATGTTGGGTCGTATTGTACGAGTATACCCTGGCCCTGACAAAGTCAGCCGGGTAGCTGATGTGAAGACTGAACGGGGTATTATCCGGCGCCCAGTTCGGAAATTGTGTCCTCTCCTACCTGATGTAGAACAAGATGTATCTGAACTCGATGCGGAACGTGCAGTAGTTGAAGAACTCGACCATTCAGAAACATCATCAACTCAAAACCAAGAACTCGCTCAGCAAACCCATTACGAAGAACGCAATTCATCTAACCTCGAAAATTCCCAGCTCTCGACAGTTCGCGATCATCCCACTCATATGCAAGATCTCAGTGTACACACGGACTCCACCGAGGATGAAGCACCATTTTTGGGCTTTGACTCTGATCAGGCTGTTGAGTCTACATCAACGTCACGTACTCGACTCCATCGCTCAAGGAAGCCACCATCGCGTCTGGATTTGTAAGGCTGTGTGAGTGCGTCGCCTCACTTGGGGGGGAGGATGTTTGGTCCCTACCAAAAATGATTCGAATTTGGCGGTCGCTCAGGAGTGGAGTTTAGGTCATGATGTCCCTTGATCCAGAGTATGAGGTTCCTTCTTCTTGGCTTCGGCTTGGAACCCCCACCTAACGCGGGTTGTTTTATTGTTTTAGTTTGGTTTTCAGACATCTCGTTGTGTAAAGTTGACTCGATTGTATTTACATCGTGGATAATTCAGTTGTAAATGTGAATTTTCGTTAAAATAAAAGTGTTGAATTGGTCGTGAACGAGAGTTCTTAGTTCTCATTATTTCCCGGATCGAACAGAATTTTTAGAGTCGAATGAGACCACCCAGAGCTCTGTAGGTCGAAACGTTCGCTCCCCATGAGGACTTGAGTGTTGGACTTGAAATAAATCAGACCATAATGTGTCGTTTGATATACGAGTATAATGAATAAACCAATATTCATCTGTCGTTTGTTTGGTAATTACATAACTTTTTCATGGTGTGTTGTAGGGAATTGTGAAATTTAAAATGTCTTTTTTTAGTGAATGTTGCTTAATAAGTACCTATACCTATTAGGAAATAGTTCCATTTTCTAACAAAAGGAGGGTGCAAGTACTTATACCTAAAGCTCGATTTTGGAAATTTTGTCACTCAAGAAATATTTATGCATAACGCGGTCCAATTGAAAAGCGTGATTAACAAGACGCACTCTCAGGGCTGTCTTGTTAATAGAGAGTTCCTAGTAGGGTCGATCCTGCGCGCCGGAACCGGATCGTCTGCCATGTTTTCAATACGGCGCGCCGGATTGCCTCCTAGTGACGTATTCGACCGTAACAATACGGCGCCGTATCGGATACGGCGTGTTCTTATCACAATCCGGCGCCGGATTGAGAGCATGGAAGAAGTAAATCTTCCATGTTGAGAGTGTGGGTGTGTAATACGTCACGCCGTATCGAAAACCACTAGGAACTCTCTATTCACTCATCAACATCAAATTATTGGCCCGTGGGGCCATGAAGAACTATTGCCCGTGTGACACCTAACATCTAGTCACAAACCAAACCTATTTCAGCTGATCAAATACATCTGTAAAATTAGAATAAGGACAATTTTAATGTTCTTTAGAATCCTGTTGTGTGATTAGAATCGAAAATATAAGGTTTGTTCCAGCAAGGCGACCGTGGTCGACCGCAGTCGACCGGCGCATGCGCATTACGACTGTTAACATTAACATTAACCACTGTTCCAGCACGACAATCTGCCCAACTTTGCGGTTGACCACTGTTCCAGCAACTCGACCGCGGTCGACCCAAACCCGACCGCTTTGAGGAGTGCGGTCGCGAGCGGTCAAGATTGGAAACCTCACACTAAAGAAACCTCTACCTTAACCTTCTCATTTCAAAACGAGCTCCGCAGTGGAAGGACCTCCCTAGGTGTTTTGGTTGAGAGTTTATAGTCATCAGAGATAGGTACAAATTGGACAGTAGATGTGTTAAGTAATGGATTTTTTTCACCCCCCTGTTGGAAGAACTTTTTTCAGAAACGTGTGAAGCTTCAACCCAATGTCCTCAAATTTCTCGCTCTCACAAAGGAAACCTTGAAATCTCTTTACGCCCTCGTGAAGATAAATTTGCATTAAATTGTGACTTTTCTATAACATCATACCTATACAGGGTGTCTACCATTTGGATGAACCACACTGCAAGGATCGATTGTACAAGTAATTTGCTACAAAAAATGTCTCCCGGCAATTTTTTCTTAACTCACTCAAAATGCCTTTTTTTCTCTTCGAAGTTTTTTTTCGCGTTTTCGACTTTACGTCATTAAAATTGCCATAATTCCTGTTATTTACCTGATAAATTCAAATTTAAGGATATCGTTGGCAAGATCGTTAAATTTCCAAGCTACCTAGTGAAAAACCGAAATCTTTTACCAATAAACCATCTCTAAAAAATCAAGCGAAAAAGCAAACTTCAATTTTTTGCTCGAAATATGACTCTTTTTAAATTGAAGTTTTCACTTTGAACGCCTGTCCATTTCGATGGGCGCTCTTCAGAAAAAATATGCTTAAATTGTCAGCTTTCCAACGGTATATCAAGTTTTCTTTTTTAAATTCAAATTGGAAGAGTAAATCAAGTTTGAATGCAAGAAAACGTGTTTTACATAAAATCGCGGTGTATGGTCACTCTCGATCTCAAGATGACTTGACGAGTTTAGTATCATTTCCTATGTAATTTTTCACGCTGAATCCAATGGTGATACTTACGAATAATTCCGAGTGCTAGAAAGTGGATTTTTCGAAGAAAACCTTCGTTTTTCGTACATAAAATACCAACGCATTATTCGTAGATATGGTAGTGAGGATGAAGTAAAACCTAACTATTCAATAAAAACATCAATCAGCTAGAAATTTGATGTTTTTATTGAGTAGAAAGGTGTTACTCTTCTACTTTGCTTGCTTTGGATCTGTACAATATTTTTTGCCATCCTCATGAAAGAAACAGTTTTTAGGAATTTTAAATGATTACAGCAATGAGAAAAGGTATTTTATTCATTATGCATCCTATGCGACGATAATCAGGTATGGAAACCTGAAGTCACACATACTCAGAAGTAACGCGATTTTCGACCAACTGGCTGTTGAGTGTTCCAGCAGTGGTTGAACCACGGTGATTGTCACACAACCGCGATCTATAAGGCTGTGGTTTTTGGGCTGACCGGGGTCGACCGCGGTTGGCCCTGCTGGAACAAACCTATAGCTAGGCAACCCTCTTGCACCTGAAACCCTCTTGCCCCACCTCACCCTACTTCTACAAACATCGATATGCAGTAATAATTACTACAATTATTGTAAATATTGCTCTAAATTAAATAAAGAACGCATTATTTGAGAAAAATGTAAAAATGGGTTTTATTCTGTAATGAGCTTCTACAGTACACTAAAACTAAGGGTGGTGATTCCCCAACCTAGCCGTTTATGTGGTCATATGTGTTGCTCACTATTTAACAGTAATTTCCATTTTTAAAAAACCTTGAAGAACATGTTTTTATCAATTGTTTTTGAAAATCTGGTTCCTAGTCGATGTATTTGATGCGTGTGATTTATGTGTGTCCGCTAATCCTTGTAAAAATCAAAAGTGGAAAAGTTACAGTTTGATTTTGATGAAATGTTTCGGATTTGTACTTGTTTGGGGGTCTACAAGTTAAGAGATCTTCCTATCGAGGCGAAATACAAATGAGACGTTTTGTGTAGTTTGAAATACATTATAAATTGAAATAAATTATGCTTATCGAATATTCATTAAGTTAAATTCATAAAATTATCATCAAATTATGATCCTCGTCGGATATTTTAGACTTATAACCATTTTAATGTGGGTTCGCTTCCTTGGCGCCAAAATATGCTTGAACCACAAGTTTAGCGTAATCTTTACACAATGGACACCATAGTTCAAAACTGTTCTAGGTTACGTAGATCATCCGCTTTCCTCAATAAATTTATCTATGATGGTATTGGCGAACTTACCCAAGTGCGATGCGTGATGTTGTAACCCGTTTTCGGATCGTACTTGAGTTCTTCACTTCCAAAGTAGCCCAATCCCATGACGAACGCACCTTCAATTTGACCGATGTCAACTGAGGGATTCAAACTTTCACCTGCGTCTTCCAGGATGTCGACCCGAAGGATCTAAATGGCATCAAAACAAATAATTTAACTTAATAACTAAATCGAATGACCAATTTCCGTCAATTTGATTTCTTACAAATTAAGTTGTATTTTTTTGATATTAGGAAAGAGGCCTCTTCGCAAAAAAACGCAGTGGGTACGCCATAAATAAAAATGACTGAATGAATGAAATATTGTAGGGAGGACGCCCAGGACTCGCCCGACGCTGGCCCTAGGGATGAGGAAAGATGAGGAAGGTGGGGATGGAAGAGAGGGATGAAGGGAAGTGCCTCTGAAGAAAGACCACCAATTCAGATATGAGCCTAGCAGGACGCGGGTGGTGATACCACGGAGTATACCTACTGAGATGCTCAACTCTCGCAACTCCGTGGCACTTTTTCCACACCACACCCTACGCCATGACAATGTTGCAGCCATCACCCTGATGATGTTGGGTTTCACTCCTTTCAGCTCCGACACTGGTTGCCGTAAATCAATTGTATCATACTTCCTTATCTTAGCCCGCCAAGTCTGCTCCATCCAGGATAATGCAAGACTGGTCGGGCACCTGCTATCTGGTTGGCGACTGCATCATCTATGAGTTCATAGAGACGAGTAGAACATGTATTTGGGTCATTTCAAAATTTGGGGTTATTTCTTGTCACGCAGCTTTTGTGAACACTCTATTTGTCTTGGAAATTCAGAATTTTTTCAGGGAGATACAACAGTTTGGTGACTACAAAGATCACATAGAATGAATTTCACTAATCAATTAACTCAGATAATTAAAAATCATTAATGATCCCAATTCTCTCTCCCTACACCTGTCACAGAGGGTAGGTTGGGAACTTTGAAAATTTTTGGAGAACTCTATATTCATATTTTAATTTAAGTAAAAAACGCTATTGGTCCAGGATACTCTCCTCTTCAGGAATAAATTAGAAACGAACGAAAATTCCATGAATTGGAAGGGTTTCTGCTATGTTTTGATGCTGTCACAAGGTTTTATTCTCTCTCCCTACAATTTTTTTGAAATGCCTGCCCACTCCTGGAAAACGATTATTTTGTGTCACGAAAAACAAAAGTGAACACTGCTGCAAGATGGCTTCCGAAGCTACTGAAGTTTGTTGAATTTCCAAGCTCCCAGTTGTGTGGGTTATGTTGTGAAGTGTTGAAGCTTTGAGAGTAGGTTAATACTTTCTCTCTCCCTACAACCACCTCACTCATCAGGGTAAGTGTTCAACTAAGTTTAATTAAACTCAAATTACAATTATGAATGCCATAGTGTTATGTATTTTTTCTAACGTTAAGAATCAATAATGGTTAGGCCAGTAGAGAGTGATAACCTCACAAATCTCTCTCCCTACAACCTCTCTACCTACAACTTCTGGGAAGAGGCTGGTTTGTAGGAAGAGAGATGGAATTGCAGGGAGAGAAGTTTTTTTTTCAAAGCCGTTTACATTTTTAAGAGTTACCTTAACTATTTACACCGCTGGGTCATATAATTCTGACTTTTCATTAACCCACATTTTACGAAAGATTAGACTGATTGAAAGACTTGAAGAATCTGATAATTCTGATGTACCTAGATTAGGGAACTTGGCAACTGCCCTCCCGGCAAACTGCCCTCCTACCTCTTTAGGTCAGTTTAAAACCCCGGTTTGAAACTGCCCTCCTAGGCCATCTCGAGCGACTGCCCTCCCGGTAAACTGCCCTCCTGTTTTAGGAGGTCAGTTTCGAACCCCGGTTTTAAACTGCCCTCCTAGACCACCTCAAGAAACTACCCTCCAAACTTCCTGCTTCCAACTTTTGAGGGTCAGTTTCGAACCCCGGTTTTAAACTGCCCTCCTAGACTACCTCGAGCAACTGCCCTCCCGGTAAACTGCCCTCCTGCTCGGAACAGATCTCCTGTACCTGTGCGACTTCTCATTTCTGGGACATGGGTCTCTCAAAAGTATAATGAGCTGTCAATGATAATGGATCTTCAGTCACGATCATCAGTATATACTAGGAATCAAATAATTAGAATATCAATTTCATGGAGAAATCGAGTTTTTACGCGAAAATCGGAGTTTTTTCCATTAAATCGGCATGAGACTTGAGGGTTGGATGGTGGGCAGATGGCTGGAAGGGGGTGGACTTTTGCCTCCGAGACGGTGATTTCGCTGAAATCAACAAGAAATCGCAAAGTCGACCTTACCATTAGAAAGTTGATTAAATTTGCAAGTTTTCCTGAGATTAGACAGTTTTCAGCAAGTTTTTATTGGAAATTTAGTTAACGTACCTACGTACAAGTTATTTTAGGAACTTTTTAGAAAAATGTTTAGAAAATGTTCAATGTTTAAACTGCAATTGCGATCCGTTCTTGATTGTGAATGTGCTTTAGGCGTAAATCCGATATTGAGGTCAAAAGTAGAAGACATTGTTTCAAAGTGAAGAAACGTGGGTTTTTTATGGCCAAAATGTGGTTTGCTTAGCAAAAAAAAAAAAAAATTAAAAATCATATCTCGGGAACGGATTGAGATATAAAGGTTTGGTTGGCGGCGTTCTACTAGGCAGATTTCCAGTCTAGTTTTACCCAATTTTGGTTTATTATTTTCAATAATCAGAAGTGGGCATAATCTCATCTAAACATTACTGATACTTGATAGATGACAGATAAAAGATAATCTAATTATCTCATCTTTAGATAAATTTTGTACGTCATCTATGATCTTCTTCTGATTTTCTTCTCGGAAAATCATCAATCATCGAAAGATGATTAGAAACGGTATTTAAGATTTTAGCATGAGTATGCTTTAGCCGGGACCTAACTGCCGAAAGTAGCGCGATACCGATGAACTTCCATTCCTGGTATAATATACACTCATAATACTATGACAAGAAAAATCAATAATGCAAATATTATGAACTTTAATAAATAATGCAGGACGAATGAGAGCGAAAGGGAAGAAAGTTACGAAATCATGAATTGACTAACGTGACTTTATGAATTAATGTGACGGGGACGGAACATCGTCCTCAGATGCTGGTTCAATTTCACCGATCGATAATTAACTTCCTGGATCGATGGCTGATCGATAATTGACGTTCTAGGCTGAAGCATATTCATGTTTCTTGAATTTTAGCCGTAGACTTTGAGCAATAGCATCTGGGGGTGCAGGGGATCTGTATACAATATTAATATATTTTGAGCACTTATATAAATACAGTCCAACTCTGTTCAAATTGTCATGTTGGTATGTACCAATATATATTTTGTATATCTCTTTGTCGGTCAGTCTATCCTCATCTGATTACAGTCAAATGGTGCT
Source organism: Apolygus lucorum (assembly GCA_009739505.2). Classification (NCBI taxonomy): domain Eukaryota; kingdom Metazoa; phylum Arthropoda; class Insecta; order Hemiptera; family Miridae; genus Apolygus; species Apolygus lucorum. The sequence continues at coordinate 62,786,143 of CM019178.2, forward strand.
ACCATAATCAAATTTGATACTTTTTGACCGACTTCATGCGCGGCGAAGCCGCGCCGAAGGAAGGAGGTATACAGTTCGGTATACGACGACGATTTTTTTTTTTTGTATGTTCGTACCACTAGCATTTCCTTATTCGGGCACTAATCTGCCTGATTCTTTTTGAAAAGTGTTCTACAAATATCCATCGTGGTCCCGTTTCAATCAGATTTCATTTTGCTTTGTTAAAAGTATCAAAATTTTGTGAAAATAGTTCAAAAAACATGGTTTTTGGGAAGATTGTTCCGCATCCTCTCCCCCCGCTCGACCCACCCCCCCGCCCACCTCCCCCCCGGCATATTCTCGGACGCCTGCCGCAACTCAACAAATTAAAGGGGGACCACCCTCCCATTCATTGGGGACCATCCTCCCTATTTAGAGTGAAACGCTTATTTCTTCAAAATAAAGTGGATTGTGAAGCAAAATTTTAATTTCAAAAAATGCTATTGAACTCAATTTTGAAATTAACTTTAACATTTCATTTGAAGACGAGTTTCCCGACTGATTATACATTTTTGTAGATGTTTGTGTACATTCAAATTTAAGGTCCGATTCTAAGCTTCACAAAAAATGAGATGCTTTATGAGGGGGTTCCGATAACCATCAAATTCCGGTAGACTACCAAGTGGGTCAAGCACATAGCCTTCTCATCATCCAAAACATGTTGCAGCGGGCTAAAATATGAAGTTCTAGTCCGATTCCGATGAAATTTTTTTTATTTTCAGTTTATGTGCCAAAGCAAAGACATGAAAATGTCAATAACTTTGATCCAATCCTCCCCATCTCACCAATCTACAGTGTTCGATACACTGCTCTCCTCATGGGCCAGAACGAGACTCCCCCGACGTCTTAAAAGAAAACGGACCGCCGATCCAGTCGAAACCTAGTCATTCAAAAATTTATTCGTGTCATTGTTCTTGTGCAGTACTGATATTTCCAGTCTTTCGTCAAATTCGTGTCATTGTTCGAGTCTACTATTATTACTTTATAGTCATTCATCAATTCGTGTCATTGTTCGATTTTGTTAATGTTATTACTTAAAATTAATTTACCAACTTTACGTTCTCATAATATATGTTAACGAGCTCCACTAAAAGTTACGAGGGACTGTCACTGGACAGATACCCTCTTTCACGTTCCACTGTACTAAGTGCAAAAAATTACATCTTAAAATTACCACAACATAAAAGTATTTTGTAATATACAAAAAGTAGAATAAAATATTTTTAAAAAATGATCCCAAACCCGGATCCTTTATTACGTTGCGCTAATTAAAAATATTTAAAACCCACATAGGTTATTTAATTCCTTAAGTAATTGTATCATAATGTAGGCAAGCAATGCCCGTGTAATCTACATTAGCTTGTTGTAATGTCAACATTATGTTTCGTGTTCTGCAGGAATAATATCTAGTCGGGCTTGTAAGGGCTAGGAGGCCAGTTTACCGGGAGGGCAGCTGCCAAGGAGGGCACTTGCCACGGAGGTCCATTTGTAAGGACCGATTCGATGAGAGGGCCCTTCTAATACGTGGTGTGAGCAGGAGGGCAGTTTCTCCTGACGCACAGTAAAAACTGCCCTCCGAGGAGGGCAGTTTACCGGGAGGGCAGTTTCACGGGGCGCACATTTGTGTTTCGGGTTGAAACTACCCTCCCGCAGGAGGGCAGTTTGCCGGGAGGGCAGTCGCCACGGGGGGCACCTGCCCTAGGTCCCCTAGATTATAGCTTCGGACTGTGATTGAGATAAGTAAAAGAGACTCCTAAACTAAGATTCTCGTATTTTGAAGGAATAAAAAGGTTTCATGAGTTCAACTCACACTTGGTTTTCTCTCTCCCTACAAAGTCGAAATTATGGAAAAAAAATCTAAATTCTATAAATTTGAAACTACTTGATAAAGTGTGCGCCCACTTCAGGATCTGCCTCAGTGGCCAAAACAGAGGACGTTTACGGGAGAAAAAACATAAAAACTTCAACAATAATTTATGGAAAAGTTCGAGGACAAAATAACCCCAAATTTTGAAATGACCCACATGGACTCCTAACATTTTCAAAGCATACCTAGTGCATACAGTATGTTGGTATGGTATACTGAAAAGCGAAAGAACCAAAAATCGTGTAAAAAAAAACTTTATAAAAGAAATTGCAACACCATTGATCCTTTTCTTAACCATACCTTCAACTTTTTTCTCAATTTTTAGCGAATTTTCAAGAAAAAGTCCAATCATGCAGCATGAATTAATGAGTAAATTATCAAATAAATCTTTCAGTTGAAGGTAAGAAAAGGAACAATGGTGTTGCAATTTCTTTTACACTATTCTTGGTTCTTTCGATTTTTAGTATACCATACCAACATACTGTATGCTCTGGGTATGCTTTGAAGATGTTAGGAGTCAATGTTCACGTTCTTCTCGTCTCCACAAACTCTCCACACGGGTATTGTTGTTTTTTTCCGATTTCCAGTATATCATACCAACATACTGTATGCACTGGGTATGCTTTGAAGATGTTAGGAGTCCATATTCATGTTCTACTCGTCTCGACGAACTCATAGAGTACCCACACGGTTATTATTGGTTTTTTCCGATTTTCAGTATACCATCGCACTACAACATTGCAATAGCTTCATTTTCCTTGAAAATTCGCTAACATAAGGGATTTGCCAAAAGTTCAAAATGAGTTGCCAAAAATTCAAATTGATTCATGCTTATTTCTTATTTATATTCGACTAAACCAATATACGACTTATTTATATACGACATGACCAATCATGTGTATAATCTGCACTTTCTGTTACTGATTTGAAAACTGTTCGCAGACATTTTCTACTGACCTGATATTGACCGGTGAGTACGTCCAATTCAACTTCAGTAGCTGTAGCCCCGAACACAGGATAAGCTTGAGGAATTGGGTCATCGGTGCTAGTCCTGAAAATTAGAAGGTAATCTGTAGAGTAGTTCAAATCTAACGTATGGAAATAACCATCATTTTACATGAGTGAAATTATTTCATGAAAGGATAAAAAACACAATGAGTCGGAATTTCGTATTTCTGCCGTCAAATTAAAATTTAGCGTACTTGAAAATTTTCCTGGTAACCCCTGTCTCTCGTTAGGGTGCGTTGAATTACTGTAATTCAGGACAGATTTTCAGTTCCTGAAGGGATGGACTCAAACGGTGAGTTATAATGGATCCGTTCCAACACCAGCACTGATAACAAGTGGAGTCAAACAGGGTTCAATTGTTGATCCAACCTTGTTTCTCATATATGTGAATGATCTGGTATATCAATTCACAAAGCAGGCTCGTGATTGAGTCTGCTTCAGTAAATCAGTAAATTTCTTGGGATTAAGAATCGACAATCGTCTCTCCTGGAACTCTCATATTGATGAACTACGATCACAAATTGTGATTCACAAATGTCAAAGATCAATTTCGCTCTTTGCTGACTTTCCGCAGCAGCGTCATTTCCCTTTTACAAACTGCATTCTTTGCCCTTTTTATGAGCCGAATGGGCTATATGATTGAGCTTTGGGGCGGATCCGCTTTTTTTTCAAAGATTTTTCAAAGATGTGAAATGCGCCAGAAAAGGATTCAAACCAAGAATTCAAGGCATAAAAGACAAAGATGGAATATTTTTAGGGGGTGAGGCTGATGTACAAGGAAGGTAAAAAAAAAAAAAAAAAAAAAAAAAAAAAAAAAAAAAAAACTCCAATGCCCGGGCTTTTTGTAGGATAATCTCCTTTTTGCCACAACAACTAAGGGGCGAAACTGTGGACCTTTTCAAGTGGGGCACCTCATAGGCGATCCACGATACCCCGGAGTTTCCCGATATCGTCGGTACCCATTGCCTCACCGCCCTGGGTTAGGACGAGGGGCCGGCAGAGAGATTCGAACCTGAGAACTCGTAGCGAACCGAGTGAACGGCCCGTCATTCTCTCTGCCCGAAGTGACCGCGCGTTTAACCGCTCGGACACCCCGATCCCCAAGGAAGGTGGACGGAATATTTCGAAGATCTCCTGAATGTTACCTGCCCACCCACCTCACAGGAACGAGCTCAACCAACTGAGAGTAGTAGAGGTGAAGAGGAGGTTCTGGAGCCGACCCTGAGTGATATCGGGAGAATAGTGGCTTCTCTGAAGAACAACAAAGCTGCTGGCCCTGACAATATCCCAGCTGAGTTGATAAAACAGGGGGGAGAAGCTATGATCGGAGCGCTGTTCATGATAGTTTGCAGAATATGGAAAGACGAAAAAATACCAGAGGAATGGAGTCTTGCCATCATAGTTCCAGTTCACAAAAAAGGGGACAAGATGGACTGTAGCAATTACCGAGGAATCTCCCTACTGGACATTGCATACAAGATCTTGTCTATTGCCATCAAAGAAAAGCTGCAAGAGAAAGGAGATGAACTACTAGGAGAGTATCAAGCTGGGTTTAGAGCAAAAATATCGACTACAGACCAGATTTTTAAAATGCGCGTCGAACTTGAAAAATGTTATGAGCAAAATGTTACCCTACACCACCTGTTTATCGACTACCTCAAGGCTTTTGATAGCATTGATAGGTCTAAGATGATTGAGGCGATCACTGAGCTCGGAATCCCGAGGAAGTTGGTCAGATTGGCTGAGATGACTCTAAGTAGGAGCAGATGTGCTGTAAAGGTGGATGGTAAAATCGCTGACCCCTTTGAAGTATCCTGTGGAGTAAGGCAAGGAGATCCGATCTCAGCGGTAATTTTTAACCTCACCTTGGAGTACGTCATTCGTAAGCTTGATGTGAATATATCAGGATGTATATACCATCGCTCCATCCAGTTACTGGCGTTTGCGGATGACATTGTCTTGACTGCACGTTCAATCCGGGCACTGGAGGAGGCGTTTTCGCAATTACGATCTGCAGCTGAGGAGGTTGGGCTGAAAGTGAACCACGACAAAACCCTTTACATGAAAACCTCCCGAGAAGACAATAATTACCCAACCACTGTCACACTTGATGGTTGTGAATTTGCAGCTACCAAAGAATTCAAGTACCTAGGCACGATTCTGACAAACGATAATGACTGCAGTAAAGAGATACGTGCAAGGTTGGCCACTGGAAACAGGACATACTTTGCCTTGCAGGACCTCCTCAAATCACGAATCTTATCCCGAAATCTTAAAATACAAGTATATGAGTCTATCATACGTCCGATAGTTACATACGGAGCGGAATGCTGGGTATTGACGAATCGGGACATAGCATTGCTGCAGGTATGGGAAAGAAAGATTTTGAGGAGGATTTTCGGCCCAGTGTGCGACAGAGGAGTGTGGCGTATTAGAAAAAACGGAGAGCTACATCAACTTTATTGTAAACCGGGTATAGTCGGAGTCATTAAAAGTGCTCGACTGCGATGGATGGGACACGTTTTCCGTAGCAATCCTAATGGCCCCCTGAGGAGGATATTGGACGGAAATCCCGGGGGACGCAGGTTGCGAGGAAGACCAAAAAAGACGTGGATGCAGGACGTGGAGGGTGACTTGAGCCAGTTAAATGTTCGATTGTGGCGGAGGAAGACAACAGAAAGGTCAGTCTGGAGGGGAATATGTGAACAGGCCAAGGCTCTTAATGGGCTGTAGAGTCAATAAGAAGAAGAAGAAGAAAAATCCACCTAAAAATGTCAAGAGACCCCACGCGATTAAAGGCAAATCGCCCCCTCAAGTCAAACCTCACCGAAAAATGTAAAACCAGAATCTAAAATAAGGATAACACTATCCGAAGATGACCTAAACTCAATAAAAGATACAAATTGGTTCAACGAGAAAATTATAAACTTTTACATGGAACTCATCAACCAAAGAAGCATCGACAATAACAAAATACCAAAAATGCACGCGTTCCCATCCTTTTTGAAAGGTTACAAACGAAAATTATATTATTATTATAGTATTACCATACTTTATGGTATACCATACTACCTTTTAAGATCCGTTTTTAGCCACCAATTTGTCACCTACTCCTTTACTGAATGTCTTCCTGTATTATTTTTGTAGATTCGCATGATTAGGACCCTGATCCAGGGTCGAAACGTCGAGATTGAATAAAAGCAAATGAAAACAACAAGTCTAGAAAGGTCAAATTACCACCCCGTTATTTATATAAACAATTTAAATAAAGTACAAAGGGAAAGAGGGGAATTTACCTGAACGTTTCGCTCTGGGCGTTTTCAACAGACTGAAGATCAGCCTGAGCCAGCCCTCTCACGTCATCAGTGGTGGGGATGAATTCGCGTTTCAGAATCGAACTTTATCGCGTTTTAACGAATTGAGGGATTTAAAGTACAGGCCAGGACATTGAGGATCAAAAGGAAGGTCGGACGGGAGGATTTGTTATCTAACATTACATTAAAACTACGTAACAATTAAATTAAACTAATAATTCAAACAATTATATATATATTTGTTGAAAAACTTCAGGCATTGTTTCAGAAGGTTCCAAAACGGAATTCAGTGAAAAATGTTTTCGAAAGAGTCCATGCTAAAAATTTTGGGCCATTGCCATAGCTTCATTTTCCTTGAAAATTCGCTAATTCCCTACAAATGAATTAATAAAATATTGTAAAACAACCAATCTAAAATATCCAAGATATTTCAGGAATGGCTGAACTCACGAGTGGGTTTCTACCAGTTGTACTCCAGCCTGACCTGCTGCTTGTATAAGTGAGAGCCAGGTTGGATTTGTCATCTTTTCTTTCAACGGGGCGAGCCTTGAATTCAATTTCTCGCAGCAATTCAACACTGCCTGGGAAACACAAAATCAGTAGGTTATTTTGCAATTCTTCAACTAGACAAGATAACTAGTGGAAAAACAAGTCCAACCTTATTTCCATAGTTATGTAGTAGGTAAATAAAAACGCTGCAAATGATTTCACAAAGGTTTATTATTTTCCTGTATAGATCACTCATTTGCAAGAATCACAGTTTTGCCATTCTCAGTATTTATTTATTATTGCTTATGATTTCCTTGTAATAGCCATTACTCCAACATTTTCTACACGATTTCGATGAAATTTCTCAGAATTGTTCAGATTAGCGAGTATATGATCTCCTATGAGGGTAGTGGAAGGTAATTATAGATTGATGTTTTGAGATTAACAACTATGCACCGGATCATCTGTACAATCGGTTATGGATACGAGGAAGCTACGTGCCACACCCACTTGGCAGACGTTTTTTACCTACCAACCGTAGGAAACTACTACCTACAAATGGAAATTGAGGTTTGAAATTTTTGATTTTTTTAGTGGGTTTCAATCCCACATAAACTTGAAGTCGCGGACCCTTCAAAATATCTTACAAGTCCAACTCCACCTATGGATCTTGAAGATTTTCTCACCTGCCTGCCGAAACAAAAGGTTTAGATTACTTACCGCACAAACTGAATCCGAAGTTATGCTGCCACCGCTGGGTGCGTTACCAGGTGCTAGAAACCCCATGGAAGAATTCACCTTGATCATGTCCAATCCAATCCCGAGAGCGTAAGCGCACACTTGCGCAGCCTTAAAAACATACGATGAGATGAAAGGAAAACACACAAACAATGTTTATAATTACTTAAATAAATACCCAATCGTTTGAAACAGTTTGAATGTAACAATAGATTGAAACAACAAATTAATACAGCTGATTTCTGGTGTCACTCAATTATACACATAAAATAATTATGACCTGATTCCCAAAACTCGTTCCATGCAGGATAACATATTTATCAGAAAACACGAACAACTCCCTTTATTCTTGTAGCGAGATAATGACGATGACGAAACTAACACAGCCTAGTTAAAGTAGGTATGAGTGTGAGCAGTGGCGGCTCCTGCCCCGAAACTTAAGGGGTGCACAGAGATCAGGGGAGGCATCGAGAAGGGACAGAATAGGTGATTTTCTCTGCCAAATAGAAATTTCAACGATATGCAAATGGGATAAATCTTGGTAACTTTTTCATCTTAAAATTGCAAACGGTACTAAATACGTAGGTGCAATAGACACGAAACATGTTCTCTAGTGGTTAACAGAAATTCTGAAATACTTAATCATCAAAGGTCGAAACCCAAGAAATTCATCCATCTAATTGCAATAGCTGAAATTTACATTTGCCCGTGGCGATTCAAAACATCGTCCAATTAGTGTGTGGTTATTTTTTTCTGTTGAGTGTTGTCCAACTTTACCCCAGATTAATCGCATAAGGACGCCCAAGTCTTACTGTGGGACGTCCTAAAAAATGGGTTTCCCCGGTTTTTGTGGTTATTACCTTCACAATCATAGTAACATATGCCTACTCTATGAGTAGAACGTGAATATTGACTACCCAGTGCGTACAGTATGTTGGGTATGGTATACTAAAAATCGAAAAAACCAAGAATCGTCGAAAAAAACTTTCTAAAAGAAATTTGAAAATCATTGTTCTTTTTCTCAACCATCCCTTCAACAGAAAGATTTCGTTGAAAATTCGCTCAGTAGTCATGCTGCATGAATGAACTTTTTGCTACTGGAGAAGCGTAGATAGCTTTGGTCATTTGAAATTTGAAACTCATTTGGTCCTTTGAGTATTTCAGCTACCATCATATCAAACTCACTTCATTGAAGTTATAATTCATCTTCAAGTCATACAGAGGGTAAGAGTTCGAGACTAAGGGCCCCCCTCTGTATGCACAATTTATATCTGTTGAGAATCCAGGTATTTCATACTATCATAACTACTATGAACTTGAAGCACAAAAAAACAATGAAAAACAACAACAAAAACACAAACAACAAAACAATGAAATTAGTTTTACCTTGGTGTTCACTCCTTGTCCCATCTCTATCCCTCCAGAAGTGATCACCACCGAACCATCCCCAGTGTATACTGAAACAGTGGCGTAGTAGGGGGGAAGGAAGACTATTCCGTACTTCATGATGGTCATGGCCATACCACGCTTCTTCCACCGGTTTTCCTGAAAAATCGTGATCATAAATGTTTCGGTAAAATCTATTAGAGCGTTCCCAGAGAGCAGATTGGTAAGCATTCCATGGCAGGGACCAATCAATTTATCGAAATGGTCAGTTTTATGCGAGAAACCTACATGAGTCACAAAAGACACCTACAAAAAAAGTTGAAATGCCAAAAAAAAAAAAAAAATTCTGCCAAGTAGGTGTGGCACATAGCTTCCTCGTATCCATAACCCGATTATATAGATGATCCGATGCATAGTAGTTAATCTCAAAACACCAATCTCTAAGTACCTTCCGCTACCCTCATAGGGGACCATCTACACGTTAATCTGGGCAATCCTAGAAAATGTTATCAAATTCGGATGAAAAATGTAAATGTTATGGCCGTTACAAGGAAATTCACGTTTGCGCATACGCAGTCGCTTCTATCATTCCGAAGGTGATGATTTTCATAGAGGACCATCTAAATACTAATCTGTAACATCCCTGAAAATTTCATTGAAATCGGATGGAAAATGTAGAAGTTATGGCCGTTACAAGGAATTCACGTTTGCGCATGCGCAGTCGCTTCTATCAGTCCGGGGATGATGATTTTCATAGGGGATCGTCTACACACCAACCCGCACAATCCCTGAAAATTTCATACAAATCGGACAATAATTTCGTATAGTTATGCACGTTACAAGGAATTCATGACAGACACACAGACAGACAGACACGGAACCAAAATTGTTCAGAAAGGTCTAAAACGCAAAACGCGAGTGGAAATTTTGATTTTGGAGAACTTTTTTTTTTCGTCCTTGAAAAGTGAAAACAAAGCTTCCGCTACCTTGGTAGACTCGGAAGCAAAAGCAATAATTGCTTTTATTGCAATTATTGCAACTTACAACTTGAAATGATTGAAAAATCGATTCTTGGAGTCTTCCAAGGCAAACCTGTTTCCCAGGCACTGCTTGTATCTTCGACAGGCAATAATAGATTATTATTCATTAATAATGATTATTTTTTAATTATTATTAATTTTGTTCCAGCAAGGCGACCGCGGTCAATCCACACGACTGCGCTTTACGACTAACCACTGTTCCAGCATGACAATTCTGCCCAACTTGGCGGTTGAACTGCTGTTCCAGCACTTCGGTTTGGTCGACCGCGGTTGACCAAAACCTGACCGCTTTGAGGAGTGCTTTCGCTTAAGTCAGGATTGGAAACCTCACGCTAAAGAAACCTCTAGCTTAACCTTCTCATTTCAAAACGAGCTCCTCAGTGGAAGGACCTCCCAAGGTGCTTTGGTTGATCAGATTTTACAGTCATCAGAGATACAAATTGGACAGCAGATGTGTTAAGTAATGGATTTTTTCACCCTCCTGTTGGAAGAACTTTTTTCAGAAACGTGTGAAGCTTTAACCAACCCAATGTCCTCAAATTTCTCGATCTCACAAAGGAAACCTTGAAATCTCTTTACACCCTCGTGAAGATAAAGTTGCATTAAAATGGTGACTCTTCTATTGTCGGCATTGTTTTCACTTTTCGAGGTTGAATAAAAAAGTTCTCTAGAATCAAAATTTTCACTAGCGTTTTACACCTTCCTGAACAATTATGGTTCTGTGTCTGTCAGGTAATCTTTGTACCGGGCATAACTATACGAAGCTTGTGTCCAATTTTGAAGAAATATTCGGATGTTGTGCAGGTTCGTAGTGATTGATGTTTTCAGATTAACATTACTATGCATCGGATCATCACTATACAATCGGGTTATGGATACGAGGAAGCTATGTGCCACACCCACTCGGCAGGCTTTTTTCATGTTACAAATTCAGAATTGCAATGATTCCTGTTTTTCATTCTTGCTTTTACTAAGAGAAGGATAAATTTTGTGGTTTTTTAGTAACCGTTTAGTAAGAGATTGACCGATTAATAAAAAGGAAAAAAAAAAACTATCAGTGGTATCGACCAAGTCGGTTTTATAGCTCTGCTGAAAATTAGAAAAAGAAAAAATTAGAGAAAATTAGATGTGCAATGATGGATCTTAAGCGACGATAAACATGCATAAACCGTTCACTCCCTACGATAATTTAAGGGTTAGACGTACGATAAATCAGAAACACGAGTGTGAATCGCAAAAGCGGCCTAATCTCCGTTCAAATTTTAGCTGATCGAAATGCGATCGATGTTCTTCTTCATGTTCGATGGTTGGTGGCTTTGCAGACCAGTGATCAATATAGAAAAATAATAAAACATCTATATACCTACATAAAACGCCAACCGTATGTACGTACGTATGTCGCCCGAACGTGGGGGTCCCGGGTTCGATTCCAGGCCGCGACATCAAATTTTTTTTACATATCTACAATATGTTTTTGCCTGCTTTTAGCAGGTTTTTCAGCTAGTTGTGTAATAATTTGCAGCGTTTTTTTCTCGATTAAAATGTAATGAATGGAGCTGAGACACCCAAGTGGCTAAGGAAAAACGCAACCATCTGATGGTCTGCTGGAGAAGTGTAAATGTTTCTTGCTGGCATTAAAGAGAGCATAGCATTCTCCTTTCTAGCATCCAACATGTTCCAGCCATGAGTTAAGGACCAAAATGCGTTCAAAACTGTGTGACGGAAGTAGCAAGGGTTTTTCTTTGAGACAAGACTCCTCATCGGTAGGTACCTACCTATTCAGAAGTCTGAAGCATGATCCTTTTTTTAATTCTAGCCGTAGATTTTTTCGTTCGTATACTAGGAACTTTGTAATAAGATTTATTAGGAACCTCTGGGGTATTATCATTTTTCAACTAAAAGGAAATTAATGAACATGCGGTTCTTTTGGCAACGATTTGGTTATCGTCTGATGTCGCAAGGAGCGCTACGCACAATTCGATTTTCGACGATTCAACGGGGGAAAATGTGGGAGCCTCATGAGACCCATGAGTTTACGACGATTCGACGATCGAATCAGACCATGATTATAATATGATTATATTATAATACATAATATATTATAATATATAAATATTATAATATATTTATATTATAAAATGGAAAACTAATAAATTGAAACCTTTTTTAACAAAAAAAATAAAAAACCACCCTTATATAAAATGGAAAACTAATAAAATTAAAACCTTTTTTAACAAAAAAAAAATGGAACAACATCAAAAATGATGTTGGTAAACACCAAAAAGGGAAAAATAATAATCTTAGGGAATTCAAACGGGTAGGTGGGTAGATAGGTACGGTTTGAAGTCGCTGCCGTGCCCATCTGTAGCAAGTAGATTCCACTTCCATCTGGTTAGTATTACAGCATGCGTCGATAGTTCAATACAAATCAGGAATGAGGGTGGGTATCATTGAGAAACTATTAGGTAGTATGGCACTGCTGTCATACGAAGGAGGACGAGAGTGACAATACGTGTGAATCTCAGTGAGAATATTCTCTTTGATAACAGCTGAAGACGTCCGCAACACCAGGAAAGGCAGTTGGATGAAAATTCAACATGAGAAGGTTGTTTACTTACTTACCTACCCTTACTCCTGTTTTGTATTGCATTTTCGACGCATGTTGTAATACTAACCAGTTCATTTGAGTATGAACCCATATCACAAACCCACATCATGATCTAGACAATTCTACAAGCAACATGCAATACTTGAAATATTAGATATTATCTAATCAAAGATAGATTAGATCAATAGACAAGGTATAATTAGATAAATAACTATTAGATATCATCCAATCAAAGGATGGTATGTTGGAATCCAAACATTTCATAATGGGATTCACACATATCGTCACTCTCTCATCCTCCTTCATACGATAGCAGTGACGTACTACCTAATAGTTTTGGAATAGTACCTCAATGATACCCACTGTCATTCCTGTTTTGTATTGCACTATCGACGCATGTTGTAATACTATTTCAATCCGTAACTACTGTAGGCTTGTGTGCTCACGCGTTGTTGACAGAGGGAGGGGGTAAAACCTACCGCTGTCACCAATTTGTAAGCTTATCACTCAACGGTTGAAGACTGTGTCGTCAATCAGTGAGTGACTTTACCGTGCACGAGTTCTGGGGGGAAGAAAACAAATACCAAAACACTTATGACTATGTTAAACTAAAAGGGTAGCGTGAGGTATTTACCTGTGGCAAAGAAGAAGTTAATTGAAGCGCTGTGGCGAAGTCGTGTCGAAGATGTATGAGCCTGAAGGGCGTATGAGAAAAACAACAGATCACGAGTGTGTCTGGCCTGAGGGGCTGAAGTAATTATCCTGAAGGGATTCTGTGCAAATTTATATCTGAGGTGTGTCGATGCACGAACCCTCGTATTGTTTATCTGAACCAGGTACAACGCAAAGAAGAACTTCAATGTACAACTAGAATCTTAGTTTTATTATAGGAACGTTTTAGTGGGAAGTGCACGAAAGATGTGAAAGCCTGATGGGCGACAAATAGTATCAATAATATGGTACAAATATAAAATGGTTCTTTATAGGTTTCTGTGTTGTCTATTACAATCCATTATCCATTTCTGTATTAGTCAATGTTCAAATTCCGTGTTGATAATCAAGAGGCAGTTCAAGTCTTAAACGTAAAGGAACGTGTCTTTCTCAGGTACTTCTAGTTTTACTATCCGTTTTACTCTATCACTCTGTGTCACTACATTGGCCAAGTGAAAGTATGTTAAGTTTGTGCACTCACGCTTAGCACGGCCCAGAGGAAATCTGCGAAGGTTGTGGCGAGGGTCGTCTACACTGATGCAGCAGGGTCGTGCAGTGTGGCGAGGGTATATTGAGTTGATGGTCTGTTTGGATCGCACAACAATTTGACTGGGGGGAAGACAGAGTCAGTCGTGGGCAAGGCTCGCGGCGACCTATCTGTTGGATAGCTGTTACAGGACTGAAGTAGGGATGGGTATCGATACTCAATATTTCAAAATATCGATACTTTCTTACCGATACTCGATATTTTAGTATTGATACTGCACTATCCGATATTTCTGGATATCGATACTTTGGATCCGATATTTCTAAATATCGAATATCGATACTGTTCTAGCGGAAAATTCAACATAATAGCTAAAAAATGAAGAAGATAGAGAGGCTTTTGGGCCGTTACTCTTTGGTTGCACAAATAACGTTCATAATATGAAAACATGATACTTACATGATATCATCATGGAAAAAAACACTCTGATTGGACTCTTAATAGTGAAAAATGAATAAAAGTTGTTGAAAAAATTATTTTTCTTGAGAAAATTGTATAATATTGATAGTTTATGACACTGAAGTATCGATACTCGATATTTTAAAATATCGATACTCATGCCCAACAATACTTGGGATATCGATACTCGGATACGATATAGTATCGATATAAAATATCGATACTTTTATAACGATACCCATCCCTAGACTGAAGACAAGACGTCAAAGCTCTGGAAATTCCGAGGTGACTCCCCCCCTTCCACTAGGTGTCAGCGGGGAAGGCTCTGATTGGTTGGCGGGGAAGACAGCTGTCTCAGGGAGTTGGACGCATTGGTGGAGATGGCGTCTTGCGGTGCATGGGGCTTTAGGAGGGAGGCTGATTTCTCAGCCTAGCCCTGCCACTGAGGATGTTGATTCAGTGAGCGGGAGCTCACACTACCTACCCACCTTCCCATCTGAATTACCTACGATTATTATTTTTCCCTTTTTGGTGTTTACCGACATAATTTTTGAGGTTGGTCCATTTTTTTGTTAAAAAGGTTTTTTTCTAATAAATTTGATTGTGAAGGTGTGAAGGCAATATGGTGCAAACCTTACTGAAAAAAAAATAAATAAATAAATAAAAAAAAGTTGGTAGGAAAAAAAACGGTGCAAATTGTTGCACTAAGGATTATTATTTTCCCGTATAGATCACTCTTCTGCAAAGATCACAGCTTTGCTGTAGTCACTATTTTTTCTTTTTACCTACCAACCATAGGTACTTATGAACTATGAGAATTTTAGAACTAGGACATTTTTGAAAATTTCAACCCTTAATTTCCATTTGTGCCGTGAAGCTTTGGGTTGAAATTTTCAAAAATGCCCTAGCTCTAAAACCTTGGAGCTTTTTTTCAAAAACGTTAAATTATTTTTTATTTTTACACCCTATTTACATCTGATACTTATGTGCCAGATATCCACCAACGACGTAAGTTCCTCAAAACATAACTTTTGCTTTTGCTTTGGGTTGAATACTGGGCTTACCCCTAGCATGATTTTTTGTTCTGCAGATATGGGGCCACCGAAACTAGAAGATTGACTCCTCACAAATTGGATTTCTATAGTAAACAGCTCACTCTTATTCACAGCAGCTTCCTGTCTTCCAAATGGTTTGAGGTGTCCAAAATTTTGGAACTGAATACGGCGGTTCTGTATTCCGACTCTTCCCACGAGATGAACCCAACAAAGTGGTAACCATCAGCTCCTATCAAATCCCGGTCAGACCAGGAAATTTTACACTATGGAGCCCTGACGGCTTTCACCTAAATCCTTATTCTCCAGATTAATTAATAATTTAAATTCCATCAGCTTCCATAATATTGATTATTCCATAAATTATTAATTTCCGCACTGTGGTCCACTTTCCTTGCAGTTGATCAGTATGTGTACTATGGACCGGTTACTGTAACTTGTTTCAGGTCTAGTTGTTTGGATCAGTTTCCATACTGCAAACAAGTTTCTCTACTGAACCATAAAGCTAACAAACACATCTATAATCTTAATCATGTTGAAGATGACTCTATGTGCTATGTGAAGATGTAATGAGCAATGTGACATACACTCGTTAGACTACTCTTTCCATCACCTAACAGTTCTGTATCCCTCACATTTGGTAGCCAAACTTACCTACTGGAAGATGCATGGTAATAATAAAATTTCCACTCAGCTGGATTCTTTTTGTAAAGTCTGGCCATTTGAAGCCAGAACCTTGAACTGAGGTTCTTTGAACTTTGAATTTTTTCCTCCAAGTTCTTCATGTAATTGATCAGTCACGTTAGCGCCAATCGATAAAAGTCCAACTTTTACAGTAACTTACATCTAACTATACAAATCAACTTTACTTCATTAAAATTCTCGATTTGTTTCATCCGGTTGTCGAATTCAGAAGATTTTTTCAAGGTGTTGACAATTTCATTTACTGCGTCCTTGTAGTCGGAGCTGAGGTTCGCTAATCTTACGTCAATCGGTGTAATTCCCGAGGCATGAGCTACGTGCTCCATGATGTGCTCGATGGCTGTCATCGCTTCAAGCGTCCCTACAACGAGAGTCTGGTTGTTACATTCGCAGTGAATAGTGCTTAAAAGAAATACTAAATCATTGAAAAGAATTATTCAACAAAAATACAGAACGACCGCAAAACTGATGATGGCAAACCATCAAAAAGGAGAAAATAATAAGGTAGGTTAGTAGGAAAGTATGCTGTATTGATGCATATCTCTGTTCGTTTAGAATTGTGGGTCGGAGGCGATGTTACTAAATTAACGTTCAAACAGCCCAAATGGATCAGTTTCCTTCAGTATTCTAATCAGTTTCTCGTCTGATTCAAAAAACGCTGCAAATTATTACACAATGGTTTATTATTTTTCTATATTGATAACTCGTCTGCAAAGCCACCAATCATCAAACATGAAGAAAATCATCGATCACATTTCGGTCAGTTAAAATTTGAACGGAGATCAGGCCTCTTTTGCGATTCACACTCGTGTTTCTGATTTATCGTACGTCCAAACTTTAAATTCTCATAGTGAGCGAACAGTTTGTCCTACAGAGCTCCGGGTGGTCTCAAAAAATTCTAAGAATTCTATAGAATCTTAAATTGAAGGAAAAACAATACCTTTATATCAAAATTTTTTGAGTTAGAGCGTTTTCAAAATTTCAAAATTGATTTTGGAACCCTTAGAAGTGACCTACCTCAACCAAAATCTTCGGGGCACAACTAGACCCCAGAAGGAGCCTACATACCAAATTTCATCAAAATCGGTCAATGCTAAGTGGCAAAAGTACCGCGTACGGCGGACGGACGGCCAAATTTTTATTCGTTTTTTGGATTCTACGTACCTTGAAACGTAAACCATCAAATTTTGAGGGGGTGTTAAAATTTTTTTTCTTTGTCGATTCCAAAGGTTCATTATTGAAAATAATAAACCAAAAACGAAGGTTTTCTTTGAAAAATCCACTTTCTAGCACTCAGAATTATTTGGAAAATTACATAAGAAATGATACTGTCGGATCCGCGGAAGACAAGGAATCGCCAGCGGGATATCCGACTTTTTCCCGACCAAGTTCGGAACTGCCGGCTCAGCATTTCGCCGCTCGTCTCCCTTCTTGACGCCCGACCGAGGTTATAAAGACTTCGACCACCGAATTCAGGAGTATCTTTCGCCCAGAACTGATCCCCGACGGAATAGCTCCCGTCTTGTATTCTCAGCGCCCATCTGGAGAAGCCTACTCTGCCGCACCTTCGAACTCTGCCTGAAGCTCAGAGACCCTTGCTGTTCACCCGGACCACCCGCCGATCACCGCAGGATCACCCGCAGATCTGCTAGATTCAAGCCTCGGTTCTACAGGTACTTCATTGTGGAGAGACTTTAGAGTTGTGTAAATAAAGGGGGGTTTTATGTAATAAAAGGGGTTTTTATCATCCTTTTTATGTCTATATATCGACTCTTCCTAATCACCTCTATATAGTACCCAGATAGGCTCTGACATAAATGGTGGAGAGCGCCTAAAAAATAGGTTTCGCCCCCAATAAAATCAATAAAGTTAAGATTTTAAATATAAATTACAGAAATGAAAACTTTGAATTGAATCATTTTAAAACAATAAAAATAATAAATTATTGTGGAAAGAAGTTAAAAATACGATTCTCTTGTCTCTTTCTCATTGGAATTTTTTAAATATATATATATATATTTTTGTGTGTGCATGTGTACTAATAATAAGAATTTCCAATTTTACAGTGAACGGCCTTAGGCTAGGAACCCCTTTTGTTATCGGAATATTTCCGTTAAATAATTTTGAACTGCCATTTCGTTGGGATACGCTGCTTGTGAACTCTTTTTAACAAATAAGTAAGGACCTAGGCAACTGTGCTCTAACGCCAGTTGCATAAGGCGTTGTTAAGGACGCGCCTTATATATATTTTTACAAGTACTAATCAGGTACTATCAAAGAGTTCGCAAGGAGTAGAAAAACCTGGACTTAAGCACTTGGTGTACAGAAAGGGTTAGATCTCTCAAAGAAAGTGAGCAAAAAAAAGTAAATTCATCCTGAAATTAGAGGCTAAATCACTTCGGCAGGATTCCTTTTGTAAAAGGCATGTCTTGCATTGTAATGCAATACATTTTGTGTAGCTCGTGGACGAATTGAAAACGAGCTATACAAGCAGCAGAAAAAGCTGTCGCCAAAAGAAATTGATTACAATTTGAAGGACCTCTGATACTGGCAGTTGAAATTATCTTGTATATCCACCTAAGCAGGAGATACGTGAGATGAAACAACTGTTAGGAAAGAGAAAATTACATTGAAAATGTCCAAGTTAAATTCATCCTGATATTTTATAATAGGTAATCATCCACTATAGGTAACAATACGGACGACGGATGACGGATAGCGACTCGACGTTAGTCTTGTTAGTAAAACGACTGATTGATAGGTACCATATTGGATCAGATGAGCCTTTAAGAAGTTTAAATAGACTATCAGCTGCAGAATATGCTGAAATCGTGACTTATTTAGGCCAACCTGTACTTACTAGGGATGAAAATAGGTTATTCATTAATGAAATATGGGCAAAATCAGAATTAAATGTACCGGATTTATTACGAATTATTTTGAATAATGCAAAATATGATGAGAATTATTTAGAAGCTAGAGAGATATTAACAAACCAAGGTTTTGTAATAAGCGAAGAGAATAGAAAAACCGACGATTTAATTGATGAAAACCTAGGTTTACAAGCGGGTAATAATTCAAAAAACGAAACAGAAAAAGGGAATTTAAAACCAGAAATTACGAAAATCACAAAGTCGACTCAAACAATCATCATGGAGAGAACGCCTATTAGAATAACTCCACGGTATTTTTCGGCACAAGCACATGAAGATATAAATCAGTTTATAAACAGTTGGGAGAAGTTAGCAAGATACCATAATTGGGAACAAAGGGAAATCATGCGAAGTATCCCGAGTTTCTTTCTGTCGGACGCACAGCTCTGGTACGACCAAAATGAAAAAATAGGAAAAATAAGGCCAACTTGGGAAGAGTTTAAATTGCAACTAAGACAGGAATTTCAGGATCCGAGTTTAATAGAATCTGCAAGGATGGAACTGTTAACACTTCAGAAATTAGATTCGGAAACTATGAAACAGTATGTTGATCGGCTAAGGAATTTAGTTTGGAAGGCTGCTCCAGACATGCCTACCAGCGAAAAACAACGAATTTTAGCGGCAGGTATTCCGAACGAATTTAGAATATGTCTTGCCGGAATAGACGATTTTGAACAGGCAGTCATAAAACTATATCAAGTGGAAGCCTTAATTAGGTTACCTAAAAACGAAAAACAGATAGAAATTCAAAAACCCCCAAAATCAGAGGAAACCTTATATGAACGTGTTGCGGTTCTGGAAGCGGAGCGCCAGAACAGGGCAGTTGATCACGGATCATTTCAGGACAGAAAACGTGGAAGAGGAAATAGTCAGAATAATGTAAGTAGCCAGAACTATCGTGGGTATAGATATCAGAATTACCGCCAGAATTCTCAGAATTACCAGAGAAATCTAGGCTGGCAAGGTAACCCATATAATCAGGGATTCAATGATTGGCGAAATTCAAGCAATCAACAACAGTTCAACCAATATTCTAGGCCAAATAGAGGGGCATATCGTGGCAGAATACAAACTGGCCAAGGAGCACATAATAGCCAAATCGAAAATTTAGCAAGTGTTTTAGGTAATTTACTGCTACAACAAGCCCCATCTAATAGTGGTTACCAAGGTAGAGGACACAATACTTACAACACAAGATATAACAATCCGGTAATGAAGCAGATTGAACCAGCACACTTACAAATGAATAGGGGAACATTTTTTCAGAATCAAAAAAACTGATAAAGGGGACAGTTGGATTAAGTCATGATAACTGCCCCCAAAATCAGAGAACTATGGGTAAAATTAATATGCCAAAAAACGTAAGATGTAAACAACCCTTGATAAAACTACTTGTAGGTAGGTATATATTGCATGCATTGTGCGACACGGGTGCAAGTGTGTCCATAATCCATGAAAAATTTGTTGATAATAAGACAGATATGAAGTCAACAAACGTACAGTTATATGCTATAGATGAGAATAAATTACAAATTCGGGGAAAAATAGATTTAAAGTTAACAATTACTGACGATAATGGGATTGAAAAGCAAATTATTCAATCATTTTATGTCTGGCGACCAAGTATACACGAGCAGACTTCTCAAAAAGCATTAGTTATATTGGGGAGAGATTTTTTTTATAACCAAAATGCCATAATGGATTTTAAGCAACAGATTATTGTAGTACAAGGTTCAAACATATCATTTAAGGATGAAAACGAAGATTTCATAAAAAATTCATGTGGTTTAGTTGTTACACGAGGCAAAAATCAAAAAGTTGAAAATGTAAAATCAGAGACTTGTGGATTAGAGACTCGAGAATTGAAAGGGAAAAGAACCAAAAGTAGGCCACGGGAGAACAATAAACAGTCGTTGAATTACACATTTAAAAGGCATAGCAATGAAACGCTGCCTAGACAGATTCCAGAAGAAACGGCGAATCAAATTACGGAGGCCAACGAAGGACGACTCAGTTCAGTTACCTTCCCGGCTGGGGAAAAAATAAGTGGGTCGAGTCAACTTCAATTGTTTCAAGATGCGTTAGACGTTCATGAAATTACATATAAAAAAATTTGTAAAAAGCTAAATGTCAATAATAAAACATGTACAGAAAAATTGTTGGCACAGATTTCGCAATTATTGGGAATCAATTTGGTTTATTATAATGTATCACAGCAAAAAGCCCAATATTACCAATTCAAAAACCGACCTCAGAGGATACATATATATTTTATAGAACATTCACTAACAAGATTTTCATGGATAAAGCCAAACCCACATCTAAAGAACAGTTTCAAAGTCCAGGCAACAATATACAAGACACCTAACAGAATAAAAGGGGTAGTCATACAGAAGGAGAAATCAGAAGTAAAAAATATAATCAAAGATCATGATAAAGGTACTAGAGCGATAATTAAACTTCAACCAGAATGGAGACAGATTATTAGCAACGTGCAAACTAATGAAAATAAGAATATTGTAAAGGGTTTTAAAACTTATTTTGAAGGTCGGAAAGAACAAATCAAGGATTACAAAGGGATTAGATTAGATATAAATCCAGAATTAACGGCAAAAGACCATAATGAAATAGTAGCAATTTTAAAGCGTCATGAGAAAGCCTTTGTGTTAGATGAATATGATATCGGGAAAGCGAAATGCCAATCAATAGGAATCCCATTGATCACGAACAAGCCAATAAAATGTAAAACTTTTAAACGTAACCCCCATGAAATGAACGCAATGAAGCAAGAGATTCAAAAACTTGAAAACAAAGGCATTATCAGGAAATGCTCAACTCCATATAGAAGCCCGTCTTATTTAGTCAGAAAAAAAGATGGTAACTTCCGCATGATTACAGATTACAGGGAATTAAACAAGGTTATTGATTATCAAGCATCAGGAGCTTATACTGGGAGAACCGCTCAAGAAGCTATTCAATTCGCTTCACAAAAATATATTTTGAGTTCTTTTGATTACGCGAGTGCATGGCATTAAATACCAGTAAAGGAAGAGGACCAACATAAATTAGGTTTCGCGGACCACAATAATGATACGTGGGTGTTTAATTATCTGCCTACGGGATTGAAAATATCGACGGGAAAATTCATAGAAATAGCGGAAAATACATTAAAATCGTTAATCGATCAACAACAGGTAACGCAATATGCAGATGACGTTTGTCTGGGGTCAATGGATATGACAGAACATAAAATCAACATGGACAAAATGTTAACATTGATAGAAGACAAAGGGTTGAAATTAAGTGCCGATAAGGTTCACATAGGATATCAACAGATTAAATTGTTAGGAAAAGTTGTAGGTTCAGGCAAAATTCAGACTGATCCAGAAAAAATAAAAACTCTTTTTGCTATCCCTCCTCCAACTACTAAAAAACAGGTTCAATCTTTAGTAGGAATGTTTGGATTTTTCAGGGAACATATTCATAATTTTGCAACAGAAATTCAACCAATAACGGACTTGTTGAGAAGTAGTAATAAACAGCAGGCAAAAATAATATGGGATAAACCACAACAGGAATCTTTAGACAGGATGAAACAGTTATGTTCTCGAGCGCCGATTTTAAGGACATATGATGAGAAGAAACCAGTGGTTATACTTGTAGATTCTGCAGCTCATGGGGTAGGAGCAGTAACTGTGCAGAATCATAGAGGGAAATGGTATCCACTAGAATTTTTTTCAAAGAGATACAGCCCAACACAAGCAAGGTATTCAGCAACTTACTTAGAATTAACAGGAATTTGCATAGCCGTACAAAATGCACGACAATATATACATATGTCTCCATTTGAAACGGTAGTAATAACAGACCACGCAGCATTAAAATTCGTAAATAATATTAAAGAAGTTCATTCAAAAATTTTTAAATTGAGTTTAAAACTTAGTGAATTTCCAATAAAAATAATGTATGCAAAAGGAAAAACGATGTCAATGTGTGACCATTTAAGCAGATTTGGTGAAAGTCAGATCATGGACGAAGAAACCTTAGAACCAATTACTTTGCAGTCGGAAAATATTTGTGTGGTAACTCGTCAACAGGTGTAAACAGTCTTTTATTTCCGGAAGGGGGAGATGTCGGATCCGCGGAAGACAAGGAATCGCCAGCGGGATATCCGACTTTTTTCCGACCAAGTTCGGAACTGCCGGCTCAGCATTTCGCCGCTCGTCTCCCTTCTTGACGCCCGACCGAGGTTATAAAGACTTCGACCACCGAATTCAGGAGTATCTTTCGCCCAGAACTGATCCCCGACGGAATAGCTCCCGTCTTGTATTCTCAGCGCCCATCTGGAGAAGCCTACTCTGCCGCACCTTCGAACTCTGCCTGAAGCTCAGAGACCCTTGCTGTTCACCCGGACCACCCGCCGATCACCCGCAGATCTGCTAGATTCAAGCCTCGGTTCTACAGGTACTTCATTGTGGAGAGACTTTAGAGTTGTGTAAATAAAGGGGGGTTTTATGTAATAAAAGGGGTTTTTATCATCCTTTTTATGTCTATATATCGACTCTTCCTAATCACCTCTATATAGTACCCAGATAGGCTCTGACAATACCAAACTCGTCAAGTCATTTTGAGATCGAGAGTGACCATACACTGACTGCATAAAACACTAGATTTTTTTGTAAAACACACGTTCAATGTTACGACGTATTTCCGCTTTGGTGGGGGTGGAGGTGGGGAGGGGGGGTGACTCGAATTCGCATGTTGGGTATCGTAGATCATGGATTTTAAAATGCTCTTCAGATTCGAGGCTCCCATGCCGCTAGAAATTTTATGGTGGATAAGGGTGAGGGGGGGGGGTCACTATTTCTTGCCCGAAATACTAAATGATTTACATCGAGTGAAAAAGTTTTACCGCTTATCAACTGGTTAAACTGATCTAATGCTTATCCAATGGGACGTCCCCTGTAATTTTGGGAAATGAAGGGGGGTGTAACCTTTTCATGAAACACCCTGTATACCTACTACTACACCTACCAATAATACCCAGAATATTGTTTGGTCGGAAATAAAATGGAGACAGGATGATGTAAAAACCTATAGAAATATTTTTTTGAGGATTTGTGAGGGTGAGGTCATGAGTAAGGTATCACTTTCGACTAGAAGAATGATGAATTTAGGATTGCATACAACTGAAGGTTGAATGTGAATAGTCGTTTAGAATTCCTTCAGAACGGAACCATCAATCAATGGGTTCATCACTCAGATTTGGTTACAGCGTTTTCCAAAATCTCAGAAAGAAATCAACCACACATAATTTAAATTTTAGGCGTTCTACTACAGATATTACATTCTCTCAAAGTAGGAAATGACGCGGAATTAATATTAAATTTGAGAGGAAAAGAAGGAAATTCCAATAAAATTATCAACTGATTTACAAACTTGAAATAACTTTGATGTTTGATCATTCAAAACTAGGTCTTTGTAGTTGGTTCCTTTCTGTGCTGTCCACTTCAACTTGTACGAAAATTGTGGCGAACATCTCACAGTCAAGGTCTCTCGGCGTCAGGTTATGATAACAGAATCCACGGAGCGTCCTGTTTCCATGGTAACAGTCTCAGTCCCGTGGTAAACAAGAGAGGGGAGATTAGCACCAACTCTAGTTTTCTGTAGATTCACGTTCACAGGAGCTCGCCACCATGTGAAGCAAAAGGTTTGTTCAGCTAACGATTCCGAACGGTTCGGGATGGTTCCCACTTCCTTTGGGCCATTCGTTTAGGCCCACAACTGTTTCAGAACTGTCAGCCCGCTGTTCGTTTAGGCATCCGGAACCATCCAGAACCAGTTCTGAGATTTTCTCGGGATCAACAGTTCCGCACATGCGCACAAGATATTACGCTTATCAGATAGTCTTATCGTTTCGCTTATCATCAATTTTGCTTTCGAGTCTACCAAGGTAGGGGAAGCTTTGTTTTCACTTTTCAAGGGTGAAAAAAAGTTCTCCAAAATCAAAATTTTCACTCGAATTTTGCATTTTAGACCTTTTTGAACAATTTTGGTTCCGTGTCTGTCTGTCATGAATTCCTTGTAACGGGAATTCCTATACGAAGTTATTGTCCGATTTCTATGAAATTTTCAGGGATTGTGCGGGATGGTGTGTAGACGGTCCCCTATGTAAATCATCATTCCCGGACTGATAAAAGCAACTGCGCATGCACAAACGTGAATTCCTTGTAACGGCTAAAACTTCTACATTTTTCATCCGATCTCAATGAAATTTTCAGGGATGTTACAGATTAGTATTTAGATGGTCCCCAATCAATGTTTATTTAAGCGAACGTTTTCCCATGCGCACAGTCATTGCCATCTCATCTCGTCATGCCAGGCAGGAGGTGAGGTGTCAAAGGATGTATGGATCGGGCTTGGGGTACGCCAGGGGATTCCCTATCGCCACTCCTTTTCAACCTGGCCGTGGATACGGCCTCGGGTAAGCTGCCCACAGAATTAGGGTTTGATCTTGCCCCTGGGGTTCAAGTATGAGCATTGGCTTTTGCCAATGATGTTATCCTACTCGCAGAAACCCATGAGGGCTTGCAGATTGCCCTCAATGCATTTGCTAAGCAGCTAGCCAGGTGTGGACTCGTGATTAACCCTGATAAGTGTGGGTCAGTCTCCTTGGTCCTGTCGGGTCACCAGCATAAGGTGAAAGTTGTGGATGGGGGTTTTGTCATAGGACAATCACTCATTCCATCTCGATCCGTGTTGGAGGTTTGGCAGTACCTTGGAGTCGACTTCATGGGGGTGGCCACTATTACTGCCAGCCATGTGGACCTTGGTAGAGCACTATCGCGCGTTACCAAAGCTCCATTGAAGCCACAGCAGAAGCTGCGCCTCCTCCGCACGTACTTACTGCCAAAGCTGACCTATGGGTTAGCTTTTGGCAGGCTTACGGCAGGGAGGCTGCAAGAATTAGATAGAGAAGCTCGCTCTGCTGTGCGCTCTTGGCTGAGGTTTCCACCTGGAGTCCCAAGTGCCTATGTTCACGCACCGGTCAAATCTGGTGGGCTTGGCATTGTGTCTCTCTCAGCATGTATCCCTTCCCTGCACCACCAGCGCCTGCTAGCCCTTCAAGTGTGCTACCTTCTGACATTGGGGCTGGCAGGAGTGGGCTCAGAACTCTCCCCACTCCAGGATGACCAAATTCCACCTCTGGCAGCCGCCACCAGTGGCGCTCCTTCAAACTGTCTCCACCCACCCCCAAGAGGCACGCTCTCCTGTCACCACCCGACGAAGAGTGAAGAGAAGAAAAGTTTTGCCCCTCTTTTATTTGAATGCACACAAAATAAATGCTCCATCATCGTTTTAGTTGGAAGTTACAGGGGAAGTTACATGAGAACAGTTCAACGTTCCCAAAATATACGAACACGTTTTTCATCTATTGAAGCTTGTCAAAATTAGTAGGCATAAATACATAGTGATCCAATACAGATTAACTTGTAAATTTTGAACTTTTTTTCAAAATGCTTAATTCTTGTTCATTGCGTATTCACTCGCGAAAAACTGTGTTCAGAGAGGATCATGATCTCATTACACCTTGTGCATGATTTTTTTTGCAGGAAGTTAAGAGAATACTAAAAGCACGGAACTAAATTATCCGGGAAGGTCCAACACGTTTGATACTTACTTCTGAAAATGTTGGAGGATTTTATTTCCTAAAAAGTGAAAACAATCTTCGTACCTACCTAGATACCTTGGTAGACTCGAAAGCAAAAAACTTCATTAGTTCTATTTACCTGGAGCTCTCATCCAAGCGGTTGGTGAGTTGTCAGTTTTGACCGCAAAAAAATTGTACTTGTAAGTACTGGGGTCATAGGCGTTTTCGATTCCGTCATTCATGAAGAGCCAAACGGCGTCGTTCAAAGACTGGCCCAAATCATCGTACATGTTGATCTCCAGATACTGCAGAACACCTTTTGCATTCACTCCAGCCTGGGGAAAATACATTTTTCAGAGTTTAGTGAGAGGCTACTTCTACTACTGTGAATTTTTCTTCGACCCATCTAAAAGTTTGATAGGAGAGTTTTGCAATTAGCGGAAATCCAATGTATGAGTCAAGTGAAACCCCTCAATAGAATGGCTAAGTTATATAAATGATAAATTACTGTATGTAGAGCTGGATGGATGTTTTGGTGACAGACAACCGGCCGAATGGCGCGCTCAGTTCCTCCCTCATTAGAGTTCCATAATTATGTACTACTGACCCGAAGGAGGAGATATTCTCCTTCACATAGGTACTTGAGGTGCGCAAGTATAATTATGTATACTGTTGAATAATGAGTTATAGTTATTGCTGTCAAGTAGCTATGCAATCATAGGCCAACTCCTGACTTGGGAATGTTAGTTGTTAGCGACATACTTCATAATACGTAGAGACGAGTAGAACATGAACTCCTAAGATCTTCAAAGCATACCCAGTGCATACAGTATGTTGGTATGGTAGGTGTACTGAAAATCGAAAAAACCAACAATAGCCGTTTGGGTACTCGATGAGTTTGTGGAGACGAGTAGAACATGAATATTATCTCCTAACATCTTCAAAGCATACCCAGTGCATACAGTATGTTGGTATGCTATACTGAAAATCAAAAAAACCAAGAATCGTGTAAAAGAAAAAAAAAAAACTTTAAATGAAATTGCCACACCATTGTTCCTTTTCTTAACCATACCTTCAACTGAAAGATTTCTTTGAAAATTCGCTCATTAATTCATACTGCATGAATGGACTTTTTACCTTATTACTGCAGGAGCAGTGAAATCTTCCAGGGTGGGGGGAAATGTAATGAGACCAACATGACTGACTCTCTAACCCCGTAACAACTGGTGATAAATGCATGTGTTGAATAGAAGTGTAAATTGAATTAAGACATTGAATAAAGACAGATTGATTTCTACCTTGAAATGTGTACTTACAATTATACCTCACAACAATAAACAGATTGTGTTTCAACTCACTTCGTACTTGACGTAGGAAGGACACCTCTTTCCGATGGACTCCATGGTAGTTTCCATACTCATCATCATTCTGACTGGTTTGTTCAACAGGAAGGCAGCCAACGAGCAAGCACAAGAACCCAACGAGCTTCGGGATAATTTACATCCGAAACCTCCTCCTATCCTTTTTACTTCCATTTGTATGCTAAAAATGACACGGAATTGATAAAGTAATAAATATCGACCAAGTAACATCGATACAGATTGATTGATACATTCATAACAATTCGATTCAATAAAATCAAAGTGTCAAACGTGTTGTCCATCTCCAATAATTTCTCACTCTTTAGTAGAGATTTTTCACCACGTCATTCGTAACAACTGTAGGCCTGTAATATACATGCAACCGTCTGAAAATGCTGAGTGCGCATGCGTGACGACTCAGATGGCGAGCTCGGTCGTCATGGACGACGCCAAATGCCGGGTTTTGGCGGCGTTGAGCACGACGACTTTCTTGACGACTGAACCCTTCATAACCTTATTTTTAACTACTATTGTTGACTCTGCAAATTATACATTGTTCAATGTACTACGAAATTTCTGAATTTCTGAACCCTTGTTTTTCATTTAATGTTGTATAATTATTATTTATTCATCTAACAACACACCTTACTACAGATCTACAATAAACAGGTGACAGGCATCAGATCAGTTCACTTAAGTAGGTACCATTTAAGATTTCAATTGGTAGTTCTGTTTGCTGTGATCATCGTACTTGTAAGTTGAATGTTGAATTTGAAAAAATTCTCTTACAAGAGTTATCACGTTTATTACCTTTGAAAAAATAACTTCTTTTCACACAACAGTAGGTAGGCCTACCTACCTACCTATGCACCTATTTGGTTGATTACGGATGTCTGCATTTAGTTGTTACGTCTATAAGTTCGTACATCTATCCTAGTAGGATGGATCTGTACTTCCGTTTTTGTGATAGTCTGTACTTCCTGGTAGGTAGAAACGAAGTACTTTTTCTAAATTATCTAGAGATATGTTATGGACGTGTTGTTGTAGAAACATGGAACCATTAGATAGGTAGTTTGTAGGTATTTGAGACGCAAAAAATGCAGTAAGAACTCTGGAAAACCTAGTTTTGTGGTGTTCACTACATAACCATTTAACTAACTTTCGAGAGGTGAATACGATCAAAACATCGGTAGGTAAGTTTATATATCGTAATGTAGGGTCAGGTCAGAAAGGGATGTAAATAGGTATCCAAGTAGGTAGTAATCAATTGATGAATTTTTTCAATACGGCCATTATTCCAATTTTCATTCTAAACAACTTATTTGGAGACCTCAAGAGTCTGAATCAGCTGTTCGCTGTCAGCCATTTTTGAGTAACTTCACACGTTGGTCCCTCTTTAGTAGATAGTCCAGTCAAATTGGAGTTTACTCGTAACAAAAGTGAGGGAGTAGGTTTCTCAACTGGTTTCTATGTTTTTTGGGTCGCTGAATCCGAATTTGAAAAGTGCTGACACCTCCCTGGTCCGCGTCAGGTCGAAAAACGAAAAAAACCTCAAAATTATGGAGGTTGTTTTGGTTTTTCGTAAATATCATGGAAACGAGGTATCTGTCGTAAAATGTCACTCTTATCAAAGTTAAAGAGCATAAAATTCTGCGTCGAATGACCTCCCTAACGTCTTATTTTGATCAATTTCTATGACCACAATCGTCAATCAAAAAATGCCCGTTTTTTCCAACTTTTGTAAAAACAGCAGTAAGGTGACTTTTTGACGTATGCGATTCGTAAATACTCATTCTATATGAAAAACTCAGAGAAACAAAATTGTAGAGCATAAAATTCTGCGTTCAGCGAGCACCTAAATTTTAAATTTGGATCAACCTATACAATATAGCGACAATTTTCCATTTTCTATCTAAGCGCCAATGTGACCATTACGAAGGGTTTCAACGAATATAACTCTTACTGTTGTTAAAATACCATTTACTATTTTATACTATTTACATATAACCAAAAAGATACAGAAAAATATAATAAAAAAATGTATGCAATTCTTTGCCGCTTTGATGAGGTAGGGCCTGGCTCAATATTGATATCTGGGGCAGACGATGGCCCAGGCTCGTCGATTGGTCGGCTCGTCGTTTCATGCTGTGGTGCTTCAAATCGGGTAGTCTCATTGTATGCTGCACAAAATCCGAGGGATGACAGCACATCGATAAGTTTTCGCGAACCATATTTTTTGTACAAGAAAGCACCTAATCCAACTTGAAGAGGAGAAACGAAAGACCTTGGACGCACTGCACTAATCAAGCTATGTGCGATTGCTACAGATTTCTTCTTCCATGGTTCAAGATCCCCTTTTTTCTTGTTAAGCACAACACCTTCTACGAATATTCGGTTAGTCTCAGGAATTAGGTCTTTAGCTCCCTCTAGAAATTTATCACATGGGGGGGTATTCAGTCAGGTTGTAGATTTGTGATCGAATATCCTCAACAACTATGGCAGCAGCGGCTTCAACTATGTGGCGCCTTTTCTCTTCCTCTGGCTAGCGAATTGCTTCTTGATGCCAGTTCTCAGTAATTATTTTGTGACCAGTTGCTTTGAAACACACAACGTATGGTTTGTGTGTGGTGACAACAATATCATCACCAGATTTTCGAATGAGGTGCCTCCTGAGGGTGATTGGGTGAGGTCGGAAATCACCTTCAATTTTTTCCATCAATTCATCAAAGGTGAATTGACATTCTTCATCACTGTTTTTTAGAAAAGTGGTAATGGAATGTATAGCAGCTTCCATTTCATTATCAACAGGTCTGCCAGTTGGCTGGCCTTGTCGATGTGGTCGGTACAAAGCCTTCATGCAGTCTCTGTGGTATTGTGCATCCACTGCAACCAAATCATGTTCTGGCTCAAGGCGAGTTACTATTCCTTGGCTTAATTCATCTTGACGACCGGCTACTAGGCTGAGAACTTTTTCTCTCATGGACAACGTTGTCACATTGTACACCATGTTGCGTTTATTGGGAGGATTTTTTATTTGTTGTTGGTTGTGATCTGTTGCCACCTGATTTCCGCATATAAAACAATGAGTTTTGAAGGAAAACTCTCTAGTAATTAAACGCTTCTTTTTGGGAATATGTTGAGCTGCTCTTTTTAAATAGGCTGCTATAGATCTTTCTGTGGTGTAATTCTTCCGGCATCTCACATGAACTTGTATTTCGGTTCTCTCCTTTAAAAGTTTCACCTTACCATCTTTCCTCTTTGTGCTGGCTTCTATGAAGGACTGCAGCCCTTTCTCCTTCACGACACATAATTCTGTCCCATCTTCTAACAAATCATCACACAGACAACACTCCCGGCGCGACATTATGCGCAGGCATAAAAAAACTAAGTAATAACGCACGATGTTTACACACAATTTTAGTTACATCTACTTCTTGAGAGCTAAAGACAGACTGAAGTGAATCTGTGAAGCAGATGTGAGTGGGGAGGAAAGAAAAGAAGAGGAAAGGGGGAGCTCTTTGAATGGGGTGCAGGTGTTTCGGACTCCAGGTTCAATACAATATTGTTTCTCTCTACAATTTTGTTTCTCTGAGTTTTTCATATAGAATGAGTATTTACGAATCGCATACGTCAAAAAGTCACCTTACTGCTGTTTTTACAAAAGTTGGAAAAAACGGGCATTTTTTGATTGACGATTGTGGTCATAGAAATTGATCAAAATAAGACGTTAGGGAGGTCATTCGACGCAGAATTTTATGCTCTTTAACTTTGATAAGAGTGACATTTTTCGACAGATACCTTGTTTCCATGATATTTACGAAAAACCAAAACAACCTCCATAATTTTGAGGTTTTTTTCGTTTTTCGACCTGACGCGGACCAGGTAGGTGTCAGCACTTTTCAAATTCGGATTTAGCGACCCAAAAAACATAGAAACCAGTTGAGAAACCTACTCCCTCACTTTTGTTACGGAAACGCCACTTTTTAACCCAATTTGACTGGACTAAGAGAGTTTTTGCTGCCTAAGAGTGACGAGGCCTATTTGGAAGAGATAGCACGAGCAACGAAGATGCTACCCAGTTGAATGATGGGCCCCGTGTACCTTTGACGATTGTCGTAACGCAAAAAGAAACGAGACACGCTTTGTTTACTTTACACTCCCATTACAACGAGTTCAACATTTTGTTCATCAACTGTCATTTAAATTGGCTGTAAACCTCATCTTTCGCGAACGTGCCTTCTACACATTAAAAACTCTGCAAGGTTTATTATTTTTCTGTATTATTTCCTTTGCATTGTCCTTTTTTTGCCTACCAACCTTAGGTACCTACTGCCTACTACTTACTACCTTCACTATCAAGTTTATTTGGAAGCAATAAACGCTTCAAACTCAATTCGAAGAAATAGGGAGTTGTGGTTCCTTCATATGGAAATTTGATTACTGGTTTCTAAGAATGCAAAACTGAATACAACTTTTAGAAACGAATAGCGATCGCATTTTGGTTAGCTAAAATTTCAACAGAGACGTCTTTGGTGTTTCACGGCTTGTCCTATGGATCTCCGCGTGGTCTCAATCAATTCTAAAAATTCAATACTATTTCAAATTGGTGAAAAAACAGTACCTTTATTTCAAGTTTTCGAGCTAGGGCACTCTTGAAAATTTCAACCCTCAATGTCCACCTCTTAGAAGTGTCTGGCATCAACCAAAAGCGTCACGGCACAACCTGACCCCAAAAGAAGCCCGTAGGTAAACCAAATTTCAACTTTCAACAAAACGGTTGCTGAGATAAAGGCCATATCACACGAGCGATTTTTTGGCTTTTTTTTCCGCTGGAAAATCGCTGGAACGTGAAGAGGAAGTTAGAATAAGTTAGGCGAAGTTGAAGAAGAATAACCACAGAAAACTGCGAATAGAGCGCATTCTGGTGGCCAGCGATTTTCACTCTAACGTGACTACAAGTTTTGGATCAGGTTATAGTAGTGTGGAATTTTGAAGCAACGTTTTAGCGTCGCTCCCACTCCCAGAAAAAGTAATCACTTTACTTGTCTCCGTGGCGTCACTACAATCTCGTTTTCTTCAGTTTTTGTGCTCCTGTCGTATTATTCTTCAAAATGGACCCTATTTCCTTGATCAGTAGTGGTGAGTACCTACCAACTACAATATCTTAACTTAAGTATATAAATTATGTACCACTGTCCAGTATTTTGTCTGTCAAACATGTAAGTATTTGTACAGAAAGAATTACTGAAATCTGATGGTTCATTGTTAAAAATCTTCATTGTAAAAATGAACGAAGAACTGATTAATTTTTCTCTCGGAAAACTGCAGAAAACTGAACAGACGTCGACTAGTAGATCAAGGAATGCTACAACCACAAATTACTTATCGATGGAGAACCTTCGAATGGTTTCCTTCCAGCTTTTTTTCCCGCACAAAATGGCGGACTAGAAAAGTTAGAACGCGTTCTAAATATTCCAAAGCTAGAAAAATCTCTCCACCAGGGTGCAGGCTGCGCTATGGGGGGTGGGGAAGTGGAATTAAAAACCCGCTGCATGGATACTTGAAACACTGTACTTCTTCCCTTGCATGGATACTTGAATCACTGTACTTCTTCCTCTTCACGTTCCAGCGATTTTTCTGCGGAAAAAAGCTGAAAAATCGCTCGTGTGATATGGCCTTAAGAAAAGGGCCACGTAAGACGGACGGACAGATTTTTTTAATTCGATTTTCCGATTCTACATACTTTAAAAAGTAAACCATAAAATTTTGAAGGGGGGGAGGGTTAGATTTTTCTTGCTCGATTCCAATGGTTCATTGTTGAAAATAGTAAACCAAAAAACATGATTGTAGTGAGCCATTTCATGATATTAAGGGGTCGATTCTACAATTAATTTGCAACAAAATGTTCGTCGTAGAAAAATAGTTTTTTGACGAAATTCTCACATATTCTCTGTAGAGGAAAGGTTTTCATCAAAAACATCTTCAAATCTCAGCTTTCCAACGGTGAAATAAAAACATGAAAAACAAAGGAACTTAGGGGAGAAATTAGTATGTGAATGCGGAAAAACGTTTCAACGAAATTCTAATTATTTATTTCGATTTTTTACAACGAAATTAATGTTCGATGATAGGATGTGGGTGTCGACACATCCGCAATCACTGCTAGTTCGAATGCTTCCTTATATAGTGCTTACAGCACAAACGTTTTTAGAAATACATGGACTGCGAATGTTTTAATAGTAATCAGTAAAAAGCTCTTCAGTAAGTAGACTTGTGAAAACCACTCAGAAGGAAGGAAAATACATCGAGAAATATTAAACGGTTATATTTCGAGAAGGTTAGGGATGTTCTCGGCACCGAGAACCTGCAAAGACGGGAGCCCATAAAATAGGCAGCTGAGTTGTCACCAAAATGTCGGGCCCCGCAGAAACTGCGGAAATGTCGGGCACCGCAGAAACTGCGCTCTGTTGAAAGGTTCCACGGGCCCGTTAGTGGCGTGCAAAAACTCTCTAGGGTCACTTCCAGAGTCTGCACCTTATTTTGTGACGACTCAAAATCCACCAAAGTTAGTACCCGCGTCTGCTGGCGCCATCTGATTCTAGTCGTCACAATCTTGAGTCATTGCGCCTGATGTGGCGAAAACTCTCTATTATTATTTTTCTCGTATAACTCAAGTTATTTTACTATGAATAACGTTTCAATCAAACAGTTACCAACATTATGGAGCAAAAAAATTAGCTGTAGAGGTATGGTATATATACCTGACACCCATCAGCGGGACTGGCAAATTCGACAATGAAACACATTTTGACATATTATTAACAAATTAATGAGAATCTATATAAATTTCATCTTGAAATGAGTGAAAGTTGTATTTTGCTGACCTATTTCAGCTCCGGGTCATTTATTTATTTATAAAACAATTACAGGAGCACAGAACTATTGTTTGTCACATTGAATGCAACATAGAAGGTATTACCTACATAAAATCAAGTCAGCACCGAAGTCAATTCAATGGGGTAGTTGCATGATATTTTTTTGTATTTTTTTCTGTGTAGAGAATCTTTATTGAAGTACGAATCTGCAAGTAAAACTCCCAGAAACGCTTCCTAAAAATTTAGAGAGTTTTTCAAAGGACGGGATTTTCGGATTCAGGCAGGAAAACCTACACACGGCTTGGACAATGCGGGGTGGGGGCTACGTCACAAGTGTGAAGGGGGCCAAGAGACCGCTACACCACTGTTACCCTGACGCAAGGTTATCGAAATTTTGTTTGTTTACGTTCGTCTGTGGTGCTTTCATACTGAATTTTGCTAGCAGTGCAATTGAAACATGTTGCATCCAAGATTTCGTTTCCTTCTGGCATTCCCTCCACTGTAACTGAAGCCTTATATGGTTGTGAAGAAACGCGGTGTTCTGGTGATACTCGAGCCACAACCTCGCAAATTTTCTAGATTCTTCTAAGTTGGGCATAACCAACATCCTTTTATTTAACAATTTACAAACACTCATTGGTACTACATTGTACAGGATAATGACACTACGATGAAACTTCCAATAAATGAGCTACTGCAACCATTTCGATGAAGAAGTACTACACTCAAGAAAACAACTGACCTTTTACTTTCTATGAAACTGTAAACTTACCTCACATCCTTGGCTCCTCTTATTTCGGTGCTGACAAACTTGTTATAGACGTAAAAATTGTGCTACATGCCTATATCGATACCCATACGGAATATTTCCCAGGGAAGCCACCTCGAAACTCTAGTCGATGGCTCTCCTTTTTGGCATATCCAAATTTTATTTCAATACTTTGTCACATAAACGAAAAAAAGTTACGGTTGTTTTTCTGATGATTTCTACTCACAGCCAAGTCGTTCCTACCGAACTTTATCTCATCATTCGTGTTCGTAGAAAAATTGTTCACCATTCGTTGGAAAGCCCTAAATGTTTGCATAAATTATATACTGCAAAAACCGCTGTACTTATGGAAGAAACTGAGATATACCCCTGAGTTAAAAGAACTGTCAACAACATTCGAAAGCAGATTGGGTAGGGAGCAAAGGTAGCAGGAAAAAATGAAGACATGTGTTGCAGTCTCGTATGCAAGCATTTATTAAAAGCTTCTTGAAACTTTACAGAGAACATTATCTTTTCCAAACCAATCAACTAATAAATTATGGTAAATACTGGTATAAACTATGGTACGAACTCAGACCGCACTCAACTCACCACAGAGCACTAGAAAGTGTACACTGATAACGTGATAACATGACCGTTAAAGTAACGCGAGGTTTTAGCGCCAATGCAACAACAAGAAAACCAACCAAAATATGCTTCAAAACTTTCAATTTAAACGATTAATTCAAACATGTAAAGCATGAAAAATATATTTCAAAGTTTTTTTAATCATCACCATTATTTTGCAACAATATTTCAATGTTTCTGACTCGAATTGTCCTCGATGGCAGTGATCTCAACGCACTCTATCGTGAGATTCTCGTTTAGAGATGTCGTAAGAGGAGTGGCCAGCCAAAACTAAAAAGGACGGTACTTCTTTATTGAAATACGGCTAAACTAAATGGAATTTCGAACTGCAAACTGGTACAGAATCGTTTTTAAGTGCGCTAAATTCGAATCTGAAGTCAAAAACACGAAATTCCGACTCATGCAACTACTCCATCCAATCAATTCAATCAAGTCGATTCAATCCAATATTTGCGATCATGTTACAAGCGAATAAAGTTAAATGTAACCGAATAACGACAGTGAATCTCCATATGTTGGGAATAAGATTCTGAGAGTGATGTACCGAGTCTTCATCGCATTGTGCTTCCGAAGCTTCAAAAACTAAGTTGAAGTAGCGCTATTTTTCATTTGGAAGGAATCAGTCTGTATCCATTAATCCTAGTACCAGGCAAAACTACAGGTTGAGGTGTCTAGATGGTTCTCCATGAATTTAATTTCCTCGGATCAATATCTTCCTCTATGCATACAAAAATGTAAAACCAATACAATGTAATGCCTACAATAGTCCAGTTTCTCTGGGATGGTAGGTAGGCTGTCGGGAAAACCGCCCTGTTTGGGATCCACGTTGGTGATGAAATCGCCGTTTTGGGACCTGCTTGGAAAGTGAGAGTGTTAAATTTGTATAGACTAGGAAATATTCCATTTTTTTCTTCTTGATTCAATAAATTTGTAAATGCAACACGGACTTCTCAATTACAACTACCACAACAATTAATTATTATCCCACTGCTTAAATTCATTTTTATTAGTGAGTTATTGTATACAACTCTGAGCCATATCTCACCTCTCACAAATAATCATACAAGGCCTTCCATTATAAGTTATTTAATTTTATCAATAGTCACGAAATATAATTTTGACATCCCTTAAGGTGCCCTCCACTAGGTTGACAGAGCGGCGCTACGCGAAAATCTTGAGCTCCGTCCACTGGGACGGATAAAATTTTTCGATCCGTCGTTTTGCCAGTCCCGAGGTAAAAAAAAGTCTGCCAAGTGAGTGTGGCACATAGTTTCCTCGTATCGATAACCCTATTGTATCT
Source organism: Apolygus lucorum (assembly GCA_009739505.2). NCBI lineage: Eukaryota > Metazoa > Arthropoda > Insecta > Hemiptera > Miridae > Apolygus > Apolygus lucorum. Next base: position 62,823,559 of record CM019178.2, read on the forward strand.
CTTGTACGTATTGTAACTCTTTCCAGTCACATACAATAAAAAAATCTAGTTGAACAATTCTAATACGTTTCACAATAGAATCGTAATGATATATTCGCCGTTGACAATGCATTCCTTCATTATGAAAACTGTACAGTGACAAGAGTTTCATCAACTTACTAGTTATCAGGAACATTTAGCATTCTTGCGATTGCAGATTGGGTAAATTGCATCCACTGTGATGCGGGGTACACCTATAAATATCAATCATAAACTAGGATTAGAAGGACTTTATGATAGTTTAGAAGATTACACCCTAGAACTAGGTACCCATCAAATTAGCTTCCTACCAACCTGCGCTAATAGGTGGGTTTACCTTCAATCCTGAATCCACCGGAATCGCGACACAGCTATGTAGTTCCATCGTGAAGTGATACTGACCACCAAGTTCCAGTTCTCCTTTGACCGTGAAGTCCACAGTTCCTAAGGTGCCCATGAAAAAGTCTCAGGTTAGGCATCATACGACGTGGGGCAGGAATAACTGACACATTTTGAGAGAGCGAGAGAGAGTGAGAAGTCGTTTCCGGAAAATTTCCATCACCCTCTAACAATTTCTGGTGGAATTGCGTTGATTTCTCACCTGATCTTCTCCTTTAAATCATCCTGAGACGAGGTCAGAGCTTGAACACCTTCTCTAACAAATCGACGCGGAAGATGTGTAGTTCCAACAGGATGGAGCGTTTTGAGGGAAATGTTCCCAGACAGATTGATCTTGTTTAGAGGGGACTTCCTCGTTAACTTGACTTATCCCCACCCGATTTTTTCTACTAGGGATAACTCAAGGAGGTGTTCAAGCATAGAACTTGTACTCTGGATGATTTAAAGGAGATGATCACGCAAGAAATCAACGCCATTCCACTAGAAATGACTCGAAGGGTGATGGGCCTATGCGATACAACTGTAAATTTTGACTAATCAATCCTTAACAGTGATCGCGACAGTTCTCAAGAGCTGACATTTGACAAAATATTTACCAGGGGGTTTCTTCGGCTCGATGCTCGACTGGGGAATTATCCGGGATGCGTCTCCACTTTTCAACACCTCTTTTATTTTTAGGAGCGGTTTCGTACTATTCTTGTATTCCAAGACAACTTGATCGGCTGCTTTGATTGCCATCTCTTGAGTAGTTGCCACAATTATTCCAACCGGTTGGCCCGCGTACAAGACTTTACCACTGCAGAAAATCTACAATGATATAATAGGTATTATAATGAATTGGAAATTGATTGGTAGCAAGTGGATAGGTAGTAAGTACGTACATTTTACCTAAACATCACCACACAACCTACTAAACTCGCCACGAAGTTGTGGAAACTCCTTCATAAGTAACAGAGCAGGTGGGACGTTGTCCATTTCCACGAAAATGATGAGCTGCAATGCTAAATCGATTTCGACGAGATATATTAAGACAATTGAAAATATCTTACCAAAGTATGGACGAAAAAATAAGCCACTCTTGAGATAAGTTGGAACACCACTGAGACAAATTTCCAAAAAGTAACCTAAGGAGGAGGGGAGGGTAAAATCCCGGCCATTAATTTGGCTACCATCTAAGAACAATAAATTAGCAACTTCCACTATAAATATCAATGAAGAATTTGCCTCACAATTTTTTATTATCGAAAGAGGGTTTACTGATATGGAAGAAAACCCTAGTGTGCTGCTCAAAAACCCATCCAAAAAATTTAGAGAATTTAAGAAAATGGAAATCTTAAATGTACCAGGAGTCTGTGACTTGACGAGTTTCCCTTATGACAGCAGCACTACCTCTGATAGCGCACATGAAACTTATGGCTTATGTGATCGAACACACGAATGCGCCACAAACTGACAGAAAGAATTCAGACACGAAAGTGACGAAAATAAGCAATTTTACTCACTCTTTTTTACAATACGATTCTACCTATTAGTTTATCAAGCATTATTAGGACTGGAAAAAGAAACTGTATGTGTTCTTTGCAGATTTTAAGGCTGTTTTTGATACGATTGCAAGAGATGCACTTTATCAGAAATTATTTTCAATGGGGTTTTCGAGCAAACTGATAAATGCGATCCGTGGGCTGTATGTCGGTGCTTCTTCAGGCGTCTGGGCAGGCAAAAGCGTGTCCGAGTTTTTCAACGTTGAAAATGGTTTGAAACAGGGTTGTGTGTTGTCTCCTTTACTTTTTGCACTTTTCCTTAATGATTTTGTTGATGGCCTTGAGGTAGGTGTAAAATTGGAGACCAGAAGATCGGTGTACTGAAGTACGCTGACGATTTGGCACTGTTTTCTGACTCACCTGAAGGGCTGCAATCGCAGATTGATTGGCTTGAGCAGTATAGTGATAGATGGAACCTGACCATAAATCTGCAGAAGTCAAAGATCTTGGTGTTCCGAAAGGGCGGAAAATTGGGATCCAACGAAATGTGGTCTTATAAGGAACAACCGATTGAAGTGGTCAACCGTTTCACGTACCTTGGAATTTTGCTGACACCTCGTTTGACATACACCCCCCACATACGAAATAAAGTTGCCACGGCAAAATACAGCTTAAACTGTGTCTGGACCAATTTGTTGGCTAATAATGCAGTGTCACTCTCCTCCAAATGGACTGTGTTTCTTGCAGCAACGAGAGCTATTCCAACGTATTGCGCTCAGGTATGGGGAATTAATGAGAATGAAGATTTGGAGAAGTTTTTGAGGTATTACCTCAAAAAGTTGTTTTGGTTACCAGCTGCAACCCCAAATTATTTCGTGTATTTGTCGACAGGTGTATTCCCTCTCTTTCTTCTCTGCCTGGAGCTACATTTCTGTTATATTGACAAGATATTCAAGCTGCCTGCTCATAGATTTCCGAGGTTGGTGGCTGAGGAGATACTTGCTCTGGGGATCTCATAGTGTAGTGATTGGCGAAGGCTGGAGGTTAAGTTCGACTGTCCTCTTTTTAGGGGTGATGGGACCATCTCTAGGGAGCTGAGCCAGATTCTCCTAGAGAAAATTAAAGATAAAACCAGATGTGACTGGTTATCAAGGGCCGCGTCCTCTTCCTCCCGTCTGTGGGGGTCACGATTGGACCACAAAATCCCTGTAGTCGATCTGTTCAATGGACCAGGAGTCTCTGATCTGACTCTGCCCCATCTGAGATCCAAGTCTCTGATTCCTAGTTGAAGCAGTGTTTATTCCCCGTTTTTCATGTAATTTCTTTAACTTTTCAACCAATTTTACACATTTTATTTAAATCGTATTTAAAGTATCGTTGTAGATAACTGATCATAGGTGGAAAGGATAATAGAAAGAAAGTAGTACATATAAACAAAACCTCATTTCGTAATTTAAGCTTGTTAAATGCCTTTTGCACATATACTTTTGTAAAAATTTCGAACACAAATTAAAACGGCAAATAAACTGCTCATTATGACGGTCGGATATTATTTTTAAAACATTCACAAGAAATTATGCACGTATGTATCAATTTTATTCTCACGATGATTTGATTAAAAAAACTAATAACCCACAATACGGAAATGCACACAGCAACTCGGAAACTGAAATATGACTTCGAACAGGTTAGGAATTAAAGAGCGTTTTAAGCTACTTTTTCATAAAGTCGATTGTCGTAACTCATACTGGGGGGATACGAGCCGTCGAGATGGTAACGACACTTTGCCACGACAGTTGAATGCTATTTCGCGTCTGCAGAATCGCGATCATCGCTGTTGTTATCATAACGACACTTCGTTGTCCCTAATACCCCATATCTGTTAGAGAATCGACCTACTGGGTGGGACCCCCCAGCGACATCATGAACGTATACGTGATGTCATAAACATTCGTCACTTTAAAAAATCATAGAAAAAGGTCTTCTTCTCACGCTAGAAGGTCGTACTTGGTGTCAAAATTCTCGGAATGAGGTCTAGTTTTCATTAAAAATAACAATAAACAGTTTTTCCGACCCATACGCACACCCCATTCTACCAGTCAACTCAAAAAAGAGAAGTATAGAATCTTTGTAACGCTCTGCTGAAAAATTGGTTTTTGTCACTTACTCACTTCTGTCACTCAACGCTCAAAGGGACATCGACAGAACAGTCTACCAACAAACGGCCTCAGGAGTGCGCTAGCTCTAAGAGTGAAACTTACTAGAGTTCCTAAAATATGTAACTGCCATACCTCTTCGTGTTCGACCATCAAAGGTGGGATTACAGTCACAAATGAGTTTTTCCCTGGGATGTCTTGAGCTGAGAAGAAACTGACAACACCCGTCATCGCCTGAAAATGAGAAATGAGAAAATTATGAAGAGTAAGATTATTTTCAGAAATCCCAAAAGGTAAAGTAAACCATAGGTTATAAGTGCCCTGACCTCCTCCAAGCGGAATATTTTTTCAAATACACGAAGTGTGTGGTATGTAGAGTCCACAGGTGGTCAACACAGATGAGCATTTTTGTGAGGTCGAAGCCTTCAGGCCCCCCCCCCCCCCATCTATCGTAAAATTCCCTACCTCCTTTTCCAGGAGAACATAAAGTGCTCTTGGCATATTACCATCATCATCATCATCAGTTCACATATTTTATCTTTTCTTTTCATTTAATTTTCTTCTTTCTCACCAACTCGACATCCTTCAATATTCCTGATCATTGAACGATCATGGGCTGAGTGATCTTCCTAATTAGCTCAATTTCAATCATCTTCATCCACTACCTAAGTCGCTTATCGACGAATCTCCCATCTAATTAAAGCCGTCATTTTCTCAACAGAATAAGTAGATTCTAAAAGGTAAAATCAGTTGAGAAAGCAATTTTGAATGAAATTTTACTAGAACTCTACAATCGAACTTAAGTCAGAATTGAGTCATAACAATCAGATAAACTACATCAGTTACATATGAAAAGGACTCAACTAATTCATATACATTTAAAGTTACCATCTGTCCTACTTTTGTAGGATGTCCACAAGTACTTTTTACTTCATGTTCTAAAAATCTGTTAAAATTCCAGATATTTCATTTAACTTCTTATATCAACCACCAAACTGTTAGAAAAAAAAAGCTGCAAATTATTATATAAAGGTTTATTAATTTTCTATATAGATCACTCGTCGACACACAGACAGACAGACACGGAACCAAAACTGTTCAGAAAGGTCTAAAACGCAAAACGCGAGTGAAAATTTTGATTTTGGAGAACTTTTTTTTTCATCCTTGAAAAGTGAAAACAGAGCTTCCGCTACCTTGGTAGACTCGGAAGCAAAAGGAGTGCCGGTTGTCGATTATTACGAGGGCCAACTCCTCAAAAAAAAAAACGTCTGCCAAGTGGGTGTGGCACATAGCTTTCTCGTATACATAACCCGATTATATAGATGATCCGATGCATAGTAGTTAATCTGAAAACACCAATCTCTAAGTACCTTTCACTACCCTCATAGGGGACCATCTACACGCTAATCTGGACAATCCCAGAAAATTTCATCAAATTCGGACGAAAAATGTGAGTGCGGAAGTGATTGGATCAAAAAATTTTTAGCTTGACTAGGATTCGAACCTGGGACTCCTGAGTGGGAATCCAGAGCATTGCTGACTGACCTATTAAGGGGATGGTTGAATGGGGTTTGAGATCCTCACCTCACACGCCACTGTTACGGCTGTTACAAGGATTTTACGTTTGCGCATGCGCAGAGGCTACTGTAAATTTTAAGGCCTTGATTTGATTTTCATTGGGGACCATCTGCAACCTAATCCGCGTAATCCCTGAAAATGTCATCGAAATTGGGTAGAAATTGTGGAAGTTATGTCTGTTACAAGCAATTCACGTTCGCGCATGCGCATCGGCTACTATCAATCCGGGGGTGATGATTTTCATAGAGGACTATCTTAACTCTAATTTGTAACATCTCTGAAAATTTCATTGAAATCGGATGGAAAATGTGGAAGTTACGGCCGTTACAAGGAAATTCACTTTTGCGCATGCGCAGTCGCTTCTATCAGTCCGAGGATGATGATTTTCATAGGGGACCGTTTACACACCAACCCGCACAATCCCTGAAAATTTCATCGAAATCGGATAATAACTTCGTACAGTTATGCGCGTTACAAGGAATTCATGACATACACACAGACACACGGACACACAGACACGGAACCAAAATTGTTCAGAAAGGTCTAAAACAAAAAAGGCGAGTGAAAATTTTGATTTTGGAGAACTTTTTTTTTCGTCCTTGAAAAGTGAAAACAAAGCTTCCGCTACCTTGGTAGACTCGGAAGCAAAAAGAAAGGAGTGACTACAAAAAATTAAAAAAACAATCAAAGAGACCTATTGTAGGTAGGAAGAATGAATTAACTAACAGAGGCTAAATAGGCACCATCATTTCTGTATGGTTTGCAATGTAAAAGCCATTCTTCCCTGACACATGTACCTAAGGATAAGAATCACCACGGTACAGTTTCTGATTTTCTCATCTATGTAAAATTCCATGTTCCATCTTTGTTCCCTCAAATCATAACCCAGGGATTGCTCCCTAGTCTCATTCCAGACATCTATCTGGAAGTACCATACTTTCATACAACATCACTTCCCTTACCCTCGTGGCTCAAATCCCAAGATCTAATAGGTAAACTCTATTGATACTTCTTCCCCCTCATATATAGTTACAAGTCTCATTGATAATAGGGTAATACGAGTATATCTATTTATCTTTTCTAATTCAATTTATATCGTTCATTCATCATCCCTAGTCCTAGGTTGATCTTCACCAAGGAATAGGTATTCAAACAAAACGTATACTTCTCTAGGGGTAATACGATTAAATTATTCTCATTAATCAATCAGATTCCCCAGATCCCCTAGAACAATACGGTCTCACTCTATAGAAAGACCACCAATTGAGATATGAGCCTAGCAGGACACGGGTGGTGATACCACGGAGTACACCTACTGAAATGCCCAACTCACGCAACTCTGTGGCACTTTTCCCGGCGCCATGACAATGTTGCAGCCATCACCCTGATGTTGTTGGGTGCCACTCCTTTCAACTCCGACACCGCTTGCTGTGAATCATTTGTATCATACTTCGTTATCTTAGCCCCCCAAGTCTGCTCCATGTCCAAGCTGCCATTGACGACTTGGACATCCAGGATAATGCAAGACTGGTTGGGCTAGACAGCAATGATGTCGGGCTTCTTATCCCGGTCACTTGGCATGTGATACAATCTCTCCAGCGCATACATGATGCTACGCAAGGAATCCCTGGTAGAGACTGGGGGAACCACTTGCTCACCAGGGTCATGGCTGGGAGCACTCAAAAGTGACTCCCAGAAATCCAAACTCCTGGAAAGGGGGCTGAACTTGATCTTCCCCAGGCTCCTCCAGTACCTCCGTAGCTACACACGCCGGATGCTTCCTCCACAACCGCTGAACCTGCTGGAACCTCCACCTTCTTGCTTGCTTAGCTGCTCTGCGACCTCCATGGAGCACCACTGTGAGAGGTCGTCCCCCCTGGTGCTACATCACAGTCACATCCTCAACATCATCCTCCAGAAAATAGAAGACGAAATAATTACTTCACTATTTGATTTTTCACCCATCAGGACTCGAAATTTGACGCCCTTTCCATGGTTGTTTTGTTTTATTATTTTCAATAATGAACCTTTGTTTTTATATTTTTACGATAAATTAAGGTACCTAGTTAGGATAAGTCAAGTGTTATAAGGTCGAAATCACGAAAAATTGAAATTGAAAAAACTTGGAAACAAAGGGTTGAAACAAAATTGCTACGAGGCATTTTCTTACTTAAATTACCTAGTTGTAGAATCTATTCCCGAAGTTCTCCGGTCCTTAACATGGGACACCCTGTATAATACCAAGCCCTTATGTGGATACATATTATGTATATACCAAGCTTCCCTACCGTTGCAAAATCAATTATTTTGTACTGACCAAGGCTTTAGTAGCATCGACGCGGGCCAACTCTGTGGGTCCTCTGTTCGTAATTACCAGCGCTCCGTATAATTCCCCAAAATTATGTGGAAGATCGTTCACGTACTCCGCTTCTCCTGAGAATCGTAAGAGCAAAGGCTCATAATTATGGAATCTGAGAAACATGAACCTCTCCATATAATAATCGTACTTCCATCTTCCTACTAACATCATAAAGGAATGTTATTTATTTAACGTTAGTACCTAAATAAATTACCTGCTGTTTGAATTAAAGCTTCAAGTTTCTGCACGGGAATGCCCGCAGGTTTGAATTTTCCACTAAAATCGAAGACTTGAGTTCCCGAAGACAGTGGTCGGATCAGCAATTCTCCTCCAGACAAATATCGCTTGTCAATTTTCGCAGAGCAAATGTTGAGTATGAACTGAAAGCACATAGCACAAAGTGCACATATTAATTAAGAATATACCAGGAGCGTGGCGTCCATAAGGCCACTCTGGGACTAGCCCCGGCAAAATTTCTCTCTCTGTAAGCTAGATTTTTACCCGAAAGTTGGAAAAACTACCTTCAAAAAGTGTTCTCCCCAAAGTAGAAAAAATTCGCTAGTAGGAAGTTTTTTCCTCAACTCATGATCATGATCCATGGAAGGATGGATCGGTCGGTCTTCCCTTTTATAGTGCCGGCTGTTGCCAGCTCTTTACAGTGTTCCCAAAAGTGTCTTGAAACAATGACAGTTTACGTTTCTGGTCCTCTCATCATTTTCGGTTTTCAAGTCGTCTTTGTGTGTTTTGCTGCAATACGATCGTGATGGAGTTGACCACTGTTTAGTACTTATCATATTTTTTCGTTCCTGTTCTACATTTCAGTATGGGGAATTACAATAGGCAGCCAGGTGCTCGTCAGTACCGCAACGTTTCATATACTTATGCTTAGTAGGCGTTGCAAAAGACAATTAAAAGTCATCAAAGGGAATATGACCCTCGAAAAGCATTCAAGAGACATTTCGACTAATAGGTATGTAGAATTTTTTAAGACACTTTTTCTATGATCTCGTCTTTGATTAAGAAATTATGTACTTTTCGTTTTTTTTTTAAATTGAATATTTAATGTTTTAGTAGTAAATTAACATTCTTTATCTTTTCGAGTCCCAAAAATGATTTTTTTTTCCTATCATTAACTGGAGTGAAGTTAAGATGTGATTGTTTCCCACTGGGTCCTCCATTTGACTCAAAAGTATGTTTGTGTGATCCTAGGGTCAAGTTCGGGTATTTTTCTGGTTTGGTGCCCCACCACTTTCGGAGGTCACCAAACGCCCCTGGAATATACCAAAATTAGATAAAACTGGCTGTAATGAATACCTTTGTAAATAAGGCTTTATAATTCACAATAAAACGGTAGACTGCACAATACATGAGAGGAATTTGAAGTTTCGAACATACGGTAACAATATGAGAACAGTTACAACAAAACTGGATGAATCATGACATTCTTCCTTCCTATAAAATTCTAGTTCGTAGTCCTTCAAATGGGCAGGCGTACGGCGCTCTCACATAGAATGTCGCAAGGAATTTTCATGAGGCAGTGGTCCTATGTCCGGTGGCTTCTGTTGAATTCTCTCTAGGGCGTCTTGGTTTTCTCCTGGTTCTAAGTCAGGTTCGACATCTTGTTGCTCAGCCTCTGGCTCGGTACTGCCGGATTCTGGCTCAGTGATCATTCCACCGTGAGGTGCGAGATGTTTCAATGACACCATTGTCTCACGTCCATCTGCGAGGCGAACCCTGGCATATTGTGGGTTGACATTAGGGATGTCGACTTCTTCGACCAGAGGTTCGTACTACGTGCTTTTTCATTAGGTAGCGCTTTCTTTGAAGGTGGAAGCCAAGTCGGAAGCAAAGTACCGTTAGCTGATCTCCTGTTATGCCAGAACATCCTCTCGTGAGGCGTTTTATTGGTTGCAGTGCACAACAGCGATCGTATTGCATGGAGTGCATCCCATGATCTACGGAGACGGGTGATCTTCCCATAAAACTAATAAACAGTTGTGTAATAATTTGCACCATGACCAGTGGCGGTTCCTGCCCCGAAACTCAGGGGGTGCACAGAGATTAGGAGAGGCTACCGAGAAGGGACAGAATAGGTGATTTTCTCTGCCAAATAGAAATTTCAACGATATGCAAATGGGATAAATCTTGGTAACTTTTTCATCTTAAAATTGCAAACGGTACTAAAGGTAGGTACTAAAGGTAGGTGCAATAGACACGAAACATGTTCTCTAGTGGTTAACAGAAATTCTGAAATTCTGAAACCCAAGAAATTCATCCATCTTAATGCAATAGCTGAAATGTATATTTGCCCGTGACGATTCAAAACATCGTCGAATTCGGAAGAAAAATTAACGAGCCCCTTGAAAACTCCGAGATTCGAAGAATCTCCCCTCTCATCATGCCCACGCACGGCTAGCTCGAGAACAACACAGAACTTGATACAATCAATGATTCGGGATAAAAAATGTACCTATTTTTCCAACCATTTCGTTTTTTTTTTTTTTTTGTATCAGATTATGACGATGTGCACTGTCGAGTTGTTGCATTATATTTTGACGACCCAATGTACGCAAATCTACCAGAGCGTTCTTATGGGAGACAGCCTAAGCGTTTTTCAATTTTTTGGCTAAATGGGAGATCACTTATGCCGCCTTTAACTCAAGCCTCATTTCGGTTGGTAGAACAAAGTAGGCGAAATTGTCAGTTAGTCACTTCACACCCACAAAGCTAATCTACCTTCTTATAATAGTCGACATTAAAACTTACGGTACGAATCTGCACAGTTTTTAAATTTCAACGTCTGCTGGAGTCCAGGTAGAGACAGCAAGGGGCTTCCAGTTTCTCGAATGTCGCACTTTTCCACAATCGACAAACGCAAACAGTTTACTTTACTTTAATGTAAACTACTCATCGTACCTACAACACTCCTAAGTAATCACAATACTTTGAACAAAACGGTGTGTACCGAAACGGTAGTAAACCGAAAACATAAAACGGAATTCCCCTATCAGGTTTGTTTGTTTACTTATTTCTCTATAAGGAAATCCGGATTGCAGAGCTCTCTGACGGGGGAGCAATCAACCAATTCTGCACAAGACGAGAAAATGTCCTGCTCTCTGGTTGGTCAATCTCACGTGCCTGCCTCCCTCAAATGACGTCACCCTCCCCAGAAAAGGTGCAGAGGAAAGGTGATGCTCCAAACGGGTGTGATTGGTCAGAAGAGAGGGAGCTCCCGCCACGGTTTTCGCGCGTAGATTCAACTAGCACAGTACCTATGATCGAGTCTTCTGTCACTAGCCAACTTACTCTTCAAACCCAGAGGAACGAACTTTGAATTTTTTTAACTTTTTTAATTGGCTGGGGGTGCACATGCGCCTATGCTCCTATCAGTAGCCGCCCCTGACCATGACACCACCCAGAGCTCTATAGATTCAACCATTCGCGAATGAAGATGACTAACTAACTTATTAAAGAAATGTTCCAGAATTTTTTTTCATAAATTCAAGACAGTGTTCAATTTTTTGAAACAAAATGAAACCAACCTGACTAGCAGTGAAAAGAATTCAAAACCGTCGGAGACTGGCTTTGTTTAGTTACTTTAAATAACATAATATGTACTGTACCTTGTAAAGTAGTGAAGACGCGAGTCTCTTACGATATTCTGGACTGGCCTCATTCTTACGATCATCTTTGTCTGGTTGAAGTTCCAATGAAAGAACCGTCATTACGCCTTTCAATACGTCCTGTTTTAGAAGTTCTTTGCCCATCAAATACACTTCCGCTTGGTTCGCATGGACCTGTATAAATTGCCGAAATTAAACAAAATTCAATCAACTTTTGAAAACTACTGAAAGTTGATTCTCGTGAAATCAATGCAGCTTTGCCTAGCTGTGGAGCTGTACGACTTGGTATCGAACTGAAAGTAACTTTTGGTGAATATTTCTTGCAGAACACTTTGAACTATCATGCACACTATACAACCATTGTAGAGTTCCACACAACATGCTTAAGCACACTGATCCAGGGTCGGTGACTTCAAAACCACCAATATTTCATTAATCGAGATCCCGACTTCAAAAGTATCAAACTAGACATTATCGACTGAACAGCAAACATCAATTCTTACTCGTTAAATGACAAATTTCACCGAATTCTGTTTGCATTTTTCCTGAATAGTTAATGGTGTGGGATAGATGAAAATCGGGTTGATTTCGGAAAATAAGTCTCCTGTTATTTTCGGGAGACAATCAAAATGTAAATGAACATAGAAAAGACTTTAGCAAACACATATCGCCACATAAAGTAAACTTTGAAACTGATAACTAGTAAACAATTCTGAACTTTCTGATTGATGCTTGATATTTCGACACGGCTTGTAAACTTGAAACACAAATGGATAATTGATTGTAAAGACGCTAGGAAAATACATATTGTTTATTCTTGATACTAATTTCGCCACACGCCTTCAGCACACATTGCCACACCTTGGGTGGTTGCTCTTGTTCCTATTACGCCTAATAAAAGTGCCTATTTGTTGTTATTGTTGTTACTTTGTAGTATTCTCTCGAGTATACCTGGTTTCAGACACAATAGTAGAGGAACATGCATCGCCACACCTATTTTCGACACGTCCCTTCAGGACACTATCTTCAGCCCATAAGGCCCGGACACACTTGTGTACCGTTTGCTACTTCGCCCCTCAGGCTTTCACTTGTCAGAACTTCGTCGCCACGAGCCGCACAAAGTCGCCACGCATTTCGCCACAGGTAATTATACTTACGCTACCCTCATTTCATTGGGGGTGTCGCGCTTGCCGCTGGTGAGACAACACATGTTATATGAGCTCCGTGATTAGATGTCAAATTTAGTGGTTTAAACAGTGCAGAAGCGATTGATTTTGTGCAGGACGGTGGATTACAGCGACAACGTCACACACAGCAGAGAAAAGTGGGCAAACATGCAAGTATAAAGACTTAATTCGTAATTAATTTAGGCATTATCAGACGGGCGAGTCAGTCCGAATCAGTCAGTCAGCGAGGCCGTGTGACACGACGCGTGCGCAAAGAAGTGACAGGTAGGAGAATCAGCTGTTTATCTCTTTGCCTGGTGGAGGTGAGGGACGTTGAAGGTGGTGGCGCGGAGGGGGAGCGGCCGTACGACGATTAACAGGAATCGGTTCGCAATCCAGCCTTAGTTAGCTGCGATCTGCAGTACCGCACACACAAAGAAGCATGAACGAGACGCCCAGAACGAGCATGACGAGCTCGGGAATACAACAGTATTTAATAACCGGGAAAAGGGATCGGTCACCCGATAGACTGGCTGGTGACTCAAAAAGGAAAGTAACCGAGTGGACGATGGATGAAATGTTGGAAAAGATGGGAATGCTTATGGATGTAAAACTAACACCGATAAGGGAAAGTGTTAATAATTTAGCCACGAAGGAAGATTTAAAAATATTGCAGAATGAAAATGCAGCGCTAAGAGAAGAGAACGACCACTTGAGAGATGAAGTCAGGCAGCTGAAAGCAGACATGAGGACCCAGAATTACAGAATCGTATTGCTCGAAAATGATGCGCGTAGGAATAACCTTGTCATAGGAGGATTACCTACAGAACCGGGAAGAAACATTAAACAAACGGTGATGGATATGTTTCGTGACATACTGAAACTAGAAACGCCACCAAACGTAGTGGCAGTGCGAGAGCTAGGAACGATGAACATGCGTAATAGGCCAATCCTTGTGACGATGCTAGGACAAGAGGACAAGGATGCGGTAATCCGGCACACCTCGGCGCTGAGAAACACGCGGATTTGGATCAATCAAGATTTCACATGGGAGATACGAGAGAAAAGACGGATTCTGCTGGGAATTCGAGGTAGGGTGAAAAGAAGTAATCCAGCTGTACAAGTACGTGTATCATTTGATAAGATGATACTGAACAATGAAAAGTTTACATGGGATGAAGAGAAGGGATTGCTACATAGACAAGGATGTGGCATTGAAGTGATAAAGGAATTAACTGGTGTTGATGTGACAGATGAAGTTGAAAGGCTGGTACAGGTGAATTATGGAAGGATGAATGGAGGGAATACGGAAACGGAACGAATGGACCAGGAAGAACAACAAGTGCAAGGAGGACAGCAGCAGACATCAGGTGGCGATGGAAATCGGACAGCATGACTAGAAACACAAAGAAGTAAAAGAAAATTGGATATATTGTCATATAATATCCGTGGTTTGAGGAATAAGTTAAGAACTGTAAACTTTAAAAAATTTGTATCAAAATTTGATGTTTTTCTACTCTATGAAACGTTTATGGTCGACACCAATGATGCGGAGGTAGAGCTTTTTTTCGATGAGTTTGTTTTATGTTGGGAGGCAGCAACAAGAATTAGCAGCCTAGGCAGACCCAGTGAAGGATGTTTATACGGAATAAAGAAAAAGCTGCGTGGAAAAAATGCAGAATTTGGCAGGATTGACGACAAAAATGTTGTAGTTATTAAAAATACACTCAAGGGAAATATAACAATTGTACCTGTTTATTTCAATGCGAGGAGCTGGGAAGAGGATTTCGAGGGAGTAGTGAGGATAATCGAGAATAACATGGAATTGAACTATTTAATTACAGGTGACACAAATTCAAGAATAGGATCGAACCAACAACTACCGGAGGGTCCATACAATGAGTTGGCGTGTATAAGTTCAAGTCGGAGATCCAAAGATAAGGTGGTGGATGCAAGAGGGCGGAAGTTGGTAAGATTTTTTGATGAGCATGGTTTGGTGATACTTAATGGTCGTACAAGTGGCGATGAAGAGGGCAATTACACTTTTGTGGATAACAAGGGGTGTTCTGTGATAGACCTTGCGGTGGTGTCAGGGAACTGCCTGGAGAACGTTGCGGACTTCAGAGTGGTACCTGAAATTTTTTCCGATCACCAACCCATCAAAATAAGCATAACCCAAGAAGGGTGGAATGAAGGAGAAATACTACCGCTCAGCCCCAGGATAAATTGGACAAAAAATGATGCTAAATACTATAAAGTTAAAATGGCCGATGAAATGAGGAAAATTTCATTCACGCAGGGTGACAGCGAAGATAAACTGAACGGGTTGATGGCTTGCATAAGAAGATCAGCGGAAGGGGGAAGCGTGGCCATGAAGGTAGGAAGTGGAGGGCCAGTATTCAAACAGCCTTGGTTTGAATTCAAATGCAGTAAAGCGAGGAAAGAAACGATGAAACAGCTAAATATTTTGAGAAAATGTGATGATAAATGTAACAGAGAAAAGTACACTCAGGCAAAAACAGCTTACGAGACACTCTGTCGAGAAAAGCGGAAAGAATTCTATGAGAACGTGGATGCAGGGTTGAAGGCTGTGACAGACTCGAAAGGGTTCTGGCGGCTGGTGGATCACGTACGAGGAAAATCACCATATCGTGCGCCGCATATGACCATGGAAATACTTGTAGAACATTTCAGAACTTTATTAAACCCGGGTGCAGTTAGTTCAATTATGTCGTATGCAGAACCTTACTGTGCTGACGAGGAGCTAGATCGTCAGTTTTCAATGGGTGAGCTCAATGAAGTAATTGCAAAGTTGAAAGACAATAAAGCCCCAGGCCCTGACCGAGTCACGAATGAGTTTTTTATTAACGCACCTGAAATAATGAGGCACCAACTACTACAAGTGTACAACGAAATTTATGGGAGTGGTGATGCACCGGAATCATTCAGAGAAGCCATTGTGTTTCCCTTACACAAAAAAGGAAACACTACGGATCCCACGAACTTTCGAGGTCTCGCGTTCATGAATACATCGGCAAAGATGTTTATGAGTTTGCTGTTGGGAAGACTCACGACATGGGTAGAAAAGAAAAAAATATTGAATGAGGCGCAAGCAGGTTTCCGGTCGGGATATAGCACTGTGGACAACATTTTTTGCATATACAATATTGTGAAAACTAGGGAAATGCAAGGGAAAAAAACCTACATTCTGTTTGTTGATCTGAAAGCTGCGTACGACCACGTGCAACGAAGCGCGCTTTTCTACAAGTTGTCACAAATGGGGTTATCAACTAAATTCATTCAGATTATGAAAAGTCTGTATGACGGCACGAGCATGGCAGTCTGGTCCAAAGAGGGCCTGTCTGAGTGGTTTGATACGGTAAGCGGTGTGAAGCAGGGATGTCCGATGTCGCCGATGGTTTTCTCGCTGTTTCTGAATGATCTGCCGGATGTTCTGAGTGGCGGGGTGAGGGTTGGTGATATCAAGATAAGGTTGTTGATGTACGCGGACGACATAGCCATCATGGCGGACAATCCCATATCGCTGCAACTCATGATAGATGAATTGGCCAAATATTTTGAGACATGGAATCTGGTACTGAGTCCCGAAAAATCAAAAGTTGTAGTGTTTGGAAAGAAAGGCGGAAAGCTTGCAAAAAATGAAAAGTGGCGCTATAGAGGTAGCCCGCTCCAAGTGGTGGGTGAGTATAAGTACTTGGGGGTAGTATTAACGTCCCGCCTTGACATGGGAAAACACTTTAAAGAGAAGACGGCACAAGCAAAACATGGGCTGAATGTGGTGTGGGACCCCCTGATCAGGAAAAGAAGTGTACCACTAGAAATAAAACACAGGGTTTTTGAAGCAACGACGAGGTCGGTCATTGGCTATGCAGCTCAGGTTTGGGGACACAGGATGTACGAACAGGTTGAAGTACTGAACCGATATTATCTGAAAAAATTGTTCGCGATGCCCAATAACACGCCTAACTACATAATATATTCAGAAAGTGGTGTGGAACCTCTGCAATTTTATTTTATGAAGTTGCAACTTGATTACTTGACCAAGGTGTTGGAATACCCGGAAAACCGTTTTCCTAGGATCACGGCGGAGGAAGTAATCGGGCACAGATCGGCATGGGTCCAGGACTACCTCAAACTGGCGCAGGAGTGTCGTGGGAACGGAGACACGTATCAAGAAGCAAGCCACTCAGAATGGGTACGGGAAATGAAGAATGTATGGCAGGAGGCGAGGGAGAGGTGGATGCGGAACTTGGAGAGGGAGGTGGAGGAATCGGCGCACCATAAATTGTATGCATCGTTGAACCGTGACTTGACCGGGGGACGAAGGTATTTAAAAATCCAAGACCTAGCCAAAATTCGGACCATTTTCAGGGCGAGATCGGAAATGTTAAAAGTGAACTACAGATGGTGGAAAGATGGAGAATCCAATAGATGTTCAATGTGCAATAGACAAGAGGATGAAACGGTCGCACATTTCATCGCGATCTGCCCAATACTCAGCGAATTCCGTGTAAAATTTCTTAAGAAGAGCCGCCTCACCTGGATGGAAATGATTGACATGTTGGATGGGAAGACGGAGGAGGTCTCACACAATGATCTGGTGAACTTCGTAAGAACGGCGACGAGTTACAGACAATTCCTCGTGGACGAGTTCAATTATGAAAGCTAAAGTAGTTTAAATATTAGCAGAATACATCCACACCATAATATAAAAATTAAAACTATGCAAAATCCAAGTAAGAGTACTACTGTCTAAAATTAAACTAATTTGTGAAATAATAATAACTGTTTGGAAAATAATGAGCACAGCTAAGGAAATAATAATTGTAATAAGATAAATAGAATTAAAAAGAAATAAAAGCGTAACCCCCCTGCGACGATCTGATGATCAGCAGTATTAGCGTTGTCCATTTATATATACAGTTATTTATGTATCAGTTCACTAATTTAAGTTAATGATGTCAAATAATATAAATTACAAGTTAAAAAGAACTGATAATCCAAGTGCAATGATGTAATGTGCGTGTAATGTTTCGTGAGGCAATAAACGCTTTTTCTTCTTCTTCTTCTTCTTCTTCCCTCATTTCATTTCAGTGTTTCGATATTTGCATTGTCCCCATTTTCAAACAAACACCCCCGTTAAACTCGTGCAATAGTTTGGCTTGTTGAGTTCGTTGACCTAGTCACCAAACACGATAGGCCAAATGCCCCATTCAACTTCGGTGGCAATTTAACGTTGCTGCCATCAAAGCGTGGGGCCAAAGCTAACAATAGGACATTCCGACATGGTGAAATTCCTCATTATTGACTCACCAATTGACTATTGATCCCTCCGAAAATTATTTTTGGTCTCTCTTCGACTAAAACACGAGGGTTCATGACCCTGAAGAGAAATCCTGCGTTAACCACAGCATGTACGTTCTGCTTTCTTGGTAGAATCTGGAAGAATGATGCAAGTAAAAACGATCAGTTTCTTGACCAATTGTTTATATCTACAAAAACGTAAAATCTATTCGGGTCGAATTCTTTGTACAGTGGCAGCTTTTGTTCGATATTACCTTGTATGTTTTCATGATGTAATGATTGCTGCTAATCGGTGGAAGCGTTATTTTGACAATGAGTTTCTTGTTCATGTCCAAATTGAGGTATTCCAGCATGCTGATAGTTTCTACGACACCAGAAAGGCTACCTAGAACATTCATGGTAAAAATCAAGAATTTATGTACAAATATTTACTTGACCAATGAGGGATTTCACCGAATTCTGTTTGCATTTTTCCTGAATAGTTAATGGTGTAGGATTGATGAAAATCGGGCTGATTTTGGAAAATAAGTCTCCTGTTATTTTTGGGAGACAATCAAAATTTTTGATTTCAAAACTAACCGGGAAAACGGACGTGAAGCGGGAACGCTCGGTGATTGGGCTGTTTGGATCGCCGTCTCCTCCCAGTGTTGCCCATTGGGACGACGAAATCGTGTTTTCTAAGAGAAAAATTATCAAACAAAAACAGGGGAAACCTAATTTTCCCCATCTTGCTTTTTCTGTTTTTTTCTTCAGTTTTTCGATTTCGAACTTTACTATTTTGTGAAATTTTGCATCTGAAGACTATAGATTTCTCGATCTCAGTTCTTCAAGCGGCCATAAATGAACTATTCCAGCATGACGTCATTTTCCCGGTTTTTTTAAACATTCTTATTTTCTACACTGTTTTGTTTATTCGTAAATGAGGAAGTTCAGGCTGAAAGTTTGCCTTAGGAGGTTTTTCGAGGTGCTGAATTGGGGTCAAAAATAGGAAATTCGGACATGGTGAAATTCCTCATTTTATCGACCTGTTACTCAATATACATCAAGTACCTACGGATCAAGATTGTGGTACTAAACAAACATGACGTGCTGCGTAGTATCTCATCTAGGTCTTCTTAACCATTTTTATTTGCGGCATAGTTTAGCAATGAGAAACATCGACTTAAAATCCCCCGAAATGAGCTATCTCCAAAATTCATTCAACACCCATTTTGCATCACCTTACACCAATAAAAATCCTTAAATTTCAAAATGACACGGGAAAAGTACGGAAAATGTGTGAGACTGGCAATAAATTTGCAAGTATGTTAGCCGTTGATATTATTCAGCACACTGAATTCCGATTTCATTCCTGTACATCTACTTGTTAGACCATACGGTTGCGAGATCAGTCTCGAGAGCGATTTCGCGAACACCGTTATCTCGAAACTGAGAAGTGCAGCAACATTATTAATACTGTGCTAGTCAAAAACAAGAAGGAGTTTTGAAATTTCTGCCAAGTGGGGGTGGCACATAGCTTCCTCGTATCAATAACCCGATTTTTATAGATGAAACGATGCATAGCAAATTAATCTCTAAATAACAATCTCTAAGTACCTTGTACTACTTTAATAGGGGAACTACACTCCAGCCAGCACAATCTGAATATCTGAATATTAAATATTCAGAAGAAATTTTCTTCGAAATCGGACAATAATTTCGTATAGTTTTGTCCGTTACAAGATTTCGTGACAGACATACAGACACTGAACTAAAATTGTTCAGGAAGGCCTGAAACGTAAAACACGAGTGGAAATAATTTTGACTCTTGAACATTTTTTTAAACCATGAAAAGTGAAAACAATGCTTCCGCTAGACTCGGAAGCAAAAAGAAAGTGGGTGAAGGATAGAGAGGAGGAATGCAGGGTTGAAACAAAATAAAACCGCTCTCGGAGAGAAATCTCTGGGGAAACACTCGCAATTTTGCTCTGGTAGTGAATTTGGCGCACGATATTGTACTACCAACTCGATGGAATCGTTGGTAGTAATAAAACGGCTCTCGGAGAGAAATCTCTGGGGAAACACTCGCAATTTTGCTCTGATAGTGAATTTGGCGCGCGATATTGTACTACCAACTCGATGGAATCGTTTGAATACCTAGAGGCACAATGGCTACTCATAGATCACTTGAAACTTATCCTACATCTACTGTAGGGGCGAATAACTGACGGGTACAATCATTATAGTTGCTAATCACCGTAAACAGTAGTAAAGTAGGTACCTACCCATTATCTCTGTATAACTTCTTGAAATATGCCAATAGAGTCAGAATAGTTTAAATCACTCACAGATCGTGAGAACTGCTCCAGCTGTCTCCATAAGTACGAAAATGTCCGAAACGAAGTCTCTGTGTTGGTGCTTGATTGAGAGGTTCCCAGCGATTGTACCTATCTGGACGAAATATACAACAATAATTCAGGATTCTAAATAATAACAATATTACAGCTCTGGACATAGAGCGCCCTCATTAAAGATCCCCACCAGTCTCTTTCTCTTGGACTGGAGTACGAATTCTCGCTTTCAAAGTACCTAGTTAATGATGAAGTAAGTGGATTTGTATCTTGTAATTGTTTCTTAACCGACTTCAAAACCGCCATAGGCGCCAAGGTGGAGGTTCTCTTTTCAGTGTGTTGTGGGACGACGATTATTTATTTTTTTGTTGTATGTCCGAATACCTAGCATTTCTTTATTCCGTCACCAATCTGCCTGATTTTATCTGAAATGTATTCTACCAGTATCCGTGGTGGTCCCGTTTCAAACGGCTTTCATTATGCTTTGTTAAAAGTTGCGAAAAATTATCATACCTAATAGTTGAAAAATGTTGTTGCCGTTTTCAGGAAGATTGGTAGGTACGTAATAATATCTGTAAGCGGTTGGTAGCTTTATCAGTATTGTCTACTATAACTCATTCATTAGAGATGGGCGAAACGGTTACATTTGCGTTTTAGGTTCCACCGTTACCACTCTGGGTAGGTAATAGGTTCCAATAACCTGTTATTAGAGAGTTTTTGCTCCACACGGTGGCGAGCTCCCATGAGCATGAAGCTACGGAAAACTAGAGTTGGTGCTAACCTCCCCACTCCTTTTTACCACGGGACTGTGACTGTTACCATGGAAACGGGACGCTCCGTGGAACCTGACACCGAGATACTTAGAAGTTTGCCACCATTTTCGTTCTTGCTGAAGAGGACGGCACAGAATGGAACCAACTACAAAAACCTAGTTTTGATTGATCAAACATCGAAGTTATTTCAAGTTTGTAAATCAGGTGATAATTTTATTGGAATTTCCTTCTTTTCCTCTCAAATTTCAATTAATTCCGCGTCATTTCCTTCTTTGAGAGAATGCAATATCTGTAGTAGAACGCCTAAAATTAAAATTATATGTGGTTGATTTCTTTCTGAGATGGTGGAAACACTCGAGAGGAGTGCATCGGAATACGAATTATGTGGAGATTTAATCTGTAGTAAAATTAAACGTAAAAAGTTGTTAAAAAAAAACATTTTTGATTTTTTAAAACTGTGGAGACCTTACTTATTGAATGATCTTGGATGTACAACAACTAGAGCATAACTTACGTGCAAACAGAAGATTCTTTGATATTTAAAATTTATTCGGAGAGGATCGATCAAAGTTCGGGCTCATTGCTTTCCTGACATCAGCATTCGAGAAAAGTTAGTGTGTCAATCAACTTTGCCGCTTAAAAAGGCATTTCAAAGAAATTTTCCAAAAAATGTTTTGTTGTCAATGACGAATCATGTACCTACTACGTGAACTAGGACTGGACCTCATCAAACACTCACAAGCTTTTCCAGTAGATTTTGATATTTTGTATTAGAAAACGATGCACTTTTGGGTTTTTAAAGAGATTTTCTTAATTCTTCTGCTAGAATCAGTTTGAAACTTCGTTGAAACCCGATTCATCCCCATGCGAACAACGTGCCCAAATTTGTTTAATTTCATAAGTTCAACCTCTGACGTGGAATGTCCCACATCAAAGGGGACACAAAACCCAAAAAATGATGAAAATTTCGATTTTTTTTTTTTTTTTTAATTGAAAATCATTCTTGAACATACTGAGAATAGATTTAAACAAGAATTACCGAAAAATTCCGTCTCAAATGACGAGGAAATTAATTTTTGCGTACCTAGTGCTGGGACGCAAACACGAAACTAACCTACCAACCTGTTACACTATTTCAATGCAATACTGGAAAATCGATACTATAAATCGGAAGGCAAATATTGAATTGTCTTTGGTTGAACAACCAATAAGTAAAGACAATTCAAAATCAAGGAACCAATCAAAATTCGAGAAACGTGAGGTGAGAATCGATAGTTTCATCTGCAAGCGCCCTCGTTTGTTCCCGCTCAACTTCAAATTGCTCTCCTGAATAGTTCACTTTTTTATGATAAATGTTCCTTTTTCTCAGGAACTACTAATCCTATCCTCTATTTCTTTTTTTTTAATGAAAGAAGACACCTAAACGAAGGCTTTATCGGATCCTTTAACCAATTTTCCAATTCCAACTTTTCCAAAAAGAGTAAAGAAGGTGGAAAATAATTCTATTTTATAAAACAGAATCTCAAATAAAAAGTAATTAAGATAATCTTAAAAGGATCCGTCCCAGGCAAGATGAGAATATATCCTACAAACCAAAAAAAAATTAGAAGATTCGGTTGAACAGGGACTGAGAAAAATGTACCAGAAAACACCTCTATTACAGGTGGGAGGGGGGTGGGTTCCGTGTCCCCTTAATGATCGTATTATTGAACGTGAAAAATAAGCTCGTTTCATGGGTTGATGAATCAATTTTTATCATTGTTGATTAGATATTATTAAAGTCCTAGAGCGTAGGAAGTTGGTTAACTGCATTTTTGGAACGTGGTCGGGAGGAAGTGAGATCATTGGCGTCAAATTCGTATAATGTACCAACAAAGAACGTATAATTGACCAACGAATAATGTCCGCATAATGTACCAACAAAGAGAACTGAACCTATATGAGTTCAGTTTATATTCGACCATCAGGTTTACCGCCAGAACACAAAAATATTATTACCATCTCTGTAGCTCGTGAATCAGACCCAGAAGTGAGGCCTTCGAGAGGATTGATTGGAAAATGATTATGATTAGAAAATCAATCAAATGATTATTATGAAATCAGGAAATTGGGTGCTCATTAACAACCTATTAGAGTAATCATTTGTTAAAATTAACTGATACAACAGACGTGGATATTCAATAACACTAATATTAACGGAAAATTGATACTTGAATTCTTCTCACATTTCGGACTGGAACGTTCGCCACGAGGTCAATGTGTTTCGCTAGAACTTTTGTATATCCGAATAACAAAGGTTTTTCTTTGGCAACTTCATTGAATAAGCTGATTAATTCTGTTAGCGTCATGTTCGCTCCCAAATCCAAGCCAGAGTCCGTCAGTGAGTGCGTTCTGAGTTCTGGAACCCCTTTTATGTCGATGTAGAAGGCCTTGGAAGGTTGATTCCTGTACACACCTGGAGAATGAATGGAAATTAGACAACGAAAACATAAAAATTGAATTCGTAGTTTACAATGGGAAATTCCGGCTGTTTCATTTCATTTGTCCACTTGAAAAATCTCAGATGAGTAGGTAGTCTATGAAGTGTAATCTATCACGTTGCTCATTACATGTTTACATAGCACAAAGAGTCATCTTCAACATGATTCAAATCATAGATGTGGTTGTTAGCTTAATGGGTCAGTAGAGAAACCTGTTTGCGGTATGGAAATTCATCCGAACTACAAGACCTGAGACAAGTTACGGTAACAGATCCACAGTACATAAACTGACCCACAGCAGTGGGACTGGAACACAGTGTGAAAACTAATCAATATTATAGGAGCTGATCTGGATTACGTTAACTGGTCCACCTTGCGGAAACTGATGGACGGTTAAAAACAAATCTACGGAAACTGAACAAAAAAAAA
Source organism: Apolygus lucorum (assembly GCA_009739505.2). Lineage (NCBI taxonomy): Eukaryota > Metazoa > Arthropoda > Insecta > Hemiptera > Miridae > Apolygus > Apolygus lucorum. Next base: position 62,847,676 of record CM019178.2, read on the forward strand.
CTGCAGGGGAATCCACTGAAGTGGCGGTTGGCACGGGTCATCGAAGTGCATCCTGGCAACGACGGACGTGTACGGGTTGCTTCTATCCGCCTACCAAACGGATCCATCACAAGAAGGACTGTCTCAAAACTGTGCCCACTACCGACCCTAGAAGAAGATGAGGCCTACAACCGGGAAGTTTCAGCCTCCATTGGATTTGAAATGGACTCTGAAGAGAGACCATCTCAAAGGGGGGGAAAATGTTAGGAATGAGGCTGCTCCATTGAGCTGTCTCATGTGTTAAATATTATTATCATATGTTCAATTTGAGTAAGTGTAACAAATATCAAAAATAAAGAGTTCTAAAAAGTTGTAAGACAAAGAAAGTGTTTCTGATCTTGTATAATTTGTGAGAAGCTAAAACTATAGAAAAGTTAAAGCTAGCGATTTATACAATATGTATACATGAGTTGTAGGCATATTAAGCTGTTGGTGTTTCACCCACCTTGAGCGGTGTTCCCTGCGATGTACGAATAAGAATTGTCGCCAATGACATCGAGAAGTTCCATAATTTCCTTGACAGAGCTGACTCTATACCAAGTACTTGTGCCATCTACCTGGATCACTAATCTCCTAGGTGACAACGCTACCTCAGTGAAGGTCATCTCTTCCCACTCCTCATCGATTGAATCGGTATATCGATTTGGGCAGTCTGCGCATTTTGACTTGCAGCCATCTGTGCTGCACTTTGAAAATGCTTCCTAGTAACAAAATAAGATACAATTATTATAAAATTAATCAAATTGTTTGATTCGCGTTAAATATACTGCCATTCAAACGTAACTATCCTTGACTTCTCGTAGTTTATACAGGGTGTAAGCCTAACTGGTCTGCCATACGGTACCAGTCGATTCTACAACTAATTTGCAACAAAAAATGTCCCTTAGCGATTTTTTTTAAAACCCTTCGTTTTCGAGTTATTTCAACTTTGAACTTTTTTTCGTGATTTTGACCATGTGTCATTAAATCGGTCATAACTCCTTCAATTTGCTGTGTAAATTACAATTTGATGATACCGTTGGAAAGAGCATTAAATTTTCTATCGGATAGATGCCTTAACTTTTTTTTGAGTCAAGGTTTGAGACATGAAAACGTCCTCTAAAAAGAAAATTTTACGTAATTTTGGAAACCTCGCATTTTTTCAATCTCAACTTGAACTACGAGAACCCATACTTTTTCAAGATGCAAGAACAGTTAAAACTGCGCCAAAATTTCAGCTTTCCAACAGTATAATCAAAACATATTCTACAACTGAATTTAGGGGAGAAATTTGTGTTTGAACGCGGAAAAACGTGTATTTTTTCAACGAAATCAGCGCTCTGGCCTCCTGTTTCCGGAGGCCTCGCGGTCTACTGCGGCGCCGACCCACCCACTGCTATCGTTCGACCCCTCAGATGGACTAGGCGGAGCGCCGATTTTGTTGAAAAAATGCACGTTTTTCCGCGTTCAAACCCGAATTTCTCCCCTAAATACGGTTGTAGAATATGTTTAGATTATACCATTGGAAAACTGAGATTCTGGCGCAGTTTTAACTGTTCTTGCATCTTGAAAAAGTATGGGTTCTCGTAGTTCAAGTTGAGATTGAAAAAATGCGAGGTTTCCAAAATTACGTAAAAATTTATTTTCAGAGGACGTTTTCATGTCTCAAACCTTGACTCAAAAAAAAGTTAAGGCATCTATCCGATAGGAAATTTAATGCTCTTTCCAACGATATCATCAAATTGTAATTTACACAGCTAATTAACGGAGTTATGACCAATTTAACGACATAAGGTCAAAATCACGAGAAAAAAAAGTTTAAAGTTGAAATAACTCGAAAACAAAGGGTTTAAAAAAAATTGCTATGAGACATTTTTTGTTGCAAATTAGTTGTAGAATCGACTGGTACCGTATGGCAGACCAGTTAGGCTTACACCCTGTATAGTCTGAATAACTACTGACAATTTTTTTGTGCGATACCTAAAAAAAAAAAAATATTTATAACAGTTTTTGCCTGAACAATCATCATTTACAACGATTTTTCTAAGGTGTAATATTGTACCAACTGTTTCGTGAAAGCCAGTAAATTTCCGGAAGGTAACTTACTTTGGTGTTTCATGAGAAATTTCACGCTGATCACGAATATACCATTTATTAACCCCCTCCCCATCCCCGAACAGACTGGTCCACTCCGTAGACGCTTTTTTAACCCTTTCTTTTGACTGTTTGGGCATAACTATGAGGTGGCTCGCGTCAAAATGCATCTACACAAATTTAAAAGCACACGAAGCATAGAGCACGAGCATTTTCTTGCTACCGCTGCTGCATCGCGGATACCTCTAAAAAGAGTTTCATTAGATTCTGTATTTATTTTATATTTTTTGTGATAATATTCTCACATAGGACTGAAACAAGATCACCTATTACAATTAATTTACCAGTATTTGTTTGCACGATAAGTCCTATCATAGTATAAGGTTCTCCAACAACTAGCCTATATTTTTGCTGGGAGAATGTCACTGGTTTTCACTGTTATACTAGTTTCACAAACACTAGTTAGGTACTTTAAAATCCACTGGTTTGTTCGTTTGAGGAAAAGTTCATGTTTCTTTGCATATACAGGGTGTTTCACGAAAAGGTTACACCCCCCTTCATTTTCGCAAAATACAGCGTAAAAAATTCCGACCAACGCAATTCTTCATGATTTTTTGTGAGGATCTCAGGAAAAATTCTTTTGCGTAAAGAAGTTGCGCGCAATCGTGCGCAATTGACACTAACTTCATTTTTTCAAATGGAACCCCCCTTTTTTATTACAGATTCGGATTCTACGTCAAATTTCATGAGAAATTCATACCCACATCGATTTGTTTTATTGCGTGCAACCTGGCTTTTTGAACACTCTAAGTTGCGCATCTCCACAATTGCGAAAAAATTAAGTTTTGGAGAACCCTTAGTGTGGCACATGTTTTTTCATCATTTCTTAACGCTGAATCACATGGTGACATCCGTTTTTCAATTTGAATGGAATTTTCCAAAATAGCGGCCAAAAATTCGGTTGTTTTTAGTGAAAAAATCGCTCTTTTTAAATCGTTATGAGTTTTTAGGTAATTTTATTGAGTTCAAGCATGATCATGCTGTCAGTTTTTTATTTTTAACTCCACCGTAGACGGTCCCTAGCCCGTGGTTCAAAAGGAGGTGAGAAAATAAAAAATAAACATGATTTCGACCTCAAAACTGATGTTTTCGTGAAAGAAATGTTAATTTTTCCTCTTAAATCTTGGTTTTTCTCAACACGGATGTCACCATGTGATTCAGCGTTAAGAAATGATGAAAAAACATGTGCCACACTAAGGGTTCTCCAAAACCTAATTTTTGCGCAATTGTGGAGATGCGCAACTTGGAGGGTTCAAAAAGCCAGGTTGCGCGCAATAAAACAAATCGATGAGGGTATGAATTTCTCATGAAATTTGACGTAGAATCTGAATCTGTAATAAAAAAGGGGGGTTCCATTTGAAAAATGAAGTTAGTGTCAATTGCGCACGATTGCGCGCAACTTTTTTGCGCAAAAGTATTTTTCCTGAGATCCTCCCAAAAAATCATGACGAATTGCGTTGGTCGGAATTTTTTACGTTGTATTTTGCGGAAATGAAGGGGGTGTAACCTTTTCGTGAAACACCCTGTATAAATATGGTCTAATTTTTTGACTATTTCTCACCATACTTCGTTATTTTTTGTTGAAAGTAGTTATTCGTATTATGTAAACCAACAAGTTTCGACGATTTCAACGTTCTAATTCGACTTTTTCAAACAATCGGAGGTGAAAACAAGCTTTTGAAGTGGTCATTTCTCCCGAGTAAACCAACAAGTTTCGACGATTTCAACATTCAAATTTGACTTTTTCAAACAATCAGAGGTGAAAACAAGCTTTTGAAGTGGTCGTTTCTCCCGAGTAAACCAACAAGTTTCGACGATTTCAACGTTCAAATTCGACTTCGAGAAAGCTAATGTTAAAATGGCGTGCAAGCATTTTTAAAGGCTGCCTCAGTTGCGCTATCTACTTTCTGCTAAAGAACTACTGTGGAAACCACTGGGCTGAAAGCTGAATCTGGGAGCCCGACAAGCGTTCTGATTGGTGGAGCTCCAGGACGTAGTTAAAGATGAGTGCAACAGATCGCGTTCATGATCGTTTGCTCCCAACCTCATCACAACAAGTCACCTTGTTTATCACATATTTTTCTCCTAGGTGCGTTACAGACCGCATCTAAGTAATTAATTTGATAACATTTACCTAGTTATATTCGCGATATGTATGAAAAAATCGAGCGATTTTCAATAATACACTGGGTTTCGAACGTTTCTATGGGTGGCAGTTGTCGATTGAACATTTGAACAACTGGCGATAGGGACAACAACAATCATAAGGGCAACTTGGAAAATACCTTTCGCCTCGATCGGTTTTTCTAAGTAATTCTTGCAAATTTAAATGATGATGAACGAAAAGTTATCAATTTCTGGTCATTTGAAAGAATTTGAAAAGAAGCAGTATGAAGAGTGTGGCTTCCCCCCCCCACCACTTCAGTTTCCGTAGTAGTTCTTTAGATGAAAGTAGATGGCGCAACTGAGGCAGCCTCAAAAATGCTTGCACACCATTTTAACATAAGCTTGTCTCCAGTACTCTGTGGCGGAAACTGAAGTGGTGGGGGGAGGCCACACTCTCTTCATGCTGCTTCTTGTCAAATCCTTTAGAATGACCAGAAATTGATAATTTTTAATTTCTAACAAACGATCATGAATGCAATCTGTGGCACTCATCTATAACTACGTCCTGGAGCTCCACCAATCAGAACGCTTCTAATGCACCCAGCATCAGCTTTCAGCCAAGTAGTTGCGACGTAAATAGGCGTCGGTTATCCCCAAAATACCTATTTTCACCCATTTTTCGACACTTTTTCCATTCCTGGAGTAGTTTTTTTTTAAATCTGAAATGATACGCTGGTCTCAAATATACCAAATTTACCGTGAATATGACGGTTATTTCCACAAAAACACATTTTTCACCTTTTTGTTTATAATTTTGATTCCTCAAGGCTGTTTCTAATTTCTGGCTAACAAAATCGTCTTATCGAACATTTTGGCACCAACTTGAAATTTTTGCTAAATATCTGCTCTTTAGTTATCATTCAGAGAGAGACACATGTATTTCAGATGTTTCAAAACAGATTTCAGCGGGAAAAAAACCAAAATTGTCCCTTCCAAACATTTCAAGTCCTTCCAATAGTTTCATTTTCTTAGAAAATTAGATATAAAACGCTGCAAATGATTACACAACGGTTTATTACTTTCTTGTAAAGATCACACATCTGTGAAGAACACGGTTTCTTCCGACCACTCTCAGGATCAGGGATAGATGGGGGAGCGCGGTTCAGTCCTCGTGGGCTCAAAGGGATCCTAACACGTGGGTGTTGTATTCTGATAAATTTAAGAATAATTGCTTAGGTTGAAGATTAATTGGTTAATAGCACCTCAAGAGCACCTTAAGAGGATGAACATCTCGCTATTTTACAGGAAATATGAACATTTGGTAAGTTGAATGTACTCACTTCTATGTCGATGTCTACGTGTTTTGGTGGTATGGGGGCATCTTTTGCAAGAGACTTGAAAGCATCCAGGATCGGGCGGTAACCAGTGCACCGACAAATATTTCCTCCGAACGAATTTTCGACTTCTTCCATCATCACGTTAGGGTTTGATTTAAGGAGGCTGCGCCATTTTGGAGAAAACAAAAAAGAAATTGTCCGATAATTATGTATATATGTACAATGTGTTGTATAACGAATCGAAAACGTCTACCTAGTTAGGAGGGCAGTAAAGCTTCCTCACATAGAATAACATGTGCTCATTATTCAGTAGTACTACTGATAAATTCCCCAATATGACATTTTTATTTTCAGGTTCGTGTTACTGATTTAACAGCTGACTCACAAACACGATTGTGACGCCGATCGCAATTTTGTTGTCAATGTCATTAAATGACAAGGAATTCACGTTTGCGCATGCGCAGTCGCTTCTATTGGTTGAGGAAAAACTCTGAACCCAATGAGGTTGAGAAGTCGAGCAATTTGAACCTCTTTTGGCTCCTTGTACTTATGTCTTAGTTGCCGTGAAATATATATCAACTTCGTCTCTAAAAGTTTGGAAGTTCTTGAAAACATCTCCATCGAAATTCAACTCGTCAGGTTTGACTCCTTTGTACGCCATCGTAGATTTTTGGACTCAAGTGCCGCGAATTTGTCAGCGAAATTCGAAATAAATTGTTCAATCCGTTCACACACTCAAATTTACTTCAAGTCCACAAGGAAAACTACTGACCGCGCCATGTTATTTATCAGGAATTTCTTTAATAAAAACGCACTTGGAAAAGAATAGAGAACGACTTGTAATTAATTGAAAGGCACACAATCAACAATGACCTGGTTTATCAGAATGCTGCCAGAGGCGCCCATCTCTCAAGGATCGAGACCACAATAGACTATTATCCTTACAATAAGATAAGTAATATTGTTCAGTATTGTATTGTTGGTGTACCTGTACATATTCATGACCATCCCAGGACTGCAGTAGCCGCATTGAGATCCATTGTAGGTAGCTAGCTTCTTTTGTATTTCATGGTAACCCTTTTGCCTGGAGCCAATGCCTTCCACGGTTACGATTGCCATTCCGTGGCATGCCAGAACTGGGACCAGGCACTACGATGACGATAATAAACAGGTATATACAACAAAAACTATAAAACAACGTCAACACTCAATATGAAAATGTCGGTCAAATCGTTGTGACACATTGATGTGTTTTTGTATTTACCTACCTACTATAATGAAGCGTTTTAAACGTGTTTTTTTTTTTTTTTTTTTTTTATTCCCCGAAACATAGATCTAATGGAGAGCTTTCCAAATGTGTGCAAAAATATGAAACAAATGGAAAAGGGCAAAAAGGGAAGAGGAAAAGCCGTAAAAACGAAATGTCGTCAAGGGAGAACTCTCACCGCGGGAACCAAGATTGGAGATTTTCATGTCTATTAGAAGCAAGAAAGTTTTGAGAAACAGAAAAATGGAAAAAAAGGATTTTGAAAGGTGCCGAACGGAATTTCAACCCAAAATAGTTCCTCATTAAGTAACATTATATAACTCTTTTTCAATGAAAGGATATCCATCCACGCAATGCTGCTGTGAGCCAGTCCCCCCCCCTCCACATCAAAAAAACAATCAAATAGCTGTTAAATAAGAATTATTGACGACCGATTTCACTGGTAGGCAGTAAAGTTTCCTCGCAATGAATAACAAGTACACCGTTGGTACGAAAATGATTGTGTAAATACGTAAAAAAATTTCCTTGAAACGAAACATTTGAACAGATCATGCATTTGAAAACAACAAATTTCCTATTTATGTAGATTTTATTGAATATGGTTGTGATTAAATTACGTACTATAAAATAAATTCAACAGCGAAGAAAGAATTTTTATTTTTAGGGAACTAGAGAACTAGAATTTGTTAAGGACAATTTGAATTTGATTAGGAAAACTCGGAAATGCTATATCTAGAGACTAGCCCACACAGTTCCTGGAAATTCCGTCAAAATACATACAGACACGGAATTTAAATTCCTCTGAAACGCAAAACGTGAGAGAGCAATTTTGAATCTGGAGGGCACCATTAGGCATTTTGACCTGCACGATAGTGAGAAAGCAAATCTAGATTTTCCCGAATTCCCAATTACTATTGGTTTTCGTACAATACTCGAAAGAGTACTCGAAATGTGATTTTTGATATCATAATGTTTCCGATCAGGACGAGCCACGTTTTATACCGACTAATCGACATGAATGAAAAAAGAATTCTCAATTGTGTTGATGTTTCTGAAATTACACAAGTAACTTGATCATGAAGTTCAGGTCAAATAATAAGAGTCTTTATCAATTTTATTATTTTCGCATCAAGTAATTTTGCATGTTGTTCCATGTTATTTTTTTTAAGAACCCAACTTTACGGTGATGATATCAAATAATTCCAAAGTGTTTTTTTTACGGTTTTTAATAATTCCTGTCCTATAAATAGGTCCTAAATGTGTAAACAATTTTTTAAAATTTTACCCTCATGTTCTACAAGGAGTTTTTACTAGATAGGAAGTTTTTTTATTGTTCTGATAGTCTTACTGAATTGACAGCATAGTATTCTTCTTTTTGGGTAACTGGATGAGTTGATTGGACGCCGACCACGCAAACTCCACAGCCTCCTTCCCTGCACATGTATTTCGTTCCTGTCAGCATAGCTTGATTCCTCAGGAAACTATTCAGCGAAGTGTGAGAAGCAACTGATTTCCCATCAACTTGAAAAAGAAAGAAAAAGCAGTGTGTAAATAATAACCATTGTCGTGCGGTAGATAACTGTCGAAGGTTGAAGCGGGATAGACATCACCCTACTAAGAATCTACGAGTATTTGTGACGAGGTGCACAAAAGACTATGCCAGCACTGCCACCCGCCATTCCCAAATTAAAACTCAGGAAGGGCCTCCCATCCACGGATGACAGCATGGAGGTTGAAGTTGCGATCGTAGAAGAAGTGACAAGGTGGGGGAAGACCCGGGGGAGGGAGACACGACTGGGGTGACGCCATCACCGACCCTCAGTTGTGTCATGATCGAGCCACTCACCACCCACAGTATTTGCTTAGAGCCCACACACCCTAATTCCTAGGGTTACCTTGTCTCCAGTACTCTGTGGTTCACTGCCACCACCCTGGGTTGGCGATTTACCTCAGGGATAACCCAAAAGTTTCTACCTGCAATATACCTGAGTCTAACTGAGTTGACAGGGTTAGACTTTCTGAAATAAGCAACACAGTTTTAAAACACGTAGGGTTTTTATTCAGAGAATTTATAAGGTGCTCACCGTGAAGCGGAATTTTACTGTTGCTATGAAGGAGCTGACTTGAAATATTAATACTTTAAATTCGTAATAAATCACACTTAACAAGATGTAAAATTTGCAATAATAGGATTCTTGCTTAAAATTAGTCTTGACTTAGGAACTTTGACTTTACTGTACTTAATACGACTTATTTCTACTACTTTTCTGATGGTTTACAACTTCTTACTTTACTTTACATAAGGTTTCCTTAACAATACAATTTCTCTTTGCTTTTACTTTACAGGGCGTTATCTTTTAAAAGAGGGGGGTTTTTGCCAGGTTTTGATGAGTGTAAGCGCTTACTAGGATTTAGATGGAATGGGGCTCACCCTTGCCAAGCTTGGACCAATATGTAGATCTCCGTAGCTGGTGTACCTTCCAGGGCCTCGTCCTCGTAGGCTTGTAGAGGGATGCCTGGGATCAGGGCAGACTTGCCTCGGTCCGGGGTCGATCGGCATACCAATTTTTGTGGCGAAATGGAGATGTTGGTAGCAGAGTCTTATGTTCCGCGCCTTGGCTACTCGGAATCACAAGAACAACTGACTGGCGGGTTCGGTTTACGACTTTTGCATGAAAATGTGCCTTGGATCACTCACTAAAGCACTTCTCAGTTCATTCACCGATGTTAAGTTAGAGGGGATGAGTCGTGGAGTTAGGTTCAATTACACTTGAGACGAGTGGCTGCAGACTGAAGGGTCGATGGTGGGGGCAGCCCCTTTTATGCCCTCGGCCATCTTGTGGTTGGGCGATGGAAGGTTCTAGACTGTGGCGCGCTTGGTGTCCCTGGCGGTTGGTGGCGGACATCGTTGTTCAGTTTGGCGGTTGCTGTATGGATGTTGTATGGAGTAGTGGTTTTGATAGAATTATGAATGGTATCTGAGGGGTGTGGCCTCCCATCAACGTGCTCAACCACCATCATAGAACACAACCAAAATCAACTGTCAACAGGAGGAGAGAGCATCCACTAAGAGGAGAGCCAAACTAACCAACATCCATGAATAACCAGAGGAGAGAGCACCACAAATGGGAGAGTGGCACCAACCAACTTCAACAGTCTGGACAACTGTCAACTGAGGGTGGCAACACTGACCAAAAGGGAGAATGATAATCTAATGTAGAGCTCAGAAGTTTTCAGTCCCGACTCTATCGCCTAGCCAGCATTATCTCGAAGCTATACCCCCAGTCTATGACGCGCTCTCCCTATATCGATACCCCGATACACCTCCTGCCTCCCCAAGTCACTAGGTCTTTACTCAGTGAACAAAGTAAACCAGTGATCTTGTCAGTCCTGCCTCCCCTGGATTCTCACGACGTCGCCTGGATCAAGAGTATCAAGGACCTCGTGGAACCAGTCCTGTCCCGGCTACCCCCTTCAACTACGCCGCACTACCTCTGGACTCGCTTCGGTAACCCAGAACCGTGAGTGTTAAAACTAAAGAGTATCTCCTATATTAGCCAATCATAGGTAGATGGTAGAAGTGAACTCAGTGAACTTAACACATTCCGTGTGTATCACACACATGGTGCGTGATGACTTGCTGCTATTTCAAACTTTTCTCGGAAATCGACGACTGGTGCAAAAGTCTTTGTTTTTTTATCCGCCCTGAGCAGGTACTATGAACAACTAATAGAATGACCCGTCTGCAGTTTGGAGATGTATTTCACTCGGAAAATACTGTGTTTCACAGACGCTCCAAATCGGAGTTTTGCTTTCGATTGTTGTGCGTTCTGGAGTTCTCGTGTCGCTATTTCTTCTCTCATTCAAGGTAAGATCAATAATACATTAATAATTACTTCATAATGCATGATTACAAACGAGCAGTGACTAAATAAACGTTGTTTTTGGCACCAATATGTAGAGCACCATCCTGTTCTCTTCCTACCATTTTACCCCGCATTTTGGTACAGTATGATGCTTATGATTAGTTCTCTTTATCAAGTATTTTTTTACCCAAGGTATTATTTGTATTGGTATTTTAGATGTCTGATGACGCACAATCAGAACGAAAAATCCCTCGCTTGGCTAAGGAGAAAAAGAAATATTCAGACGAGGATATAGAAAAATTGCTCTGTGACCTCAGAAATGAATCCGATGATGGCATCGAATTTTCTGTATTGATATATTCTTTTGATTGATATTTCCTTTATTGACATTTGATTGTGATTGATATTTTCTTGTATGTGATTGACATATATTATTGGCCTGATACTTACCATAAATACAGTCATTGATACATATTTTCTTCCGACAAGGTAGGTAAGAGATACCTATGGTATGTGCCATGACGTGTATTTTTGCTGATGGAGTAGATATTTATGGAACCAACCCAATAAAAATGCTGATACCAACATTTCTTGTTTCTATTTCTATGGGTATTTTCCAAACGAACCTTATAATACACGATTTTCCTATTAGACCCAAGCCGGCGCCATTCCTCAGAAAATCTGTGATCACTCTCACCAGGCGTATCACGCACATGGTGCGTGATAAGCAAAATTTGATCAAATTCGACTATTAAGATTAATTACCTATAAAATACTAATATTGGAACCATTTCGGTCAGATTTATGAAAAAAAAAAAAACAATCCGCCTGGTGGGTTGGGTTGATTTTGTTCATACGCACTGAACGTGTTAAAGAGTAACGAACCTAGTTTAAATTCAGAGTCATACTGTATCGAACCGATCATAAGCCATTTCGCAAAGCCGTATCGACTAAACTTGGACAATACTACCTCTAAATTCTTACCTTTTGCTAGCATCAGCCGTATCGCCCTTCAGGCTTTCACTCTTGTAACGAGTCATTGTACCTGTATCGCTATATCGTATTTTCTGGTCATTAAACCCCAGGTTCTGAGTATTCCGATAAGGAACCGTATCGATCTAGGAACTTGCTTTGAAAGAAACCAACAGTAACTGTAACTTAATTTTATTCAATAGAAACAACGATACACGTAACACCCCTCAGGTTACAATACCCTTCAGGTTTATTTTGCAAAGTATAACAAGGTATCTTAACTGGAACGCTACGCCTCGTCTCCAAGCCGCTCGAGAGTCTGCTACCAGCCAACACAGTTAAGTACAATTTTTCGTAACGTAACATAAGATTCTGATATTTTCTTTGTTTACAGTATCGCATCGTTACCCCTTTCCACCTCATTTTAGGAAGAACTTGTTATTTCAACACTGCCCAAAAGCTTACACTAGGTACCTACCTGATATTTTGGGAACACATTTTAACTCAATGGTAGCCACTTACTCTTGAAATTCTAACCAGATCATCGAGTAGGAAGGTGGTTAGTTTGTGTCTACAGATGGGCATGGCGGCGACTTCAATGCATACCTACCTACCTATCTGGATACGCTGTGGTTATTAAGCACTACTCACGTGTTCTGGTGGGTATTAGAACATGCAACAATAGTAACAAGAGGAAAGAAATAACAAATTAAGTGAGGGTAGGTACTCTACGAATTTGTGGTAACGAGGAGATTATTGTTTGAGCTTTTTTAGAATTTTTAATCAAGGGGTTGATTATACAAACAGTTTTACTATTCGTTCTATGTGCTACACGCACAAGGCTGACGAATAGTTGTTAATATTTCGATTTTGTCATACCTACAAAGATTTCCAAGGAAATTCGCTCATTAACTCATGCTGCATGAATTGACTTTTAGGACTATGGAATGACAAGACAAGATTAGTTCTTAAAGCATTTCTATGAAGATATTTCTTGACATATGGCTCGAGTACCAATCCGACAGCGATACTCGTACATAACACACATACTCATTACACCCGGTTAATGAGGAAATAACTGTCTACAAGCACGACTGTACTTACTATGCCTTACGCATCATATTCATGTAAAAAATTCTTTCGAATAAACTGGATCTACCTACTCTAAGTTTAAATTCGAAATGAAGGTTGACCTTCAACTGGGTAGATGACCTGAGTGGCTTAACCTGGCTTAACCTTATGAGAAGAGTGGAAAAACCTCTTTCAAGCTCCTTATCTGAGACGCTGCAACACCGTCCCAACTCTCATTTATTATGCCAGATACGAGTACGTATCCACTCTACCTCTAGATTTCCTTTTCTGTTCGTCTAAAATATTATCTGTACAAGTAGTAGGTACCACGAATGTTGAGTGAATTTTTCAATTTATAACAGTGACATTCTTGAAGAGCTGATCCAACCTGACATTTTTTATTTACGAAAAAGTGGTGATAGTGGTTAGTGGGACAAATTTGAAGGAAGATCAATAATATAAATAATATGACCGTCAATAATCATTCGTCTTTCATCATTTCGTCATCCTGCCCGATCATATTTTACTCTTCATAGTATTACGAGTTGTGGGGTAAAAATGCTTCTGCAGCCACGAGAGAGTTTCTCTTGAAAATGTGGCAACCTTTCGGACAATTAAGGTTATTTTTGTACAGAAATGGTTTCTTAAGCTTGGTTCACATAGGTGCGTAATGTCCGTAATCCGTAGTGCGTAATTGGATCCTATTGGCTGGGGCGAATAGCCCCTCAATTATTGGGCGCGAGCAATCTTTGCGGACGAAGACTTTTGCGGACGAAAGGAGCGTTTTTGTAAAATTAGATATTTTACGCATTACGGATGAACTTCGACCGATTTCGGCAAACTTCGTGAAAGCTCTCGTCGTATGTTCATCGTTCAGCCATCGACGAACAGGGCGAAACAGCTGAACGCGGGAAAAGAGGCGACCGGGAAAAAACAATTCTGCGCAGAACCTACTGCGCGCTTCTGCGTAACGCGTAATCATATGGCCATGTGAACGCTCTTTTACGCATTACGGACTTTGCGGATTGCAGAACACCCCCCCCTTCTCTTTTTGCGCATTACGGATTACGGACCTTACGCACCTATGTGAACCTAGCTTTAAGCTTGGTTCACATAGGTGCGTAACGTCCGTAATCCGTAGTGCGTAATTGGATCCTATTGGCTGGGGCGAATAGCCCCTCAATTGGGGGGCGCGAGCAATCTTTGCGGACGAAGACTTTTGTCCGTTTTGTAAAATTAGATATTTTACGCATTACGGATGAACTTCGACAAATTTCGGCAAACTTCGTGAAAGCTCTCGTCATCTGTTCATCGTTCAGCTGTTCGTCGTTGAGTCGGTTCTCTGGATTCTGTTTTATTATTCCGTATTCGGATTAGTATTTTTATTCCGGATTATTTGGTTTTCATTTTCAATTATTTGGTTTTCATTTTCGAAATGAATGTGAATGAATTAAATGAGAGCCTCATTGATCTCGGGAAAAAACAATTGAGCGGGAAAAAACAATTCTGCGCAGAACCTACTGCGCGCTTCTGCGTAACGCGTAATCATATGGCCATGTGAACGCTCTTTTACGCATTACGGACTTTACGGATTGCAGAACACCCCCCCTTCTCTTTTTGCGCATTACGGATTACGGACGTTACGCACCTATGTGAACCAAGCTTTACTGTCATGATCCATCCTTGCGAAGTAGAATATGACACACTTCCAGACTGCATTTCTCAAACCGTGATTCATCAATTTCATGTTCGATCACTTTTCCGATGTTTTATCTCCATTATAGAATTTCTCTCATTCAAAAAACAGTGCGTGCTTATTATTCAATATATCCCAGATTACTACACTTACCGATTAATTTATTCTACGATTTCGTTCTACCAAAGTTCCTAGAGAATTCGCTAACATTAATTACTGTACTATAATGTTGTTAATAATTTCTTTTGCATCCGAGTCTGCCAAGGTAGAGGAAGCCATTGTTTTCGCTTTTCAAGGTCATTTTGCAATCGGAATTTCACTCGCGTTTTACGTTTTTAATCATCCTGAACAATTTTGGTTTCTTGTATGTCAGCCTGTTTTAATTGTGTTATTCTGCAATGAGATACCTGCATAATCGTAAGAGTGTCTCATGATTTCCATGGTGAAAAGAAAATTTTCTTTATTGATCGATTTTTTTGTAAGGAATTTGAATATGTCAATGTTGCGCACTACGCTAATGCATATGCGCGCGCAATCCCCATACATTCTGTTCTTTCAAATGGAAACTCCCATTTTGCTTCCGAGTCTACCAAGGTAGCGGAAGCTTTGTTTTCACTTTTCAAGGACGAAAAAAAAAGTTCTCCAAAATCAAAATTTCCACTCGCGTTTTGCGTTTTAGACCTTTCTGAACAATTTTGGTTCCGTGTCTGTCTGTCTGTGTGTCTGTCCGTCTGTCATCAATTCCTTGTAACGCGCATAACTATACGAAGTTATTGTCCGATTTCTATGAAATTTTCAGGGATTGTGCGGGTTGGTGTGTAGACGGTCCCCTATGAAAATCAACATCCCCGGACTGATAGAAGCGACTGCGCATGCGCAAACGTGAATTCCTTGTAACGGCCATAACTTCTACATTTTCCATCCGATTTCAATGAAATTTTCTGGGATGTTACAAACTAGTATTTAGATGGTCCCCTATGAAAATCATCACCTTTGAACTGATAGTAGCCACTGCGCATGCGCAAACGTGAATTTCCTTGTAACAGCCATAACTTCCACATTTTCCACCCGATTTCGATGAAATTTTCAGGGATTATGTGGATTAGGTTGTAGATAGTCCCCTATGAAAATCATCATCCCCGGACTGATAGAAGCGACTGCGCATGCGCAAACGTGAATTACTTGTAACAGCCGAAACTTCAACTGTCCCCCAGGGGTCGCGGGTTCGAATCCCAGCCGAGGCTAAGTATTTTTTTGATCCAATCACATACATCTACTCACTTAATTTTTCATCCGAATTTGATGAAATTTTCTAGGATTGTCCAGATTAGCGTGTAGATGGTCCCCTATGAGGGTAGTGGAAGGTGCTTAGAGATTGGTGTTTTGAGATTAACTACTATGCATCGGATCATCTATATAATCGGGTAACGGATACGAGGAAGCTATGTGCCACACCCACTTGGCAGACGTTTTTTATTGCAGGCCCGGATTCTACGTGAAATTTCATGAATGTTTGACCCCTCACTTGATTGTTTGATTGCGCCCTTGATTGGGTCCTACAACGCTCCAAATTGCCACCACTTATATCATTTCTTATCCGATTTCGATAAAATTTCCAGGAACTATGCGATTGGGGTGTTGATGGTCGTCTCATCGAGAGTTTTTGAGTCAGTGGGATTTGAAAACAACAACCCTAGAAGATACTGACAAAAACCAAAACCTTCGATGCACAATAGATCGCAAGTGGAGCTGATAAATCAAATTTCACCAAAATCAGTCCATGGTTACTTGGCAAAGGGCCCCACGTACGGACGGAATTTTTATATGTATACAGGGTGTCACCCTTACGGGCGCACCACCGGGCAGGGTTCGATTCTACTACTAATTTGCAACAAAAAATGTCTCTTAGCAATTTTGTTTTAGAGGCTTCGTTTTCGACTTATTTCACATTTAAGATTTTTTTCGTGTTTTCGACCTTACATCACTAAAATGGCTATAACTCCCTTAATTGATGGAGTAAATTCAAATTTGATTATATCATTGGAAAGAGCGTCAAATTTCCTATCTCCCTGATGGGGTTTTAGAAAATTTCAAGTGAAACGAACGGGTGTAAAATAAGCCAAAAGTAAAAAATTGGTAAAGTTTCGAAAAATTTCACTTTTTTCAAAGTTTGTTTCTCGAAACGTCGTGAACGGAAATTTCCATGCTGTAAGCCTAAAAGTTGCATGTGAATCCCAGCTTTCTAACGGTTTAGTCATTTTTTTTAAAACACCACTTATTCAGTTAGAAAATGACGTTTTTAGGGCAGAAAACGATCATTTTAGAGTGTAAATCGGCGTTTTTCACCAGAAATGCTTTCCAACTTAATAAATCATTTGACCTGAAATTTTGCGTACTTTTTGACGCTGAATCGAATGGTAACACTTTCCGATCTCCTCGACAAACAAATAGTACTTTTCAAGCCCTTTCTCGGTTGAACAGGGTACAACAACTGAGTCCTCGACTCCCAATTTGTTATCTATCGAAAAGATAAAGCTTTCTGCAAATGATCGGGACGATATTTTCAAGACAGAGGGCAAAAATTAGGTAAGTGAACAAAGTGGAAGGAGTGCGAGTCATTAATAACCCAGACCTCCCTTAATGACAATTTTGGATAAAACGAACAACGAGATTGAGCCCTTGCCCAACGGAAAGGGCTTGAAAAGTACTATTTGTTTGTCGAGGAGATCGGAAAGTGATTCAGCGTCAAAATTACGTAAAATTTCATGTCAAATGGTTTATTAAGTTGGAAAGCATTTCTGGTGAAAAACGCCGATTTACACCCTAAAATGATCGTTTTCTGCCCTAAAAACGTCATTTTCTAACTGAATAAGTGGTGTTTAACAAAAATGACTACACCGTTAGAAAGCTGGGATTCACATGCAACTTTTAGGCTTACAGCATGGAAATTTCCGTTCACGACGTTTCGAGAAACAAACAACAAACAAACAAAAGTGAAATTTTTCGAAACTTATCAATTTTTTACTTTTGGCTTATTTTACACCCGTTCGTTTCATTTGAAATTTTCTAAAACCCCATCAGGGAGATAGGAAATTTGACGCTCTTTCCAATGATATAATCAAATTTGAATTTACTCCATCAATTAAGGGAGTTATAGCCATTTTAGTGATGTAAGGTCGAAAACACGAAAAAAATCTTAAATGTGAAATAAGTCGAAAACGAAGCCTCTTAAACAAAATTGCTAAGAGACATTTTTTGTTGCAAATTAGTAGTAGAATCGAACCCTGCCCGGTGGTGCGCCCGTAAGGGTGACACCCTGTATACAATACGGATATATATCCTATATTTGATTATACCTACCAAAAAGACCTGTACACAATTTCTTTGCTCGAATAAATTGATTCTTACTTAAATGGGTATGTGTATTGCCAGTTCATCATCTCAACCGTCAATAACGAACTTAATTTATACATTTCATTTTTCAAGTTCTAAACTTGAAAAATAATTTTATACTCAAGAAATATAACGTTAAATTAGAGTGTTTAAAACAAGTTACCTACTCAGTGAAAATTTGCAGCCTCTATTTTACAAAAATTAAGTTAAGCCAAAGTTGATAGAGGTTATTCGTCATCTTACCCTGTTTCACCAAAACTTGATTCAATTTCATTTATCAGAACAGTACGAGTCAGTTAGTAAGCTTCTCTACTCACTCCTTTTGACTGACTTTCCCCTCCACCGAAAATGAGGTAAATAATCTATCGTGTGAAAAATAATGCGAATGCATTCTCACAATCCGAATCGTGGAACTACGGAGTGCTATGAGCAAATTCACACATTGCTTACGGTACAACGCGAGGTGTACCACGCTTATTACGAAATGCATTTCATAATGCCAACCTTCATGCTTTGAGAGACATGAAACCGTGAGAATCGACCTTCCATTGAATTTTTCACATTGCGCTGAGGCACCGATTCCTCACAATAGTTCAAAGATGGGGAAATACTATGACTAGTTTATGCTAAGAGATACTAGAATGAAACAAAGCCGAATATAAAGACAATTATCGGGCCCCCTACTAGGTAAAATATAGCATTTTTCAGTCAAATGAAACCTTTTTTCAATCAAATGAAACTTTGTTCCAATCAAATTAAACCTCGTACCAATCAAATGAAACTTTTTTTCAAACAAATGAAACTCATTGGTCCAACCATAAAAAATAACTTTATTTGATATTGTTGCGAAACAAGTTAATACAGAAGCACTAGGTACAAATTAATTTAATGGAGTGGGTGTCCAGCAACTGCAGCAGGCAGTTTCATCATCATGTTAAAGACGAAGTTGGAGCAGTCTGTCGAGGTGATTTTTTCGACGCTCCGAACTATGACTTCCTCGATGTCATGATTCTGACTTGCTCCAAGCAAGCCTCTAGCCACAGATTTGATTTTAGAAAACGCATTTTCTACCGGATTCAAAGTCGGTGAGTATGGTGGCAGGCACTCCACCGACAAGGGCAATGCTTCAACTGCTTCTTTCACTGCTCTGCTGGAATGGATTCTTGCGTTATCCATTACCAAAATAGAGTTTTAAAGAGAAAAGTCAAGTTTAGCAGCAACTTCCCTCAAAAAATCACATGCTGCCGTACACGTACTTGCAGTGACTATTTTGTAGTGGATTACTTTCTGATTATTAATGGCAAGCGCCAATGACGTATTTCGTCCACGAACAGTTGGGACCGTTATAACTGCCCTAGTATTTCTTCTTGACCGAGCTCGACTTCGGCGGAGGTGTAAGTTGAAACCAGCTTCATCTACAAAAAGCTGCAAATTATTACACAATGGTTTATTATTTTTCTATATAGATCACTCGTCTACAAAATCACCAACCATCCAATATGAAGAAAAAAAAAATCAAAAAAAGAAAAAAAATCAAAAAATAAAAATAAAAATCTCCAACCATCGATCGCATGTCGGTCAGCTCTAATTTGAACGGAGATTAGGCCTCTTTTGCGATTCACACTCGTGTTTTGATTTATATATATATATTTCAATATAAACCCTTAAATTTTCGTAGGGAGCGAACGGTTTGTCCTACAGAGCTCCGCGTGGTCTCAAAAAATTCGATATAATCTTAAATTGAAGGAAAAACAATACCTTTATATCGAAATTTTTTGAGTTAGGGCGTTTTCAAAATTTCAAAATTGATTTTGGAACCCTTAGAAGTGACCTACATGAACCAAAAGCTTCGGGGCACAACTAGACCCCAAATGGAGCCTACATACCAAATTTCATCAAAATCGGTCAATGCTAAGTGGCAAAAGTGCCGCGTACGGCGTACGGCGCACGGCGTACGGCGGACGGACGGCCAAATTTGTATTCGATTTTTGGAATCTACTTACCTTGAAACGTAAACCATCAAATTTTGAGGGGGTGTTAAAATTTTTTTTTTCTTGGTCGATTCCAAAGGTTCATTATTGAAAATAATAAACCAAAATCAATTTCTCACGATTTGTTGGGGCCCACACTTCGAACTGGATGGCGAAGTCCTTCCTTAGCTGAATGGTTGCAATGGAGTTCATTCTGTCCACTTCTTTGCTGGCTTTTTTCAAAGCAATTTTAAGCTTAGTGAGAGCTCTATGGATAGTAACTTTACTGATATTCATGTCCTCTTTATTTCTTGCTTTATTTCTGACAGTGTGAACCCTTTGTTTTGTTCAACTATTTGCTCAATTTTCTCCAAAACAGTAGGGTTCAGAACTTTTCGCCTCGTCCCCCCTCTCATTCTGCTTACCAATTCACTTCCCGCTGCTTTGTAGCGACGCAGAATCGTTTTTGCAGAATTGTAATTGACATTTGCTTTTTGTGATGCTTCTTTCAGGTCATAGCCTTCCTCATAAAAACGGATTAATGTTCCCTTTTGCAGCTCTGTAATTTTAGTGTAATGTGAAACAGTATTGTTCTAGGGGATTTGGAGAATCTGATTAATTAATGAGAATAATTTAATCGTTGCTGTGTTTTACCCATAGAGAACTATACGTTTCGTTTGAATACCTATTCCTTGTTGGATATCAACCTAGGACTAGGGATGATGAATGAAAGATACAAATTGAAGTAGGAAAGATAAATGGATATATTATCCTATAATCAATGAGGCTTTGTATCTATATGGAGGGGGGAAAGAAGTATCAATAGAGTTTCTTCAATCTTCAATATACCTATTAGATCTTCGGATTTTAACCACGAGGGTAAGGGAAGTGATCTAGTATGAAAGTAATTCACTTACAGATCGGTGTCTGGAATTAGACTGGAGGGCTATCCCTGAGTAGTGATTCGATAGAGCGAAAGATCCATCGAATCACGAATCAGGTGACAGAGTAACGGGTACTCCGTCACAAATGCCTTACCCGATTTCTAGCGCGATGCCTTCGAGTTTATGTGGTACTAGATTCTTCCGAAGATTCATCTTCAGGGGTTCCCCAAGGGTCCCATTTAGGGCCCTTGTTTTTTCTCATATTCCTCTCAAATCTGCCTGAGATTCTCCCTGAGCGAATCAACTTTTTGCTATTTGCGGACGATTTAAAATTATTCACAGAAATAAATTCAGAAGATGATTGTGAATGTCTCCAGCATGGGATCAATCAGCTTGTTAGTTGGTGTAAATTTAATGGTATATCCCTCAATATAGGAAAGTGCAGTGTCACTACCTTCTCACGATCACCTAAAACTATCGATTTCGATTATTCAATAATGCAGAGTGGCCTTAGTCGACAGCTGACTATTTCTGATCTAGGTGTTCAGTTCGATAATAGACTGACATTCACTGAGCATATTGATTCCATTTGTTGTAGAGCTATGCGATCCTTGGGATGGTTGAAGAGGAACACCAGAGATTTTGACAATATTCGCGCCCTAGTGATCCTTTATAATGCCATGGTTCGCCCTCTGCTCGAATATGGAAGCACGATTTGGTCCCCCTATTACCAAGAACATATTAAGCGCATTGAAACCGTTCAGCACAAATTTCTGCGTTATCTAGCTTTTAAGAAAGGTATTCGCCAGGAAGACGTTATGTATGGTGTACTAATGGACGAATGTGGTCTTGTGTCGTTGGAGAGCAGGCGAATCCTGGGTGACTTATTATTCCTTTATAAGATTCATAATAATATTATTGATTGTCCTTTATTATTGTCCCATTTTGATTTCCGTATCCCAAATTACCCCACAAGAAGTCATGATTTATTTTCAGTCCCTTTTTTCCCTTATAACTACCTGCTCCACAACCCCATTTACCGTATGGAGAGATATTATAATTTAATTTCAGCCAGTGACTCAAATCTTGATTTGTCCTTCAATAGTTGTGCATCTTTTAAAAACTATGTTAAAGCCTTCCTCCTAGATTAATTTCCCCACTCACATTACCTTTTCAAGTGTCATTTGATTTTGTTATATCGTCCCCTTTATGCCAAAACTGTGAATGTGCAATTTCTTAGTTTCGAGCAAAATTGAAAAAACGATTTTTAAATTTTGTTTTGAAACTAAAGAAGGTAGTTTATTGTTCGAGATACTTTTCTTTGACTTTCTGCTCTCAGACCTGTCAATGAGCTAAGGAAAAATAGTTTTACGACCGTAGACTGCCCCCCCTTCACTTTATACCACATTCGTAGTTTTGGCAAACCAGATTTAGGATGATCATTTCACTTTCATGGTTTTGGCAAATCGGATTTCTCAATAAAATCTTCCATTCTACTGCCACATTTTTTTTTCTCATTATTTATTGAGGGTACAGTTACTAAGGGTTAAGGGGGTCTCAGTCGGTCGACGTTCGTTCTTCGTTCCGCGTCAGTATTTCGCCAAATTGAAGGGGCAAAAACTTAGAAAATTGTACTTAAATTGGAAATTTTAAAGGATTTTAGAAGTTCATTAGTGCACGGCCCCAGGGAATAGAAAAACTGAAATATTTCCGCCGGAATCATCAAAATCGATTAATAATTGACAGAGAACAATCGGAAAAACTACTGAATAAACAGTAATTCCCATATTTATCTGGCAATTATTGTTCGATTTTGATGACTCCAGCGGCAATCTTTCAGTTTTTTCATTCCCTAGGGCCGTGCACTGATGAATTTCTAAAATCCTTTAACATTTCCAATTTAACTACAACTTTTTAAGTGTTTGCCCCTTCGATTTGGCGAATTACTGACCCGGAACGAAGAACGAACGCCAACCGACTGAGACCCCCTTGAATGCTTCCCACTTGCTGTACCTCTTGCTGACTGCCTCCTTGCCGGTCGTCCTCTTCTCGGGGTTCGAGAAGAAAGATAAAACACGACAGACGATAGGTAGTACCTATTAGGTACGGAGGAAAAATATCTTTCTGAATCATTATTGGCTGAGTTGGAGAGGCCGAAAACACGGCGACCAACTACCAAATTGATGCTACGAAAGTGAATTTGCGACATATTGGCTTTATGCTAAAATGATGAATGTGGATAAATTCATTGTTATGGCAATGGAAAAGTGATGCATGTGCACATTCATGGTTTTGGCGTAACTAAGGGAACGTACAGAACACATTCATGGATTAAGTTCCTTCTTTTAAGGCCTAAAATGAACATCTGACCCATTTCAATCGATTTATAATAAGTAAAGGAGGTCTATACCAATCCTTTGTGAAGCCAAACTCAAAAATCAATTTTTGGCACATTCATGGTTTTGGCATAAAGGGGACGATATTTTGTTTCAATTCCCTATACCTAGGTGTTTCTGTTAATATTTGTTGTATTACTTATTGTACATCAGTATATATATTATTCAGTAATTTGTTTTGTATATTGGGCTTTCACGCCCGTTCAATGAATAAAATTAAAAAAATAAAAAAAAATAAAATAAAAATTAAAAAAAAAATAAAAAGATGAAGTATTCGAAATGTCACTGACGATACGATTACTTCTCCTTACATATGTCCGGCCAACTCGCAACGGAGCGTAACTCGAATTGTCACTGTCACTCATCATGAAAGAAAGCGAAAGTAAGTACAGAAAAGGTAGGTGATTAGAAGTAACACGGGTGAGACGAAGGAATACGAGAGACGCAGAGAAGCATTGCGAAATCTACAATGTGCAGTGAGAAGGAATACGAGAGTGACATTGCATAGGAAAATAATGCTGGCGGCGCTGCGTTGAAAAGACACTGTGACATTGCATAGAGAAGGAATGCTGGCGGCGCTGCGTTGAGAAGGACTGAAAGAATACTCGACTCGATGTCACTGTGATCAGTAATATGGTTGGACCAATGAGTTTCATTTGATTGAAATAAGGTTTCATTTGTTTGAAAAAAAGTTTCATTTGATTGGTACGAGGTTTCATTTGATTGGAACAAAGTTTCATTTGGTTGGTACAACGTTTCATTTGATTGAAAAAAGGTTTCATTTGACTGAAAAATGCTATATTACAAAGCGCTAGGTTCACAATTAGTCCAGTCAAAATGAGTTCAAAACGGACCCTCGCAGGAAAGTTTTGGGGGGTTAGTGCTTTCTTCGATTCCTTATGTTTTTTGGGGTGCTGAATCCGAATCTGAGGTTTTCCACCAAATTTCGTGACGGAACATTGAAAGAAATGCAAAAAAGGCAAAACAAGTGTTTTTTTTTGCCAATAACTAATAAACCACCAATTTTTTGGCGGAAAACTATTATATACAAAATGAAAGTACGTTAAATTTGCTACAAATTCAACAAATTTGTTTCGTACGTATTTTTTGTTAGACCCAGAAATGCAGTAGCCGTGTGGGTACTCAATGAGTTCATAGAGACGAGTAGAACATGAATATGGACTCCTAAGATCTTCAAAACATACCCAGTGCATACAGTATGTTGGTATGGTAGGTGTACTGAAAATCGAAAAAATCTAACAATAGCCGTGTGAGTCCTCTATGAGTTCGCGGAGACGAGAAGAACGTGAATATGGACTCCTAACATCTTCAAAGCATACCCAGTGCATACAGTATGTGGGTATGGTATACTGAAAATCGGAATAAACCAACAATAGCCGTGTGGGTACTCTATGAATTTGTGGAGACGAGAAGAACGTGAATATGGACTCCTAAGATCTTCAAAGCATGCCCAGTGCATACAGTATGTTGGTAGGATATACCGAAAATGGAAAAACCAAGAATCGTGTAAAAAAAGCTTTCTATAAGAAATTGCAACACCATTGTTCCTTTTCTTAACCATACCTTCAACTGAAAGATTTCTTTGAAAATTCGTTCATTAATTCATGCTGCATGAATGGACCTTTTTTAATCATTATTTAATTTCATGTTTTCTAGTTTGTAGTTTCGACCTGTGATATACTGTAATTGAGCCTTTTTCTGTTGTATTATCAACAAAATATACAAAATATTATTAAAAAAACAAAAAAGAAGCTTTTTGCGTTACGAGGATTTGCGGACACAAAGAGCGACTGTCAGATACACAGACACGAAACCAAAATTGTTCAGTAAGGTTTAAAAAAGTTTTACATTTTAGGCCTTCCTGAACAATTTTGGTTCTGTCTGTCGTGGAATCCTTGTAACGGGCAAAACTATAGTATGTTGAGCACAATATTAAATTCATAAAGCCAGAATCTGAAGACCTTGATGTATTCAGAGATTTAGGGTCTGAAAATGCTGTAAAAACATAATATAAACTTTTTAAAACAAGTTTGTTAGTGGAAGTTGTTTCTTTAACATAGAATCATAGAATAACATTATTCTGAATAAATATGTAAACGCTACAAATTATTACACAAAGGTTTATTATTTTTCAATGTAGATCAATCGTCTACAAAAAATATGACTTTGCCATTGTCACCACCTAACAAACATAGATACTTCCTACCTACCACATACCTACTTCACAATCAAGTTCATTTGAAAGAAATAAACGCTTCACACTCAGTTCGAAGAAACAGGGAACTGCACCCACAAGTGCTTTCATTAGGAAATTTGAATACTGGTTGCAAATGACGCAAAATTGAGTAGTTACAACTCAAAGAAACGAACAACGATCGCATTTTGGTCTGCTGAAATTTCTACGTAGATTAGGTCTCTTTTGCAATTCACACTCGTGTTTGTGATTTATCGTTCTCATAGGGAGCGAACGGTTTGTCCTACAGAGCTCGGGGTGGTCTCATTCGATTCTAAAAATGAAATACTATCTTATATTGATAGAAAAAATAATACCTTTAAACCACAGTTTTTTGAGATAGGGCGTTTTCAAAATGTCGACCCCAAGAAGTGACTGACATCAACCAAAACCTTCGGGGCACAACGAGACCCCAAATGGAGCCCATAGACCAACAAATTTGAGTGGGGGTAAAAAATAGTTTTTTCTTGGCCGATTCCAAAAATTCATTATTGACAATAATAAACCAAAAAAACTTCTCAATATGTATAGTATGTATAGGCTGTATCGTAAAAACGTGTCGAGCTCATCAGGCTGTCTCAAAAATGATTAGTGGACGTTTATTACACTATACGGCAGCACCAATGCGCTGAAATTTACTTCTAATCTCATTTTTGGATAGTTTGGCCAACTAGGACGAGGATATTTTGTCGTTGGGGAGATCAAATGGTTTACGGTTATCTGACCAAATGAACCTGAAGCAAGAAACTTGCAAAGCATTACTTATTTCAACATTTTTGGTCAATTTCCACTGGACAGGAAAACAGTTCTACCGCCTATTGTGGACCATTTTACCGACTCCCGGTTGGTTGACACAAATTTGGCTTCAGCAAAATACGTAGAAGAGCTCCCGGATGTCTGAGAGAACATTTCCAGAACCTCAAGCGTTCCTTCACACGCAGTTGTAGGCCATTAAACAGCGCGATGACCAGGATGCCTTCCCCAACCTGATGAGAACAATGTCCCGTCCAGTGGAGGACATTGCAATTGCGAAGGCCTAAAGCGACGAGGTGGTTTGCCCTAGCAGTTGCTTCTCTATCTCCCAGTACCAGTCCCTTCATTAACGTCCCCCACTCTCGCTTTAATCCATTATTCTCGTATCGCTTACCCGCCATCTTCGCTCGCTTAAACCTCTCCAGTATCAAACTACTCGGGGCGTGCTGAAGATAATGTACCGTGGCAATTTTCATTCGCGGCGTGATGTATCATTTAACGATATCGTTACTAGCTTCGCGAATCACGAGAGTAATTGGTACGTATCCACGAAAAATTCTATCCAACAAATCACGAGAAACTGCCTCTTGAATCTGAAAATTAGAAGGTGAAACTTGATGAATAAAGTGAATCATACCGCTTGCTCGCGAAGAATCTTTGTTTTTTCATATTCATAGATGAACGAAGTAGTAGAATGAAAAGATTTCTAGGTTGTAATAAGTCATCCGAGGACGTGGTGTGAAGTCCTGGGCAGCATGATGGATTTCCGATATTTAAATTATGTTCGTTTCGTATGTTTGTTCAAGAAATTGGCTACCACGTCAATTTATTGTACTCTTTGAAGAAGGGTATGACTGTTGAGGTCATACAGGTCATCATACCAGCAAACCCGACGACAGTGATAATTGTCAGCCAGTCTCACGTACAGATACACACACATTTAGTACTGCTCTGGTACCCTGGAAGACATTGTACATAGTACACTCATAGGTGTCTCCATATAAATTTCTGGGGACTATCACAGACATCATTAGCCACTCACATGACCTAATTTATGCCAGCCATAGCGTGAATCGTACTTTCTGGGGACGAAGATGTGTTCATAAATATTCGTAATATCTGGGATATTAATGTACAACAAAAAATTAACTACCATTCTGTATTGAGACTCTGGGGTTGCTAGCCCCCTCCCCTAGATCAACCGATGTCTCAATCCAGGAAGCTGTTTCAATTTTTTTTAAATCTATATCTTTAAATATATTATTGCTTTTTTTTTGTCTAGCTAGAATTGATATTTCTAATATGGAAATTTTTTTACTTTCTACATTTTGACATAGCGTATAGCTGGAGTTCAAGAAACATTTTGTTAAAATAAAAAACAAACACAAACAATTGCTGTTACTATAATCAACACTTCGGTTGCGCAGACATATCCATGTCTGTTGTAGAGTGGATAGTTTCGATTTATAAACAGATTTTCAATATAACAGTAAATAAAAAACTTAGCATACTTCAGAATGGCAGTTTTATTTGGAGAAACTTTATTGGAGGCTCAAATTTACATCGTGCTTGATAAAAGTAATAAATCGAATTTGAATGTGAATCAAATGTGTTCACCACTACGTGTTCATTTGTGTTCGCCACAAGTGTGACGAATGTGTTTTTTGTGATCAATTAAAATCATCAAAAATTTTATGAAAATAATCGAGGCAGGTAGTTAAGTATTTTTAGCGAGAATTTAAGGATTGGTAGATAGACTTGCAAACGACCTGGGCGCGCTCAACGGAACAAAAACTGGAAACGGAAAAACTTGGATATTCCTCTGGCTACTTGGAATGTACAAACAATGCTCAGGCCTGGAAAGATGCCAGAAATGGCAGAGGAACTGTTGAAATACAAAATTGAACTTGCTGCACTACAAGAGGTGAGATGGAGTGGTCATGGAAGAATAGATAAAGATAAGTATTCCTTCATGTACAGTGGTGCCGAGACAAGAACTGGAAGAGCAGGAACAGGATTCTTTGTCAGCAAAAAAATGAGGAAGTTCTTCTTAAACTTTGAACCAATAAATGACAGAATGTGCATGTTGAGACTCAAAGGAAGGTTCAGAAATACCACCATATTCTCTGTGTATGCACCCACAGAGGAAGCTGAGGATGCAGTGAAAGAGGAGTTTTATGACCAGCTGGGCACATACATTGAAAGAGTACCCCAGCATGATACCCTGCTGATACTGGGGGATCTCAATGCCCGAATTGGAAGAGAGGAGGCAGTGCTGCCTGTGGCAGGAGCCCACTCTTTACATGATGTGACAAACAACAATGGGATGCTTCTCGTTCAATTGGCTGAGATGTATCGCCTGTCAATCAAAAGTACAAGCTTTCCTCGCAAGGATATACTCAAGGGTACGTGGGAAATGCCTAGCGGAAGAGGAGTAACTCAGATTGACCATGTACTGGTGTCAACTAGGCACGCATCTAGCATTCTAGATGTCCGAAGCTGTCGTGGCGCGAATTGTGACTCAGATCACTACATGGTCCGTGTAAAATTTAGGCAGAGACTATCAAATAGCCTGAAGCAAAAAGCTGTTAAGAGACCTAAGTGGAATGTGGCAAGGCTTAAGGACGAAGAGGAATGCAACAGGTACCAGAGCGTTATGGAGGAGAAAATGAACCAAATTTCAGAGCAAAGTAGTGACAGTGACATTGAAGGAAAATGGAAAAGCATTAAGGAGGCGATGGTAGCCACAGCAAAGGAAACCATCGGAGAAGTGAAAAATGAAAGAAACGAAGAATGGTTTGATGACGCTTGCAGACAGGCAATAGCCAGGAGGAATGAGGCAAGGGCAAAATTCCTGCAAAGAAGAACTCGCCAGAATAAAGGAAATCATGTCATACTGCGAAGACAAGCCAAGAAAGTGTGCCGACGAAAGAAGAGGGCATGGTTGAACAGAAAGCTGAGGGAAGTGGAAGAACGAAATACCCCTTCCGAAAGTCATATGTTTTACAAATCAGTGAACTGGTTCAGGAAAAGTTTCCAACCACGAAACAGTGGATGTCGGAGTAAATCTGGAAACCTATTGAATGAAGGCGAGGAAGTCATGAAGCGATGGACGGAGTACTTTTCCGAGCTACTGAACGGCCCCAATCAACCACAGGAGAGCTCAGAATCAGGTGGTAACAAGGACCAATGCAATGAGACAGAGGAAGGGCCAACAATGAGTGGACCCTCCAAAGCTGAGTTCGATGAAGCAGTGTGTGCATTAAAGAACTATAAAGCCCCTGGCGAGGACGGTATTGTAGCAGAGATGATTAAAAAAGGAGGGAATAAGCTGCAAGAAGCCCTATACAACTTGATCCGTGAGATATGGGATAAGGAGGAATTACCTAAAGATTGGTCAGTTGGCATTATCTGCCCGATTTTCAAGAAGGGAAGCCGAGATGATTGCCAAAATTATAGGGGGATAACCTTACTGAATGTCGCGTACAAAATCCTAAGTACCATCATATTGAGAAGACTCGCAAGTTATACAGAGGGTCTCTTAGGCGACTACCAGTGTGGATTTCGGTATGGTAGAAGTACGATCGATCAAATCTTCGTACTTCGCCAAGTCATGGAAAAATGTTACGAGTACAATACCGATCTCCACTTCTTGTTCGTGGACTACAAACAAGCGTTTGATAGTGTTAATAGAGAAAAACTGGTAGAGTGCCTTAAGAAGAGCAGCATCCCAAACAAGTTGGTCCGTCCGTTGGTCTGACCTTGAGAAACGCCAGCTCCAGGGTGAGAGTTGGAAACCAATTCGGAGAGACATTTGGTATAGGCACAGGTGTTAGACAGGGCGACGGACTGTCGGCTACACTGTTCAATGTGGTCCTTCATGAAGCAGTTAAGGATGCTATTAAGACGAAGACCGTGATTGACAGGACGTGGCAGGTATGCGCTTTTGCCGATGACATTGGGATTGTTGCGAGAAGTGCAAATGCCCTAAAGGAAGCTTGTGAAATAATTCTAACAAAAGGAGCGGAAGTTGGCCTACAGGTAAATGAGAAAAAGACAAAATATATGGTTATGTCCCCCAGGGAAAATCGTAGAAATACTGGCACCCTGAAAGTGCGGATTGGTGGTGCTGACCTCGAGTTCGAATGTGTCCCATGTTTCACCTACCTTGGTTCATCCTTGAATGGCGCTAACTCGGTAAGCGACGAAGTTGCAAAACGCATCATGGCTGGCAACAGAGCCTTCTTCGCAAACCTCCGGCTCTTCACCTCAAGATTGCTCACAAGAGGCACAAAAATGAGGCTCTACAAGACCTTGGTCAGGCCTGTGGTCTGTTACGGGTCGGAAACTTGGTGCCTGACAGCCACAGATGCGAAACGGTTGAAGATTTTTGAGCGGAAAGTGATACGAAGAATCTGTGGCGGGATTTGTGATGGAGGGGTGTGGCGCATCCGTACAAACGCTGAGATAGAGGTAATCCTTGAAAATGAAATCATCGTGAACCACATCAAAGCAGGGCGTCTACGATATGCGGGCCACATGCGAAGGATGCCGGAGGAAAGAACGCCACGGTTGGCAGAAGAAGCGAGGATGGAAGGCACGAGGAGAAGAGGGAGACCAAGGAGCCGACGAGGTGAACAGGGACGCGCGCCGATTGGGAATAAGGAACTGGCGACAAGCCGCAGAAGATCGGAATCGATGGAGGGAAGTAGTTCGTCAAGCCAAGGGCCACGTAGGCCTGTAGCGCTGGAGAGTAAGTAAGTAAGTAAGATAGACTCGCAAACACCGAATGTTGTGTGATGGTGAGCTGAAACGAATAAATGTTTCAAATTTTTAGAGAAATTTTTTTCAACTGCCGGATAGATATTAGGTACGATTGTTTGGTACCAAGTAGCAAACATTCACGTTGACTCAAAAGCTATCTACCAATCCACAAAAATTATCAAAAACTTGATAATTACGTCACCGATCGAGTTGAGGACAGACAAAAGAGTTCAACCGACTCTTATTTGTAGGCATAGGCACCATATTTCTAGTTAACTTTTTTCCCCATTGAGACTAATTTTCTGAAGAACATTTTTCCGGGCAAAAACCCAATTATTCTCAACTACAGCCGATAATAGGTATCTTCCGAAGGGGGTCACTGCTTTGCATTACAGGTGTTGTTGCTAGTCGTTTGAGCTGTGAAATGTGTCAAACCTGACGTGGCCGCCAATGAAGAGATTAGCTACCTACATGTAATTATACCCCTAAAAGGCGGAAGAGTGTGAAAATTCTTGTTCACTAAACTGGCACAACTCACCTAATAAACTTTCCATCATATGTGCAGCCAAACACATTATCGCTTCCACCCGGAAGCGACTACCAAGATAGCAAAAGCATTGTTTCACTTTAGCAGGGTAAAAAATTTCCTCTAAAATTAAATTTCCACGCACTTCACGTAAGACCTACCTAGAATCCTTGAGACAACCATTATCTTCAACAGATTTCCATGAACTTTTCAGGGAGGTTGAGACACTAGATGGTTCCCTACGCTTTTTTTTTGTGGATCCACTATGCATCTCATCATCTATACAATCGTGTTATGGATACGGGAAATCTACTTATATTAGAAAAGTCTATTTCTATTAGAAAAAATACTTATATCCTAGAAATCAAATTTTGAGGGGGAGTTGAAAAAAAAAATTTTCTTGGTCGATTCCAAAGGTTCATTATAGAAAATAATAAACCAAAAAAATAACCACGTACAAATCCGTTTTTAACCAATCTGAATCCAAATCCGGGAAAAAAAACCATAGGTGTATGTCTGTGTGTGTGACAACATCAAACTATGCCCAACCCTTTCTCTCCAACCGGTTTGCGTGTTTCTTATTTTGTTCGACTCAGATAACTTCCGAGTTGCAAATTATTGAAGCAGAGTATCGAAATACTCCATCCGCCCTATGGGAGGGAGCAAGTAGGGGAATATATTCACAAAATATACGATTGTTCAATATTTTGGTTAATTTGTAGCTTACTAATTGCACCCTAGCTTGGAAATTGAGTGAACATTATCAATATTATACCTCTGGATTCCACTGAAATCTGAAATCTACCTACCTCTGGATTTTCATGAATTATTCTTTTCGCCACCATGGAATAAATCAGTGTTTCCATGATGCCATGACACCAGAAACCGTTTTTCCTTTGGTTTTTTTCTGGGTGAGGGGTCTTTTTCCTTGAATAGGGGTGAGATCTTTTACGACTACCTACCAAAACCAAAAGATCAACGTTACAACGTAATACCGCTTTGTTGGAAGAGGAGGGGGTGAACTCGAATTCGCATGTTGGGTATCGTAGATCATAGATTTTAATTTCAAATTCGAGAGTTGCAAGCCACTAGAATGTTATGGTGAATGATGGTGGGAGGGGGGTCCACCATTTCTTACTCATACTTACTCCACTATCTCTTACCACATTGCATTGACTAAAACAGTTTTGTGGAGTAGGAAGATAAATAAAAATGCATGTTTTATCGCTTCGCTACTTGTAAAAAATTTACCTAATCCTTGTCCAATTGGACAACCCAGGGAATGCATGCATTACTAGACTATATGTTTTTATGATATACTCAACGATTGGGTTGTCGGAATATTTTATGCTTTTGGTTTATTATTTTCAATAATGAACCTTTGGAATCGACCAAGAAAAAAAATTGTTTAACTCCCCCTCAAAATTTGTTGGTTTACGTTTCAAGGTACGTAGAATCCAAAAATCGAATAAAAATTTGGCCGTCCGTCCGTCGTACTTTCCCCACTTAGCATTGACCAATTTTGATGAAATTTGGTATGTAGGCTCCATTTGGGGTCTAGTTGTGCCCCGAAGATTTTGGTTGATGTAGGTCACTTCTAAGGGTTCCAAAATCAATTTTGAAATTTTGAAAACGGCCTGACTCAAAAAATTTTGATATAAAGGTATTGTTTTTCCTTCAATTTAAGATTCTATAGAATTTTTAGAGACCATGCGGAGCTCTGTAGGACAAACCGTTCGCTCCCTACGAGAATTTAAGGGTTGGACGTACGATAAATCAGGAACACGAGTGTGAATCGCAAAAGAGACCTGATCTCCGTTCAAATTTTAGCTGACCGAAATGCGATCGATGTTTTTCTTCATGTTGGGTGGTTGGTGGCTTTGCAGACAAGTGATCTATATGGAAAAATAATAAACCATTTTGTAATAATTTGCAGCGTTTTTCACTAGATACCGGCTTGCCTTCGCCTGGTATAATTTTTGAACGTTTATTTTGGGGTTCTTGCGGCAATTTTAGCGACATTGTTTAGGAGATGGGACACATAATTGCTCCGTGACTCAAGTATCTGCCCCTACAAAATTAACAATGATTTTGAGAGAAGAATGTTAATTAAAAATAATCAGTTTATCTCATAAGAAAAATTGACCACGGAGTACTAAGGACCTCCTGTTCCTGACAGACCAATTGTTCAGATCCCGATTATTACGGTATAATAGTATAATTAAGATAGCACTTACCGGAGTATCCTTTCCCGTTGACGGTGAAAGTGACCATATCATCACGTAAATCCATTTTTTTTTTTCACCACCAATTTTTTTAAAAACATTCAACGAATTCCCACCAAGATCTCCACAGATCCACTTCGAACTCGACGAGAACCCGCCGACTCCGTCGAACCGATAGACAAGGCAGTCGAGACTACTTGTTCCCACCCCACGAATTCCCCCACGGGCTGACTAGACGTCAGAGACCGGGCAGTGGCTTTGGCTGTCGACATACATTGCCGAAGGCCCGCCTTGATGCTTTCCTGTTATCAAGGTGATATCGCGGCGAGTAAAATTGTAAAATAAAATTGTAAAATTGTAAAAATAAATAGTAAAATTTTCAACGCAGCAACGTCGTTGACACATTTTAATGAGACTTTTACTAGTACCTAGTTTTTGCTTTGCTGATTTTCCGCGAGTGTTTTCCCTGGTTCCTCGAATCCCTCAGTGTGATTGTAGTGTATCTGGATGACGGGTACTCTACATAATAACCTCGCTGTGACGAAGTTCTTGCTCTCAACTGCTTAACTTGTCTCCGTTATTCTGTGCTCTCAACAGAAGTCGTATAACAAAATAATTAATACCTAGTGGTCATATTCCTTCAAGTACTAGAACAGTTCCAAAATTCGGTATGTAGTTTATTCCGCTACATAGCAAAATCCGGTTTTTGTCTTTTCATCAGTTTCTAGAAAGCGGTGTTTAGTCTTAGACTATTCACAAACAATCAACATATTCACCTTTCTGGATGGATATCCAATTCCTCGTGTTGAAGACATTGTGAATAGGGTTTCAAAACATTACGTCTACCAGATCCCTATACTAGGTCATGAAAAGACCTACACTGCTTTTGAGGCTTGTGGTAAACTGTATCATTTTTGCCGGATACCATTTGGTGTTCCTTGTTTCTAGAAAGCTATTGATTCTATCATAGAAATGGAAGGTATTCAAGGTACGTATCCATATTTGGATGATGTCACGGTATATGGTAGGGACTAGACAGAACATGATGCTAACCTTCAGAAATTCCTTGCAGCTGCGAAAAAATACTATCTGACTATTAACCAAGAAAAGTCATCATTCTCGCTCAAAACAATCAATTTATTGGGATACACTATCTCAAACCATACTATCAAACCAAATGCAGATCGCTTAAAACCTTTGCTAGCTCTACCAGCGCCGAATGATTCACATTCATTGGAGAGATATACTGTCATTTTTGCCCAGTACCATTGCAAATGGATTCCACATTTCTCGGATAAAATCAGACCTCTCACATATGCCAAGTCCTTCCCACTGCCTTGGAGAAACTTGAGTGTGGCCTGAAGAATTCGGTGGTAATTGCTATTGACGATAGTGTCCCTTTTCGAGTTGATACAGACGCTTCAGACTTCGCAATAGCATCCACATTGACACAATTAGGAAGACCTGTCGCGTTCTTCTCGCGAACCTTGTCTTCCAGTGAACAGCAGCACTCGTCAATTGAAAAGGAGGCTTACGCCATTGTTGAATCTATCCGATACTGGCGACATTTCCTATTTGGTCGACACTTCCAGGTTCTCACTGATCAGTGGTGAGTTTCCTTTATGTTCAACATGCAGCATACAAAGAAAATTAAGAACGAGAAAATCATGAGGTGACGACTTTGAGTTGTCACGTTACTCTTTTGATATCGTGTACAGGCCAGGGACAGAAAATAAAGCTGCCGATAGGCTTTCTCAAATCAAGGGGCTATCCTCGAATGATGCAACCTGTTCTCATGTTGCAAACCACAAAATAAATCTACAATCGGTGCATGAGTCTCTTTGCCATCCGGGTATAACACGAATGACCCATTGGGTGTGTAACCCCTTTTATCTCCAAGGGAACCCTCGGAAGGGAGCAAGCTAAGAGTTTAATAGAGAAACTCCTACTTAAGGACTTCTGATAATTGAATAAGCTAAGTGCGGATCAACACTTACCTGTAGCTGTCTTGTGCGTTGTCTCTGGAGTAGTACAGAAAGTAGGACTTAGTCGAGAGACTAAGTGAAATAAAATGCTCGAAATAAATGAAGTTAAAAGAGCAAGTGAATTTACGTTAACTTGTATGTTGCAAAATAAAGTGAAGTTAATATGAGCAAACTATGAATGAAGTTATTTGAGTTGTATACCTGGTCAGTGGGAGAAGCCAAAGAAAAGTAAAAATACTTCCGTACGTGAAATGTATTACCTATAAGAGAAAATATACGTATCTCACAAAAAATAGAAATGGTACTTCTTATAGGTAGTATCCTACCTGTGTAGTCGACTTTGAAAAAAGAACTTAATTCACAACTAGGTATAGTATTCGTGGTGGTCACTGAAGGTGGGCACCACAAGGTTTTCATCAATCACAAATTATACAGAAAATATTATTTAAACAATGGAAATAATTACTTAAGATTTACTCAAGATACTCTTGGTAGGTATTATGCGCGCCTATATCGCTACTTCTGGAGGAAGAATCAAGAGAAGTATCTTATAACTAATATTTACAAAGAGTGTGCACTCCTACCAGTTGAAAGTCTGCGATGGGAAGGCTCGGTCGTCTTGTCGAAGTCTGAAGAAGTCAGAGGAAGTCGGAGTCGGTGAAACCAGGAGGTGGACACGGGATTGATGGAGGGCCCCAGTCTCGGCAGGCTTGTACTCTCAGCAACCACAGTCTCTCAAGGAATGAGAACCTCAAGTGGGATCACGGGGGTCCTTCGGTTTTGGATGGGGTATAGTGACGCATCTGCGCATGCCCGTGGAGTGGGAACGCTGCCTGTGGCGCAACTGGTGGCTGTGGAGGTAACTCCATGGCTGCTGGTGCTGTCAAGGGTGGCGAACCTGCGGACCTGGATCGTGCGCATTTCGTGGAGGAAGTGTGTAAAGTTCCTTGGTTAATACCAACTGACATACAGCTCCCAGTCTAGCATCGGAGGATTGTGGGTTCGTGAGGGCCCTGTAAACCTTAAAAAGGATTGAGACACCTAACCTATTTATTTAGGGCGCCACCAATTTGCTTAAAGAATAGGTAATTGCCTAAGGCGCAAATTGGAAAGCCTGCAATATGATGGTGAAAGTTTTACAAATAAATTAAACAATATAACGTTCTTTAACTCATAAATTTAATTGTCAGCAATGCTAGATCTGACTAGACAAATATTCACAATCGCTAATTTATTAATACCAAAATACTTAACTCTTATTTTAATAACTATTATCACACATTCGCTGAAAAATATGAATTGTTCACCTCTACCCAATATCAATACGTATCACAACAGCATGCCTAAAAATCTAACATTTACTACTCATTAATATTCCTTGTTGTGACTCACATGTCAGCCTAAATTATATTTAATCAGCCTTATCATTCAGACTATTTATTCCCCTACCTATGGTGCACCATAACTTTGATATTAAACGTATAAGTATACTAATTCCCCTGACTTCCCAACACATTAAGGACTGCAACCCGCAAAATTCTCGCCCAACAGCAAGGGGATCTTCCTAGTAGTCAGTTAAGGAACAGATTCCTCTCCCCTGTATGGTAGATTCGACTGGCACACCTGGACGCATCACATCAAGTAAAACGCAGTCGCTGAAGATCGAGTCCCCAGAGTTACCTGCCAAATAACATTACAATGTTTTAAAAGCCATAGGAACTGAGGCCCTTCATACTCCCCCCTTCTCTGGCTTACTCAGGGTGGGTCCCCATCACTCACACAAGTCCAACTGAACTTACCAGACGATATTGGCTTTAGGCCCAGACAGAGATAGAGATGACACACTCCTGGATCCTTTAATATCGTCCTCCTCAAGAAATTGGGGTAGTCTTCACTGAAACAGTCAAAATGGAAGTGATAAAGATCCCATTATCACAATTTATTGACAGAGAAGATCTCAGCTCTACATCTCCCATAACTTTCCCTCGTCGAGATGATGCTACCAAGTAGAAACCACAATGGTATTATGCAGGATAGTTTCGTCCATAAGGCGATTCAACAGGTTAGGTAGGTAGGCACAAGCTTGTTCAACTTACATGTAATTCTGGCGAATATGCGGTAGTGTCCACTTGCTCAGTCTCCAGTAGATGTTCACGTGTGATGGCTGGTTCAAATCACGCATTAAACCATCAACTTTCTGTCAAATCTTCATAATTTCACATCTCCTACTACTACTCACTTCACTTCATCACCCACCTGCTCCACGTTTCATTCGAATTCCTGCTATCAGCTTCTCGAACATTCTAGGCCCTCATTATCACATGACGTCACTCTCAACTTCCATGCTCCATCGTCTTCATCCATGTACCGAGGTAGAGAAGCATGTGTCTAGTCTGCTCCGCGGCATCGTCCCACATGGAAGGCGCACTCGAAGCCCCTACGCTGCTTCCATATCATGAGAGCTCCATGTTATTTCGAATCCAGATAAGAGACCCGCGGCAAAGGCATGATAACACTATCGCGGTGATTTGAGAAATCATGAAGTCCTAAGCAGGATGTCAATAGATGGCCTTAAATATAAGAATCCTGGTATAATCTGTTTGTGTTAGCAAGGTGGAGTGACTACATTGCATGAAAAGATTACATGCCAGACGTGAGTACCAACTTTGTCTATTTTCCCGCTACAACATCCTCTCCACCACCGAGGGATTTTCTCCTGGAAATCATTGCTGCTCCTCTCCATCATTTCTCTCAGTCCCCCGGTCATCAGACTCCAAGAGCCCACCATCAAGAGTTCGATCCAGGAACAGATCTTTTACATGCCATCGTCCGTCAGCCATTCCATCCAGATCTTGCAATTCGTAGACATTGCGTCCATGACGTTCCACGACCCTCCGAGGACCAATGAATTTGGGAGCCAGCTTCCTGGTGACTTTGTCCACTGCAGATGACTTCACATAGTTCCGCCGCCACACCAGGTCTCCAATGTTCAATTGCAAGTCCTTCCGCTTCGCGTTGTATTGTTTCTGATTCCTCTCAAATTGCTTATCCAGCATCTTCTTTGTTTCTCCTTTGATGTCCTGCCAGCGTTCTTGGTTTTTCTGAACATGCCTATCAGGCTGGCCTAGCTCATTATAATCACCACTCTGGATCTCTCGGTTATTCGGTCTAACCCTGTAGCTGAGCAGTACACGAGAGGGGGCGAATCCTGTTGCCAGGCTCACGGAAGTGTTAAGAGCCAATCTGAATTTTGAAAGGTGCTCGTCCCATCGCCCATGGGTTCGAGTACTCATAAAGGATGCCATCATTCGCTTAAGTTCCCGATGTGCCCTCTCTACTGGGTCTGCTTGGGCATGGTACAATGCAGTATGTTTGATTTTGATTGCACGTGCTTCCATCAGATTAACAAACTCTCTCGATGTGAACTGACTTCCATTATCACATATTATTGATCTAGGTACACCAAACATATCAAAAACTTGTTCATCCAGTATTTTGGACACCCTTACTGCAGTGGAATCTGTCATGGGGAAGATTAGAATAAACTTGGAGAACACATCCTGGACCGACAGCAGGAACTTGTTTCTCCTCGGAGACCCTGGATAAGGACCCGATATGTCCACTGCCAGCAACTGCCAGGGCTCTGAGACAACATATCTCCCCATTAATCCGTTTTGGCGCGAATTGGGAGCCTTAAAAGCACAACAGACTCCACACTGAGCAACAAACCTCTGAATATCCCTGCGCATCTTTGGCCAGTAATAATCCTCCGCCAGCCGACTCAGAGTTTTATAGACGCCAAAATGCCCAGAGTGCGGAGTATTGTGATTCTCTTCCATAAGTGTCTGCCTTTGCTCACGGGGAACGAGCAGTTTCCATGACGGCACCAGATCATCCTTTCCAGGCACATACTTCATCACATTATTGCCCTCCACCCTCCAGAGAGGATATTCATCAGGGTTCTGCAATATCTTCCTTCTCATCTCAACAAACCATCTGTCAGTAGTTTCAGCTTGAAAGTCCAAGATATTTACCTCTGCCTCAATGGGTGCCCTTGATAAGGCATCCGCCCTGTTATACTTGCCCTTTCAATACATGATATGGTAGTTGTGGCTCTGTAATTCGATCGCCCATCTGGCAAGGCGAGGAGAAGGTTCCTTCAGGTCATTCAGCCACTTCAGTGCATGCTGGTCTGTGACCACAGTGAATTCTGTCAGCTCCAGGTACTGGCGCCAATGTTTTATTGCCCATAGGACTGCCAGACATTCAAGTTCTATCACACTGAACTTGCGCTCTGCACTGCTGAGTGATCTTGATGCATAGGCAATTACCCTTTCACCTTCAGGGAACTGCTGAGTGAGAACAGCACCCAAACCCAACAGTGATGCATCCGTCTGGACCGTGAAAGGCAGAGAGTAATCCGGCATTGCCAGGACTGGCGATGTAGTAAGCCTTTCCTTGAGTTCTGCAAAGGCCCGCTCACAGTCCAGTGTCCAGAGGAATTTTTGGTTCTTCCTCAACAAGCTGGACAATGGATTTGCTGTCTTGCTGAATTCTGGTACAAAACGACGATAATAGCTGGCCAGTCCAAGAAATCTTCTCACCTCTCTCTGAGAGGTCAGTCTGGGAAATTCAGCAATTGCTCTGACTTTATCCGGACAAGCTTCCAATCCATTTGGGCCAACCACAAATCCCAAGTACACTAACTTGCTCTTGAATAATTCGCATTTTTGATAATTCACTGTTAAATTGGCCTTCCGCAGGCGGTCAATTACTTCATTCAGAACCTGTACGTGGCCCTCCCATGTCTCTGTGGCAACAACCAAATCATCCAAGTATGAGAAACAATGTGGCTGGAGGTCATGCCCAACAACTGATTCAATTAGACGCTGAAAAGTAGCTCCTGAATTTTTCAACCCAAAAGGCATCCGCCGAAACTGCCACAGACCTCTCCTAGGCACCACAAAGGCTGTCACAGGCCTTGAGGATTCTTCTAATTCCAACTGGAAGAATGCGGATTTCAGATCTATTGAACTCACATACCTAGCAGACTTCAGCATATCAAGTATTCCAATCATGTACGGCACTGGATATGAGTCAGTGACTGTGACATCATTCACGCGGCGTGCATCCAGACAAAATCTGAGTGATCCATCCTTCTTTGTCTGTAGAACCAATGGATTGCACCATGGAGAGCAACTAGGCTCCACAACGCCCATACTGATAAGTTCATCAAGCTGTTCACCAAGGGCCTGCTGAACAGGAGCTGAAACTGGGCGTACCCGCTGCTTGATAGGCAACGTACCAGGTTTGAGTATGATTTGATGTTGCATTACCATAGTTGATCGCAGTGTTCCATCTTCCGAAGGCTTGGATAACTCTTCCAATTGCTTCTTTATCCTGTCCACCTCCACTAATTGCCCTGGTGATAATTCGTCATGTGACACCAAAGCCAACTGCCCCCCTGAACATTGCTCCTGATCCCTGCCAATGCCACCAGCGCCAAAATTGATTGATAGTCCAAACTCGTTGATAAAATCCATTCCGAGCACCAAAAACTGATCAAATCCCTCCACTATGCGAACCCTGAAGTGTTTCAAGTCACCAGCGATCATGATGGGCAACTCCACCACACTGGTGATATCATGGGTGGTGGAATCAACGGTTTGCACTGATTCCCCCTGTGTCCAAGACACTTCCAAATCCAAAGACTCAATCATAGGCATGAACTTTCTCCCTACCACTGAGACCTGGGCACCAGTGTCGACCAGTCCATTTATCCATTTATCCTTTATTCTGATCCGTAAGTAGGGTCGAGCATCGTTGTTCACTCGAGTGAATTTCCATGGTCGTTCTATACCTTGGGCAGATGTTCCTTCAAGCGAGACATGACCACCCATCTTCATATCCCGCCTCATGCGTTTTTTGGAGGGTTGCACCGAGAGCATTGCCAGACATACACATCTCGCTCACCACAGCGGAAACAAAACTTCCCTAGGGGCTCACTACACTCTCTGAATCTGTGACCATCCTTTCGACAGTTGAAACAGGTAAATTGTGCCAAGGGACGAGGCTGACGGGTCACTTCAAGAGAGGCCCCAATTGGTGCAACTCTAGGAGCAGCCTTAAAGGCATCCCTTTGTCCCCTGGGATGGCTTCGCTCATCTACTTCTCCCATACGTACCCTTCCAGCCTCTGCTCTCCTTCCCAATTTCCGCAGTTGCTCAATAGACTGGATTTCGACGCAGTATAGTTGATCCTTAAGGAAGGGGGATAAATTTCGCAAAATTTCTTCAAGTCTCTCAACTTCAGACAATGGGCGCTCCAGGCGATCATACAGATCGGCCATAGTACTCAGAAACATGTCGATGCCCTCACCAGCACTCTGCTTTGTGTTGCGAATCTGCTCCCGTAGGGCACCATCGGCTGCATGCACCTGGAAGGCAATTTTGAATTCTCTTTTGAGCTCCTCCCATGTTGAAACTCTACGCATGGCGTCCCTATGCCATTTCAATGCTCTGTGCTCAAACAGATCAGCTGACTCCTCCAACAAATCCTCATCAGTGACCATTCTTGCCCTGGCCGTATCCTCTACCAGACGCAGGAATTCCAATGCATGCTCCGGATGGTTGCCATCAAACTTTTTGAGGTTCCACTTATGCACTGGCACATATTTGCGTCTAGTCCCCTGGTCTCCATCAATTCCAGATTTCTTCACTACATTTCTGTTCCTTGGCGACTTCACTTTCCTACCATTTGCCCCATCCAAGTCACTGAATTCGCTCTCACTCATCTCGATACGGGCAGCAATGTTAGATTCGACCTGCATTACTAAATCTCTCGCTACTACTAATAAAGCCTCAATTCCCGGCACATCAGCTCCATCCATGAGCTTGGCATTTTCCAGTCTATTGATAATATGTAGAGTCTTCGACTGAACTCTAATGACTTTAGCTGTACGTGTCTTAGCTTTTATTTGTGCAGCCTCTCCCACTACGATGTCAATCTCATCTTGGCAATATTTGAGTTCCTCTGTTGGGTCAGCCTCAATGAAGACTATTGGATTCCCCATCAGTATTCCCAAGTTCAAACGGGCTGCTAGAACTGGCAGATCTCCATCCACATTCAGTTTACGTCTTCTCAACTCAAACTTTAACTGGTTGCTATCTAAATTATATGGATTCATGATTGTAAGTTGTAAGGAATTAGATTAGGTATAGCCTCAGGCCCCACGTTGATGCGCCAAATTCTGTAAAGTTCCTTGGTTAATACCAACTGACATACAGCTCCCAGTCTAGCATCGGAGGATTGTGGGTTCGTGAGGGCCCTGTAAACCTTAAAAAGGATTGAGACACCTAACCTATTTATTTAGGGCGCCAAAAATTTGCTTAAAGAATAGGTAATTGCCTAAGGCGCAAATTGGAAAGCCTGCAATATGATGGTGAAAGTTTTACAAATAAATTAAACAATATAACGTTCTTTAACTCATAAATTTAATTGTCAGCAATGCTAGATCTGACTAGACAAATATTCACAATCGCTAATTTATTAATACCAAAATACTTAACCCTTATTTTAATAACTATTATCACACATTCGCTGAAAAATATGAATTGTTCACCTCTACCCAATATCAATACGTATCACAACAGCATGCCTAAAAATCTAACATTTACTACTCATTAATATTCCTTGTTGAGACTCACATGTCAGCCTAAATTATATTTAATCAGCCTTATCATTCAGACTATTTATTCCCCTACCTATGGTGCACCATAACTTTGATATTAAACGTATAAGTATACTAATTCCCCTGACTTCCCAACACATTAAGGACTGCAACCCGCAAAATTCTCGCCCAACAGCAAGGGGATCTTCCTAGTAGTCAGTTAAGGAACAGATTCCTCTCCCCTGTATGGTAGATTCGACTGGCACACCTGGACGCATCACATCAAGTAAAACGCAGTC
Organism: Apolygus lucorum; assembly: GCA_009739505.2. Taxonomy (NCBI): domain Eukaryota; kingdom Metazoa; phylum Arthropoda; class Insecta; order Hemiptera; family Miridae; genus Apolygus; species Apolygus lucorum. The sequence goes on from CM019178.2 coordinate 62,891,281, forward strand.
GCTGAAGATCGAGTCCCCAGAGTTACCTGCCAAATAACATTACAATGTTTTAAAAGCCATAGGAACTGAGGCCCTTCATACTCCCCCCTTCTCTGGCTTACTCAGGGTGGGTCACCATCACTCACACAAGTCCAACTGAACTTACCAGACGATATTGGCTTTAGGCCCAGACAGAGATAGAGATGACACACTCCTGGATCCTTTAATATCGTCCTCCTCAAGAAATTGGGGTAGTCTTCACTGAAACAGTCAAAATGGAAGTGATAAAGATCCCATTATCACAATTTATTGACAGAGAAGATCTCAGCTCTACATCTCCCATAACTTTCCCTCGTCGAGATGATGCTACCAAGTAGAAACCACAATGGTATTATGCAGGATAGTTTCGTCCATAAGGCGATTCAACAGGTTAGGTAGGTAGGCACAAGCTTGTTCAACTTACATGTAATTCTGGCGAATATGCGGTAGTGTCCACTTGCTCAGTCTCCAGTAGATGTTCACGTGTGATGGCTGGTTCAAATCACGCATTAAACCATCAACTTTCTGTCAAATCTTCATAATTTCACATCTCCTACTACTACTCACTTCACTTCATCACCCACCTGCTCCACGTTTCATTCGAATTCCTGCTATCAGCTTCTCGAACATTCTAGGCCCTCATTATCACATGACGTCACTCTCAACTTCCATGCTCCATCGTCTTCATCCATGTACCGAGGTAGAGAAGCATGTGTCTAGTCTGCTCCGCGGCATCGTCCCACATGGAAGGCGCACTCGAAGCCCCTACGCTGCTTCCATATCATGAGAGCTCCATGTTATTTCGAATCCAGATAAGAGACCCGCGGCAAAGGCATGATAACACTATCGCGGTGATTTGAGAAATCATGAAGTCCTAAGCAGGATGTCAATAGATGGCCTTAAATATAAGAATCCTGGTATAATCTGTTTGTGTTAGCAAGGTGGAGTGACTACATTGCATGAAAAGATTACATGCCAGACGTGAGTACCAACTTTGTCTATTTTCCCGCTACAAGTGGCTGTTCAAACTGTGATCTGGAGAGGCGGGATTCTCCGGTCACACTCTCCAATTACTTTGGAAGCCGTTGTCCTCAGCGGTGTCACTTCCCTCTGATGGTCTGGTGGCTGCTGCTTCCAAGGTCTGGAGATGTTTTGCTCTACATCCCCGACAAGCTGAGACTTCAGGTTTCTGGCGATGGCGAGGATCCTTGCATGTGATTGGATGTCCATCAGTGGTTGCCTTTCTTGCTCGGCGGATGAACGTTCTGCAGGCCTCACACCAGAGGTGTGAGTTGTGGGCTCTGATTTTTCCACAAGCAATCCTGTGTCCTCCTGAATGCAGGATGTTTGTCATCCTCCGTATGTGAATCTTCCTCCACCAGTCCTTCTGAATACAGTGGCTCGTCCATAGATGTTGATCGAGCACTGGTGATCGGCTCTTCGCGGGAAGTCGAGGGGATGCTGGCAGCATGCTCGGCTGGAACTGCGGCAGGGGCGATGGCAGGTTGCTCAGGCTGTCGCAACTCTCAATTGACTTTGTCCTTCATGTGGTTCAGGATGGCTCTGGCGATGTAAAAAAAAAAGTAAAGTAAAGTAAGCAACCATTTCAGGTTGAATTTTCGTCCGACTGCCATTCTTGGCGTCGCGGACGTCATCAGATGTCTCCCTAAGGGGAGATCAGAATTTGTTCTGATGATTTCGCTCATGGCTTCCCAAACATCACCGCCCTGGGTTGGAACGAGAGATTGCCGATCGTCTAATAGACAGAAAACTTTCTGCGACGACCAGACTCAAACGCCCGTCCCCGCTAGACGGTCCTCATCTTATCACCGCAGTCAGGTACACTGTCCACTAGACCACCGACGCCCCCCGGCTCTGGCGATGTCTCTGGCAATAGCTCCGGCGTCATGGATCAGGGAATACGCAGGCGACTGGCATTGTGTTATCAGCTCTGCTATTTGGTCGGCCCAATCGCGGGGTGGTGCACTGGGTATGCTTTGAAGATCTTAAGAGTCCATATTCATGTTCTACTTGTCTCCACAAACTCATAGCGTACCCACACGGCTATTGTTTTTTTTTTCGATTTTCTGTATAAGGTAAAAGCACCAAAGGCGAACATGTGAACTCTGAGTGACGAAATATGCTCATTCTTCTTTAACATGTCCGCCTTTGGTGCTTTTACCTTATACTGAAAATCGAAAAAAACCAACAATAGCCGTGTGGATACTCTATCAGTTTGTGGAGACGAGTAGAATATGAATATGAACATCTTCAAAGCATACCCAGTGCATGCAGTATGTAGGTATGGTAGGTATACTGAAAATTGAAAAAAAAACCAACAATAGCCGTATGGGTACTCTATGAGTTTGTGGAGACGAGAAGAACGTGAATATGGACTCCTAACATCTTCATAGAGTATCTTGGTATGGTATACTAAAAATTGAAAAAAACAACAAAAGCCGTGTGATTACTCTATGAGTTTGTGGAGACGAGTAGAACGAGAATATGGACTCCTAACACCTTCAAAGCATACCCGATGCATACAGTATGTTGGTATGCTACATTGAAAAAAAACAAGAATCATGTTTAAAAAAACTTCAAAAAAAAATTGCAACACCATTGTTCTTTTTCTTATTTTTTTAAATAATTAACCCCCCACCCCCCCCCCCCCACCCAACAGGTACCTATTATTTTTTCACCAATTTGAAATAGTAGTAATAATTAATTTTCTAATAATTAATAGTAATTTTCAAATTTTTTTAGAGTCCATCCGGAGCTCTGAAGGACAAGCCATCCGCTCCCTACGAGTACTTGAGGGTCGGACTTATGATAAATCAGAATTGCGAGTGTGAATCACCAGAGAGTCCTCCGTTGAAATTTCAGCTAACCAAAATGCTATCGCTGTTCATTTCTTCGAGTTGTATTCAGTTTTGCTTCCTTAGCAACCAGTAATCAAATTTCTATATGAATACTCCCTACTCTTCGAATCGAATGTAAAGCGTTTATTTCTTCTAGGTAAATGAACTTGATTGTGGAGGTAATGAACTTCTGATGTAGTAGGTACCTATGGTTGGTAGGTAAAAAAATAGTGACTATGGCAAAGCAGTGATCTTTGCAGAAGAGTAATCTGTACAGAAAAATAATAAACCCTTGTGAAACGATTTGCAGCGTTTTTTAAGTATGCCAAAATCTATTTCATGGGGCTGTGAGGTGCAAGATGGATTTTCCGAGTTTAGAATCTCAAGCTGGCCTCGTTTCCAAACTGAAAGTCAAAGGGGTCCAAAATGAATAACATTCATTTTAGACGGAAATATGGAAGTTGTTACCTTAGTCTGGGGGAGATGAATTAAAGATAGAGAGATAATTAAACAAATAAAAATACAATAAATGCCAAGTGGGTGAGGCACATAGCTTCCTCGAATCCATAACCCGATTGTCTGTTACAAGGATTTCACGTTTGCGCATGCGCAGCAGCTTCTATTGGTCCGGGGGTGATGATTTTCATAGGGGACCGTCTACAAGCCAACCCGCAAAATCCCTGAAAATTTAGTCGAAATCGGACGATAACTTCCTATAGTTATGCCGGTTACAAGGATTTTATGACAGACACGGAACCAAAATTCTTCAGAAAGGTCTGAAACGTAAAACGCGAGGGGAAATTCCGATTTTAGAGAATTTTGTTTTGTCAACTTCGAAAAGTGAAAACAAAGCTTCCGCTACCTAGGTAGACTCGGAAGCAATAGTTGTAGAAACGACTCCCGAAGTTTTCCCGTCCTTAACACGGGACAGCCAGTATTATCTGGTTATGGATACGAGGAAGTTATGTGCCACACCCACTTGGCAGGCTTTTTGGACGGCCTCCTTGTATTATTGGACGTCATTAGCCTCACCCGATTTCTAAATTATTTTCGTGTCATTTTCCTCATTTTCACGCTATGGTTCTACGAAGAGCTTGATTAACAACCTTTGGTCACGCGAGTGAAGCACCAACACAATGAGGGCACTCGTTATCTAGGAAAAGCTGTTATCGGTGTTCTTTCATGTTGTAGAAATAATAGTAACCTACTGACTCAGTTAGATAAAGCAGCATTTAATGTAACAGTTAAAAATAACCTATTACCGGGATTAGTTAATTCCGCTTGGAACCTATTATTAAAATAACCCTGTTACTAAATAACGTTTCAGGAAAGGCTCTAAAATGTATGGAGCTGAAAATACACTAACACGTAAATAAGTTGGGAATAAATTGATAGAAACCCCAACTTAGGTAGGAAACGTAAACTAGAGATGAACGGAATGATACATTGGAATGGAATAACAATATAACATGATAAACAAACGATCGCAGGTCGGGAACGAAAAGTAGAAATCAAAGAAAAGATACCTTGGAATGGTATGTTGGAATGAGCTTGTAAAGCTGCGTCCACACTTGCGACATTAGGCCACTCCAAACCTTGCTCCAATCCTCTGGCGTGTTCGGGGAGGCAAAACTTCAAAGGAATGAGGATGATGCATTACCTACCCAAACATGTTATTAGCAATTAGGGAGCTATGTGCTAAACCCACTTCGTAGAATACCCTCTCATCACCTGATTGTACTGTATACCTCATATTTGGTACTGCAGTATTCAGTTCCGACATTCTCCTTTAGTGGGTGTAGCACATAGCTCCCTCATCACTCATAACATGATTTACCTACCCAATCATGTTATGAGTGATGAGGGAGCTATGTGCTACACCCACTTGGTAGAACACCTAACTAACAATACTATATTATCCTCCATATTTGGTAGGAAAACTCACATACTTGAGCATTCATAAACACGTTTGATTTGGCTCATGCAGGTTCTGAGCGAATAACCCACTATAATTTCCCCGTTTCTCATCCCCCGCAGCACCTTTTAGTTATCGGAACCCCCTCATATAGCATATCATTTTAAAGCTTACAATCAGACCTTCACTTTGACTATACACAAGTAGTCCTTCATCGACTCAGCCGGAAGTCACAGGGGAAGAAGAGTGAATGCGGACCAATATTCCCGAAAACGGGAACCACGGTTTTTCACAAATTTTCGATACTTTTAACAAAGCAAAATGAAATCTGTTTGAAATGGGACCCCCACGGATACTGGTAGAACATATTTCAAAAAGAATCAGACAGATTGGTACCAGAATAAAGAAATGCAAGGTGCTCGGACATTTAAAAAAACATCGTCGTCCCACGACAACACGAATTGAGTACCTCCTCTTTCGCGCGCCTTCGGCGCGTTGAAGTCGCTCAAAAGGATCACTATACTAAGACTTGAGTTACTTGCAGCATCAATAGCAGCTCGCCTACAACAGAGTGTAGTTGAGGACTACAGTTTCAGTAACATTGAGACCACATTTTGGAATGACGCTTCAACTGTACTTGCCTGGATTGGAAGGGCCGAGCCCTGGGGTGTACTCGTCTTCGAAAGAGTGAAGGATCTACACGATCAATCTTTTGATCAAACGTGGAGGATCAATCGACTGAGACAGTCATGATTGAACGTTTAGGAGCGTGATTGACGATTGAGCCAATGATGGAAGAAGATTGAAAGAAAGTTTGATTTCGTCAATCGACTGAAGAGAGCGACTGACCGTCTAGGAGCGTTTTGATCAATCTTTCCGTCAGTCACGCGCTCGGCACCAACCATGTCGGTCACCTCGTCGCCGTACCTACCTGAATGTTATCCTTCAGTGTCTCAATTATTGCTGTGCATGTTTCCATGATGGTGAGCTCGAGAGTCTGAGGAGCTATGGCACACACGAATTTTAGGTCCTCTAAATCCATGCCACTAGATAGGTACCTCAATGTGATGGATAACCTCTGGTTTGCCGTAATTGCTTCGCGCATGACGGTGTCTTTTTTCTCAATTTTTGGTCGTACTAACTCCAACAGCATGTCATAACTTTCATCGTTCATTCTTAGGAAGTTTTTGTAATCCTCTGGCTCCGTCTCCCGCAGAAAGCTGAGAAGATTTTCATGACTGAAACGGTTCCTCATTTTGTACCACTCTTTTGTCCACCGCGTTTTCCTCTTCTTATTTTTATCCTTTCTCTTCTGTTGGAGGGCGGCTACACTCATTAAAAGCACGGACACATCCAGGTTTGAACTCATTGCTTTAGCACAACACCGCGAATGAAAAGTGCTCCAGATAATTCGAAGAACGCGTAGAACGGCGTGGTACACAATCAATGACACTGAGAAGAGAAAAGAGACGGCCACAACACTTCCACTTCCATATTGATCAAATGACTGAAGGAATGATTGAGGCTCACTTCAATTTGTTTGTTCAATCTTTTGATCAAAAGATTGATCGTGTAGGGGCACCTTAAACAAGTTTGGAGACATGTTCCTGGACCCATGAACCCAGCGGACCTCCCCCTCCCGTGGCTGTTCAGCCAGGAAGTTATTGGAATCTCGTTGGTGGGAGGGCCCTGACTGGCTCAAATTGCCTAAAAAATGTTGGCCTAAACTTATTTTGAACTATGATGAAGAGGAAATTGGTTTAGAAAGAAGAAGAATTGTAGTATCCAGGGGCGTTGGGTGACCACCGAAAGTGGTTGAGCACCAAACCAGAAAATACAAGAACTTGACCCTAGGATCACACAAACATACTTTTGCATCAAACAGAGGACAAAGTGGGGAAGAATCATATCTCAACTACTTCATTCCAGTTAATGATGGAAAAAAATTCATTTTTGGAACGAGAAAAGATAAAGAAAATGTTAATCTATTACTAAAACATAAAATGTTCATTTTTTTAAACGAAAAGCACATAATGTCTTCATTATAAAGAAGAGATCATAGAAAAAGTGTCTAAAAAAATTCTACATATTCTACGTAGTCGAAATGTCTCTTGAATGCTTTTCCAGGGTCATATTCCCTTTGATGACTTTTAATGGTCTTTTGCAACGCCTCTGTACCATATTAAAAAAAATTGTGGTACTGACGAGCACCTGGCTGCCTATTGTATTTCCCCATAATGAAATGTAGAATAGAAACGAAAAACGCTGCAAATTATTACACAATGGTTTATTATTTTTCTATATAGATCACTCGTCTACAAACGCTGCAAATTATTACACAATGGTTTATTATTTTTTATTTTTCTATATAGATCACTCGTCTGCAAAGCCACCAACCATCCAACATGAAGAAAAACATCGATCGCATTTCGGTCAGCTTTAATTTGAACGGAGATTAGGCCTCTTTTGCGATTCACACTCGTGTTTCTGATTTATCGTGCGTCCAAACTTTAAATTCTCGTAGTGAGCGAACGGTTTGTCCTACAGAGCTCCGGGTGGTCTCAAAAAATTCTAAAAATTCTATAGAATCTTAAATTGAAGGAAAAAAATACCTTTATATCAAAATGTTTTGAGTTAGGGCGTTTTCAAAATTTCAAAATTGATTTTGGAACCCTTAGAAGTGACCTACATCAACCAAAATCTTCGGGGCACAACTAGACCCAAAATGGAGCCTACATACCAAATTTCATCAAAATCGGTCAATGCTAAGTGGCAAAAGTGCCGCGTACGGCGGACGGACGGCCAAATTTTTATTCGATTTTTGGATTCTACGTACCTTGAAACGTAAACCATCAAATTTTGAGGGGGTGTTAAAATTTTTTTTTTTCTTGGTCGATTCCAAAGGTTCATTATTGAAAATAATAAACCAAAACGTCTGCCAAGTGGGTGTGGCACATAGCTTCCTCGTATCCATAACCCAATTACATAGAAGATCTGATGCATAGTAGTTAATCTCAAAACACCAATCTCTAAGTACCTTTCAATGCCACCTTAGGGGACCATCTTCACGCTAATCTGGACAATCCTAGAATATTTCCTAGAAAAATAATATTATGGCTGTTACAAGGATTTTACGTTTGCGCATGCGCAGAGGCTTCTGTGAATTATTTATTAAGGCCTTAATGGGGTGTGCGCCTTCAAACAAAAATCCGGGAAAGAACACATGGATCATGTTCTTAGGAACCCTCTGATTCAGAAAAGCCAGAGAAAACAACCTACAATGTTTTCTAGAATTAGGGATTGCATTCAGAAAATTCGGCAGTTAAACCTTCCCGCCCAACCGATAATCTCGTCATCAAGAAAGAGTCGGGGAGTTGGAGATGGTCAAACGACCGCTAGGAGCGGTAAAAGCACGCACCAGCCAGTGTGGGATTTTGGTGTTACGAAGTTGGTCCGATTGTCACACCAACGATGATTCAAGATTCCCGTTACCAGTGTTTACATTTTGTGTTCATTCATTCTTGACTTTTCTGTGTGGTCTTCTCCTTCAATCTACATTATATTGGACAGTCGAAAGAAAGTGGAAGATGGTTTTTCACAAGGAACTAGTGAGAACATACCGTTTATCGATGTAGAGATGTTACCTGAGTTCTACATGGACAACCCGGATTTTAGAACGAGTGAATCGAGTGGAGAAAAAAACAGAAGGTAAGTTTTGAATTTAAACCACCATCAAGTTTGCTTGCTATTTTATTGACGAACAATTATTGTTCGTATTAACTAAATTTCGATGACACGATGGTCAGTAACACCATCATAATGGTAGTTTTTGACATTTTATGTCTTTACTATGGCACATAAATGAAAAATCGTCACATTACGCGTTACGCGGAAATTTCGGATGATTTTCACGTACAACCAATCGTTCCTAGGGAAAACTAACTTCCTCATTTTCCACCCCACAAAAATCGTTCACCACTCATTGGAAAGCTCTCAATTTATTAAACATGGTTCATGGTCCCTAATATGAATGTAGGAACGGAAATGTACTGTATGCATGTACGGAATGTACGGAAATGTACTGAATGTACCTGTACGGAAAGCTGAATTATGCAAAGACATAAAATGTCTCTCGTGGTTGTGTACTTGTACGAAAGCTGTATCCACCGTTTGTTTATACTGGGTGTAAACGTTAAGGGAGCACCATCGGCTAGGGATCGATTTTACAACTTATCTCCAATAAAAAATGTCTCGTTGCAATTTTTGTTTGAGGCTTTTTTCGTGTTTTCTACCTTGTTCACTATAACGGTCATAGCTCCGTTAATTGATTAAATAAATTCAAATTTGATTATACCTTTAGAAAGAACATTAAATTTCCTGTCACAATAGTACAAGTCAATTTGGTAAAGAGATTTAAATGAAAAAAAATAAGCCCTAAGGCAAAAATTAGTAAGTTATTGAAAATGTTTAGTTTTTTCAATCGTTTGCTAGCCCAACTTTTAGGACTGCTGCAGGCTAAAAAACGTGCATTCAGCTGGGCTAGCAAACGATAGAAAAAACTGAAAATTTTCAATAATTTACAAATTTTTGTCTTTGGTCTTATTTTTTTACATGTCAATTTATACCTCTTTACAGAAAATTGAACTTGTACTATTATGGCAGGAAATTTAATGCTCTTTCCAATGGTATAATCAAATTTGAATTTACTTAATCAATGGGGGTGCGCCTTGATTTTTTTTTTAGATTTTTAATCGAAAGTAGACTACATCCTGAGAATTTTGGCACCAACCGCGACCTTCAAGCATGTGTAAATCTTTTCCTATGAATTTTTTTCCTATGAAGTTTCGACCGTTTATTACGTCACGCGCCCCTCTCGCCTGGGCGGGACCCCCAGCCCACTGTGACGTCATAAACGGTCGAAACTTTAAAAATTCATAAGAAAAGATTTACACACGCTAGAAGGTCGCGGTTGGTGCCAAAATTCTCAGAATGAGGTCTACCTTAGATTAAAAATAACAATAAACAGCTTTTCCGACCCAGGCGCACACCCTATTAACGGAACTATGACAGTTTTAGTGAACAAGGCGAACACGAAAAAAATCTTAAAAGTGAAATAACTCAAAAGCGAAGCCTCTAGGAAAAAAAACCTAAGAGACAATTTTAGTTAGAAATTAGTTGTAAAATCGATCCTTAGTCGATGGTGCGCTCTTAACGTTTACACCCTGTATATGATGAAACTGTCAAATTAAAAATAAATCTTCCTGAAATAAATAGAAACACTGAGCCGTGGTTATCTTTTGGATCTATTTGGCCAAGTAAGCTGATAAAAATATCTGTGTAGAGGACCACACCACTCCAACATTCCCATGTTGCATGTTGGGATTGGAGCTAAAAGTAATGTGAAACTTTGTTATTAAACTATTCATAGCACAAGGCACGCCTTTTCTTTAACCTACATCAGTGTACTTGAAGTGAATCTATTTGATCTATTGCAGAGCGATGAGACTATGCAGGCGAAGCTGTAGGCTATGTCATGCTTCGCTGTGAGGGTGCAAGATGCATTGTAAAGGCGAAAGTGACCCCTGAACACCGTGTTCTATCTGAAGCGTATGATGTAGAAGTGATCGTCAATGAAACTTCCTGTGCAATAATCAGTTGCAAGTGTTTTGATTGAGCCGCCTCTGAGGGTAAGTAATATTACTTAGTTTTATCCGACAAAATGCAATGGGCGCCTTGACTTTTTTTAGATGTTTAATCGAAAGTAGACTATAGCCTGAGAATTTTGGCACCAACCGCGACCTTCTAGCGTGAGTAGATCTGTTTCTATGATTTTTCAATGTTTCGAACGTTTATGACGTCACGCGCCCCACTCGCTTGGGCGGGACCCCCCAGCCAACTGTGACGTCATAAACGGTCGAAACTTTAAAAATTCATAGGAAAAGATTTACACACGCTAGAAGGTCGCGGTTGGTCCCAAAATCCTCAGAATGAGATCTTCCTTGGATTAAAAATAACAATAAACAGTTTTTCCTACCCAGGTGCACACCCTATTTGTAAGGAAAATGGCGTTGTCGATATTCGTTGGTCTCAAACGCGTATCCCCCCCCTTTTAAACCTTTAAACCTTTTAAATGAGAGGAGAAAGAAAACTGGGGTTGTTCACGACCGTTGTGATGTCCTAAGTTCTGTAAGCGTTCAAATCATAGAACAACAGCGTCCTTCCTTGTGACAGTAGATTCTGTACCAGTTTGGCTCAAACTCATATTATAATACCATCACTAATTGCTTTTTACTTTCAAACTGCTGCAATAAATTACTACACAACTTTCGATTGAGCATCCATTTGCAAAGACTACAACGACCTTCGTTTGAAGTCATAATCGCTTTCAGAATAAATCAGCAGGCACCATTGGATGAAATCCAACCATTAATTTATTAATATCGAAATGACTGGGTGGTTTATAAAAACTAAACGATAGGCCATGGTGATGATAAATAATACATTTTTATTCTTTATCTATGGAAAGTCAAATAGGTACCTAATTCCAAAACTCTTAATAATATCAAAAATGTCGAGGAAAAAAAATGTAGGTGATGTTTTATAATTTTTAGGGAATTGAGGACATTTTGAAAAATTCCCTAGTTTTCCGTTCTCTCGAATCTGAAATTTTTTAGATCATTACAAAATTACAAAAATAAACAATGCTGTAAACCTCATCAAAATCTTCTGGTTAGGTATATTGTGAAAACTGTTGAGGCTGTTTTGTTTTGTAACCTGTTGGCTAGATAGGGTGGGATAGACAATAATGGAGGTCGGTTTTTTTTTTCTTCAACTTATTGGTCTTCAATAGTACCTCATCGTATCCTTGACAAAAAATAGTGAATTTTGGGGTTCCTAACTCATGAACGCAGTAGGTATTTACAAATTTATCAGCTCTTGACGTTCATCAACTGATAAACAGAGTAAACAATTTTAATGGGATTTGTTTTTTACTATTTTGTTTTAGTATTTTTCTAGTACTATGATCACTAACGTATTTATTACATAGATTTTTATTTTGAATTTTCCAGGTGGATGTAAACACACTCTAGCACTGTTGTCGTTCCTCGTGCAGAAAAGGTGTGCTCCTTCAGTGACTCAGACAGAATTTGTATATATATATTGTTGTGTATATATATATTTGTAATATATTATTGTAAAATGTATTGACTTTATTTCTAATTAAAAGTTTTTATAAGTAGCAAATACTAACTTTTGATCACATGATTTACTACCTTGGATTCTTTTTCTACGAACTTTTTCTTAATAATTAAGAGGCCATTCACATGCTACAATTATTGTAGCATGTGAATGGCCTCTTGTAGATATCTACCTACAGATGTCATGTACGCTAGGAAGAGTTAAGTTTAGTTGTTGAAGAAGTTTTTTCAAGTTTTTCACTTAGGTCTGCTAATGCATTGGGGTCTTTTGTATACTCCTTACTACCTGTGGTAGATATTAACGGTTTTCAGGTACATACGTATGCATTGGGTCCTTTTGTGTAATCCTTACTATTTGAGGTAAAAATTAACGGTTTCGTTCCATCAATGGTTCCATCAATGGTCTTGTATGTGGGGACTGTTAGTTCAACACTCGGGTCAGTTTTATAGATAAGCTTTCCAAATGATCTACTAATGCCATACAGTTGAATGAAATAGGTAGTTGTTGGTCACACGATGAATAGGCGTGTTGTTATTCGTTTCTTCAAGTCTCCAGTATTGGGTATGTTGGCATTAGGTCAACAATCAGGTCAGTTTTTTAGATAAGCCTTCCAAATTATCCATTAATTGCACATTACAAAGTAATCTGAAGAATGTGGCTGTTAGTCACACAATGCAAGGTGTAGATATAGTATCTACCAAGTAGGTTTGTAGGTATGTAAGTAGTTGATTCTAAACTGTGACGCATATTGAGAAGTTCCTCCCCTACCTTTTCAGTTTACCTAATTCTAGAAATAGCAATTGGGGAATCACTTGAGGAATAGAGCGGGAGTCACCATGAAGGATATGTGAGAGGGGTGCTTGTTCGTTGGAGTTGAGATGCCTACTAATTGATCCACAATAGTTCTGTATTTCTCCTTATTGATTCCGATAATTATGTTGTTCAACTACCTACTTTTAATTATTAGTTCCCTAATGCACCTATTATCGTCTGGATTAACACGTACCTAAACAGGGTGTCTACAGTCAAGATGGGCATAACTTCGGGGTTCAATTTTACACAATATTTCCAACAAAAAATGTCTTTATTGAGTTTTTATTGAGTAGAAATGTGTTACTTTATGCTCACTACCATATCTACGAAATTGAATAAACGTTTACTTCAAATGTCAATATAATAAATTATGCAAAAGTCAGTACATGTGCCTGTAGCACTCACGATACAGAGATAACAGGTAACAAGGGACTGGTAACTCATGTTCATAGGCGATTACAAATTAGATTCGTTGTCACATTTCATTTCTATAGCTGCAGCCACGACAATGCAGTGGTCAACAAGCCGAACCAGTTGCCTATCAATCCTTGCATGGGGCCCAAGAAAATGGAATTCCCTTATTCGTGATATAAGGCGTTCTATGTGAATTCGAGTAGCGGCTATGCGTCTTCGAAGTGATTCTGAAAAACCATAAAACTCGTGTTAATATAATAATTATTTTTAATTATTTTTTAAATCTTACAAAAAAAGGTTCCTAATGGTTTACTTTTGGCTGGATTCGATCAATTATTTGCTCATTGGAATGAGTAGCCTACATTGCTTGGAATCTCAAATTATTGTACATCCACTTGTCATATTAGTTTCACACACTTAGAATTGAGAACACGAGAAAGAAACCACAATCTTCAATCCACTCATCTCATTTCAGTTCAGGCCGCTGTTGTATCGTTGCTATAGTTATGACATTATTATACCAATACCAGGTCTCCCCCCGAATCCTGTTTTCTCTTCAACATTTCTCTCAAACACCAGCTGCGGCAATGAGCTTTGTCTTGTCACCACGGAGTAGGTGATTAAGGTATGATTCAAAATATTGCTGTAGGGGACTAGAAATTTTAAGTTATGGGAATTAAAAAACCTTGGTGAGGGCTTCTCAAGAAGGTGCAACCCAACATATATCCCACTGGTTAAACTAACCAAAAACGTAATGTTGAAATTGTTGCGAACAGCTCATTACTAAATGAACTTGGCCGAAACAACATAACCAAAAGACACATGAATGAATTAATTGCATACCATCAGTTGATTGGGAGACGTCTTTCATTTCGTCAGGATCAGTAGTACTAAAAAGAAGTTGTTTACGTCTCACATTGGAGGTTGAAGGCTGCTCTCTTACAACTTCTTCGGGTTTTTTGAAGTGATTCTGAAAAACCATAAAATCCGTGTTAATTGAATAATTATCTTCAATTATTTTTTTAATCTTAAGAAAAATGCAGCAAATTATTACACAATGGTTTATTATTTTTCTATACAGATCACTAGTCTGCAAAGAACATGGCTTTGCCACTGTTTCAATCAACCAACATGAAGAAAAACATCGATCGCATTTTGGTCGACTAAAATTTGAACGGAGATTAGGCCTCTTTTGCGATTCACACTCGTGTTTCTGATTTATCGTAAGTACAACCCTTAAGTTCTCGTAGGGAACGAACGGTTTGTCCTACAGGGCTCCACGTGGTCTCTAAAAATTCAATAAAATCTTAAATTGATAGAAAACCAATACCTTTATATCAAATCTTTTTGAGTTAGGGCATTTTCAAAATTTCAACCCTTACAAGTGACCTACTTCAACCAAAAGCTTCGGGACACAACTAGACCCCAAATGGAGCCTACATACCAAATTTAATCAAAATCGGTCAATGCTAAGTGGGGAAAGTACGGCGGACGGACGGCCAAATTTTTATTCGATTTTTGGATTCTACGTACCTTGAAACGTAAACTAACAAATTTTGAGGGGGGGTTAAAATTTTTTCTCTTAGTCGACTCCAAAGGTTCATTATTGAAAATAATGAACCAAAAGGTTCTTAATGGTTTCCTATTGGCAGGCTTCAACCAATTATTGGCTCATTGGAATGAGTAGCCTACATTGCTTGGAATCTCAAATTATTGTACATCAACTTGTCATATTAGTTTCACACACTTAGAATTGAGAACACGAGAATAAATGACAATCCACTCACTCATCACTTCGATTTTCCTCTTTTCGGCTGAGTCACTGAGTTGCCTGGGCACAGCTATTCTCTTCCTGGGTGAACAAATGGGTAACTTCTTCTGGCTTCAGCTGCACTTTACATCCTACCATCTCGTAAAACTGCCAATTGGTAGAATCATTCTCAAGCTAGAAACAAAAAAAATAATCATAATAATAATAAATAAATGATTGAATAAAACAAGGTTTTGAGACATACCTATCGTTACAGTAACTGATTTTTGACATATAGGAACATAACGATGAGTACTTAGTTACTGTCCAGGCTAAATGATTTGTATAAAACACATTAATAGTACTCATAAACATTATAATAATTATTGATGTTAGGTTTAATGGTCTAATGGTTCTGAGAATAAAGGAGCCCAAATAAAAGCTCAGTTAACACTGTAAATTTTGTCAGCATAAAAATGTACCTACTACCAACCAAATGAAATCTATATCGAAAATATTCTAAAGCACCACAAGGACGTCGATATACATGTACCTAAACAATATCATAAATATAACCGAACTGAACAAGAGTAATGAGGAAAGTGATAACCCCTTTTCCCTCAACACTAGCGGTCACACATGTACACACGTCATGATTAACTAGACGGTTCACCAGTTCATTTATTACTGTAACTGAATTTGGTTAAATTGAAGAAACAGTGCAGTCCTAGTAGGTTTAGGAACGTGAACAACGATTGAAAGGAAAAGATTTTTGACGAACAAAATGTGTAACGAAGTTTTGTTACAACTACCGTAGGCACTTACTTACCCACGTACTGCATTGAGACCTCGGGGGAATCAACACCAATCAATGCCACATTTTTTAGATAGAATACACTTCAATAAAGTAAATTGTAAATAACATTAGGTACTCACGTCAAAATGAAGTTCACAGCAGTATAAATGAGAAGATACCAATTTTGTGATCGATGCTGCATCGAACCAACTATGTCTTCGAACTTTTTGAAGGGGCACTGAAAGCATTACTAATTCCGCATCGGACGAACCACTACAACCCGGAATGAAACACTTCTTTACTTTATCACTTCCGTAAATTTTCTTTTCACTGCTCATAGTAAAATATTTGAGAGAAGTGAAACAACAAACAACTTGTTTGAAACAAATACGAAAACGGAGCAATATGATCGGTTGAGGGGGGGGGGGTGAAGGGAAGCCTTCCTCGCGGTTATGACGGGGGAGAAATGGGTGGGCGTACGGTAATTGACGGGAATTTTTGGTTGAGATGGATTTTCGCGATGTTGGCTATCGCGCGACAGCCAGCCAATCACATTCCCGACCGATTTTGTCGTGGCGTTTCCCGGGTTTTATGAACTGATAATTTTCTTTACCCCCTGTAATTTTTTGGGGGCTCTATTTTTGTGTAGGAACCAAATTTTGTTTCTTTTCAAGGCATTTTCTTTGAGAAAAAAAAATAAAAAAAATAGGGGCGCACACCCCATTTTCCACCCATCTACAACCTAATCCGTGTAATCCCTGAAAATGTCATCAAAATCGGGTAGTAAATGTGGAAGTTATGGCCGTTACAAGGAAATTCACGTTTGCGCATGCGCAGTGGCTACTGTCATTCCGAAGGTGGCGATTTTCATAGGGGACAGACAGACACGGAACCAAAATTGTTCAGAAAGGTCTAAAATGCAAAACGCGAGTGAAATTTTTGATTTTGGAGAACTTTTTTTTTTTTCATCGTTGAAAAGTGAAAACGAAGCTTCCACTACCTTGGTAGACTCGGAAGCAAAATACGAAAAGTAGGTAGGTAAGTAGGGAGTAATCAGTGGCAGTGGCGGCTCCTGCCCTGAACTCAGGGGGTGCACGGAGATCAGGAGAAGCTATGGAGAAGGGACAGAATAGGTGCTTTTCTCTGCCAAATAGAAATTTCAACGATAATATCGTTGAGATTGCTATTTGGCAGAGAATTTACTAATTTACTTTTCTAATACTTACTAATACTTTTCTAATTTACATATTATGTAAATGGGATAAATCTTGGTAACTTTTTCATCTTAAAATTGCAAACGGTACTAAATACGTAGGGGCAATAGACACGAAAAATAATGTTCTCTAGTGGTTAACAGAAATTCTGAAATACTTAATCATCAAAGGTCTAAACCCAAGAAATGCACCCATCTTATTGCAAAGCTGAAATGTATATTTGCCCGTGACGATTCAAAACATCGTCCAACTCGGTAGAAATATTAGGAAATGCTTGGCATACGAGTCTGCAACACATTGGGACATTTCCATGTCAACAACTACACAACAAGGTAGTGAAGTTAGTAAGTAAGTTCCTGTACCCAAGCATCAAAATAAGAAAACAGTTGATTGTTCTCTACGCAACAGTGAGTCTATTTTATTTATTGGTCGCGTGAGCAAGACTTGCATAGTTTTCGAGACGATTTTTCAGTTTATGTGCCAAAGCAAAGACATGAAAAAGTCAAAATTAACGATGATTCGAGACAGAATGTACCTATTTTTGTTAACCGTTTTGGTTTTGTGCATCAGATTAAGATGATATGCACTGTCGAGTTGTTGCATTATATTATGACGACCCAATATACGCAAATCTACCAGAGCGTTTTTATGGGAGACAGCCAATGCGTTTTTTGGCTAAATGGGAGATCACTTATGCCGATATCACTCAAGCCTCATTTCGGTTGGTAGAACAAAGTAGGCAAACAAAGCAAGATAATTTGTTAGTCACTTCACACCTGCAAAGCCAATCTACCTTCTTATAATAATATTATAAGAAGTCGAATATTATTTGACATTAAACTTACGGTACGAATCTGCATGATATTTAAATTTTAACGTCTGCTGGAGTCCAGGTAGAGACGGCAAGGGGTTTCCGGAATGTTGCACTTTTCCACGACCGACAAACACGAATAGTTTATGTTAATGTAATGTACCGAATTATTCATAGTACCTACAACACTCCTAAATAATCACAATACTTTGAACAAGACGGTGGACCGAAAACGAAAAAAGGGAAATGCCCTTATCAGTTCTGTTTGTTTACGACACAGAGTACGGGAGACAAGTTTACGATAAGGAAACCGGGAAACCAGTGAGCCAGGAGGACAAAATATTGGAGATTGACTCACACACCCCAGGTGCACATCCTCCATGCGGGTTGCTATCAAAGGACCCCGCGCCAATGTACCCTCCGGGCATAGTCTCCCCTGTCATCATGGACCGCGGGAGGTTTTATTTTGGAGAGTTTCAAAGGATCCCCCGGGCAATCTACCCCCAAGCTTTGACGGAACATCAAACTTCTGTCCTCTACCTACCAACATGGAAGAGAGGACTTGGTTGATAATGATGATGCTAAACTTATTATTTATTGACTTTAATTATTAGTTTGACTAGATTTGCAAGAATAAATAACAAGAAATGAGTGGACTGTATGTCAAAGGGTGTTGTACTATTGACAGGGAAACGGGTTATTTACGAACTAGTAAATAAATTTGACTCATTACATACCTTAGGTATCTTCATAAAACGGTGTATTCACTCGCGCATCTTTTACGTCGCACATGGTTTTTCACAAGAATCGGGGCAACAACGATTAGCACACATCGAGACAATACAACCCAATCGATACACTGAATCGATTTATCGAAAAACCTATCGACTCCTAATTGCCTCCAAAATACAAAAAACAATGTTGATTCAAGACATTCAACAGGGAAGAGTTCCCGCGTAAATACAAAATAATAGCGGACCATCTATGCTCAAACTTCACACTCCCTCCCATAGATAGGGAGCTTATTAGTATTTACAACATGAAATAACATCAACTCTAATTTGGTATCATCAAATTATTTGAATAGGCAAGGCTGAGCATTGTGCAATAAGACCTATAAATGAGATGATCTCTCTGAATTTCAGGAACCGACTGTAAGGGACTCTGCAAGACTATAGTGTTCGTTTTAATTTACAAACGCTTTTTTTTTTTTTTTTTTTTTAATAATTTTGAAAGTGTCGTTCTTGTTCAGAAATTCAGGAAGGCCATCAGGAATCTCCACGCAAACAGTGGTAGTGAATTTTCATTTAAAATTTCATATCCAATTGGGAAGCAATGAAATCGAACTTTACACATAAACATCAGCTAATAGTGCTACAGATGCGTAGATCTCCAATGTTTCACGGTCATACTTTTAACAATGACAACTATTTAAATTTAAGTATTTAAATACTTAACAATTGGCTTAACTTTTTTTTTTTTTTGGCTACTGAACGACTCTGTTACCTTTTCCAGTTATTTAAAATTTGGAATGAAGGTTTAAACTAAGAAATTTAATGTTTCGAACTGTCTGACATAATTTAACTATTTACTGATTAATATAAATCAAGAAGGTAAGTTGGTTGAGGGGTTAATAAAGTATGGAATTTGGTTTCTGGTCTATTAAAACCAGGTTACCAATTGGAGAGAATTTGGCTTTTGGTCTGCAACAAAACCAGGTTACTGAACAGGCAGAGGTGACCAAGTGTGGAGGTAAAGGTGACTTTTGGCATAATTTTTCGAATTTTATTTTCAATATAATTTTTCAGGGTCTCCAATTTTTTAATAATTATAATTATTACTTTTGTTTAGTATTTAGCAAAAATGTAATTTAATAATAATTTGATTTTTTTTTTTTTTTTTTTTTAAATTATTAGTCACAAATGTGTTTATGATCCCTACAGTGTTGGTGTCAACATGGTGTTGTAGGTATCCTTCTTTTAAACTGAATTCACCTTTCAATGGTTTAGAATTTTTGTACTTGACTCCAGATTTATCTTTCTTTTGGACATCTAATATTTTAAGCTCAGAGACATTTTCTAGATCTATGACTATCAACATACATTTTAAAAATTTAAATTTTTGTTTATTAATAGAACGCCCAATTTTTTCTTTTAACCTTTTTTTTTATTGTCTAGTAGAATCTAATGTGTGTCATCCTATTCAGTTGGTAAGCCACGTATGCTCTGGAGTAAACCTAAACATCTCAATTTCTATTTTTAGAGTTACTGTTTCAGAGAAAGTGAAGCTGACCTCAATCCTAGATCTGTTTCAATTTACTGACTACTCCCTCCTAAACTTACATTGATTTACTGAGTGCTCACCCCTAAAACTATTTCAATTAGCTGAGTACTCCCTCCTAACATGATATCAATTAGCTGAGTACTCCCTCCTAACATGATATCAATTAGCTGAGTACTCCCTCCTAAAATTATATCAATTATCTGAGTACTCCCTCCTAACATTATATCAATTAGCTGAGTACTCCCTCCTAAACCTATATCAACTTCCTCAATGCATAAATTACTTGGTTTTTTTTTTTTTTTTGCAATGTGAGTTTTACTGTGTTTATTTATTTCCAATAAATACGATTTAAGTTTCTCTGATGATCAATTAGCGAGATAAGTATTAAATGCAACAAAAAATGGCTGTCATGATCGCCTGTTTTGACTACCTAGATTATCTTTCAAAACGTCAATAGATTTTACTTAATTTTATAACTAAAGTTCAAGGATATTGAGCCTAATGTTTGTTTTATGATTGTGAAAGGATTTTCTATCAGTACTGAAGCCTAATGCACTCGTCTTAGGTTGCTTCAAGTATTATTGTCCTAAAGACAATCAAATCTTTCATGAATTCTACTTTCAAATCGGCTGTTTTGACTACCTAGATCATCTTTCAAAACTTCAATAGATTTTACTTTATTTTATAACTATAGTTCAAGTATATAGAGCCTAATATTTGTTTTATTATTGTATAAGCATATTCTATCAGTACTGAAGCCTAATGCACTCGTCTTTGGCAGCTATAAGAAATATTAACATAAAAACAATCAAATCTTTTATGAATTCTACTTTCAAGTGCTTCTCATAACCTGATGAATTAATTCAGATTTGTTTATAGTTTCCTAACTCTTGAAAATACTGAAATACCATAAGCATTGTTAGAGGTCGCACCTGTAGCTTTTACACAATATAGAAGATTTAGATAGGTTTTAACCACCATACGGAAAGATGACTGCTGCAGCACAGCGACCAGGGTTTTGATTCCAATTATCATCATCATGTTGTCATCTGAGGTTACTGACAGCTGCAGTTTCCAAGGCATAGGATACTAGGACCAGAGTATCTACATCTGCAATTTCTTCCTGTGACTCAGTAATGGATTAGTGTTAACAGAGTGATGGTAACATATTAATCATGAAAGAGTAATGATTAATGTTAATGATTAAGTGTTATAGTAATAGTAACGGAGTAATGGATTAGGGTAATGGTAACGGAGTAATGGATTAGTGTAATGGTAACGGATTCGTGATATTTTAGGAATGGTAACGGATTCTGTCAGCAATGGACTATAACGAAGTAAAGGTGAGAGATTTCTTTCTTCTTGGTCCAGTAATAAATCAGACATGGGCATAGGTACTCTTTTTCCTCTGCTTTTCTTTCGTTTTGTTTGTTTCAAGTGGAGTACTGCTTGGAGTTACATTATTTAGACTTTTCGCATCGTAGGATAAGGTGGGGTTGTATAATGTGTTCGTCGGCCCCCTTTCCTTTTTTTTATTTCTCATTTTCTTTGTTTGTTCAGATGCTGGTTTGGGGCATTGCCAAACCACACACTCATAACACACAATAGCCTATAGTTTGCAGTTACTTGAGGCATATCCTTGAAGGCTACATACCTTACTGACATTTGAATCAAGTCTTGATTTTCTAGCAGGATTTATGTGTCTTGTTTTAGGTTTGATTAGCGTTGCTTGTTTTATATCTTCATCGTCATGCTGGTTGAATAGGTACTACCATGTTGGATGAAATGGTCTTTGTGTTCTTTTTGTTGTTTACCTTCCCCTTCGTTGTTAACAGAATCTATCAACATGATATGAGGATAGACCTTTTTAACTTCTTTAATAAAGTCATATTTCAGCACCATCATCATGAGTAACTCATGGGCATCTTCGGAGTTGGTTTACCTGATCATTCATTGATCCTTGCCAGAAAGGTGCATCTTCGATGAGGTCGTATTTCATGGTTTTTAGTTCATCTCGATGCATGTTGCATCATCTCTGCATGTTGATGCATCATTGTAGCTTGTTTGCATAATATGCTATTGAAGTGTCTCCATTATTTCCTTGGGTTCTCGAAGTTCCTGGACCATTCGTGAGAAATCATCATCCAAGTTCGAACAAAGATATGCCAGTAAGTAGTACAGTGTTTTTGATTTGGATCTTCTCTGATTCATTGTACTGTTCTGCAGGCTTATGTGAGTCGTCTATCACAAAAATACTATCATTTGCGAGCAATTGAATACGAATTCCATTTTTTTTCACTAGGTGAAGTTAGTTTGTTATCCTAGTGGTTCGGCTTCGTCTTCAGTAGATGTCTTGGGAAAACATCAATTTTGCTTCAAATTCCTTGATTCTGTAATCTCTTGTTCAGTTTTAACATCCATTGTAGTGACATCTTCTCCCGAGTTACCTACTTCTTTGGACTTGAGTGCAGATTCATGTGAAGTAACAATGAGGAGATTCTCGAAGGTTGTCATATCCATTTTTCTCTTGAGTGTCGAAAATAATGCTTCTGAACCGAGTTGGTGTAATGATTCTGTAATCTCTTGTTCTGTATTCAGTAAGGGCAGAAAGGAGTTAGATGGTCTCATCAGAAACTTGAAGAATGGGGTGTTTCGGTGCGATCAGTACCCGGTCACTGACAAGACTCCATCATTTGTAAACGAACACCAAATTTTATGAGAGCATCACGACCAGTGAATCCGGGTGGATAGTGGACCTGCCTGAATGTTGTTATGGAAGGCATACAGCCCTTGTCTAAACCATCTGCTATTCGAAAACAGTTCTCTTCATCATTAGTTTCCATAATCTACCTACAGTCTAGAGATACGGTGGACTCAACGGATTAATAATTAATACAATTGTTGTATCGCACTCTTTCAGAAGTGGATTTAAACGGAGTAAACATAATAAAACGGAGTAAAAACGGAGTAACGGAGTAAAAGGTAACGAATTTCTTTCAGCTTAGACTCGGATTAAATTCTTTAACGAATGAGTATCGTGGAGTTAGACGGACAAACATTACATGTCATCTTAACAAGTGGAGGTTTCCCATTAAACGCTCCCTGCGAAGACTTTTCGTATGATGTGGTAGGTACATACTTAGGACCTACATTGTGCCCTCCCAGCTGGTATTATGATTCAATTCAACACATTCATGCATCATGGTCTGGTCTCGGGTCTTACAATTCCTGTGGTTGATAGAACTAACATCATAACATCGTAACATCTTACTGTGATTCCCCTTCTACGGTGTCATTCAAATCTCAACGGTTTAACATTACGGAGTATGGGTAAAATAGTCATTCATTTATTTCAAAATCAATGATTCATGTTCGATTTCATACTCGATTATCAATAATCGATGTTCACTTTGATGATCGATTTCGTATTCGATTATCAGCACTTTGTTCATAGTATGAACAACGTAATATTATTACGTCTTCATCCTCAGAAATTTCATCTCTAGAAAGGGGAAATCGCAGTCGTATTTCATCTAACTGGACTTAAACATTTATGTTCTAACCAACCTCCTTTGTGATGCCATCCAACATCACCTGACATCTACTTTTTCTCGATTTTACGGAGTAATTTTTCGAATAAAAACCTGTCAGACGGATTAACGGAGTAGGATGGAACGGTTTAACGGAGTATATAAGGGATTTTATTTCGTGAGGGGGCCCCCTGCTCTGAAACATCATCTTTCGCCTTCTGTACGCACCCTTGTGCCAGTTCAAACGTACGAGGCTTTCTCACTGACAGGAAAAATCCATCATTCTTCATCATCATTCATCAGACGAGAAAAAGATTTACGTACGGAGTATCACGAGTGAGACCTTTCGGTGTAACGGATTAACGGTGTAAAAGCAACTGTACCTACTCGGAATCGGAATACATCTTACTGAAAGGAGTAGGTAGGACATCATGTCCTACAGACATCATGCTTTCGGGGTAGAAACTAAATAAAACGGTGTACAATTATCATTCATAATACCAGCTTGGGGACATCGGATTTATTATTCCTGTGAAACATACGAGTATATCAAATCAATGAAAGGAGAGTAATTGAGGGCTCTCTCCCCAGTCATACATCATACGGATTCCGAAATAAATACATAGATTCATTCGAAATCTGCTTCGACGTCGTGACAGGGAAACG
The DNA here is from genome assembly GCA_009739505.2 of Apolygus lucorum. Lineage (NCBI taxonomy): Eukaryota > Metazoa > Arthropoda > Insecta > Hemiptera > Miridae > Apolygus > Apolygus lucorum. Next base: position 62,915,549 of record CM019178.2, read on the forward strand.
GGTTATTTACGAACTAGTAAATAAATTTGACTCATTACATACCTTAGGTATCTTCATAAAACGGTGTATTCACTCGCGCATCTTTTACGTCGCACATGGTTTTTCACAAGAATCGGGGCAACAACGATTAGCACACATCGAGACAATACAACCCAATCGATACACTGAATCGATTTATCGAAAAACCTATCGACTCCTAATTGCCTCCAAAATACAAAAAACAATGTTGATTCAAGACATTCAACAGGGAAGAGTTCCCGCGTAAATACAAAATAATAGCGGACCATCTATGCTCAAACTTCACAACTATAATAAATAACCAGTGACTAGATAATTATGACTTTTTATTAAACAATAATGAGGTAACAAGATATAAATTATGATGGTAACAAATAACTGTGGATGCCTACCTAATGAGTGGCCACTAAAGACTAATATCACAAACTCGATTCCAAGACGTTTTCCAAACAGGACTTCTATCCTCTACCTACCAACATGGAAGAGGACCCTCAAGAATGAAACATCATGGAAGCCGGGATGACTACTTTTCCACCAAGAGGGGTCCACAGACGTCGGCCATCGAGCCTGCACTAGGAATGGGTATCATTATAAAAGTATCGATATTTTGTATCGATACTGTATCGTATCCGAGTATCGATATCCTAAGTATCATTGGGCATGAGTATCGATATTTTAAAATATCGAGTATCGATACTTTAGTAATCTAATCCAATTTTCTCAAGAAAAATAATTTTATCAACAACTTTTATTCATTTTTCACTATTAAGAGTCCAAGCAGAGTGATTTTTTAGGACGTCCCACAGTAAGACTTGGGCATCCTTATGCGATCAATCTGGGGTGAAGGAGGACAACACTCAACAAAAAAAAAAAATAACCACACAGTAATCCGTTTTAGACCATTCTGAATCCAAATCCGCGAAAAAAAAACCATAGGTGTATGTCTGTGTGAGTGTGTGTAGGTGTGTGTGTGTGTGTGTAACAAAATCTTGTGTACTCTGCCCAGGCCTTACTTCTCAACCGATTTTCCTGGTTCTTTTTTTGTTCGACGCGGAAAACTATCTAGTTGTGCACTACGTCGCCGGAATTTCGAATTTTGCCTTTTAAGGAGGGGAAGGGGGGGGTTAATGCTAAAAAATTTGTGTGTTTTTGGGCATAATCTTGTGTACTCTGCCCAGGCCTTAGTTCTCAACCGATTTTCGTGGTTCTTTTTTTCTTCGACGCGGAAAACTATCTAGTTGTGCACTACGGCGCCGGAATTTCGAATTTCCCTTTTAAGGAGGGGAGAGGGGGGGTTAATGCTTAAAAAACGTACGTTTGCGGGCATAATCTTATAAACTCTGCCCAGGCCTCAATTTCCAACCGATTTGTGTGTTTCTTTTTTTGTTTGACTAAAATAACTTCCGAGTTGTACATGATTTCACCAGAGTACCAAAATTTGCAAGAGGAGGGGATGGGTGGGGGGATAATATTCACAAAATATCCAATTTTTCAATATTTCGGTTCCTTTACTGCTTACTAATTGTATCCAAGCTTTGAAATTGAGGAAAAATTATCATTATACCTTAGGATTTGCATGAATTACTTTCTGTACCACCATGGAAATAAAAGTGGTGCCACCATGGTGCCAGGGCACCATAAACCGCATATTTCTTGGGTTTTTTGGTGTTTCACCTTGAATACGGATGTGACATTCAACGGACTGCCTATTAAACCTAATAGATGAAAGTTCAATGTTACGACGTATTTCCGCTTTGGTGCCAGATTGGCACCATTGGTGGTGGTGGTGGTGGTGGGGGGGGGGGGGGGGGTGTGAACTCGAATTCGCATGTTGGGTGTTGTAGATCATGGATTTTAAAATGCTCTTCAGATTCGAGGCTATCATGCCGCTAGAAGTGTTATGGTTCATAATGGGGGGGGGGGGGGGGGTGTCACTACTTCTTCCCTAAAGTAATAAATAAATTCTATCGAGAAAAACAGTCTTATCGCTTAACAACTCGTTAAACTGATCCAATACTTATCCAATGGGACGTCCCCTGGAATGCATGCATTACTAAACAATATGTTTCCATGATATAAACGTTATCTGTGCAATTTCCAAGCTGTGTCTTCACTGTGTTCTAGTGTGTACTTAGTTTGTGCCCTCATGTGTTGGGCCCGAAGGTATCCTCGACGATCTTGATGCAGTTTTGATGAAGGCTCCAGTCGGATGTTGATGAATCCGAACAGAGGGATGATGGGGACTACGACTCAGCAAGTTCAGGGGGTAAATGCTCTCGCGCTGACTTTTTGAGAAGGGGGACAGGGATTATTTTCGGCCGGAACGTACTAATTGCGCAGTAAAAAGGAGGATGACTTTCGGCCGGAACGTACTCGTTGAGCTCTGGGGAAGGTGTGATGGCTGCCGCAGGCCGCTGGATCTCGAGGGGTTCCCCCTCCCATTTGTGACGTCATCCACGGCCTTCCTGACCATTCAGGCTGCCATTCGGGTTCGGCCGATGCTCTGCTGCTGAGGTAGTCATTTGTGGTATGTTCCACCCCCGGCAGTCGTGGTTGAAGTAGGGTTCGGACGCCTCTGGTGGTGTTCGGCGTCCTTATCGTAGGGGGACGGACCACGCCCCTGTAGAGCTGGCCCAGATTACCCCTCCACAGTCCTTCGCCGCGGGTGGCTCTGTGGGGGCGGCATCTTGGGGTTCAGGAAGGGAGGTGTAAACCTACCCCAGCCCCATCACCTTGTTGGTTTCAGTGAGCAGGGGCTCACAGTGGGGTTCAGGAAGGGGGGTGTCGATCTACCCCAACCCCGTCACCTTGGTGTTGTCAGTGAGCAGGGGCTCTCACAAGGAACGTTTTTACGCTGAAAACCCCATTTCGAAAAAACGCAGGTTGGACATTCTTGGATTGACCCCTTCAGTTTTAACTTAATTCCATACACGTGAAAAAATCTCTCTCTCGCAAACGCCACTCACAACAATAATAACACGAAAAATCATAATTTTGCTGTCAATCAGTTTCAAGTCACCCACCCCCAATCAAAAGAGGTAAAAAACATAAACACATAATAGGAACACATAATCATGCAGTCTAGGCAATGGTAGAGGTGTGTCGGTACAGCTGTACCGGGACTGTGGAACCGAGTATCAGGTTGGAAAGGTTCCACGCAGTGACAAAAACTCGACCCTTACCGGTCCAGTTCCACGGACTGATAAGATATCTTGAAATGGCTCTGAACCGGGAAGAGAATATTTTCCATAGGTTTTTCTATCGGTTGATCTGATCAATCTGATCATTCTGATTGGTGAGGATGGAACTGGACCGGTAAGGTTGGAACCGGACCGATAAGATATCATAGAGAATGGTTCAATGGCTCTGGACCGGTAAGCATGGATCTTGTTCTCAGTTCTGTTCCATGTTGTACCTGGAAGCGCCCTTACTACTTCCATGGACTGAGAATGGTTCATGGAATGGCTCTTGAGCGGGAAGTTATCTTCTGGACAGGTTAGCATGGAAGTTGTCTCCAGTTTTATTAATTTATTATTGTCATGTTAAGTTCTTAAACTGCAACGTCATTATTCTTTCCTTGAATTGTTTGGTAACTATTATTGTAATGGTGAATTTTCGTGAACACTACGGTGACCGAGCAAGGTTATTAACTTGATTTTAAAATTCGCCACTACAATGCCCCTGCACTTATACTAGGAGTATCTGGGTTTCACTTACCGTGATTTCAATGAGCAGCGGAACGAATCAGCAGAAACGACGAAGATGGTGTTGAATAGGTATCCCTTCGGGGATTACCGAAAAATGCCTATCTTTGTCCAACTTGAGGTTGAGTAAGTATTTTCCCTTTATGACTTCCCTTATCTTTCTCGTTATTGTGTAATAATTTGTACCTTTTGTATTTAATAACTTTTCTTTCTGTTTCAGGTTCTTCGAGATTTCAGCAAGTCTACGGTAAGTACTTTCAAGTTATGATTCTACGTTAATGATTCTACTCTGGTTCTCACTACGGTTCGCAAGGTAAGTATGCTTAGGTAAGTACCTCCTATGTTTCCTATTCTGCACCAGGAAATTGATCGGGAATGTACCAATGATAACCACAAGGTAAGTAAACAAAATGAATCCTGTATAATTGTCAGGTAAGTATTCCAAGTTAAGAAAAATAATAAGGAACAATTCAACTTGGGATTAAGATACCCTAATTAAGAATAAAATAATGACTTCAATTAAATGAGGGCCCTGATGGGGATAACCTCCAAGATCACAACCCACGTGGTGTTTCGTAACATGAAAATAGGAAACGTGAACATGAGCACATGGTGTTACGGAACATGAAGATGAACACGTGGTGTTTCGTAACACGAAGATATACTAAGTCCTTTGAACAATGAAAAATAACTAGAAATCAAATTGCCTAGGAGGAACAGTTAAGAAAGGAATTAATGAGCATTTAAATTTACCAGTACTGGGTTTTTCAATAGAGAATCCGTTGGGCTTGGTCCGGTTGGAATGCGAGGGTCGGCCGTTAGCTACTTGAAACTTCAGGAGGGCGCAATCGTACACTGACAGTCTTCAATGGTTAACTTCGGGCTTAAGCAGTTGTTATCAATGTTCAGTTTTCTAGGGTCACACAGACTTTTCCACACAGAGAGTTTTTCACACAGAATTTCCACACAGAGTTTGTCACACAGACTTTTCACACAGAGAGATGGGGTGAGAGGCTCGATCAAGACACGTCTGAGGGGTGGGCGGTCGTTCTCTCCCAGCCGTGCCCTCCCCCTCCGGATCCTTCCCCCACCTGTTCACTTCTTCGTGCTGGTCCGCCCGGTGCTGCCGCCTGGTGGTGCGCTCCCGACCTCAACTTCCATGCTCTCGGCCTCGCATGGATGACTCCCTCGGACCCCAAGTCCGGGGATCGCCGGTGGTGAGAGCTCCTGTGACGGCTCGTCACACTCCTCCCTTCCCCGAAGGCCGATGCCCTCATCGGCTCTATGGCGTCCCCCGGGGGTCACGGGTGGCAGTGGCAGTGGCAGGTCAATCGCTCAAGAGCAGTTTCGGTGTGACCTCCGGCGTTGCTGTGTAATGGTGAATTTTCGTGAACACTACGGTGACCGAGCAAGGTTATTAACTTGATTTTAAAATTCGCCACTACAATGCCCCTGCACTTATACTAGGAGTATCTGGGTTTCACTTACCGTGATTTCAATGAGCAGCGGAACGAATCAGCAGAAACGACGAAGATGGTGTTGAATAGGTATCCCTTCGGGGATTACCGAAAAATGCCTATCTTTGTCCAACTTGAGGTTGAGTAAGTATTTTCCCTTTATGACTTCCCTTATCTTTCTCGTTATTGTGTAATAATTTGTACCTTTTGTATTAAATAACTTTTCTTTCTGTTTCAGGTTCTTCGAGATTTCAGCAAGTCTAAGGTAAGTACTTTCAAGTTATGATTCTACGTTAATGATTCTACTCTGGTTCTCACTACGGTTCGCAAGGTAAGTATGCTTAGGTAAGTACCTCCTCTGTTTCCTATTCTGCACCAGGAAATTGATCGGGAATGTACCAATGATAACCACAAGGTAAGTAAACAAAATGAATCCTGTATAATTGTCAGGTAAGTATTCCAAGTTAAGAAAAATAATAAGGAACAATTCAACTTGGGATTAAGATACCCTAATTAAGAATAAAATAATGACTTCAATTAAATGAGGGCCCTGATGGGGATAACCTCCAAGATCACAACCCACGTGGTGTTTCGTAACATGAAAATAGGAAACGTGAACATGAGCACATGGTGTTACGGAACATGAAGATGAACACGTGGTGTTTCGTAACACGAAGATATACTAAGTCCTTTGAACAATGAAAAATAACTAGAAATCAAATTGCCTAGGAGGAACAGTTAAGAAAGGAATTTATGAGCATTTAAATTTACCAGTACTGGGTTTTTCAATAGAGAATCCGTTGGGCTTGGTCCGGTTGGAATGCGAGGGTCGGCCGTTAGCTACTTGAAACTTCAGGAGGGCGCAATCGTACACTGACAGTCTTCAATGGTTAACTTCGGGCTTAAGCAGTTGTTATCAATGTTCAGTTTTCTAGGGTCACACAGACTTTTCCACACAGAGAGTTTTTCACACAGAATTTCCACACAGAGTTTGTCACACAGACTTTTCACACAGAGAGATGGGGTGAGAGGGTCGATCAAGACACGTCTGAGGGGTGGGCGGTCGTTCTCTCCCAGCCGTGCCCTCCCCCTCCGGATCCTTCCCCCACCTGTTCACTTCTTCGTGCTGGTCCGCCCAGTGCTGCCGCCTGGTGGTGCGCTCCCGACCTCAACTTCCATGCTCTCGGCCTCGCATGGATGACTCCCTCGGACCCCAAGTCCGGGGATCGCTGGTGGTGAGAGCTCCTGTGACGGCTCGTCACACTCCTCCCTTCCCCGAAGGCCGATGCCCTCATCGGCTCTATGGCGTCCCCCGGGGGTCACGGGTGGCAGTGGCAGTGGCAGGTCAATCGCTCAAGAGCAGTTTCGGTGTGACCTCCGGCGTTGCTGTGTAATGGTGAATTTTCGTGAACACTACGGTGACCGAGCAAGGTTATTAACTTGATTTTAAAATTCGCCACTACAATGCCCCTGCACTTATACTAGGAGTATCTGGGTTTCACTTACCGTGATTTCAATGAGCAGCGGAACGAATCAGCAGAAACGACGAAGATGGTGTTGAATAGGTATCCCTTCGGGGATTACCGAAAAATGCCTATCTTTGTCCAACTTGAGGTTGAGTAAGTATTTTCCCTTTATGACTTCCCTTATCTTTCTCGTTATTGTGTAATAATTTGTACCTTTTGTATTAAATAACTTTTCTTTCTGTTTCAGGTTCTTCGAGATTTCAGCAAGTCTAAGGTAAGTACTTTCAAGTTATGATTCTACGTTAATGATTCTACTCTGGTTCTCACTACGGTTCGCAAGGTAAGTATGCTTAGGTAAGTACCTCCTCTGTTTCCTATTCTGCACCAGGAAATTGATCGGGAATGTACCAATGATAACCACAAGGTAAGTAAACAAAATGAATCCTGTATAATTGTCAGGTAAGTATTCCAAGTTAAGAAAAATAATAAGGAACAATTCAACTTGGGATTAAGATACCCTAATTAAGAATAAAATAATGACTTCAATTAAATGAGGGCCCTGATGGGGATAACCTCCAAGATCACAACCCACGTGGTGTTTCGTAACATGAAAATAGGAAACGTGAACATGAGCACATGGTGTTACGGAACATGAAGATGAACACGTGGTGTTTCGTAACACGAAGATATACTAAGTCCTTTGAACAATGAAAAATAACTAGAAATCAAATTGCCTAGGAGGAACAGTTAAGAAAGGAATTTATGAGCATTTAAATTTACCAGTACTGGGTTTTTCAATAGAGAATCCGTTGGGCTTGGTCCGGTTGGAATGCGAGGGTCGGCCGTTAGCTACTTGAAACTTCAGGAGGGCGCAATCGTACACTGACAGTCTTCAATGGTTAACTTCGGGCTTAAGCAGTTGTTATCAATGTTCAGTTTTCTAGGGTCACACAGACTTTTCCACACAGAGAGTTTTTCACACAGAATTTCCACACAGAGTTTGTCACACAGACTTTTCACACAGAGAGATGGGGTGAGAGGCTCGATCAAGACACGTCTGAGGGGTGGGCGGTCGTTCTCTCCCAGCCGTGCCCTCCCCCTCCGGATCCTTCCCCCACCTGTTCACTTCTTCGTGCTGGTCCGCCCAGTGCTGCCGCCTGGTGGTGCGCTCCCGACCTCAACTTCCATGCTCTCGGCCTCGCATGGATGACTCCCTCGGACCCCAAGTCCGGGGATCGCTGGTGGTGAGAGCTCCTGTGACGGCTCGTCACACTCCTCCCTTCCCCGAAGGCCGATGCCCTCATCGGCTCTATGGCGTCCCCCGGGGGTCACGGGTGGCAGTGGCAGTGGCAGGTCAATCGCTCAAGAGCAGTTTCGGTGTGACCTCCGGCGTTGCTGTGTAATGGTGAATTTTCGTGAACACTACGGTGACCGAGCAAGGTTATTAACTTGATTTTAAAATTCGCCACTACAATGCCCCTGCACTTATACTAGGAGTATCTGGGTTTCACTTACCGTGATTTCAATGAGCAGCGGAACGAATCAGCAGAAACGACGAAGATGGTGTTGAATAGGTATCCCTTCGGGGATTACCGAAAAATGCCTATCTTTGTCCAACTTGAGGTTGAGTAAGTATTTTCCCTTTATGACTTCCCTTATCTTTCTCGTTATTGTGTAATAATTTGTACCTTTTGTATTAAATAACTTTTCTTTCTGTTTCAGGTTCTTCGAGATTTCAGCAAGTCTAAGGTAAGTACTTTCAAGTTATGATTCTACGTTAATGATTCTACTCTGGTTCTCACTACGGTTCGCAAGGTAAGTATGCTTAGGTAAGTACCTCCTCTGTTTCCTATTCTGCACCAGGAAATTGATCGGGAATGTACCAATGATAACCACAAGGTAAGTAAACAAAATGAATCCTGTATAATTGTCAGGTAAGTATTTCAAGACAAGAAAAATAATAAGGAACAATTCGACTTGGGATTAAGATACCCTAATTAAGAATAAAATAGTGACTTCAATTAATGAGGGCCCTGATGGGGATAACCTCCAAGATCACAACCCACGTGGTGTTTGGTAACATGAAAATAGGAAACGTGAACATGAGCACATGGTGTTACGGAACATGAAGATGAACACGTGGTGTTTCGTAACACGAAGATATACTAAGTCCTTTGAACAATGAAAAATAACTAGAAATCAAATTGCCTAGGAGGAACAGTTAAGAAAGGAATTTATGAGCATTTAAATTTACCAGTACTGGGTTTTTCAATAGAGAATCCGTTGGGCTTGGTCCGGTTGGAATGCGAGGGTCGGCCGTTAGCTACTTGAAACTTCAGGAGGGCGCAATCGTACACTGACAGTCTTCAATGGTTAACTTCGGGCTTAAGCAGTTGTTATCAATGTTCAGTTTTCTAGGGTCACACAGACTTTTCCACACAGAGAGTTTTTCACACAGAATTTCCACACAGAGTTTGTCACACAGACTTTTCACACAGAGAGATGGGGTGAGAGGCTCGATCAAGACACGTCTGAGGGGTGGGCGGTCGTTCTCTCCCAGCCGTGCCCTCCCCCTCCGGATCCTTCCCCCACCTGTTCACTTCTTCGTGCTGGTCCGCCCGGTGCTGCCGCCTGGTGGTGCGCTCCCGACCTCAACTTCCATGCTCTCGGCCTCGCATGGATGACTCCTTCGGACTTCAAGTTTGGGGATCGCCGGTGGTGAGAGCTCCTGTGACGGCTCGTCACAGCTGCGTTGCTCTTCTGCGACAGTGGCGAAATGGTGGTGCTAGCTCCTCTCTCCTGGTGTCGGCATGCCTCTTCCCAGCATATGGAAGATCCTCGTCTCCGCAGTCCATTTCCGATTCCCGCTCCGAATGCTCAGGTGCCGTGGTGTCATTCCCTGTCGGCGGTAGTCTCTCGGTACAATGTGACTCGTTGAGGTTTTCGGCAATGCCCTCGTCGCTCGCTGCGCCAAGCTGTTCCTGCAAAGCCTGCACCTGATATCTGAGCATGGCCATGTCTCGCGTCATCGTCTGTGAGTGCTGGCTCAGCGGTGGTAGTATGTCCCTCAGACAGCTTGCCAGTTGTGTAACACAGTCTGTGACAATCGCTAACTGTCGTGGTCTCCCTTTGACCTGCTTTGCAGCCTTCCCGATGGTGATTAACGCCTCCACGGTCTGGCGGTGCTCTTCCGCCCAGTCTCCTAACTGCCCTACTTGTTCCTCCTGTCCTGGTGCCGACATGGCAGCCTAACCTGGTTCCTCTTTCTGGAACAGAACACGGCCATAGTCACCACCTCGTCACAAAATTATCTAAGCCCGCTCTGTCTCTCCTCTCTCTCCTCAGGTTGTTCCTTGGCCCCCTCCCGGAAACCCTCGCTTGGGCCCTGGAAGCCCACGTGCTGGCGGTGGCCGCCTGAACTCGGACTTCCCTCTCTACCCGACCCGAAACGTCCCGATCATCCCGGCAGTTCCCCTCCCAGCATGGATCCCAGGTATTCGGACAACGCTTCTTGGTAAGTTTCATTTCTTTCCTCCATTTAATTGTCTTTATTTACATTAACATTAACTTTTGCACTTACATCTATATTTATCCTTGTTATTAATTTATGAATTTTTATTTACAGGTGACTATCAGGACATCCGGGTCTACATCGATCCACGATGCAGGCGCGCGTAGTCCACTCGCGGTCCTCGTCGCAGGTTGTATCTTGATTCGTCAGGCTGGGTTGGGATTTGGGTTTCGCTGGTCTCCGCTTCGGCGTGACTTGCCTCCCCTGGTTCCAATCCTCCCGGCGCCGGCACGGTCGTACCCGGATCCGCGTCGAAGAACACCTCTTCGTCGTCAATATCCATCCATTCGTGTCCGTCGTCGGTTCCTCTTTCAGGACCCGCCTCGCCAGCGACAGTCGGCGTGCCGGTCACCTCGGCCACCGGGTCGAGGGTGGTAGCCTCGTCCGGTACATCGTTCGTGAATGCAGGTTTCAGCCTGCTCAGGTGGTAACGCGTTACCACTCCCAGCGCGTCTTCCACCTCGTAGTTGACATCTGTCAACTTCCTCCTCACACTCAATGGTCTGATCCACGGGCTCCAAAACTTTTTCACGGCGCCCGGTGGGGCCACCATCTGTCGCGCATACACCTTCTGCCCCTCGCGGAACTCGCGAAGATGTCGCCGCCGGTTGATCGCCTGCTCTCGCGCATGCCAGGCTCTCCGCAACTGCCCTTCCGCCAATTTCCGGATCCTCTGTAGCTCCTTCACCTGTCGACAGTTCGAGGTTGCCGGGACCGTGTCTAAGCCGATTTCTGCCACGTGCGGCAAGCGCAACTCTCGTCCGTACATCAACCGATTTGGTGAATAGCCCGTGCTATGATGAGGGAGCCCACGATAAGCTGCCAGGGCTATCGGCAGCGCCGCCTCCCAGTTCGGCGTCTCCGTTTGGATTTTGGCCACAATGTTGGCTAGTGTCCTGTGGAAACGTTCACAGACGCCGTTGGCCTGTGGGTGGTAAGCGGACGTGCGCACCTGGCGAATCTGCCACACCTCGCACAACTCCTGCAGCAAGCTGGAAACGAAAGCCGCTCCCCTGTCTGAGACCAACTGCTCCGGGGCTCCATATATGGGTATGTAACGGGTTGACAAAATTCGTGCAGTCGTTGCTGCGGTACAGTTCGTAGTCACGTAGGCCTCGGCGTACTTGGAGTAGTGGTCTACTATGGTGAGCAAGTAGCGCGTACCGGCCTCTCCCGTAATCGGCCCGACGTAGTCTATGCCAACGATCTGCCCGACACGGGACGGCAACTCCGGACGTTGTATCGGCGGTTCCAGCCCGTTTGGTGTATTACGTCGCTGGCACGCTGAGCACTTCCTCACAAACTCCTCTACATCCCTCATCATTCGCTTCCAGTACCCGTACCGTCGTGTGACTCGTTTCGTGGTGTCAATTCCCGGGTGTCCCGCCCACCCATTCTCGTGGCAGTTGGTCAGGTACCAGGACCGAAGGGTAGCCGGTATCAGCGGCACAAGCTCAGTCCTGTCGTCCTGCTGCACCTCTATTTTCCAGAATCCGTCATCCCGCCTCACTTTTCCTCCTGCGTGTGCTTTCACCATTGATTGCACCCAGGGGTCAAGGGCCTGTCCCGCAATCAACAACTCCCTCGGCAGGCTCAGGACAGTGATTGCTCCCACGGTCAACCGACTAAGGCCGTCCGCATGGGCCATCTGGGTCCCCGGTCGGTATCTGGCCTCATACTCATACTCTGTTAAACGCAGGATCCACCGTCCTATTCTTGATGTCGGGTCACGGATGTTCATCGCCGCGGTGAGAGCCGCGTGATCCGTCTGTAAGATGAACTTCCTTCCCAGGAGGAACTCCTGGAAATGACCCGCTGCCCAGACCACGGCGAGCAGTTCCCGCTCCGTGGTGGAGTAACGGGTTTCCGCGTCCTTCAGTGTCCGGCTAGCAAAGGCGACGGGGTGTTCCCCATCCGCAAACTCCTGGGACAGCACTGCCCCCAGCGCGGTCCCGGATGCGTCCGTCGCCAGCACAAAAGGCCTCTCAAAGTCAGGGTAGGCCAACACGGGTCCGGTCGCTAGCGCTTCTTTCAGCTCCTCAAAGGCCTTCTGCTGCTCCGCGCTCCACGCGAAAGGGGTCTCCTTCCTGAGCAGCTGCGTAAGAGGATGGCTAATGGTCGAGTATTCCCGGATGAATCTCCTGTAGAAGCCCGCCAGGCCTAGGAAGGCTCTCAACTCCCGCGCGTTTGTCGGCGCCGTCTGTCCACTGATGGCGCTCACTTTTTCGGGGTCCATTTCCACTCCGCTCTCGGAAACGACGTGACCCAAGTAGTGGACTCGGGACTTCATGAACGAGCATTTCTTCAGGTTGAGCCGAAATCCGGCCTCCTCAAACCTCTGAAGCACCGCCTGAAGAAGCTCGACGTGAGACTCGGCGTCCCGTGTAAACAAAATCACGTCGTCCAGGTATATAAGACACCCTTCCCCAATGAGCCCGTCCAGTGTGTCGTTCATCGCAGCCTGGAAGGTCGCCGGGGCATTTTTCAGCCCAAAAGGCATCCTAGCCCACTCGAAGTGCCTGTTCATGGCGGTAAATGCCGTCTTCTCCTGGGACTCCGGAGCCACCGGGATTTGGTGGTAACCCATAGTCAGATCCAACGTGGAAAACCATCTGCTCCCCCCCATCATGAACAAGGTCTCCTGCAACCTGGGGATTGGATACTTATTCCCCTTTGTAACCCCATTCAACCCACGGTAATCGACACAGAAACGCCACCGCTGGGGTCCCCCGGCCGGTGTCTTTTTTGCCATAACGATCGGCGAATTCCAGGGACTTTTGGACGGTACAATAACTCCGTCCGCCAGCATCCCGTGCACCTGCTCCTCCACGAAGTCCCGCAGCGCGTGAGGTACGGGGTAGGGTCGTCTCGCAACGGGGGATGCCGTCCCCGTGTCGATCTCATGTGACACCAGCAGATGACACCCCTCCTTCCCTGGCTTTCCAAACAAGTGCTGGTTTCGCTCCAGACACTCCCTCAACCGCTCTCGTTCAGGCACCGCCAAATGTCCCGTCTGGTCACGTATCAGTTGCTGCAACTCGTCAGGGTCCGCCACCTCTCCCCAGTCCTCTGCCGGGAGGCATTCCTGACCTTCCATCAGTAATGGTTCCTCTTTCTCGGAGGGATGATCACATTTGGGTACCTCTAGAGTCTCCATGGGATCCTCCCCCAGTTCGCGTGACCGTACCTGCCGGGCCCCGCTCGTCTCCATCCCCGATCCTTTCGCCCGCCCGCCGGCCGACAGTCGCTCTAGGCTCTTCAGGGTGCTGGGATCCCGGATCACTGCCCCGATAATTAGGCGTTCCCCAGTTCCGGGGTGATCCATTTCCACTGCCCCTGTGTCGGTCCGGATGCGAATTGGAAATTTCCGGAGAAGGTCCAGCCCCAACAAATTTAGGCCAGAATCGGGTCGATCGAAGACGAAGAATTCGTGTGTGGTTCGCACTGGCCCAATTTCCACCAAGGCCCTCTGTGTTCCTCGTAACAACAGCGGGTGTCCGTCGGCTCCCCACAGTTCCGCCGTAGTTGGCCGAAGCTCCACCCCAGGAATGGGGTCGGACAGGGCCGACACCGCAGCGCCAGTATCCAGTACCATCCGGCGGTCGATGTCTGCCAGCCTCACCGGAACCGATATCATGGGCCTCGTGGTGAATGCGACCGTGGTCTGGAACGCGACCAGTTCATCTCCCCTCGCTTCTTCTTCCGATTCGTCCGGGGTTGGGGTGGTAACTCCTGCCACGGAGGTCGAGGTCGTCGTTCGGTGGGGTGCGACCATACTGGTTCTCTTTTGTTTGAAGTATTCTGCTTCAGCACGTTTTCCGACGTCACAAAAGTCGCACCGGTCGTCGATGAGGGCTCTACGAGGGCCGCCCGCCGGGAAACGGTTCAGGTCACCACAAAAACAGCAGGGCAGGCGCAGCTCCGGGGAGGGTGGTCTCCAACGAGGGGACCGCCTTAGCAACCCTCCTCCGGGCGCTGGACTCCTTGGCGGCGTTCGGCCTCCACTGGGACTGCCACGGTTCGGGCACCCGGCCGCGAGGTGTCCCACCTCCCTGCACTCATAACACCTCCTGGGTTCCTGGTTCTCCCGGACAGTCTCCTCCCACTCCTCGGCCCTCTCGACCGCCTCCTCGAGGGTCTCGATGGTTCCTCTCCTCAGGAACAGGCTTATTTCCCTATCCACCCCTCGGATGAACGCTCGCAGGGTCTTCCGTTGTATCCATTCCAGTCGCTGTTTAAGCGGAAGGTTTTCCTCCGCCCCGACCGCACATGCCGCCAGCGTCATCAAGCGCTCCGCGTATTTCCGAAGGGGTTCGCCGGTTTGCCGCTTCGTCGTCCATAATTTGATGTTTGCTTGTTCGGGATTTTCTTTCCCGTACCACCGGAGGATTCGAGCTTTCAGGCAGTCGTACGGCTCCTCACCCGTGGCCTCTGTCAGGAATCGCCTGACTCCTCCCTTCAATCGAGCTCTCAGAAACTGCACCCTCTGTGCTTGTGTCAGGGTGGCGGTGGCTTGCTCCACCTCGGCGAAGAACTGCTGTGCCGAGATGCATCCGGTTTCGTCGGGATTCCATATATCCACCTCCAGGAACAAAGACCTCGGAAGTCCGGCGCCCTGTTCCTCGGACTTTGGGACTCCCTTTTGGGAGGCGAAGAAATTTCCCATCTGCGCCATGGCAGTGGTAACGGCCTCCATCATCTCGAACGAGATCGTGGTAGCGTCTCCTCCTTCAGCCATTGTGGACAGTTTCGATGGTATACACAAAAAAATTGATGAAGGTGTGAGAAAAAAAAACTTCACTTGGTCACGAATCGGTATTTGTTATTCACGAAACTGTTTGTTTCGTTACTTTTCGGGGATTTGCAATTGTGTAGGAACAGTTGTTCCGTAACAGTTCGCAGACTCGGAACGGTGGTTCCGAACCGATAGCAGAACGCGGGAGGGCTGTTCCGATCCAAGAACAAGTTTTTGTACTTGTTCGCGTTTCGGTAACAGTTCGTTTCGAATCGTTCCTTTGACTCAGGAACACGGTTCTCGGAACGTGTTAACGCTACGAAACCCGCTGACTCGAAACCTACGCTACGGATCGCTGATCCGAAACCCGGTGACCTGCCCGAGAGTCGCTCCGATACGGTATGCGTCCAGAACGTTCTGGAACCAACGAGAAGACCGATCCGGATCGTCCGAATAGTGAGGATCCGAAACACAGCGGTTCGCCCGAAACTCTCGCGGGAAAATGCCCCTGGAACAACCTGATCTCTCGTCCGCTCGCTCACACTCTTGTTCCTCCGCTCACGGGTGGTTTTATGTCTACGGCCGTATTCCTTGTTTTTACAGAAAAACAATGTTCTACGTTCGTAATTTCCTTTCAATATATACAAGACAACAAGAAATACATATACACTGTGGATTTGAATCAATAAATGATATTCCTACGGTACTTCGATCAATCTCCTGGGCGGTCCTCTACTAGTTAAGCGCAGGGCGAACTGAAGGTTCGTGATAGTCGAAACTTATCAAAATCACACCGCGTGCCACCAAATTGTAATGGTGAATTTTCGTGAACACTACGGTGACCGAGCAAGGTTATTAACTTGATTTTAAAATTCGCCACTACAATGCCCCTGCACTTATACTAGGAGTATCTGGGTTTCACTTACCGTGATTTCAATGAGCAGCGGAACGAATCAGCAGAAACGACGAAGATGGTGTTGAATAGGTATCCCTTCGGGGATTACCGAAAAATGCCTATCTTTGTCCAACTTGAGGTTGAGTAAGTATTTTCCCTTTATGACTTCCCTTATCTTTCTCGTTATTGTGTAATAATTTGTACCTTTTGTATTTAATAACTTTTCTTTCTGTTTCAGGTTCTTCGAGATTTCAGCAAGTCTAAGGTAAGTACTTTCAAGTTATGATTCTACGTTAATGATTCTACTCTGGTTCTCACTACGGTTCGCAAGGTAAGTATGCTTAGGTAAGTACCTCCTCTGTTTCCTATTCTGCACCAGGAAATTGATCGGGAATGTACCAATGATAACCACAAGGTAAGTAAACAAAATGAATCCTGTATAATTGTCAGGTAAGTATTTCAAGACAAGAAAAATAATAAGGAACAATTCGACTTGGGATTAAGATACCCTAATTAAGAATAAAATAGTGACTTCAATTAATGAGGGCCCTGATGGGGATAACCTCCAAGATCACAACCCACGTGGTGTTTCGTAACATGAAAATAGGAAACGTGAACATGAGCACATGGTGTTACGGAACATGAAGATGAACACGTGGTGTTTCGTAACACGAAGATATACTAAGTCCTTTGAACAATGAAAAATAACTAGAAATCAAATTGCCTAGGAGGAACAGTTAAGAAAGGAATTTATGAGCATTTAAATTTACCAGTACTGGGTTTTTCAATAGAGAATCCGTTGGGCTTGGTCCGGTTGGAATGCGAGGGTCGGCCGTTAGCTACTTGAAACTTCAGGAGGGCGCAATCGTACACTGACAGTCTTCAATGGTTAACTTCGGGCTTAAGCAGTTGTTATCAATGTTCAGTTTTCTAGGGTCACACAGACTTTTCCACACAGAGAGTTTTTCACACAGAATTTCCACACAGAGTTTGTCACACAGACTTTTCACACAGAGAGATGGGGTGAGAGGCTCGATCAAGACACGTCTGAGGGGTGGGCGGTCGTTCTCTCCCAGCCGTGCCCTCCCCCTCCGGATCCTTCCCCCACCTGTTCACTTCTTCGTGCTGGTCCGCCCGGTGCTGCCGCCTGGTGGTGCGCTCCCGACCTCAACTTCCATGCTCTCGGCCTCGCATGGATGACTCCCTCGGACCCCAAGTCCGGGGATCGCCGGTGGTGAGAGCTCCTGTGACGGCTCGTCACATTATTTATAATAAATTGCCTCTTTTGTGACACTTGTTCAAATTCCTTCCTTTTAGCGAATTGTCAAGGAAAATGATGCTATTGTATTGCAAGTTGAGATCATAAGCATGGAAGAAGGACGATAGGGATTTGACTGCCTGCTTCATCCATGCCATGTGAGTGGGATTTGATCGCCTGTACGGTTAATGGAACCGTACCGGTAATTTGTAACAGTTACATCTTTGTCACTGGAACCGTTCCAGGGAAATACCTGGACCGACACACCCCTAGGCAATGGACTGTGAAAATCTTTCAAGTCATCTTTGTTTTTCTTCCATAACTGATATCTCTGAAGTTGGACCGAACTCCACGCGCTTACATGCAATGGATTCCCCATTTTGTTATTGCCTTCCGCATTATTGCCAGGCCACGCCCCCAGTACTCGTTTCAACTCCCTCTTACCGCCTTCAAGGTCATCGCTCCCCACTCGGTCGAGGGCCGGTCCATGGGATACTTCGTCCATGGAAATTCCGTTTAACTTTAAACATCCATACACCGTACTTACATTGATTACACTATCAATCTTATCGGTAAGTGATAAGGAATGTTGTGGTTTTAGGTAGCGGCTAGCTACATCCTTTCAGTGGCACTGTTTACTGTGATTCGCATTGGGACTTTAAGAATTGGGTATTGTTCGTTAACTCTGAGTTTATAACTTCAAACGTCGGAAGTTTCGTTTTCTAAACCAATCCATGTGAATCTCTCAAAATCTTCAAGAACTTGAAATTTGTCTAATTCCCGATATGGTATCAACGAAGAGTGTTGCTCTCGTACACAGTTGCTTCAAATGCCATTACAGTGGTAAATCGTCGTTCCCCTCCAAATCGAGGCACACGAAGGATCCCAAGAAGTTCAGCCACACAATCTCACTACCCAAAACTCGATTTCCTCACCGCTTGACTGCTGAGAAGAGAGTTGAAATAGATACTGAAGTGATCAAAGTAAGCCCTAATATTAAGATTTCAATGTTGTTTTGCTGGTGAGAAAATCAAATATAGTAAGTACCTACAGACTTGAAAAACAAAAACGCTGCAAACTAATACACAAAGGTTTAACAATTTTTTATATGGATCACTGGTCTGCAAAGAACACGGCTTTGCAATCGTCACTACCTACTATATACCTACTTGAAAATCAAGTTTATTTGGAAGAAATGAACGCTTCACACTAATTTCATAGAAACAGCGATTTTATGTTTCATTCCATCCAACCCGGTGAGAAGCACACACTGGGCTGAAAGCTGAATGTGGGAGCCCGAGAAGTGTTCTGATTGGTGGACCTCCAGGACGTAGTTGCGGAAAGCAACAGATAGCGTTCATGATGGTTTGTTCCCAACCTCATCACAACAAGTCACCTTGTTTATCACATATTTTTCTCCTTGGTGCGTTACCGGCCGCATCTAAGTAATTAATTTGATAACATTTAGTTATATTCGCGATATGTACGAAAAAATTGAGAAATTTTCAATAATACACTGGGTTTCAAACGTTTCTATGGGTGGCAGTTGTCGATTCAATATTTGAACATAGGGACATTTTTGACATTTTCATGTCTTTCATATGGCACATAAAAAAATACTTTTCTCATCACCGCCCATTACTCAGTGTTACCGCGACAGATGAATGTTTTTATTTAGAGCCTGCTGCTACAAGTATAGAAACGTAGAATACGCTTTAGCCTCGATTGGACGCTGAACTGTAGTTCATGTGTCGGGAGGGAAGGGGGGGGGGGGGCATGAAAATGTTTCAATGTGTTGCAGACTCGTATGCAAGCGTTTTTTTTGCAACTTTAATGAACATGTTTTAACCCTTTTGAAACTCATTTCAAGTTTATGGAGGAGGTTTTGTTCGGATTTTGTAGGTTTTAAGAATTTTGTGTTTCACCTTGAATACGGATGTGAACTTCGACGGACTGCCTACCAAAACTAACAGATGAAAGTTCAATGTTACGACGTATTTCCGCTTTGGTGCCAGACTGGCACCATTGTTGGCGTTGGGGTGGTGGTGGTGGGGGGGGGGGGGTGAACTCGAATTCGCATGTTGGGTGTCGTAGATCATGGATTTTAAAATGCTCTTCAGATTCGAGGCTCCCATGCCGCTAGAAATGTAATGGTGGATAATGGTGGGGGGGGGGGGGGTCAGTATTTCTTGCCTAAAGTAATAAATAAATTACATCGAGTGAAACAGTTTTATCACTTAACAACTGGTTTTACTGGGCATAATTTCAGTAATTTATTCCCAGTAACTTTGAAAGTAGGATAACTTTGCTACACTTTGATACCAACACAAGCTCTGTAGGTTGAAAAACTACGGAGATACAACAATATTTGGATAACAACAATATTTAAATGTTTGTGTTAGGTCATCTACACTAAGTATAACTACCTAACTTACGTCTGGCATTTAGTGTGGCAGAGCTTCCTCTTATCCATAACCCGATTGCATAGATGATTCGATGCATAGTAGCTAATCTCGAATGCTCAATCTCTACGTACCTTAGGTACACACATCTACACGCTAATCCGCATAATCCCTGAAAAATGCATCAAATTCGGATGAAAAATGTAGAATTTATGGTTGTTACAAAGAAATTTACTTTGGCGCATGCGCAGTGGCTATTATTGATCCGCGATGGTGATTTTCAAATAGGGCTATCTACACGCCAACTCGCACAATCCCTGAAAATGTTGGAATTCCGATGGAAACTGTAGAAGTTGTGGCTGTTGCAAGGATTTGGAAACACAAACCTGTGTAAACCCAAAATTGAAGAGCGCCACTTGCAAAAGGGTCTAAGTGCCATTTTTTCACAATGAGCTTTTTTCGTTGATTTGGGGCCTATGTGCCTCAGTGGAGTTGCTCTGAGAATATTATGACGATAGTGCTGCTCCAAGCAGTTGAAATAAGCATCTCGAACCAAACAGGCCTAAGTACCATGAGGTTGCATTACCGATGACATGGAGGTAGAAGGGTGTTCTATAGCTCCATGTTTCACGTGATCTGGTAGGTTTACTTTCCAAAAGGTTATTCTGTGGTTTACATTGGGGGCCGAAATCAAGGGGTTTTGGCTCTCTACATAACTCTTATTGCCAGAGGCACTTTTTATTTCGAAAGAGTAAGGCTCAGGAATAACGGTAATCGGGTCTGTTCGTCGAGAAAATGTTTTTAAAAAATCAGAGAAGCTAAGGAAAGTTGAAGATTTGAACGGTGTGACGTAGCTAGCCAATCGTGACGTAGCTAGCCAACTGTCTTTGAAAAAAGTATCCATGCACGGAAACCCTTGAAAGACCTCTTGGATACTACAAAATAGTACTCACACACGCGCGCGGCATAGTCCTTGCCTAGTGTGTGTGCATTTACAGCGGCCCGCCTTTTTCAAACGTGTGATCTCTTTAATTAATTTTTCTACCACGTGTTATAGTATCATTGGGCTTAAAGTTGGAGTATATAGGTTTTCAAGGGTGCTGAATCCAAAATTGTGGTCAAAAACCTGAATTTCCGACCCACCGAAATACCCCATTGTTAGGGCAACTTGGAAAATACC